>CM076576.1:484500380-485144035 GCA_034641835.2 Pinus albicaulis
GCTATCTAGATGTTGTACTTCCCTCGGAGATCATTTATGGTCTTATTGAAAACTCTAGGTGACTAAAATCCAAAAAATCCTCGCCCCTGGGGAAGAAAATCCTCCCTCTATTTACAGATTTTACAATATCCTCAATACAGATTGTTTTGAAAAAGTATCAAATGATTATCTAATTTCTAACCTTGACCATTTGGAAAATTCAAAGTTTATTTTCCAATAAATACATATTATCCCTTTGATCAAGTCAAAGATTATCATCATTCCTCTCATCCATTGGAAATCAAGGAAGTAATTTGCAACCCTCAATGTTAATCTATTTTACAATGTAAAAGATGGAAATCCTCCTCTTGGGCCTTAATCGTTAAAACAAAAGTTCCCAAACCACTAAGTACCCTACGATGCAATATGTCATCTTTGAGTTTGGCAAACAAACTAGATCACCAATCCCATGCTTGGAGGTCTTTGGAAAGGGAAATTTTCCAAGTTATCCTCTATGATGATATTTTTTCATGCCACGTCTGAGGGTACACCTACTCATACTACTCACCAACATCATCTCCTACCTTGATTTATACTCCCATGTGCCAAAATATGCTTTCTGTAAGACCAACTTTGTTTTCTAACTATTCTTTTCATAGTGCCAAAATGTCCACTTGCATTAAAAAATGCAAGTTATGTACATAAATTGCAAACCTGATGGATTATAAGGAAAGGGGTTATCCTATATGCCATGAAACATTGTATTCCATACTTAGAATGCACCCCAAAGTGTGAAAATAGCATTTCTCAAGTTAGAATCAAAATTATAGCCTAACCTGATAGCACACAATCCCGAACAGGTGTACCTATGGAGAAGTCATAAAATATAGCACTATATTATTTCTCCTTGTGCATATTCCTACAATTCCATAATTCTAATTTACACCTTCAAGTGAAGGTACTAAGTCTACCAAAAAAATTTCACAGATTTCGTCTTTTGCTAAGTGCAATTAGTCTTTAGTTACATCCATATCCAGGGCTCACTAAATATCAAAATTGTGATTTTCAATTTTTTGTGAAGTTCTTAAAACATTATTTATCTTTTTACATCATTAGAGTTACACTTCCAATCCAAAAATCTAGTGTGCAAAAATACAGTGAAACTGCCAAATTACAGAACATGACAAATCAGGCTAGGATGCCTTCACAATTTTATATGCCAGAACATACATGAGTACATATGGTGAAATATAGAGGTTGATAGCTAGAGTATCTTATGGTCTACAACCCTACATAATCAAATTCCCAAGAACAATCTCCAATTGTTAGTTATTAAGCATCAACCATAGAAATTTGTTTGGTTTGGCACTTTTCTCCAACTCTAGAAACTCACGCAGGCTCAAAAAAAATTTTCATAACATGTTCTCATTAAAAATATGAATGCCAATTATTGAAGTCTATGGTCTACTCAAGAAACCAATTACAAATAAAAGAGAAATATTTACATGGAAGCAAAGGTCTAAGAATTAATTATCTTATTTGCAACCATGTCATTACCTCAACAACAAAGCGACCCCAGAACTTTTCACTGCGAGCTTCCATGAATCCCTTTAAAATCATAAGCCAAAAGCCTCGAATGATGTCAGCTATTTCAAAGAAGAGATGTCACTGCTGACAAAACATCTACAATGATGGTGAAAACCAGCACAATGTAACATGACAACGTTAAACCATGTTTCAAAATAACAAAAATGAGTTATTGAGTGCATATAAGAACCTTGTTAATCTAAGAATTTAACTGACCTCAATAAGCAATTGTCAAGGCTGACTCATATTCTCCACTATGATAGGGTACCCGATGGTTTGACCACCCAATTCCACTACCCATATTGCACCACTTTCTAGGTTACCTTTTATAAGAAGGCCATAATCCTTATCAAGCACCTAAACAGTTTCCAAGGATATAAACAATTATACTTGACTGGAAATTTTACAGTGATGTTTTTTTTAACTATTGGAAGAAGCAATCTATCAGCTAGAGAAAAACAATCACTTCACAGATGGAAAATACATAAGGAAGCACAAATTTAAATCCCCAGTATATCAGAATGACAATGTAATATTTTAAAGCACCAGCAAACACCAAGAATGGAGATGAAATAGTACTCAGTATTTATCTCAAGGACTAGCAGGAAAACAAAACATTATTAGCTTACACAGTCTTTTAAAACTAGATCCTTTAGGAAATAAAACAATAAATATCAATATTGAAGGAAAATATTATCCCACAACACCGTTGGCATAGAAAATGAGAAATAAGATTGACACTTATGTTTTTGTAAATGTTCATCTTGGTTTTGTCAACCTGCATGGAGGAAAATGTAGAATACTCACTAAGGGGTTAGAGCTTAGGGGGTTCATGGATTTTAGGTTAGTAAACATGCTTTTGTGGATGATTGGCTATAGTTTATTATCCTTTGTTTGTGATGACATATGTGGATATTTATATCTATGCAATTTCTTTTTGATTCACCATATGTTATAAATGGTTTCTAGTGGAATCAACTGATTGCTTAAATTCTTTATTATACTAATTGTGTATCTAATAAGAGCATTAGTATTTCATAGATTAATGAGTACCATAATACTACTAAAAAATACAATTCTTCCATGTGTTCATTGAAAACCCTAGCTCTGTATTGCACCCCAAGGTCAATCTCCCCAATAGAGTCATGACATAGTCGTTATAGAGGAGAGGGGGTACGAGGTGAATGTGTAACACCCCCAATTTATGTGTTTGAATTTCAAAGCTAGACATTTGAACTTTAATCCCAAGGGGAGTGGACCCCAAAGGATAAATATTTTGTGAATGTAATTAAATATTTAATTGAGTACATGAATAAAATAATGTGGTGCAAATTGACCAAAAAGAGATTTATGAGATCACTTGCTAAATCCATGAGGATGGATGAGGCAAATATCTCCCCACAATCTTTCAAAAATCCTTGAAAGAAATTATTTCTTAATTTAGATTTTTGAGGAAAAATCTGAATTCCCCAATGATGAGGAAAATAGTTGGGAAGAGGTAAAAAGTTGGAAAAGCTAGGAAAAGCATAAAACAACTTTAAAGAATCCCTAAAATGGGAAGCCTAGCCAAACATGAAGAAAAGCATCCTGATATTCTGGACACAGAATTGGAAACAAGCTTTGGGGAACAATAGCTTAAATAAGCTACTCCTAAATAGATTGGTTGGTTGGTCTATGGTGGAGGTGATCTCAGCTCGGGGGTGAGTTCTGGGAGACAGAAGGACTCTAAGGTTGGGAGGTTGGTCGACTGCATGAGTGGTATGTATTTAAATTTATCTGGTGGTTTTATTTCCTGTAGTATGAATTGGCTACATATAATTCTCTTCTCATATATTAGAATTATTAATGCTACATTCAACAGAATTAATCATCAGGAAATTACCTTCAAAATTCTGTATAGTTGTAGACAAGAAATTCTGTAAAGTAGAATCCAACAGAAACTCTAAACCGTGTTTGGTTTAAATCTGAGGATACATATTTCTTTACAGATAATTTAGCTGTAAGATATTTCTGATCTATCAGTATACAACTATGAGTAAGAGTAGTTAAATTGAGGAGAAATTCTCCAAATTTTCTAAATTAATGCCTAAGTTAAATAATGGAGAATTTTATTAATTCATTGTTCATTAAACTGTAACTTTAATTTGTTTCTGGAAGAAATGAAACAGTGAGAAAAGGAATATATAGAGTGCAGAAGAAATTATTTAGTTCAGAACTAAGAACAGAGAAAAAAAATAATTTTGGAAGTCTGATGTGTTCTTACATTTAACAGAATTAAATAGAAGAAGTAAATCTTCTACCTTCTATATAGTAGTAAGAACAATATCTTAGGAATGTTATCCGCCAGAATCTCTAAACCCGATGTGGGTTTAAATCTAGAGATACTATCGAAATTCCCAAGAATGAATCTGGTGTAACTTTAATCTGCTTCTACAATGCATAATTCTATGTACAGTAAACAAAAATAAATGTGTTGCTGCCGGTTAATTTTTGAATGTGAATACATAGATATACTGGAATTAAACCCTGAATTGAGACTAATCTAGTTAAAATAAATTGTAGATGCAATCAAAATGGAACATTCAATGGAGAAATGAGAAATTCTGTAAGTTAATAGAAGAGCACTAATATGTTAATATGTCAGGGGAACTCCTTCTATTAAACCAGTAGTAGAATATTAGGAGAAAGTATTAAAAGAAAAAAATTGAGAACATATTTTATTAACATGTTACCTAAGCAGAATTCATAAATACAGTGAATAATAATGTTGCAATTAATCGCAGTATTATGCGGATTTATAAAACCAAACTATAAAGTACCTTTTTAATTGCTAACATGAGAATTTCCATACATATACATCGTCGAAATGAGGGTAACAGTGAAACAGTAAAAAGCAGTATAGTTAACCACAACTATAACCAACGCTGTAAATTCATTTACCGAAATCAAGATTTTAAGGTTACTCTGTTCAGAAGCGATTGAAAAGTAGTGGTAGATCAGTTCTCTGTAGCTATTCGAAACAAAAATTAGTCTCCACAGGGATTGTCGAAAAATTTTTGAAAGGAAGAATTGAATGAATGATACAACTACACAGTTACCCTCGAAAAAAATCATGATACAGTCATTAGGTATTTTCAAATAGCGAGGGCTTCTCCTTAGTTTAAAAGTTTTAACGCAAGTCAACCAAAAAAGGGGAAAATCACTCATACAATTGCGTACATATATAACGAGTATAACAATAGTAATAGAGAAATTCAAAACAAAAACCGATGATTGTATCATCCAGTCACGCCGGCTCAAACAAAGTAGGTTCATAATGATACGAAGCCATATAATGGGGTCGATCACACCATTTTGCCCATCGACATTTCCATACAACGAGTACAATACATTATAACCTTAACTACTAAACCTATAACCAACATTTTCTTAAAGGAATCGAACGAGTGATTAAAAATAGGTTAGATAATTCCAATAAATTTTAAAACTGGAGGATGTATCTTCAGCTGAATAATTCCATAGAGAAGGAATCGGTGTAGACGGCACATCCCTTATCTGACGAACGCTAAAGGAAGATAGGCTAACAAGATTTAGCAGTGACATTGGTAGGCGTATCGCCACAAAAGAAAAGGAAATTTGGCATGCCATAAACAAGTAAAACCGAGTACAAGAGAGTGACAACAGACATGGGTCTGAGACGAAACTAATTATATACGCAAATCAAGGTGTAAACCCTTACGGGAAATTTGAGAGTGCGCTGTAAATCCATAGCTGGAGCTAACGATGCCATCCCATGCCAAGATGTTCATCATAACGAGGTATCGGAAAAATTGGAACCCAAACTTTCTCCTGAACATAGAAACACGATTAAGTTAAATAGGTAGAAGGGTAATAGTGTTGGAACGAGCGAATGCCTCGGTAAATAAGAACCTTACCTAGAACGTAAGAAACTTTGATTAACTAAACAAAAATATATCTCCCATACGATGGTCGCAGATCGAAAGTAGTGGGTGCAGAACTTGGTTTGTCAAGAATCAAATAACGATCTCCATTGACTACCTGTCACAATACAAGGGCGGAAATCAATCGCAAATAAATTTCCAGGAAATAATAAATCCAATCGCATAAATGATAAACGTAGACATACGTCAAGGAATAAACTACCAAATCCGGGGAATGTATCAACCCAAGTCCAGGAATGAAATATAGAATTCGTTGTGTTCTAATGTGAATAACACCACCGAAGGCTAGAGAAACAGAAAATTTTTCTCCGCCATAACCACGAGGATGTAGGAAATGACAGTGAAATGGGAAAGCAAGATGAAATACTCCCGAGGGAAACCATAAATGAGTTGAATGATCATGTCCGTCCATCTGTCAGGAGATACCGAGGTAAATCCCGAAGGACGAAGGCAAATATCTCGAATCCGCGGCTCAAGTAGTCATTGTAAAACAAATTCACACCACCTTAAGTAGCGACCTACTACCACTGCAGACTCCAGTACTATAATCAATTGCTATAGCATGGCCAGATATATGAACAAGATTCGAGAAAGAATGAAATAAAGATTTAAACATATATATATTATTTCCCTCGTAAGGTAAGACGCCCTCACGGACAAACGTAGCAGCTTTATAATAAATGATAGTTCAGTCATCGCATCTATTCCTGGGTAAAACCCTAGGGAAAATTTAGGTGAAACACTCGAAACCTGTTACGGGTACTGACAAGAATAAATTCTAAATGCCATAGTGATAAGTGACGTGAATCCAATGGCTACGAATTAGGGAAACACGTAAGAGATGGGTGCTGACGTGTTTCCGAGTTTACGAAGAGTAAAGTCTACAAAAAAAAAAATTATGATTATATTCATATCTAGATTATTTGTAATTAGTTACAATTAGATACATATCGAATAGTTATAATTTGATTTCCTCTCTAGATTAAATCCTTAGGAGAGAAAAATAAGCGAATGGGGTATAAAATAATAATTGGGGAAGTATGTACGTAATGCAAATAATACTATTGAGAAAAATTAAGATAGCACCATATAATTATATGTATGTAGTATAAAATGATTTTGTTTATTAGAGGTAGATAGAGCGAAGTAGAAGGAAGGGAAATTATATCGTTCTATAAGTAAATAGATATATATGACTTATGGCTAATTAGAAAAAAAAAAAAAAACTTGTGTATAGGAAGGGAATAGGAGAGACGTTACAAATGGTATCAGAGCCCAAGTTATAAAACTGGGCTATTGTCATTGTGCTTACTGTTGCTGTGTATTCCTTGTATAAATGAGTATTGTGGAAAATTTTCTTGTAAATATTACTGATCTGTGTTGTGTAGTGTACAGTGGTGCTGAAATGGCAGAAGGTGAAGAAATTTATGTGGATCTGCGTGATGAGTATAGTACACTAGATCCCAATGCTCCGGTGATGGCTATGTTGCACAGGTTGCAACGAGAATTGGCTGAGATGAGAAGCCAAAATGATAGGTTGTCATCAGCCAGTAAGGAGCAGGAAAATCTCATCAGAGAGTTAGGTTCATGGAACAGCCAAGAAGGCGAAGGTTCCGGAAAGAGGAAGATTGATGATTCTGATGATGATGATGATGCTGCTAGGCATCAGTATAAACAGAAAAGGGAATTACAGGGGGAATTCCGAAAGATCAAACCTCCCTCCTATGATGGGGAGAAGGAGGAAGATGCGGAAGCTCGGTTGCTGAACATGATTAAATACTTCCAGGTCTATGAATATGAAAGCAATCTGAAGGCCAAATTAGTTGTTTACCAACTACAAGGTAAGGCTACCTTGTGCTGGGAGGAGACAAAAATGGTTCATGCCATTGATGAAAAGACAATTACTTGGGAGGATTTTCAGATTAAGTTCAAAAACCGCTATCTAAATGAACGTTACTATGATGATAAAGCCAAAGAATTTCATGAACTTAGACTGGGACAACTCACTATCAATGAGTTTTTCACTAAGTTTACAAATATTTTGAGATATGTCCCTTATATTAGGGAAGGGAAGGCAAAGGTACAAAGGTTTCTGAACTGTTTGCCGGCTGTATATAAAGAGAAGATCGAGTTTGATAATCCAAAAACAATGGACGAGGCAGTAAGGAAGGCTAGATTATGCTATTATCAGTTTAAAGTAAAGGCTGAGCATGGAAGAGGTTGGCAAAATAAGAGCGAGTTCAAAGGAAGGAAACAGAAACCAGCCTATTTGAAGAATTTTGGCAGGGATCATCAGTGGAAAAAGTTTAATAAACCCAAAGAAAGTCAAACTGCTCAGTCCCAAGTGGCCTCAAAACAAACAGATGGAGACAACAAGAAAGAGGGCACAGTGAAAATGAGAGAACCCTTAAAATTTTGGGGCTGTGGAGAACCCCATCTGTTGAGAGATTGTCCCCACAGAAACATTCAGATGATTATGAGAGACCGAGAAGCAACCACAGTAAATGACATAGCAAGAAACATACCCACTATTAGTGCAGCCTTGGAGAACCGACAAGCAGAACATCAAGCTACCATGGTTGAAATGGAAGGTAAGATTTTTGACCAATCTATTATAGTTTTGATTGATTCGGGTGCTTCTTTGAGTTACATTAGTCCAAAGATTGTAGAAAAATGTAATCTTAAAACTGAAAAATTTCAGCAGTCATGGTTGGTACAGCTGGCCACTGGAACTAAGAGGAAGGTAAATCATAAATTACCCCGAACAACAATCAAATTAAATGATTATCAAACAGAAGTAAATTTGAATATTCTACCCCTAGGTTCATATGATCTGCTGATAGGAATGGACTGGCTGGAAAGGAAGAAAGCTATGATGAACTGTTGGGACAAGACCCTGCATTGTGTAGATGAAGAAGGGAAACCTTTTATTCTCAAGGGAAAACCAAAACCTATCTCTGTAAGACAAATATCAGCACTGCAATTAAAACAAACAGCTAGAAAAGGATACCAAGTTTATGCAGTACATGTGGAAGAAACAAAACAAAAAACTAAAGAGGAATTGTTGGATGCTGTACCAGTAGTAAGAGAATTTAAGGAAGTCTTTCCAGATGAAACCCCTCATTTTCCCCCCAAAAGAGAGATTGATTTCTCAATCGATCTGGTGCCGGGAGCAACACCTGTCTCCCGAGCCCCTTATCAAATGAGTCCCCCTGAACTTATGGAACTGAAAATGCAATTACAAGAACTGTTAGATAAAGGTTATATTAGACCAAGTGTGTCTCCTTGGGGAGCACCGGTGCTGTTTGTGAAAAAGAAAGATGGAACTTTTCGGATGTGCATTGATTATCGTCAATTGAATAAGTTGACCATTAAGAACAGATACCCTTTACCTAGAATTGATGATCTTTTTGACCAAGTTAGAGGAGCTTCAATATTTTCGAAGATTGATTTAAGGACCGGTTCTCACCAGCTCAAAATAAAAGAAGAAGACATCAACAAAACAGCCTTTCGAACCAGGTATGGTCACTACGAATTTGTAGTCCTACCTTTTGGTTTGACAAATGCCCCTGCCACCTTTATGTGCCTGATGAACAGTGTGTTAAATAAGTACTTGGATAAATTTGTTCTTGTGTTCATAGATGATATTTTAGTTTACTCAAAAAGTGAAGAGGAACATCAAGAACACTTGAGGATAGTATTGCAAACTCTGAAGGAAAACCAGTTATATGCCAAGTTCAGCAAGTGTGAATTTTATAAAGATAAGATCCAATACTTGGGGCATATTATTTCTGAACAAGGGCTGGCTGTTGACCCTGAAAAGATAAAAGCTATTAAGGAGTGGCCTGTCCCAAATGATGTTTCAGCAGTAAGGTCATTTATGGGGATTTCAGGCTATTATCGCAGATTTGTAGAGAGATTTTCTGCCATAGCACATCCCATAACATCATTACAAAGAAAGGGTGTCAAATTTGAGTGGACTGAAAAATGCCAAAACAGTTTTGACCAATTGAAGCTAAAACTTACTACAACCCCTATATTGAAGATTGCAGATCCTGATCAAGAATTTGTGGTATGTACGGATTCCTGTAGAGAAGGATTGGGAGGAGTTATGTTGCAGGAAAATTCAGTTATTGCATATGAATCTAGGAAATTGAAAATACATGAACAAAACTATAGTGCCTATGATTTGGAGTTAACTGCAGTTATTCATGCTTTGAAAATGTGGCGACACTATCTCCTTGGAAATAAATTCACGTTGATGACTGATCATATTAGTCTCAAATATTTCTTTTCCCAAACTGATTTGAATGCGAGACAAGCCAGATGGTTGTCTTTTCTAAGTGAGTTCGACATGGACATAAAACATATCAGGGGAAAATAAAATAAAATTGCGGATGCATTGAGCAGAAATGCTTGTCAGAATATAAACAACATTGGAAGTAGTTCCCAGATTGACATAGAAGATTTGGTGAAAAAGGCAGCAAACCAAGATCCACAATATGAAACACTCCTAGTGAAACTATAGAAAAAGGAGAAAACTGATTTCACTCAAAATCCACAAGGGCTGATATGTTATAAGAATAGATTATATGTTCCAAATGTGGAGACCTTGAAAAAAGAGATTTTATATGAATATCACAAATAGCCATATGCAGGACATCCTGGATATCAGAAAATGTTAACAGCTTTGAAAAAGAAGTTGTTTTGGCCAGGAATGAAAATAGATGTAGCAGAATATTTAGCTAGATGCATGGAGTGTCAACTAGTTAAAGTTGAACATCAGCATCTTGCTGGTCTGTTAAACCCTTTTCCAATTGCAGAATGGAAATGGGACAGAGTTTCGATAGATTTTATAACAGGGCTGCCCAAAACTAAATACCAACACGATTCAGTGATGGTAGTTGTAGACACTTTAACAAAAGCTGCCCACTTTATACCAGTGAAATCTACCTTTGGGACAACTCAAGTAGCGAATGTGTTCCTGAAGGAGGTAGTAAGGCTCCATGGGGTTCCGAAGGTGATTGTTTCTGACAGAGATGCTAAGTTTACAACAGCCTTTTGGAAAGGGCTATTTGGAGGAATGGGTACTAAGTTGAATTTTAGTACTGCCTATCACCCTCAAACCGATGGGCAGACAGAGAGGACTAATCAAATTTTGGAGGATATGCTGAGAATGTATGTGATGGATAGGCCATCAAAGTGGGAAGAGTACTTACATTTAGCCGAATTTGCCTATAATAACAGCTATCAATCCTCTATCAAGATGAGTCCGTTTGAGGCACTGTATGGAAGAAAGTGTCATACTCCTTTGAGTTGGAGCCAACCAGAGGATAAACTAATGTTGGGGCCAGATACCTTACAAGAGATGGAAAGAATTGTTAAACAAATACAAAGAAACATCAAGATAGCACAAGATCGCCAGAAAAACTATGCTGATAAGAAATGAGTGCATTGAGAATTTAAAGTGGGGGATCATGTGTACTTGCGTATTCAACCCAAAAAGAGCACACTTTATGCTGGAAGTTGTGCAAAACTAGCTCCTAGATATTGTGGTCCTTTTGAAGTATTAGAAAGAGTGGGACCAGTGGCTTACAAGCTGGCCTTACCACCCCATGTTAGAGTTCATGATGTGTTTCATGTTTCGTTATTAAAAATATATGTTCATGATGCTTCTCACATAGTTGATTGGACTGTTGTACAGGTGGAACCAGAAGGGGAGTTTCTACCAGAACCTCTTCAAATATTGGAGCGGGAAGAAATTGAATTGAGAAATCGAATAGTAGAAAGAGTAAAGGTGCAGTGGAATCACTTTACTGCTGAGGAAGCTACCTGGGAAAGAGAAGCTGAAATGATGGAAAGATATCCATTTCTGTTTGAAAAATGAACTTTAGTAGTTAAATAACAACACCGAGGACGGTGTTTATTTTCAGAGGGGGAATATGTAACACCCCCAATTTATGTGTTTGAATTTCAACGCTAGACATTTGAACTTTAATCCCAAGGGGAGTGGACCCCAAAGGATAAATATTTTATGAATGTAATTAAATATTTAATTGAGTACATGAATAAAATAATGTGGTTCAAATTGACCAAAATGAGATTTATGAGATCACTTGCTAAATCCATGAGGATGGATGAGGCGAATATTTCCCCACAATCTTTCAAAAATCCTTGAAAGAAATTATTTCTTAATTTAGATTTTTGAGGAAAAATATGAATTCCCCAATGATGAGGAAAATAGTTGGGAAGAGGTAAAAAGCTGGAAAATCTAGGAAAAGCATAAAACAGATTTAAAGAATCCCTAAAATGGGAAGCCTAGGCAAACAAGAAGAAAAGCATCCTGATATTCTGGATGCAAAATTGGAAACAGGCTTTGGGGAACAATAGCTTAAATAAGCTGCTCCTAAACAGATTGGTTGGTTGGTCTGTGGTGGAGGTGATCTCAGATCGGGGGTGAGTTCTGGGAGACAAAAGGACTCTAAGGTTCGGAGGTTGGTCGACTGCATGAGTGGTATGTATTTAAATTTATCTGGTGGTTTTATTTCCTGTAGTATGAATTGGCTACATATAATTGTCTACTCATATATTAGAATTATTAATGCTACATTCTACAGAATTAATCATCAGGAAATTACCTTCAAAATTATGTATAGTTGTAGACAAGAAATTCTGTAAAGTAGAATCCAACAGAAACTATAAACCATGTTTGGTTTAAATCTAAGGATACATATTTCTTTATAGATAATTCAGCTGTAAGATATTTCTGATCTATCAGTATACAACTATGAGTAAGAGTAGTTAAATTGAGGAGAAATTCTCCAAATTTTCTAAATTAATGCCTAAGTTAAATAATGGAGAATTTCAGTAATTCATAGTTAATTAAACTGTAACTTTAATCTGTTTCTGGAAGAAATGAAACAGTGAGAAAAGGAATATATAGAGTGCAGAAGAAATTATTTAGTTCAGAACTAAGAACAGAGAAAAAAAATAATTTTGGAAGTCTGATGTGTTCTTACATTTAACAGAATTAAATAGAAGAAGTAAATCTTCTACCTTCTATATAGTAGTAAGAACAATATCTTAGGAATGTTATCCGCCAGAATCTCTAAACCCGATGTGGGTTTAAATCTAGAGATACTATCGAAATTCCCAAGAATGAATCTGGTGTAACTTTAATCTGCTTCTACAATGCATAATTCTATGTACAGTAAAACAAAAATAAATGTGTTGCTGCCGGTTAATTTTTGAATGTGAATACATAGATATACTGGAATTAAACCCTGAATTGAGACTAATCTAGTTAAAATAAATTGTAGATGCAATCAAAATGGAACATTCAATGGAGAAATGAGAAATTCTGTAAGTTAATAGAAGAGCACTAATATGTTAATATGTCAGGGGAACTCCTTCTATTAAACCAGTAGTAGAATATTAGGAGAAAGTATTAAAAGAAAAAAATTGAGAACATATTTTATTAACATGTTACCTAAGCAGAATTCATAAATACAGTGAATAATAATGTTGCAATTAATAGCAGTATTATGCGGATTTATAAAACCAAACTATAAAGTACCTTTTTAATTGCTAACATGAGAATTTCCATACATATACACCGTCGAAATGAGGGTAAACAATGAAACAGTAAAAAGCAGTATAGTTAACCACAACTATAACCAACGCTGTAAATTCATTTACCGAAATCAAGATTTTAAGGTTACTCTGTTCAGAAGCGATTGAAAAGTAGCGGCAGATCAGTTCTCTGTAGCTATTCGAAACAAAAATTAGTCTCCACAGGGATTGTCAACAAAAGTTTGAAAGGAAGAATTGAATGAATGATACAACTACACAGTTACCCTCGAAAAAAATCATGATACAGTCGTTAGGTATTTTCAAATAGCGATGGCTTGTCCTTAGTTTAAAAGTTTTAACGCAAGTCAACCAAAAAAGGGGAAAATCACTCATACAATTGTGTGCATATATAACGAGTATAACAATAGTAGCAAAGAAATTGAAAACAAAAACCGATGATTGTATCGTCCAGTCACGACGGCTCAAACACAGTAGGTTCGTAATGATACGAAGCCATATAATGGGGTCGATCACACCATTTCGCCCATCGACATTTCCATACAACGAGTACAATACATTATAACCTTAACTACTGAACCTATAACCAACATTTTCTTAAAGGAATCGAACGAGTGATTAAATATAGGTTAGATAATTCCAATAAATTTTAAAACTGGAGGATGTATCTTCAGCTGAATAATTCCATAGAGAAGGAATCAGTGTAGACGGAACATCCCTTATCTGACGAACGCTAAAGGAAGATAGGTTAATAGGATTTAGCAGTGACATTGGTAGGAGTATCACCACAAAAGAAAAGGAAATTTGGCATGCCATAAACAAGTAAAACCGAGTACAAGAGAGTGACAATAGACATGGGTCTGAGACGAAACTAATTATATACGCAAATCATGGTGTAAACCCTTACGAGAAATTTGAGAGTGCGCTGTAAATCCATAGCCAGAGCTAACGATGCCATCCCATGCCAAGATGTTCAGCATAACGAGGTATCGGAAAAATCGGAACCCAATCTTTCTCCTAAACATAGAAACACAATTAAGTTAAATAGCTAGAAGGGTAATAGTGCTGGAACGAGCGAATGCCTCGGTAAATAAGAACCTTACCTAGAACGTAAGAAACTCTGATTAAATAAACAAAAAGATATCTCCCATACGCTGGTCGCAGATCGAAAGTAGTGGGTGCAGAACTTGGTTTGTCAAGAATCGAATAACGATCTCCATTGACTACCTGTCACAATACAAGGGCGGAAATCAATCGCAAATAAATTTCTAGGAAATAATAACTCCAATCGCATAAATGATAAACGCAGACAGGCGTCAAGGAAGAAACTACCAAATCCGGGGAATGTATCAACCCAAGTCCAGGAACGAAATATAGAATTCATTGTGTTCTAATGCGAATAACACCACCGAAGGCCAGAGAAACAGAAAATTTTTCTCCGCCATAACCACGAGGAAGTAGGAAATGATAGTGAAATGGGAAAGCAAGATGAAATACTCCCGAGGGAAACCCTAGATGAGTTGAACGATCATGGCCGTCCATCTGTCGGGAGATACCGAGGTAAATCCCGAAGGACGCAGGAAAATATCTCGAATCTACGGCTCAAGTAGTCGTTGTAAAACAAATTCACGCCACCTTAAGTAGCGACGTACTACCACTGCAGAATCCAATACTATAATCAATTGCTACAGCATGGCCAGATATATGAACAAGATACGAGAAAGAACGGAATAAATATTTAAACATATATATATTATTTCCCTTGTAAGGTAAGACGCCCTCACGGAGAAACGTAGCAGCTTTATAATAAATGATAGTTCAGTCATCGCGTCTATTCCTGGGTAAAACCCTAGGGAAAATTTAGGTGAAACACCTGAAACCTGTTACGGGTACTGACAAGAATAAATTCTAAATGCCGTAGTGATAAGTGACGTGAATCCAATGGCTACGAATTAGGGAAACACGTAAGAGATGGGTGCTGACGTGTTTCCGAGTTTACGATGAGTAAAGTCTACAAAAAAAAAAATTATGATTATATTCATATCTAGATTATTTGTAATTAGTTACAATTAGATACATATCGAATAGTTATAATTTGATTTCCTCTCTAGATTAAATCCTTAGGAGAGAAAAATAAGCGAATGGGGTATAAAATAATAATTGGGGAAGTATGTACGTAATGCAAATAGTAATGTTGAGAAAAATTAAGATAGCACCATATAATTATATGTATGTAGTATAAAATCCTTTTTTTTATTAGAGGTAGATAGAGCGAAGTAGAAGGAAGGGAAATGATATCGTTCTATAAGTAAATAGATATATATGACTTATGGCTAATTAGAAAAAAAAAAAAAAAAACTTGTGTATAGGAAGGGAATAGGAGAGACGTTACAGAATGAACATACCATCTGTAATCTATTTTCTATTTTAGATGCTCTTCTATTGATAGAAAATCAGTTCTAAATCATTGTTTTTGCTTAATTAGTTTTGTGTGCACAAATAGACTGCACAGTTCCCTGAGATAGAAAGGGCACACGGGCATGAGGTTTCCCAACTTAATGAAAGTCACAAATCTCTAGGAGATCACACTTCCCTTTTGACTCTATTACCTCTGCAGCCAAGTGCAATAGGATTAGGAGGCTTTACAACGACTAGAGGTGATGTTGTGCATGCATCAAGATTAATTGTACCTCTTTTCTTCCTAGTTTACAAAGGAATATCAAGGTACACAATTTTGAAGTTAAAGAATTTGAGTTTGGAGTTGTTGCTTTTGATTTGTATTTTCAGATTTAATAGAAAATTATAGATGTTTTGCGTGTTCACAAGTCCATGTTTGTTGTTTTATTTTAGTAGCAGTATGTGTTTGTTGGTTAGGGGACCCCTAACAGAAATTCTGATTACTGTTTTTCAGCTTTAATGATCTACAATTATTAGATGAGTTTATAGTACATAAACTGCTCATTATGGCTTGATTTTGGACATTTTATTCATGTATGGTAGTTTATTTAGGTATTTCATGATACCTTTATCTATGGAAAAGGAAGGTCAAATTCTCCTAGTATATGATAGGGCAAGGGGCTATTTAGTGATTTCATAAAAACACACAAACGCCTTTCTAACATTCCTCAAATTACTATTGAACCAAAATATATAGAAATTAATAAATGACCAAATTCCTAGACAAAAATATTTCAGTTATAATAGAAAGACATTTTGGTCATAAGGCATGTTGAATTTCTTCGTAAGTTCAACTAAATGTCTTGAGGTGATTTCAAGCCAGCTGATAAGTTTAACAAGGAATGCTGCAAAAGCAGCAAGTACTTAACTCATATCTTCATTTTTAGGGATATACATATGGATAAATAATACAAGGAAAGTAGTCTCCTTAATCATAATGTGCATAAGAAACTTATTTATTAAGAAAATTTTCCTGCGAATAATGTCACATGAGTACTCTTCTAAGAGGAATAAGAAAAGGATTTCAAAGTGAAATACATACCTCGGTATACTATAATCCTGCTACACTAGATGTCAGTTGAAGGAAAATTAAGTAAATATTGTAAATTCAAAAACTACAATAATAAGGGACGAAGTCCCAATAGAAGCATAGACTGTCATCTAGCATACAAAATCCATGCAATTATTCTAGATAACAAGAGCCTCAAGATCTCTCCTCATTGTAGTGATCATCAGGGCAATACAAGGTTGGGTGAAGGCTCCTCCTTGAGCCAACCTTTTGGCACGCTCAAGTTTTTTCCTTATAAGCATAGTATGTGTTCGGAAAGAGAAATCCCTAGAACCTAGTACTTTCATCTCTGAAATTGGACTCACCAACATTTTGGAGCAGCCACTTTGTGAACTACCTATGCCAACATAATAGAATCACAACAAAAGATGTTATTTGGGGGCTCCATACAACCATCTACTCCCTCCGTTCTTGCATGAACTTTCACCAAAAATAAAAAAGGCTTTTGAGTTATTCCATTAGCCACTAATTTCATAGAAAAAAACAAGTTTCTTGTATCCTGCAAAGACCCACTCTGCCCATCATGCTCAAACATCAATGGGCTTGTAAATTGTTCCTAGTTGATCTTGTACTATGAATCCTTCAAAAAATCTGAAGCAATTATTTATTCTTTTTATAAAGACCAAAAGTAAAGTTAATTTTCATAGCATGGCTCGTGTGGATTATCAACAACTCAAAAATGTTTACAATAGCATAACCAAAAACAAATTTTTATAGTGAATGTCATAAACATTTTTCTGTGCAAAATGTGGCTATAAGGCTTTACATTTAAAGTATATCTTGTTTTGTATTTCAGTCCAGAGATTTGAGTTAGCCTTCTCAGTCAACCAGTTATTTTGATTTAGACTAAAAAAGACTAAGGATGGCCAGCTTTTAATCCTAATGTGCCCTTTTTGGAATGATATATTTTACAATTTCCAAATGCAGATTAATACCAATCGAACAACTAATATTACTTAGGTTTGACTGAAATTGGATCGCTGAAAAATATGGATGATGGTAACCTGGTTAGTCTCAACTTCACTAAAAAATCAAACTTTAGCATAAAAAAAACCAACTGACTCAAACCAAATCATGAGTGTGGAATTTGAACTACCCCCAAGGCCCAATGGACTAATACAATGTGTAGAATGTGCAACAAAAACAAGACTGAGGGTGGTCAACTTGAATTCATAAAGTATCCAAATGTACCCTCTCTACAAAGACTGAGGGTGGTCAACTTGAAATCCTAATGTATCATAATGTACCTCGTCTACAAAGACTGAGGGCTGTCAACCTGCAATCCTAATGTACTCTCTCTACAATGATGCTTGCTACAATTTCCAAATGCACGTCAATATCTATCCAAGAACCACTATTGAGTAAAACTGGTTACTGGGACCATTTTGACCAAAGTGGATGATGCAATCTCATGCCTCAACTATGCTTGATGTGAATGTGTGGAGAATATGATCAAAAAACCATTAATGTAATTCATTATAAACTAATTATTATTAATAAGATGTAAGAGGTTTTACCACTTGTAATTGCTCTATTGATTAGCGCAGTATGCCTTGTTTTGATGGTCTAGATGAGACTCGAGAGTTAATATTGTTTATTGTTATTCCTTAAATTATGAATATCTATGTTCTCTTGGGCAGATTGACAGAGGACTAACTAGAATACCGACAAGCAAAAACTGAAGGGGCCAAAAAACTCTAGAATCTAATAAAATACAGTCTTCAATTGCCATCTATTGCACATTTCTAACTGCATAGTACATAGCAACTTCATCATTTTTCTCTACAAAAATGCTTCTTATCACATAACCTTGTCCTCTAACAAATACACCATCACCTGGAAATTGCCAAAAAATAGGTAACAGATATAAAATAAAATTAGAGGGCTCTTATAGAAGAGAGAATAATATTAGAAACAAATAGGCATAAAAACTTATTAAATATGAAGAGTACTTCTAAAATGTTCTGAAGATGTAGTACTGATTTCCCGTCCATTATTTTGACAAATAAATATAACTGGAACATCCATAAGTGCTGCAAATTTTAAGGTAGCATGGAAATCTCCCAAGACAAAAAGAGAAAAATGCATCAGTTAGAAGCAATAAAAATTTCTAATTGACATTAGGAATTGTGCTAGTAAAAATGTGACACTTGTGAGCTGAGACTGACCTCACTCATGCCACAATCACCAAAAAGGTTACTACATAAGATTTCCTCTTTTCCATTTTTAGGGAATCTGTTGCACGTATTGAATGAGGAAGTTCTGTCTTGGAATATGCACAGGATACATGGAATACAGTAAGAACTTGCAAACAACCCAAAATATTATTAAAAAAATAAACCCAATGAACAACATACCTGATAGGTAAATTTATAAAGATAAAAGCCATTCAAGTGGAGGATACCCTTACGCTATAGGGGATGATATATTGAAGCAATTAAATGCATTGAATCCATAATGGATAGGCATTTGGCACGCTTTTCCATAATCAGGACGATTCCCAAAGCACTGGTTTGTAAATTCTTGCATTGTGAAATTGCACCAAGTACTCCTGGTTCTCGATACTACACACATTAAAAACATAAACCATTTTAGTTAAGCTTACTATAGTATTAAGTATTTTGGCATTACATTCCCCCATCTATAATATCATTCTAGAAGAATAATATAGACCTGAAGGTGCTTGTTAATGAAATAATTCATAACCTTGGTGGGGCTCTGGGGTTGGTTTAAAAGTGTTATTCTTATCTATATGAAAATGTTGGAAAACCACAGTGTATAGGAATTCGGTAGGATAGCTCTTGCTTCAGAACAACCATACAAGTTAAGATTCCATTCCCAACTAAGGTCTTTAGCATTGAAGAAGCCAATTAAGATAATTTTTTGGAAAACATTTTTATTCTCAATTTCTAAACTAACACATCTTGATCAAACTATGTACCTCGGCAAAGACCACATCATCAATAGTCAAAGTTGTTGCTGATGCAATACTGATGCCATATTATCCATTACTCGTAAGATAGAAAGGAACTCTACCTTGCCTCTGTGCTTCATAAAATATGGTTTCCATAACTTGAAGAGTTACCATACTCTTCATACGTTTTCAATTCCAAGTCCTTGCTAATATTTCAAACACCAAAATTATGGATATCGATGTCACAGATACACTCATGATTATATATACATTAAATAAGTTCCCCATCAGAGCAATGGAGCTCATTAAATATTATTAAGAACATAGATCATGTGATTGAATCCATCAATGGAAGTAAGACTCCCAACCTCATTCAGAACTCTGTAGCAAGGTATACGCTTATTTGAAGACTCATTTATGAATTTCATTTCATAAGTGAGCTCAAATTTCCCAACTCAAATACCCAGAAATACTTAATTCAAAAAAAAAATCTGAAAACAAAAATGTAACAGTAATCATTCATTTTCTAGCATTTAAATCTGCAGTTCAGCATAACAATCTACATGGATTTGATTCTCCCTAATTTTCAAAAATATCTTGATTATGTTGAATTAATGACTAATTTTGAATAAATTGGTTGAACATTGAGCTTTCTAAATTCATTTTTGAAGTCTGAGGAGCTTTCGAAATTCATTTTTGAAGTCTAAGTCAAACTGCAATAAAGGCATCACAGGGAAGAGTTTTTATAAAACTACTTTCAAATGAAAATATGCTCAACCTCATATTGCAATAGATAATAGAAGTGTTGATTATAAATAAGGTTATTTACAAACAATCTTTAATTTGAATGAGATTCAATAGCCATCATGAAGAGCTTAAACTGTAACTGAATTGTATATAAATAAAAATTAAATAATCCCAACATCACTGGACGTAGACTGAGGGATGAGGTGCAACCAAATACCCATGGTTATGCACCACAAGGAGGAAAGCAAAGATTCAATTGATAAATAAAGACAAGTAAAAATCATATTTTATCTATGGGGAGGTGGCTTCCTAAATCCTCTTTCTTTAGTTTTCAGTCTTCTCTTGGACATCTACAAGTCCTTGGCCTTCAACCAACAACATTCCTTTCTTTGGCAGGGGTCAAAGAGGGTCAATCACTTAAGTTCTCACAACATTTTTTCCACACAGCCTCATAGTTAAAGGTTCTTTCTATAACCAAATAACAAAATGTTTCTCTCCGAAAGTTGTTTAATGGATTCTCCGAGTGTATATTTTTCCTGGCCCAAGAGAGCTTGGAATATTGAACACCAAACATGATCGACTGAGAGTAATTTTAAGAGAAGCAAGCCCGAATATATGATATGCATATTCATTGCCAGGGCAATCTACAATAATTTTTTTTAATTTTACAACACAAACCTGAGTGTCAAGGAGAATAAACCACTCAACATACATCCTCAGTTCAATGTCAACACTACAATGCCTTGCCATGGCTCTAATTTCTTCTGACTGCAATGGAAAAGGAGGAAGCACCCCTGCAAGCCACAACTTCAATAAGTATACAATACAAGAAAGATAGTTCTTAGATGAATTTATTAGGAGCATACCCCATCCAAGGATTAAATAAAGTCAAAATACTTAAAATAAAATAGTAGCATTGCACATCTATAACACATGAAACTATAAATCAATGAGAAAAAGTTGAAAAACATATAATAAAATAGTAGAATTGAAAGTTTTTCATGGAGCAGCACTCTTTCTCATGTGGTCGGCATTTTAACATTGTAGTTGTAGCAACATTAATGAGTTGTTAAAGAGTGTCACACTAAGTTTTTGCAAATTAACTATGACTTTAGATTGCAGTCAATCTTGTTTATATGGAAGCAGATCATTTTCTTGATCTTATAACACAATATAATTTCCTAGAGTGTCATTTATTTAAGGAGAAGTAATTCCAGGGATAATTTGATCGAGTGTTGTGCACGATCAAAATGGGAATACTCTAAATTGTATTCCTCTTGTTTTTTTCTAAACCCGTGCAACACCCAAAAAATCAAAATAAAAGCGTGGGGAGAAGATGTAAATCCAAAGGGGGAAGCCATGTCATTTAAATGTATGTGGAAATCACACCTGGCCATTATTGTGCCAACAAGTATGCTAATTCCTACTAGCATATCCTCCCACAAATATTTTTATTATGAACGGAAAAGTGCAAAGAAAAGGCATCATAATACAATGGAGCGGGGGGGGGGTGGACTTCGAAAATTCTCACTACTGTAGACTTTATCAGAGAAAACATGCACAACAACGCGCAAAGGTCCCTCTATCCTACATGAAACCTTCTAAGGTGCCTCCTTCCAACACGCTTTAAAGAAAGGCAGCCCTGTGTCTGATTTGCTGCTTTGGTTACCTACACACTGCCATGTCAGTTTTGAGGCTTGTCCAGTCTGGGTCACACTGTTTTGGAATAAAAACCAGTGACCTTGGTGGCAGCTGGTGATAGGTGAAATTTTTTAGGCTTGTCCAGTGTGGGCCACACTGGTTT
This sequence comes from Pinus albicaulis, assembly GCA_034641835.2. Classification (NCBI taxonomy): domain Eukaryota; kingdom Viridiplantae; phylum Streptophyta; class Pinopsida; order Pinales; family Pinaceae; genus Pinus; species Pinus albicaulis. The sequence continues at coordinate 484,522,490 of CM076576.1, forward strand.
GGATGCAAAACCAATCACCTTGGTGGCGGGCGAAACTGAGGGTATTAACACTCAGGGGGCTGAACTCATTGATTTTGTCTGTTTTTTAAAGTTCTAAGATTGTTGCATAGGTTCTGCATCTTCACTGGAAGAAAAACCAATGACCTTGGTGGCAGATGGTGGTAGTTGAAATGTTTTGAGGCTCACCCAGTTTGGGCTACACTAGGTTGGAAGCAAAAATCAATGATATTGGTGGCAACTAGTGGTAGGTGAAACTTAGGGCATTTACACTGAGGGTGCTAAATTCACTAATTTTGGCCCTTTTTAAAGGTCTAAGATGCTGCATAGGTCCTGCATATTCAATGTTTGAGTGATAAGGGACATGATGGTGTCCGTAATTCCATGTAATGGTCAAAAAATTAAAATAGGGTATAGGCTAGATGACTCGGTGTTAAGGATACTCTATATTATTGAAGCAGGGATATGATATGTTTCCCACTCACTCACATTATTGGAAGGTATATGAGCAAAGGAAGAGAATTATTAGCAAAATCTCGAATTGTGGAAATGCTACATTTTTCCTCTTGTTGTGGAAAAGATTCCCAATAAGCCATGTTAAAGTGCTTTATTTGGCTGGTTTGGTTCTCTATTTTGTAAGGACATAAGTCTGTCCTCTATTTTGTGATAGTTTTTTCACCATCAAGGATTTTGTTTTGATATGTTAGGGTTAGTGGGAACTTTTTGGAACATTTTTAAAATATTTTTTTAATGTAAAAGATGCACAACATCCAAGAAACCATTGCAGGGTGGTTTCTGGGTTCCAGAAATGCACTCCAGACCAACCACAAACGAATTTCAGGGATGCATAGAATAAAGACTACTAAATTGAAAAGTGTTCTGTTTTACATCAATTATTTGGAATTAGAACTTTGATTGATCCAATGTTGAGCTATATAGGTGATGCCTTTGAAGTGGCAAATACACATCAGATGTTCAACTGCCTGATCAAGGTAATAAATCTATTGTAAATAAATCAAGAAACATACATGTACACACATTTTTGTTGTTGACATGTGAACACTTAAGAAAAATATACACTGTTGTTGATTAGTTCATATAAACTCTCGTAATTCTGAGTAATCTGACTTAAAATGTGAAATGTTGGTATTACTTAGAAACTTGTTGATTCACTGTTTTGGAATAAATACCCTTGAGTGTTCATTGCGCAAAGAATTTAGATTTGAGTGGGTGTGTCATATTCACCGTTTCAATCATTCTGGGTCTAAATCTAGTTGCATTATATGGTATGTGGAGGAAAAATGTTCCATAATGAGCATTATTTATGTTCTGACTTTCATGGTAAACCTTGATTTCCCGTTAGTTGGGACTTAAAATCATTGGATGTAGGCTAAGGGATGAGGTGCAACCAAATACCCAAGCTAATGCACCACAGGTGCTGGAGATAGATATATTCCTAAGCACGTCAAGGAAGAGACCTGGAGATGTTGCTTGGCGTGGCCTACTGAAAGCTTGTAATAAGAGCCACTTCACTTTAATGACTTAGCCAATACTATCCAGGTTGAGCTCTGAGATTTAGCTCTTACTAATCTTAGCACCACAGAGTCAGATGGTAAAGCTATAGGTACTGGTGCAGCTAACAACAAAAAAGAAGTGTATGATCTCAATTCAAATAATAATAAGCCCAATGGTCTCATTACAACAGAGCAAACTTCTCAATAATATTCTCTCATGAAGACAAAGGATAAAAGATCCAAAGTAACTTTTGCAAATGTGGAAGAAATGGAAATTAAGAACATCAGTGAGAGTTACATTGGTGTTTATATTCGGTTTGCAATTCACAGGGAAATTCTTAGTGATCAGGTACGGATGGATGCATACAAGGGAGTTATTTTGAACAATACTTCTCTTTTTAAGTGAGCTGTGGTTATGGATGTTGGATGTGGAACATCGATTTTAAGTTTATTTGCAACTCAGGCAGGAGCTGCAAAAGTAATTGTAGTCGAAGCAAGTGAGAAGATATCATCTGTAGCTTGTCAGGTTGCAAAAGCAAATAAAATTCTCAAAGAAGAAATTGAGAATGCCAAAATTCAGAACTCGCGTGGAGTTATTACCGTATTCCACAGCATGATAGAAGATATTGATAAATGCATGGCAATTCAAGTCAAAGTGTAGATGGGATAGTGAGTGAGTGGATGGGATACTACCTGTTTTATGAATCATTGCTCAAATCAGTTATTTATGTTCGTGATCATTGGTTGAAACCTGGTCGATCAATCCTTCCGGACATAGCTAAGATGTATGTGGCTGGTGTTGGAAAAGGTGGAACTAGTCTATCGTTTTGGGAAATGTATATGGATTCAACATGTCTTGTATTCGTAAGGAAGTGGTTGAAGATGCTGCTCAACAGACAATAGTTGATGTTGTGGATAGCAGGGATATAGTGACAGAGACTTGTCTTACATACATTTAATATTACGACGATAAAAGTAATCTCGTTGATTCCCTTAATGCAGGAACATCGTAAAATAACATTACGATTATGTAACTCTAGAAAATGATAGTGATGTTTTTGGTGTAAATTTGAAATAAAATGTGCAATATTATGACAAGTGGATTTTTAAAGCCTCCTTACCAATTGGTTTTCTGGAATAGGTGCTGCTCTGAAACATTTTCGAATCTGGGCTGCCTGGAACTATGCCATTCAAGATTCAACATTGAGATGAAAAGGATGCTACGTCATTAAAATATTGAGAAATTGAAGAGAAAATATGTGAAACCCTGAGAAAGCCCTAAAATGAACTTGGAATCTCTGACCACTTGGAATGCCCTAAAATTATGTCGAATTTCAGCATTCAAGGTCGTGACCATTTCCCTGTTCTTCTACTTCGCGACATCCTCACATTTCTGGTACCAAAAAAGCCATAGAATTTAACAGCTTTTCCGAACATTTTAAAAATCAAGCCAGGGGAAATGTAGGGCTTACTAACCTTCTTTGCGGCCTCAATGTCAAACTCGACAACAGTATAAATCCTGACGAAGACGTCGTTGCCGGAGATCTGATTCTCCCTCTGTTTTTCAATATCGTGCCTTCATACTTGTTGCAGATGGCGTCCACCCACGTGAGAATGTCGATGATGCTCATATCAGATATGATGTGCTCGATGCTTCGTATTTCAGATCTGCATTTTCCCTCGTAATTATAACCGAAGGCATTATTATTAGAAATCTCTTGCAATCGATCTCGTTGGCTGTTATTTTGGATCTTCGTTTTCCCTCGGAATTCCTTCCCGGAGATGGAAAAAACAAGGATTCTAACCGAAGGCCTTATTTAAAATCTCTGGCAATCGATCTTAACTGGATTGATTAAACAAATTTGACTAAAAGATTGACTAAACAACTACATGTAGCTGTCACCCTTCAAAATTTGTGAGTGGCCCAACTTGGAAGTGAAATTGCGCTGGTTGAAATTTCAACTCTTATAGTAATGGTTTATAGGAATTTGGCATTGGCCATTTTATAAAGTTACGGTAGTCCAAAGGATTTTTGTGTTCATTTATTTATTCACAAATTTTTTTTAAAGTGATATAATGTTATTTTAGTGTGGTTTCTAGTAGAATAATTTAATATCATTTTAGTATGGTTTTTAATGTTGCTAGAAATGAAAAGAAATTAATGGTGTAGACATTTAACATGTCATTATATTATATTATGATGTGATTAGTGTTAGGTTAATTTATCTTTTATTTATAATTTTTTCTTATAATTTTTTCACTATTGTGGTTGATGTGTGTAACTATAGGCTCATTATCTTCTTTTCAAATGTGAGTGGACTATGTTATTCTAACATGTGATGAACGAATAGATTGAATGTCTGACTTATATAATACAACATGTTTAGTGTTCCTCTTTCATGGAAATCAATTCTCCTTTGTGTGGTGGTTAGGTTATACATTTGCTCAAGATTCGGAAACTACGCTTGAGGGACTCCAAGTGAACACCTCATATGTTTTCTTCAAGGTCCAACATAGGACATCAAGCAATTGGAATTGTACTCAACATACCCTTTCCTTTGTAGAGTGGGAAGCCCTTTGTCGTTGCTTTACTTCTCCCTACACTCTTCACTAATTATTATGCTCGATGCTAAGTGTAGATCTTTGCCTTAATCTTCACTAAGCACAATGCTTCATATTTTCATCAAGCACATTCACCAAATAAAGTAGCACAATGCTTCATCTTGTCATTAATAATATTCACCAAGTAAAGCCGCTTTGATCATTAGCTCTACATTTCAGAAAAATTAGACTTCCCTTTAATTCCCTCTGCTTGATAATGCACCTTTATTTTCTTAGTGATATTGTACTTAACTATAATTGTCATGTAATTATGCAATGAAATGCACAATAGGATGAAAGATGTGGCTGAGATACTCCATTACATGCAATATATTTTACACTTATGCAAAGATGAAATAAGCATTTTTGATCCATTTATTGAATCAGATGATGTGTTAGTGCTTGAATTTGTCTCCTACATTTAAAGCCCTAATTTCAAGAGGATTCATTGTCCATTGGTATATTCCTCAATAACAACACATGAAAAGAAATAATATCCAATGAAATTTGCCTTTGTTAGCATCAATGGACCCTAAAGTGGTATCAAATTCTTGTGATGTTAAAATCCTCAATGAAAAATCAAAATGAACGATTTATTGCCCCTGTATACGTGGTGAAATCCCCTAGGTTCAAGTAAATCATAGACAAAGGTGTGAGCCCCAAGAAGTGATAACACATGCTAGATAGTTCCAAGGCATGTTATGCATGCCAATACATGTCAAGTCCTAAGGAATGCCAATATGTGCTAGGTGTTAGGGTGTGGCACCAACGCATGCTAGGGAGTGTCAAGGAAACACAAGAGAGCACCAATTTCGATTGCATGTAAATGAATTAATAAGAGTGTGTGATACAAAGTGTTAGCAAGTTCCAAGTGTGTTAAGGAGGGAGTGACAAGGTATGCTAGGTAGTGCCAAGGCATGTTAGAGTGCTAGGGAAGTATTCCAAGATGTAAGAAGTGCCAAGGTGTCCCAATGTGTGTTAATGGGTGTTAGTGAATTCTAAGGAAACTCAGGGGATCACTAGGTCAAAATGCATGGAAATGAATGAATAATAGTGTGTGACATGGAGTGTTAGTGAGGTCCAGGTGTGCTAAGGAATGAGTGACATGGTATGCTAGGCAATGTTGAGGCGTGCTAGAGTGTTAGGGCAACATGCGACCAAGATGTGCCAAGTGCCAAGGTGTGCCAACAGGTGCTAAGAAGTTTTAGGGAGTGAAAGGGAAACACAAGTTTAGAATAAGACTTGTAGGAGGCAAGCCTATTGTTGTGATAAGGCGTGGACAAAGAAATTTCAAAGAAAGGGAGACTTTGGGTTGGGAACAACATTTTTTTTCCAATGACTTGATTGGGTTCCCAAGTCACAGAAAAATGCTATCTATGAGGGCATGACATCTAGGGAGTGCCAAGGTGTTCCAGGGAATGCCATGAAGTACTAAGACATTATATATAATTCGAAGGCATGTTAAGCATCCCAAGACATTCCAAGTGCTAAGGCATGCCAAGGTGTGCCAAGCACTAGGGTGTGGCACCAACACATTCTAGGGTGTGTTAGGTCCAAGTGTCAGGGAAACATAAGGGAGCACTAGTTTTAAATGCATGGAAATGAATGAATAAGAGTCTAACGGGGAGTGTCAACGAGTTCTAGGTATGTTAGGTGAGGCAGTGCTAGGGTGTGCCAGGGAGTGATAAAGCATGTTAGGGAATGAAAAGGATGCTCACACATGACACATAGTGTCAAGGGAGTGTTAGACTTGCTAGGTGTTATGGCACATCAAGATGTAAACTATGTTGCTTGGTTGTTTTACGACCACGATTGAATGTGAGACTTGTCTTCGTAACTTGTTAAGTTGCATGATTTTAGATTCAACATGAGTAAGCTAACATGAGTTATAGGAAGTTCTTAGATGAACAAGGAATAGTCTAGTTGTGGTAATTGTAACTTGGTCAAGTTGTTATAGTCGAGGCAAGATTTGGTTGGATTCCCAAGTTACAAAAAAAGTAAACGTAGTTGTGAGGGCATGGTAACTAAGGAGTGTCAGAGCATTCCAAGAAATGAAAATGTGTGCTAAAAAATGCTAGATAGTGTCAATGCATGTCGAGGAGTGTTTGGGAGTGTCAGGGCATCACACGGGAGAACTAGTTCAAATTGCAAGGAAATGAATGAATAAGAGTGTGTGTCAGGGAGTGTTAGCGAATTCCAGGTGTCCCGAGGACAAAGTGTGTTAGGATAATTTTAGAATAGGACTTGTAGGAGGAAAGACTACGATTACGTTAAGGGGTTGGGCAAAATTAGATTCAGAAAAAGGGATACTTTGGGCTACGAACAACACTATTTTTTCAATGTCTTGGTTGGGTTCCCAAATCCCAAAAAAGTAAGGCTATCTATAAGGGCATGCCGACTAGATGTGTTCCAGGGAATTCCAAGAAGTGATAACACATGCTATATAGTTCCAAGGCATGTTATGCATGCCAATACATGTCAAGTCCTAAGGAATGCCAATATGTGGCAGGTGTTAGGGTGTGGCACCAACGCATGCTAGGAAGTGTCAGGGAAATATAAGAGAGCACCAATTTCAATTGCATGGAAATGAATGAATAAGAGTGTGTGATATAGAGTGTTAGTGAGTTCCAAGTGTGTTAAGGAGGGAGTGACAAGGTATGCTGGGTAGTGACAAGGCATGTTAGAGTGCTAGGGAAGCATGCCAAGATGTATGAAGTGCCAAGGTGTCCCAATGTGTGTTAAGGGGTGTTAGTGAATTCTAAGGAAAATCGGGGGATCACTAGGTCAAAATGCATGGAAATGAATGAATAATAGTAAGTGATAGGGAGTGTTAGTGAGTTCTAGGTGTGCTAAGGAAGGGGTGACATGGTATGCTAGGCAGTGCTAAGGCATGCTAGAGTGTGAGGGCAGCATGCGACCAAGATGTGCTAGGTGCCAAAGTGTGCCAACAGGTGATAAAAAGTTTTAGGGAGTGAAAGGGAAACACAAGGGATAACTAGGTCAAATTAATGCATGGAAATGAATGAATAATAATTTATGACAGGAAGTGTCAGTGAGTTTTGGGTATGCTAAGGAGGGAGTGACAAGGTATGCTAGGCAATGTTAAGGTCTACTAGAGGTCGGGGAAACATGCCAAGATGTTCTAGGTATCAGGGTTATGAGTTATGAGTGTAGGAGTCAAGGAATTATGGCTTGGGGGTTGAGGGGATAGGGAATTCAGTAGTTATGGGTTAATGGCTTATGGGTTATGATAATGGGGCCACTAATCCCCTTATCACAATTGTTGGGGGTTACCCTATCAATTTCTCTTTTTGCCTTCCCTTTAGGCCCCCTATCACCTAGGACATCAATCCCCCTTCAAAGGATTTAAAAATATCCTCGACCTAGGTTCCCTCAACTTTAAAAGGAATTACTTTAAATAGCCCTTTATGAATCCATACCCAACAATAGAACTTTTAGAAGACATTCCAAGTGTTACCGTGAAAGAGAAGAACCAAAAGTTTTTGGTTCCAATATTCAGGGTGGAACCATGGGAGGCATCAAAGAGCATGGAACATGTTGACAGTGTTGGATCTTGCCAACATGCAAGGGGTCTCCCCTATATAAAGTACCAATTAGACCTCACACCATTTGGGGTGGAAGCCTCATCTGGAAATGTGACTCAGTTGCCATGTTATTAAAGATTTTCCTTGGATGAAGTTCTTAGTAAGTTGAACTATGTTTGGTTGTTCGTAGGTGTTGTAATAATGCATTTATACATCGCCTCTATTTTATAATACGAGTTTTCTAATATACAAAACCCCTTGATTCTCCAACATGGTATTAAAACTAATGGTTTGAGATGTAGCATGTTGCCTACCAATCGTATGGAAGCTGTAGATGCTCTTAAAAAGTCAGATTTTTTTAGTGGACTGGTTTGAGGTTTCTAATTGCAAAATAAATCTAGGATCAAATCAGCGGGTCAACATTATGAGTTTCAAGCTAGATCTTATAAATTTTAATGGACACAATTATGGAATTTGGGCACAAGATATGGGAACGTTGTTGAAAAGTGAAGAGTTATAGGACTTTACGAAAATGGCAGTTCTTATCCAAGGGATAACTAATAAAAAAATTTCATCAACATGAAGAAGGATGAGGCACTAGGAGTCATAATGTTGAATAATGCAACTAGGTTCGGTCTTCATTATTAATGTATTTGTCAAAAGAACTTATTATTATTATTATTAAATGACTTATTAAAGCATGGTTTTCATGCTTGGGTCATATTTAGATTAAGGTCCCAATTTTGGACTTCTAGGTTAGTTGTTACATATTTAAATTGATACAATTTTTGGGCTTTTAAATCATGTAACATTAGGTTGTCAAAAGGATCCTGCATCAAGTCATATCCTTCAAGTTCATCATCCTAGAAATCTACTTCAAAGACAACCCTTAAGTCAAGTGATACAATTCATCAAAGATGCCTCCTTAAGTCGGCCTCAGTTAGTCTTCAAGTGAGCTCAAATCAAGACACAACACTTCACACTATCATGTCGTCTCAATAACTATGGGAAACAATTATATATACAGGGGTATATTTTCTCATTTCTACCAAAAAAAATTGGACGTCTCTGAAGTTTCAGACCACAAATACATTTCAGATCATGATCATAGGTTCAGTGTTGGGGAATAAGGTCTCGAACCTATTACAGAATTCAGATAACCATCTATTCTATGATTCAGGTAGCTTCCATGCTATGATGTTGCAGCAAAAGATGAATGCCTAAGTGTCAAAAAATATCTACCACAAAATCAATGCTATGACATGATACTCAATGCTATGAATATGATCAGTGATCTCAATTATGATGCTCAATGTTATGATGATGCTCGATGTTCTCAGTAATTATGGTCAGTGCTATGTTGTTATCTCAAACTTGGTAAAGTTAATGAGGATGGATTTTAGGTGCAAGAAAAGGAGATCTCAGTGTCATGGATATCTCAGTGCTAACATAGTGAAGGGATGAATTGATGGAGGAAGTCTATAGTCTAAAGTTCTTGGTCATCTCATCTTAAGTCTATTGAAGGAAGAATTTTGACCAGGTTTTCCCTAAAGAGTGGGGTTTTTCCCTGGCATCTGTCTACATATTGTGTCTTCTTATACTTGTTCATTGGCATTACTCTTGATGATAAGAAAAGATAAATTTAAAGAACAAATAATAATAAAAAAACATCAGAAGATAATGTCATGATAAGAGAAATTGTTTAATTGCCATCTCCTTAATTTCTCTTACACATAACAACCTCCATCTCAAGGTGGATTCAATGTCATATAATCCATATCAACTACTCATATCATCAATACTCTTTAGTATATCAAAGAGCTAGAAATTGATGCTTCTTTTCCCCTAACACCCTACAAACCCTATGTTATCCTTGCAAACCTTAGCCTTTATAACAAAAGAAACAAATTTCCTACATAATTTACAATGTCATGAATTTGAGAATTCCACCAATTTAGTGACACTTCAAACAAATTTTTAGAAAAAAAATATGCCCAGCTCAAAAGACTCCATGTGTGGCATTGATCACCATGGTTTCACTCTCTAGTAAATATTTTTTGGTGGACTCACTAATATAATTTATTTTGATCCCTCTCCACAGATTTCTCTCAAGTCATTGATTATGTTGAGCTATAGCTTACACAATCTTTCTAGTGGCCCTGTGGTTCCATGAAACACACCTACAACATGTCATCTATAGAGGAAAAAAATTAAATGGTTCAGTCCCTTTCATAGTACATTAACACTCTCACCCAGTCACTTAGCACACCATAGATCAACATGCCTTCCCTCATTATGCAAGTTGGCCTTTATTTTGAGAAGATTAAGAGTTGTAGGGTAAGCATGAAGAGGGTGTCACTTTTTCAAGAAGGGGATCTCATAAGGATAAGCACTTTAATGAGAAAGACAATCACAATATTTACCACTCACTTCTTACCATTCCCACACCATTAAAAAAACCCTAAAAAATTCATTCTTAAAATCTCTTGTATAGTTTCCTAATGTCATTCAAGTAGAATCCTGCAATTACTTATGTCAGTATTGGTGCATTCATTTTTTTATTCTCTTAATGGAACTCTTTCTAGGCACGCACCTCATCAAACATAGATAATCGAGTCAAAATTAATGGAAATGAATTAAGAAGAGGGTGTGTCGGGGAGTGCCAGCGAGTGTCAGGCATGCCAAGGGGGGAGTGACAAGGCATGCTAGGGAATTATAGGGCATGCCAAGAAATGTCGAGGTGTGCTAACATGTGCCAGATAGTGCTAAGGAAATCCAATGCATGCCAGGAATTCCAAGACATGTCATGTGTTAAGGCATGAAAATATGTGTGAGGTGTTAGGGTATGTGAACATGTGTCAAGGAATGTCAGGTGACAAAAGGGAACACCAAGTTAAAATGAAAATAAATTAACACATATGAGGGTTAATAATTCATAAACTTACATTTTCAATAGAGGCATGGTATCCATACCAAAACTAGTGCCAATACATGCCAAGGGCCAAGTGCTAGCGTGTCTTAAGTGCCAAATCATCCTCTATTACTTCTCTATTAATTGTGAATAATTGATCTCAAATAAATTTTATCTTAAACCATGCCAAGGCATTCCAGGGCATCCAAGCACATGGTAAGAATTATCAAGTGCCTATATACTTCTATTCTAATTTCTTTAGAACAAACCATATCCAATCATAGCAAAAACGACAACTCTTTCCTCCATAAGAGACTCGACCTAGCTCATATGGATCCATAGATTCTAGTCATTTATTTGATTGAATCTTGACCTAAAATTTAGATCTTTATGACCCTCAAACTATGGTTACCGCAGTCAATATTACACCTATGATCTCAAATAAATTTAATATTAAACCATGCCAAATCATACCAAGGCATCTCAACGTGTTCCATACATGCTAAGAATTTCCAAGCGCTAACACGTGCCAAGCACCAATATGTGTCAGGGAGTGTTATGCATGCTACGAAGTGGAATCGGATGTTTAAGAGTGCTAAGGTGTGCTAGAGAGTGCTAATGCATGTTGAGGAGTGTTAAGGAGTACTAGGAAAAAACACTAAGGGAGCACTAGGTCAAAATTCATGGAAGTTAATGAATATGAGGAACATGTGCCAGGGACTAGTGTTAATGAGTGTTAGTTTTCATGCCAAGGAGGGAGTGACAAGGTATGCTAAGCATTGGTAAGGCATGCTAGGGAATATCAAGGCATGTAAAGAAGTGCCAAAGTGTGCTAGGGAGTTCCAGGGTGTGCTAAATATATGTGCCAAATAGTGCCAAGATATGCCAATACATGCCAGGTGCTAAGGATGTGTAGGGTGCCAGGGTATGTCAATATGTGTCATGAAGTGTGAAGGCAACAAAAGGAAGAACCAAGCTAAAAGTTAAGGAAATGAAAACATAAGAGGGTTAATAAGTCAAGAATTTATCTTTTTCAAAAGGGGCATGCTAGTCACACTAATAATAGGTCCCAATACATGCCAAGTGGCATTGTGTGCCAAGTGCTAATGTATGTCAACGCATTCAACCAAGGTGTTCCAGGGCATGCTAGGGACTATATTCATGCCAACACATGCTAGGAGAGTTACATGTTGTTCTAGCACATGCCACCATGTGCTTGGGTGTCATTTTCATGAAAAGATTTTCTAGGTACAAATATGTTCCAAGACATGTGAGGTGCTAAGAAATGTTAGTGTGTGACAAAGCATTAATTTAAGGTGTGTTCGGATTGTTGAGGAGTGGTAGGTATTTCTCATTATTAGAATTTTCAAAGCTTGATTATGTATTAAATAATATATCTCCTACACACACTAATGGAATTTTATCTAAAGGGAATTTGATAGATATATGAATCATGTGTTGACTCATAGGAAAACTCTATTTGACTAGTGATTACTTGAGGGAAATGATACACACTAATTACTTCTTAAAAAATTTACTGATTATAACCACTATGGCCTTGGAAATATCATAAAAAATACTCCACAATAATGGTCTTAAATCGTTACTTTTGAAAAAGAATATATTAATAGGCATATAGCGTCATCAAAAACTCATTGGAATGATCAATGGTGACGAGCATTTTTTGATCATCACCAAAAGTAACAAAAACAGCATTGGTGAGGGTCATTAAAAGTTCGTCACTATAAGTATCACCAAAGAGAGAATTAGTGATGGGCCTTTAACGACCCTCACCAAAAGTGTCATTGAAAATGGCTTTGGTGACAAACCTTAAAGGACCATCACTATATACACTTACAATGACACTTTTCTAAGGACCGTCACCATATGTGACATTGGTGATGGACCTTAAAGGTCTGTCACAAGCATGACCCTCACCAATGTCCTTTTTTCTTGTAGTGTATACAACAATATACATGTATAAATAATCATCCATCATAAATTTTATTAGAAGTAGAATGTAAATAATAACAAGATTGTAATAAAAAAAACATCAGGGGGTAACTCCTAGTGAAATAATATAGTCTAAAGGCTCTATCACTCCCATGTGGGTCACATGCTCTTGAATTTTTTTGGAAAAATACCTTTCATGAGAGGGTCTACTCTCATATTACTTGTATATATGTAAGAAATATCAATCATCCCTTCACGAACATTTTCACACAATAGATGATACTTGATCTCTATGTGCTTGTTTCTTTTTCTCACCCATTCATTCTTTGCAAACTTGATAACAAAATAATTATCTGAATAGATAAAAAAAGTTCTATGAATGGAATCAGCAACCCCAAAGTGACCAATGAAGTTTTTCAACCACATCGCTTGACGAGTTTCCTCATAACCACAAATGTAATCAACAAACACGGTAAAGTCAATGATAATGGATTTCTTGGAGCTTCTCCATGAGCAAGAAATAAAATACATTTAGAAGTAGACTTTAAACTAACATGGACACTAATAAAGTTACAATAAGAATAACCGACCACCTTAGGAACACTCAATTTTTTGTAAAATAACATGAAATTATTTGTTATTTGTAAGTATTGTAGTACCCTTTACAACTTTCTAATAAATAACTTCAAGATTCTCCTGGTATTTTCTAAGCATACCCACAACATAAATAATATATGGTATAATCTAAATAATTTCATACATAAGTATACCAACCGCAGAGGTGTAATCTTTCACATGCACTTGGATTTTCTCAATCTGATTTCTAGGATACTGCTTCTAGATAAAATATCACCTTGACCCTTGGGGACTCAATAGGTGCAAAATTCTGCATACTTGTTACTGGGATTAATCCCTCTTGTGGAAAAGATAGATCTCCCTAGTACTCCAATGAGTAAATAGAAACAAAGGTCCATTTGAATATCTATTTCTCTAGATTATTTGTATTTTAAGATCATTATAATAGTAAATTAGAGAGGACATGCTCCTACCTTTAAGTCCAAATGTCTGATGTCTGATGTATTCCTTTGTCTGTCGCTCCAAAATAGTTCTCTAATGATGAGTAGAACGTAAAATCACAGACAAGACAAATAATCAAAAGCATCTAAAAAATATAATAATAAAAAATTCTAATCCAACTTAATGATCAAGGAATCTAAGTATGGACATCATTCCCATGAATTCAGAAACAAGAAAATGAGAGAAAGAGATCCATATGTATTATCATAATTTAGAAAGAGAAATCTTACAACAGGATGCCTTGATGTTGTGTAGATTTCTCCCAGGGTCTGAACAATCATTCTCCTTCAGTCTGATAAGATTTCCTCTCTAGAATGACCAACATGAATTCATAGGCACAAAGGTGTAATATTCAATGTGTCAATAACAACTCACTAGTATAGAAAGTATACACTCTATGAACTCTCTCCAACTTAGAAACTATACAGATCAGTTTCTATTAACATTAGTATCTCAGGTATCTACATTCACTTTGGTATCTACCCTTCAACCTGAAACTTGAGCTCAATATATAGGGAGATTGAAGTAGTTTCAGATCCATTAAGAGAGGGATGGATTCCTCCCATGAAGGGATTTGAGTTCCTTGGACCAAGGGATAAGCTCCATGAGTGGAGAGATAAATCTTGAATTGGCGCGACTCTAGAGGCTTCTAGTTGGGAGAATATTCGACCAACAAGGCTTATAGAATTTAATTTTTATTTTTATTTTCTTTTCACGGGGTTTCACAACTTCTAGTGGAAAACAGAGTGATGATTGTCACGGCTAATGGAAGGATCATCAGCACATGCGTAGGGAAATTGGAGAAGAGCTTTTATCCAATTTCCAAGACTTGATTCAAGAACATGAGTGTTATTGACCTCTAAGAGAACATGATATGGATAGTGATAGACCCATATGAACACTCAAATGTCATTGTAACAAAATAACATGTAACATATTGCCCCCTAAAGTGCAAAGTCTGAGAGTTTTTCTGAAGAGTGAAGTGCTTTATCATTTTGAGGATTGGATTGGAGACATTGGTCGGAAACCTATAAAAACATTCAATGCAAATATATATCATCGCTGAGGTAGGCATTCCCATACTCAGATCAAAATTGACTAAATGTTCTACTATAGATATGATTTCAGTTTTACATCAAAAGTAGGCACACTTGTTTTGTTCAGGTAGATTTATATATGTATATCTATGTACTTATAACATGAGTTCTAATTACCTCTCTAGCCAAGATTATCAAATCAACTGTTGTAAGAAGAGTTTGAATTATGGGTTTTCATTTTAATATGAAATTTTTTTGAGTTTATGGGTTGATAATCGAGTTCTGTGTTAATGTGTTTGTCCATCTTTCGGAGTTGAAAATTATTTAAGAATTCATAAATTCTTTTCTCTATTTTTTTTCAAAGTTCATTCATTGACTAATTTAAGTAATATGTGGCCAGACGACATTGATCCTTGCTCTGTTCACCATAGAGCTCGGCTTCTAAAACTCTAAGCCTATGATTCTTTACATAGGATATTGGAAATTCAAAAATAGTTTTATAGGTTACAACATGCGTAATATCATTTGTTATTGTTCTACCCTCAATACATATCCCGTGTAATTGTTTCATTAGTATTTCAATGCAATTATTTAATTTGTACATTGAAAACTTGACAGTGTAATAACATTTACTCTGCTAAACATCGTATGCTTATTTGAAGATCCTTCTCTACTGCTTGTATAATATATGTTGATATGTCTACGAAGAATTTAGGATTGTACACAGTTTTGCACTGATTATACTGCAAGAGTATCTATACTTAATTTCTCTTAGCTTGATTATGACATATACTTTTCTTTTTTCTAGTTTCTAGATTATTTCATCTTTCTAGATAATAAAATACTAGCATTAAATCTAGTTTAGCAGATAACCCTCTTTAATGCCTGTAATGCATCCAACACATAATTTAAATATAGATTTATTATCATTTCCTCTAACTTAACTAGGAAACTTAAATGCTTGTCTCTGTATTTTCTGTTTAACTGATTATGCGACCCAACCATGAGAGAGACGATCACGTCAATTATTTGTAAGAATTTAGGCCTTAGGACCTCTATCTAGCCTACACTCCTTTCGGGTCAAAGAGCTCCATTGGTGTTAAACCAGCCGTGGACAACTCTTTTCTTTATAACCATTTGTTGTTAACCCTTTTTCTTTCTTCATGTACAAAACCCCTTCCCCTTTGAGGATTTCGTTTTTATCCTTTGAGGAAGGTAACTATCAAAACTTTCCTCTTCCTTTTTACTTTGGAATCTACTCTAGAATCATGGAATTATTTACCAATCAGTTAACCAACTACTAAATGCAATTTTTATTCATAAATTAGAAATAAAATCTACTAACTAATAATCATATTGATTAATCTCTTTTTCACTAAAAAAAATCAAAATTAGTAAGACTTAAATTAGAAAATAACATTTGAAATTAAAATGAGTGTTACAGTAAATTTAATTAGTAAGACTTTGCAAATCGATTCCAAACATCAAAATTTAATTCAAGACTTGTCTCAGTTAGTGATAGGACTTGCTTTTTTATTTCTTCTTATACTACGAGACGAGATACCGTGTAGCGAGTTGATTGACGTGTCTAATTGAAAGACTTACACCATGTAGTGGATTCACAGTGGGTACATAGTCTAAAAGAAATGTTATGGTATTTGTTATGTGAAAACTTTAACCAACAATTATCTAATAATTTATTGGAAGTTTTAGAAATATTCTAAAATCTTACCAACATAGTAAAGAAGTCAGCTAATTAACATAATATTCAAAATGTTTTTTTTGGTAAAAAAACATATTCAAATTGGTCAATTAGGTCAGATAATTAGCCTCATTAACCTCGTTGTAGGTTGAATTATGAGATATTACAAAAAATTGCAATTCTTATTATAAATTCAGCAACCAGACAAGTAAGCTCATACAAGGTATAGGGTTTGAGGAAGGTTCATACTATATCCATGATAGATTAAAAAATAGAAATCGATAATTAGCGTAAACTAAAATACGACATAGAAAGAAGCTTTGAATGATTGATATGATTATTTGCACAAGAAGAAACACTGGTATGATCAATATTTGTACTGCACAGAGGTTCATCTTTCTGTAGCTTGTATTGCTTCACCTTCACACTCAAATTCAAATGGCCCCATGCTGGGAAGTTGATTGATAAATTGCTTTCCTCCCATTTGAGAAAACTGATAGCTAATATTGTGCTCATCAATATTAATATTGCCTAATTCATCTATCTCAAATTTACAAGATCATTGCAATCATGTTCAGCCTGAGAGTACTGGTCAACATCGACCCATATAATTTCTAGTTCATTGGCTTGGGATCTGGAATTATGTGGGGGGCATGACTGATGGGTAATATTCTCATGGAGGCTGCTGTAATTTTCAGGGATACTGGTTTGCTGAATATTAGGGGTATAAGCTGCTGGAGGGAAATTGACTGCATTTGAATAGGAATGACTAGGGCTGCATGGAGTGTTTATTGCAGAAGATGATGCAAAGATATCATTTTCAGTTTCAGTAAAGATATTGCAAGGAGAGCAGTAGAAAGAACCTGCTTCAGTTTTAGCTTCACAAGGTAGTTGTGCCAGTGTTCCACTCCATGAATTTATTCGTTTGCAGGCTGAATCTGCAAGCTTGTAAGCTCGGCCTTGTTCTTGAAGTTTTAGAGATGCAGAGGCATGTGCAGAAAAAATATCATGGTCATGGGTAGAAGTAGAATCAATCCAGACCTTATTTTGTGGCATAGTGGTCACTGCATTAAAGGTGTTGGTTAGTGGCACTGGCCTGTACCCTTTAGCTCTGACATCCAACGGTTGGGAAAATTGAAACAATTTAAAAATATTGTGGGTGTGTGAAGGAGCGGACACTGAATTGGTACCATAACATTTTGGTGGGATGGTACATTTGTTGTTGGTGCTAATCTTGCTGCTGCCATCGGGTGAGGAAGAAGGGAGCGTGTGTACTTTCTGTTTCTTTTTCTTGATGACTGACTTCCAGTAATTTTTGATGTCATTGTCCGTACGTCGCGAAAATATTGTAGCAATTTGACACCAGCTGTTTCATGGGGGACGAGCAGACACATACAACAAATACATTCAGAAAAGATTGATATAAAGAAAAATTAATGGATTTTAAAAATTTTGATGATTTCAGGAATATTTTTTTTAAGAAAGTGTCATGTGCCAGACACGTATACAATGATTATAAAGAAACATGAATGGATTTTGTATCTTAATCATAGGTTCTTGAAATATTTTTAAATTTTGACAATTTTAGTTACAAATTTCAAAAATATTCTGAATAAAAAAAAATACCAGTGCAAATACAGCGTCAAAATAATTAATTTCTCTCATATCCAAGAAATTCTAAAAATTTAGGAAAATGTACACTAATTAAATTCCACTAGAATGAAGATGAAGAAATTAGATTTGTTACCAAGAATGGAGTGTAAATGTATTATCAATTTCTTCTATTGAAATGACAATTCATCGCGTTTAAGGTCAGGGCGTAAGTAGCTAATCCATCTCAGTGCAGCTCTTCCCGCATCTCTATAGGCCTATATGAATTAATGATGTTACAATATCATTCGATTACTTCACTTCACTGCTAATTTAAGTTATGTATCAATTCATAAAACATATTCTCCAAATGAATACATGTTGCTACATTATCATGGTATGGAATAGAATATTAGAATAATGTAGATTAAGAATAATAAAATGGTTTTTTTTTTTTTTTTGGAATTTTTGAACAATTCCAAACATATAAAGGAAATAAAACAATTCATTTTTCACAACACAGAGATTAAAATAAAATTGTGGACACAGAGAGATGAAATGTAAATTCTATTTCATTAAAATAAACCGACTATTACAAAATAGGATTCTTTAGAACTCCTATGCTCTGGATTCACAGAATAAAACTTCAGCTGCTACAGACGCTGTGACAGCTACATTGACTGTTAACTAATTGGTTAATTAGTTGAGTAAATCTTTATTTTTATTTGTTAATAAAAAAATATACCGAGACAATTGTTATGTGGATGGAAAGACTATTTTTTCATCTTGTTATCTTGAAATAAAAGAAATTTAAATTAAGAAGAAAAGTAAAAAAATAATAAGGGCTGATAATGATGCTTATTCCAAGAACTGGAAAAGTGGTTGGGCAGTTGAAGCAGTTACCCATTCCTCTCAGGATAAAAGAGTGATTCCAAGAGGAAGTGGGGGGTTTCTGTGGATAGATAGACAAAAGAGAGAGAATTTCCTTAGCTAGAGCACCAGTGGAAATATAATCTAAAATTTTGAAGATTCTGGCTTAACTAGACGACGGGTCTTGAGGTTATAGCAAAATTGTGTCTACTACCAACTTTAGCTTTCCAGTGGAAGCATGGGGGAAGAGCTGGACGTTATTTCCGCTCTTAAGGTTGGGAGGAAAATCAGCGAGATAATTGCATTTCACAGATAAGTATTCAATATATTATGATTTGAATACGAAGGTAATTAACTGATAAAAAATGCAGATAGATTCAAAGTGAAATAACTGATGAGCTTAATCTTGAAATGGAGATTTTATTTGTTCTGTGATAATTATTTCCTATTATGATAAAGTTGTTACTTTGCAATTTTTTAGTATGTAGAAGAAGACTTGAAATTTCCTGTTCTGTTATAATATGTTTAACTACTAAAGAATCATGACAATCAATATATCCTAATAGTCAGAATCGAACTGTTAATTCTGGGTATTAGAGGGAAACCCAGAATACCTCGTTCAAACCCTGTCTAAATATAGATGAAACACTTTTGGTGGTCCAGTCACCATAAATCTATGAAAATAACAACCATACTAATAGTAATTATCTGAGTAATACTTTAACATAAAAACTGAGTATGTTCAAAGGCGTAAAATATTTTTTTACTCTTAAAACAAATAGAGAGAACCAAAATCTTAGAATTTCCTAATATAGGTTAATAGAAAACAAAAGTCCATGTATGTTGAACAGAACATCAAGTTTTTCCCATTGCTAGTAAAAGAACTTAATTTCTCAGAAATTCTGAATAAAGATAAGGGTGAGGAATTCTTCATCGTATCTTTCTATCTTACGATTATTGTAATGATAAAGAAAGTTTGTAATTAACATATACTACAGGAGTATTATACCAAATAGAAGTCTGCTATAAACAAACCGTTCTATAACACTACAACTACCGCATGCAAATGATGAGAGTATAGAAAGCTGAAAAATAAATCAAGAACATCATCTCGGAAAGATGGAACCCAAACCAGAACTAAAAATAGCAAAGATTTCGTTTATAGTTCTTATATCATACAAGGGCTTTGCCGAATGCTTATAAACAGTATTATGGGTTAAACCAAAATGAAAAACTTATCAACCGTATCAATTAACCATTGTAGAGGAATATTTCAAAAGGGAAAAATCCCTAAACAAAATATGTTACAAACCCCCGTCGGAACCAAAATTACACCATTCTTTTATATACATTTCTCAAATGAGTTTCTTAGAAAAATAGTAAATAAATTGTCCGACTAAAGCCTGGTGGACTTCAAGTCTGATTCTGAAGCATTGCGAGCAGATGTACCAAGACATACCGGCTAGTAAAGCCTCAGATCATACCTGGAGAAATCGTGGGGTTAAGATGGAAGCCAGAGTTACTATCGAAATCAACAGAGAAGAAGTTGCCTGGCGACTTAAAGATCATACCTGCAAATTCAACTGTCAAGCGAAGATAAGTATCTATCATAAAAGCCTTAAGGGTTTCATATTAAAACCAGTCGGAAAACATTATATAGAGACAGAATGTAGTTACCTGAGAAATCTCCGAAGGGTTTTCCAAGAGCATCTCCTTCTTATCTACGGGAAAACCGTGAAGTTTGCAAGCATAGCAACAAATTTAATGAAAACGAATTCGCTATCTGAGTAACCAGACTTCTGGTCTCAATGGCGAGACATATATATTTAAGACTTTTATCAAAACCAGTAGCTAGCAGAGAAGGAGAAACACGACTGAAAAATCATAACCTATCTAGAGTAAAAGCAATGCTTACCTTTGCTGCTAAAACTAAGTTTCGCACCCCGTCGTTTTGTTTTACAAGCCTTCATGAAATCGAGGTTACAGAGATCGGCGAGGGACAAACTCAGAGTTGCAAAGGAAAAGAATGAAAAGAAACAACAGTGCTAAGAGAAAATCTCGGAATGGCGGTAATAAAAAGATTAACTCCCTCTCGATCTTCAATGCCTCAATTCACCCAAATCAAACCAACAGCTCAGATCGACAAAGGACGCATCGGGTACTCCTCGGAAGCCGTGGAATGGTTACGGCTGTAGGAGGAGATCAAAGTTTGGATCAAGTATTAAAGGCCACCAGTACCATAACCCTGACACCATTAAAATATGAGTTGACATGTGTAAGCGGCACCATCGCTATTGCATATCGGGAGGCAAGATTGATAAATCGAGATTTTATATAGTTGACTTGGTAAGTTTAAAACCATGTTTAGAGTTTCTATATTTAAACTCGAAATGTTGTATGTCTTTGTTATAAATGAGTATATGGTAAGACTATATTAACAATACTTTATCGTTGTGTAAATATTCAAACATGGGAGTTAGAAATAACTCTAGTGTAAAGTTAAAATAAATAATTTTTTTTTTTTTTTACTACGTTTTAATATATGTGATAGACGCAGCGCTTTAATATTTCTTCTCTATTTCTATTAACTGCTACACACACAGTGCTCTCTCTCTCTTTTTCAGCCTGGGAAAATTACACAATACAATACACAACAACTACAATGCACTCATGGCATATGTATATATATATATATATATATATATATATATATATATATATATATATATATTCCATATTTATAATATATATATCAAAATATAATTAACCAAATTTAAAATAAAACATGTGCCACGGTAAAAGTGAGTAAAAGTAAATCATAAAAAAACATTAAAAACTTTATGTTAAAGTTCAAAACCTTATTCCCTTTATAATTTCTGGGGAATACTTGGAGATCATTCATGTGAGTTCCCTTATCCCCCAGAATTGATGTAGTGGGTCCAGAGAGGAGATGACGTCACTCATTACTGTGGGTCATCTTCCTCAGCTGCCTACGCTTGCTACCTCCCGGAATGGTGCTTGCTGGTTGTGCATTCAATTTGGTTGGTGGAGGAGTTAATGTGGTAAACGCTGCAGATAAGAATGCAAGGTTGCGTGAAGATATGAACTGGGGATTTCCATAGCCTTTGCTGTCCTTTTGATCCTATCAAAAATTTATGCCGTCGTTCTTCAAACTCCCATCAACGTTTAATTCTTCTGTTCATCTGTTCTGTGCATGCAGTTGGAATTAATATTCCAACATTTTCTTGGTAGATAATATGATTTCAAATAAGAT
The DNA here is from genome assembly GCA_034641835.2 of Pinus albicaulis. NCBI lineage: Eukaryota > Viridiplantae > Streptophyta > Pinopsida > Pinales > Pinaceae > Pinus > Pinus albicaulis. Next base: position 484,544,561 of record CM076576.1, read on the forward strand.
AGTTATTTTTTGTTATTTAAAATATATTTTTGAATATATAAATAAATTTAATACTAGAAAATATCTCTTTAAAATTCAAATTTACAAATTAAACCACTTAAATTTATAATTTTAAAAATTACAAATTAAACAACTTAAACTTAAAATTTTTAAAAAACTTTCATCTACCTTATCTAATAAAATTAATATAATTCTAACTAATTAATTTGTTAATTACACACTAGCTTGCTTGGCAACATAGCTCCAGGAGCAGCCGAGGATGCCCTTGTTCATGATATAGGTGATAAGCTTCTCATCTTCTTCAGGCGACGAGAGACCTTTTCGTAGCTTTGGCTTCGAGAGAGGTGAGGGGACGCATTGCCCTTGCCCTTTTGTGCAACCCATTCTAATTTTCTGCTCGCGGAGGTTGCCAAGCGCTGATCTCCACTTAATATAATATTTCTGACAATGCATGGTTGTCCCAATATAATATTTCTGATACTGCTGTGTTTCATTCAGGTCCGATTGTTAATGGTAAGTCAAAGAAAGATGAGGAGTTATTAATGATAAAAGCTAGCTAGTTACATGAAAGATGGGGAGTTAATAAATTGTTGATAAGTATGAAAATAATACATGTTACATCATTAAAAAATCATTATTAATTTAAAAATTTAATATAGGTATTTAGGTTTCAAGATCTAGGTGTCTGTTTAGTAGAGTACAAAAAAATGTTTTTAGATTTGGATGACCAACGGAATTCATGCACACCAAGAAGAGAATGGTGGATAGACAGATTTGAGCCTATGACAGAGATGGAGGAGTTACATTGAGAATGGTAAAGGTATCTAAACCTACTAGGTATGATATCAGTTGGGCTCACATGAGTAACTAGTGAAATTGATGAATTCAATTGGTGCAATAACATTTACAATACATTGACTCTTCATTTTGTTTTTTTAGGATTTTTATTTATTTATTTCATCTAATCAATTCAAAATAATTGAAATTTAATTATTAAAAAAAAATTGAATAAAAAGTAAAAGTAATAAAAATTTAGTTAAAATTATATGTAAAAATAATAATTTAATAATTATATCAATAAATTAAAAAATATTAATAAATTTTTTTTTTTTTTAAATAAATTAATTTAGTTTTCCTTCTAAATTTATCAATTTTATATAAAAGATAAAATAATTAAAAATATAAAAATTTTAGTTTACTTTATAATACCTTTTATATAATGTCTACACATTACATCTAAAAATAATATTGATATTATAAAAAGGAGATATAATTTATTGTTTTTCAATAGACATGTACTATTTAAAATATATAAAATAACAAAAGAAAAATATTTAACACATATAAATATATATACAAATTGAATTTCAATATATCAAATCCAATAATTGAAACATATTCATAAAAAATAAGATTTTTTGTTTAATGGGATCTAAAGTTTAATATGTGGAGATAGATTATATTAAATAATAATACTAATAATAATAATAAAACACATAATGTCAATTAATTTTCAAAAGTAATAATAAAAATATAGAGAAATATTATGCTAAAAAATAATAAAATAATATTTACATTAGAAAATTAAAAAGAAATGTTAAAAAATAGGTCAATAAAATAATTCAATTTCTACTTTAATATTACAAAGATTCTATATAGAGAAATAAAGTAATTAAAAGTAAAAAATTTCAATATTTGTTTATAATTTTTTTTTTTTTACATTTTAGTATAAGGTGTGTAATTCCTTCACCACTTAATCTAGAATAGACACATGACATTTAAAAATAATATTCATATTAGAAAAGACAAACATAATTCATTATATGTTCAATAAACATGTTGCATTTTAAAAAAATTGTTTTAATTAAAATAATATTTCAGTGTCAAAGACAAAATATTTCAATTTCTATGTCGATATTAAATATCATAATTTCATATTAATAAATAATTAAAATTAAAAAATATTATATATTTTCACTTTGGGTTATAAACAAAACATATAATTTATTTAATTTTTAATTTGGAGTTGATCTATAACATTTTAAAAATATTAATAGAAAAAATAAAAATTGAATATACCGTGTAAATAAAATATTTTAATAGACCTTTTGATAAATATATAAATATCTAAACCTAACTATGATACCATGTTAGGCTATTGATGAATTCCATTTATGTCTAATTACATTTACAATGTAGTGACTCTCCATTTTGTTTTCGAAAGTGTTTTTTCTTTTATTTCATCGAATCAAATAATTGAAACTTAATTATTTAAAAAATATATTAAATTAAAAAAAAAAATTAAATAAAAAAGTAAGAGTAATAAAAATTTCCTTAAAATTACATTTAAAAATAATATTTATATAAAGAAATTAAAAAATATTAATAAAAAAACTTTTTAAATAAAATAATTTAGTTTTCTTTTTAATTTTATCAATTTTATATAAAAAATAAAATAATTAAAAATATAAAATTTTAATTTAGTTTATAACACCGTCCACATATTACATCTAAAAATAATATTGATATTACGAAGGGAAGATATAATTTATTGTTTATCATTAGATGTGTGGTATTTAAAATATATAGTAATAACAAAAACAAATATTTAACACATAAATATATATACAAATTGAAATTCAATATATCAAATTGAATAATTGAAACATATTCATAAAATAATAATAAAATAATACTTACATTAACAAATTAAAAAGTACTATTAAAAAAAAGGCAATAAAATAATCCAATTTCCACTTTAATATCACAAGGATTTTATATAGAGATAAAGTAATTAAAAGTAAAAAAATTCAATTTTAGTTTATTATTATTATTTTTTTTACTTTTTAATATGAGGATGTGTGTAATTCCTTCACTACTCAATCTAGAGTAGACACATGACATTTAAAAATAATATTCATATTATAAAGGAGAAACATAAATCATTATGTGTGTAATAAACATGTAGCATTTTAAAAAACATGTTTTAATTAGAAAAAATATTTTAGTGTCAAACTTAAAATATTTCAATGCCCATGTCAATATCAAGTATCATAATTTCATATTAACAAGTAAATAAAATTCAGTTTGGGTGATAAGGGAGACCTGTAATTTATTTAATTTTTAATTTGGAGTTGATGTATAACATTTTAAAAATATTAATAACAAAAAAATTGCTTTATAAATAAAATATTTTAATAGTCATTTCAATGTATATATATATATATGTGTGTGTGTGTGTGTGTGTGTGTATGTGTGTGTGTGTGTGTGTGTGTGTGTGTAACACTCAGACACTAAAGTTAAATCCCATAATTAAAAATTAAACTTATTATGTAATACTGTGATCACTTATTATAACTCGAATTTTTAACACATATACCCTTTTATTAAAGTTCTAATGTAATGCACATATATTTCACCTCTTACCATACACTATGGAATTCCTTGTCACATTATAACGTTTTATTATTATTATTATTGTAAGGTTGAAAGTTTAATCCCATCAGCATCAAACTTTAGGTTTAACATGTAATTTATACATACCATGTATGACAAGATCTTAACCTCGTTACCACCGCGGAATAGATGGCACATCCCAACTAATAAATGTTGCAATACCGGTTATTAAATCCATCGAACAACTATAGGATTTGCCATGATGTGTTGTGATTCTCGATGATCTCTACTCTGATCTTCGCCATGGGATTTAGAAAGATCTACGGTTGACATTTGGGTGGGAGATGCATTGTTAACCCCGCCAACCCTAATCATCCTTGAATTATTGTCACTGTGCCTGAGCTGAGTAACTTGTTCCATTCAGAGGTATGTCTCTGCTGCGTCTTCAATCTATGGCTCTGCCTCCATTGAAATTTCACCTGACTTTCGAAGATTACCATGATGTTTACCTCATGGTTCTGTGACATAGTGCGGAGGAGGTGTCGTTGCTAACAGCGAGGGTTTTCTAGACTAATTTATTCACTTTTGTCATTGCGTCTCCTTCGGAACTGATTATTTTACTCAATGTACAGGTAATCACTCCCTTCTCAGTTACTTGAGTCTTTTTAATGCATTTCCAGATTGTTTCGAATATATCTCCTTGTTTTTCTTCTCGTGTTTAAAGTCTCATCCTTTTTATTTCTCAGCATTTATTTGTAGAGTTAAGGTGTGATGCTCAGAGGGAAAAATCCTATCTAATTCTCCGGTAAGCTTTTTAACGTTAATTCCCATATCTTGAAGATTGTTCTTCTCTCGAATAGAAATTTGTTTAACAATTATGAAAAGGATTTCTTACTGATTTTCCTTCCACAACCATTGCTACAGGTGAAGTCTTGTAGGCCGACACTCACTTTGGTTAGCATATCTTTTGGCATAAAGTTTAGTTATTTCAGGATTAGCTTCGGTCACGACTAATACACTTAGCTAATATTCCAGGTACATATATTACTTGCGCACAGTCAATGGGGTATTGAATATCTTCAAGTGAACTTCTAATCTTCATGGGGTCTATGAATCTGAAAATTCAGTGTTTATCGGTCGGCCTGTGTTAGGTCTTGGTTCTCTTCTGTATATACATATTGTAAGATTTAGGATAATGTATGGACGGAGTCTCTAAAGGACTCGTAAAATTTCTCTTTCTTTCATTTTTAAACGTTATCTACGTTTTTAATTAAGGAAATGAGTTTTGAATCTTGTTTATTGCACTTTTCTTGATTTGGCCAATACTGTATAGTTAGTCCTGTTAAGTCTTCAATACTATTTGGACTATTCTTTTCTTTTAATTACCGTGACTCGCAATCTCTTATAATGAAATGAAATGCTTGTTTTGTTTTTTTACAATAGTTGTAGACCTTCTGGTCTTGCTTTTCGAGGTATCCCACCTGGTCTTACCCTCTTTCAATGAGAATGAATATCACTTTTTCTATTATGATTAAATAAAATTACAAGAGGAACTTGCCTATTTCTAGAAGATGTTTACCTAGGGTATATGTTTCTGGGTCATGGTCGAAGCTCAAGGCCGACCTCTTCTTTTTTGTTATGTAAATATTTTCTTATCAGTGATTTTTTCTAGGTTCTTATTCGAGGTATACACTTGCGCATAAATTAATGAATATTTATATTTGAAGAGATAACAACTACAGTCTTATCTATTATTTCCTTGATAGATTAAATATTAATTCAATCTGCTAATTGTAGTTTTTCTTTCGGTGACCGAACCACTTGGATTAATGTTGAGTATAACAGTAATTGAGGGACAACATGTCTTGGGTCGGGTTTCACCAATTACCCAAGGACGACAGTCCTCTATACTTCCTTTAGTTGTCAAGAATACTGCTTACAGGTTTATGTAAACACATCTTTTCCATTTTCACAGCATTCAAACAATGTAAATAGTTATATCTATCTAAGAGAATCACTGTAATATATATATATATATATATATATATATATATATATATATATCTTCCATGATATATTTAAAGAAGCTTGAATAATAATACAAAGATTGTTTTGCATCCTTTTCCTGAGCATGCTCTATTTTCACAGAACTCATACAGATATAATAGAAATGCATAAAGAGTTATTAATAAAGCAGAAATTTCACTCCATTCTTTCCCAACACCTGTCTATAGAATATTTATTGTTTCTTTTACTAGTATAAAATACATGTGCAGACATAGAATGAAAGTATTGCAGTACTTAATCACAAAGAATATCACAAATTACTTATCTGATTATGTAGTTTATAGCTCCGGTCCTCCCAACCATCAAGAGAGGAGATTATGTCCTCCTCTTGTCCCCATGCTCCCTTCCTGAAAGGTAAGGGTCGAGAGTAGATATTTCTGTTGTGACCTCAAGACATCTAGTCCAGTCAGTACCAGAAATAATTTGGGATTGTTGAGTGTTTTCCACTGGTCACTACCAGATCTGGAAAAATCAACACTCTCCCTTTTTCCATGAACAGAACCCCTAATCCTCACTGGGATTAGTATCTTATTCTCAGAGGAGCATGTAATTGTTTCCGATTGTCCCCAACCACCTTCCAGTTCTTAGAAAACTTTTTACCATCAGCTTTTACTTTTTATGGAGTAACTTTCCATAACTAATTTATTTATTCATAATTAATCACTAATGAAAATAACTTTTCAACAAAACATTAATAGTTCCAGTATTTTTTTTTTGAGTAATTAAAAATGTCTTTTAACTAGTTAAAAAATAGTTATCATTAAATACAACTGTCACAACTTCCCCCTACAAGTAACACCGTCCTCGATGTTTCACTTTAGCTCTGAAAAGAGCTCTGGGTAAGCCTCATGCACAAATATTTTGTCCTCCCAAGTAGCCTCATCCGAGCCGAAGTTCTTGCACTACACTTTAACTTGGGTGATGAATTGCTTCCGGAGCATGATTTCCCTCCGGTAAAGTATGTGTTACGACTCCACCAGAAACTCGTTGTTCGGCTCTACCTGCAAACAACAAAGTTCCTTGTCAAATTCTCATAAAGAAATCATATATCAAGTTAGGATTTTTAATTCTATCCTACCTTTATATTCTTCCAATGAATTACGTGCTTCGAATCATGCACATAACGCTTTAACATGGACACATGAAACACATTGTGTACTCGAATGTGTCTGGGTAAAGCCAGATGATAGGCCACAGATCCTACCTTTTCCAAAATTTGGAAGGGTCGACAGAACCTGGGAGCCAACATGGCACAAGAGGTCCAATGCAAGGTACTCCTCTTGGGATTTGATCCTTACATACACATGGTCTCCCACTTTTAATTCCTGATAAGACCTATTTTTATTTGCATATATATTTTTCCAATCTTGTGCAACCTTCAAATCTTGTCTTATCTTCTTTACTCCTAATTCCATTTCAGCAAGCATCTCAAGTCCCAACATTAATTTTGTTTTGGGGCTACTCCAATTTATGGGTGTGCGACACTGCCTACCATGGAAGGCCTTGAAGAGACTCATCCTAAGGGACTCCTGATAACCATTGTTGTAGGAAAATTCAACAAGATGCAAATAGGCTTCCCATTTGGTTGGCTCTTGCATCACATACATGCGCAACATGTCTTCAAATATTTGGTTTACTCGCTCTGTTTGACCACCTTTCTGGGGATGATACGTTGTACTAAAGTTTATTTGGGTCCCTAGACCTGTAAAGAGAGTCTTCCAAAATGCTGATGTAAACTTAAAATCCCTGTCTGAGATAACTGTCTTCGAAATACCATGCAACCTGAAAATTTCTCTCATGAAAATGTCTGCTATTTATACAATATTGTAAGTAGACTGCACATGTATAAAATATGCATATTTACTCAATCTGTCCACTGCCACCATGATGGAGTCATTTTTCCTTTTTGACCGCGGTAAACCAGTAATTAAGTCGAAGGATATGACCTCCCACTTCCATTCAGGTACCGATATGGGTTGCAACCATCCTGTGGGATGTTAATGCTCCACCTTCACCTGCTGGCACTTCAAATATTTATTTAAATACTCAACAATATTTTTACGCATACCAGGCTAGAAATATACCTTTCTAATAGCAGTCAACATTTTTTGGTATCATGGGTGACTTGCATAATTACTTTTATGATATTCATCCATGATTAGCTCTTTTAAGTCCACACGATTTGGTACATACACCTTTCCTCTAAAGGTTATAATCTGACCATTATTTACTCCATATTTAGAAGTACTCCCTTTATTTATGGTCTCTTCCATTTGCTGCCATAGGAATTGGTATTTTGGATCTTTCTGTGCTTCTTATTTTACTTAATCTAAGAATTTACATTAAAGCTGGTTGTAGTAAAGCTCATAAGCACAATGCAACTTCCTACTTAAAGCATCCGCCACCCAGTTCTCCTTACCTTTTACATGTTGGATGTCCATATCAAACTCACATAGGAAGGCATTCCATCTTGCTTGTCTAGAATTTAAATCAGCTTGCTTGAAATAACTAGTCAAGCTGCTATGATCAATTTTTAGCACAAACGTTTTACCCAAGAAGTAGTGTCTCCATACTCGAAGAGCATGTACTAATGTTGTTAATTATATATCATAGGTTGAGTACCTTTGTTCATGTTCCTTTGGATTTCTTGACTCATAAGCCACTAATTTTCCTTCTTGAGATAAAACTGCCCCAACACATTCTTTACTTGCGTCTGTGCAAACTTCAAATTATTTGTTGGGGCCAGCTACCCTCAAGACTGGTGTATTGGTAAAAATTTGTTTCAACTTTTCAAAGTTGTTCTGAGACTCAACAGTCCACTTAAAGAAACTTCCTTTTCCCTACAAGGAGGTAATGGGAAAAGAGATTCTGGAAAATCCCTCAATAAATCTTTGGTAGTACTTAGCTAATCCCATAAAGGATCAAATATCTGCCACATTCTAGGGTACTCGCCATTCCATGATTGTCTTGATTTTCTCTGGATCAAAAACAATCACTTCTACTGAAATGACATGACCTAGATACTGGATTTTTGTTTTAAAGAAATCACATTTGCTGAACTTAGAGTACAGATGGTGTTTTCATAGCATTTCCAGCACAATCCTTAAATTCTTTCTATGTTCTTCCTGGTTTTTAGAATATATTAAAATTTCATCTATAAATATAAGTACAAAATTATCCAAGAAAGGATGAAATATACCATGCATTAACCTCATAAAGGTTGCAGGTGGATTTGTTAACCCAAAGGGTAACACCAAAAATTCATAATGTCTGTACTTGGTACGGAATGCAGTCTTGCAAATGTATTCATCCTTGATTCGGATCTAGTGATATACAGATCTTAAATCAATTTTAGAAAACACTGTGGCCCCCTTCACTTGATCAAACAGATCATCAATTCAGGGCAAAGGATATTTATTCATGACTATTAATTTGTTGAGCTGTCTATAGTCCATGCACATATGCATGGTTCTGTCCTTCTTCTTCATGAACAACACTGGTGCCCCCTAAGGGGACACACTCAAATGAATGCAACCTTTGTTTAGCAGTTCCTATAACTGCATTTTCAATTCAGTTAATTCTGGAAGGCTCATTCTATAAGGAGCCCTTGACATAGGTGATGCTCCTAGCATTAATTCAATAGTGCAATCAATATCTCACCTTGGTGGTAATCTAGGGATATTTTCTGGAAAAACATCCATAAAATCTTGTACCACTAGTATGTTTTCCACATAGGTAATTTTACCTTGGAGTTAGCATATCCCACATGAATAGCATATATTTGGCATCCCTTTCTCATACATTTACTAATTTGGGATGCTGTAATTGGATGTAGCTGTAGCGGCTTCTTGACTCCCTCAATCTCCTTACGTGTTCCATCTTACATTATGTAATAAATAATCTTTTCCTTGCATTCCAATAAGGTCCAATGTTTTTCTAGCCAATCCATGCCCAGAAAAACATCATAGGACCCTAATGGCAGTATGTTCAAATCCACATTTAACTATTGATCTATAATTTCTAATGTGCAGTTTTTAATCTTGGCAGTTACCTTTCTTTTTGCTCCCGTGGCTAGCTCTACTAGCCATGAGTTTTTGAATTTATGTTCTTTTAATTTACACATTTCCACTATTTTGGGAGTAACATAACTTAGGCTTGCACCTGGGTCTACCATAATAGAAACAAATTGAGACAATAATTTACCTTCCAACTCAATCATTTTTGGCTGATAATATTCTTGTCGATCCTCCAATGCTGCGTTAATACGAGGAATATTTTGTGCCACATCGCCTACTGTAGAAGCCCCCTACATATTTTTAACGGTGTCATTTCTTGTTCGCTATGGGAATTTTTTATAGTAGTGTGCCTCACCACACCCCGAACATTTTAGAGGTGGCTTGGTCACTTTCCCTTGCTTAGGTTTGCTAGATGCCTCTGTAGGCTTCTGTTCTACTAGCCAACGGGTTCTTTGATGATTTATGCCAAATTTTTTACTGACAGAAATTCGCGCAGAATTTTTAAAGTTATTGCTTTTGGCTCCCTTGATGTTTGAGCTACTTTTTTGCCCTTGTCTTGGCTGCCAACTTTTGCTAACCTCCCCTTTAGCCTGGGACTGCTGATAGCACATTAGTGTCTTACGAATGGCTTCGGGATTTAAAAATTCAATTCGCTCTTTCATATGTGTTGGCAAGCTACTCAGAAATATTTTCACCTTCGTCTTTTCCTCTCGAAGGTATGGAACATATCATAACAGGGAGGTGAACTTGGTGATGTACTCATCCATAGTCATCTGTCCCAGCCTCAAGTCATGGAACTCTTTAGCTTTCTCATCGTAGAAACGTTATGTTAAATACTTGTCTTTAAAGTATTTCTGGAATGATTACTAAGTAACATCTTGTTCTTCAATGCTGTGAACATTCTTCACTTCTTCCCACCACAAAGTGGCTTTCTCTTTTAACTAGTATATGGCCAATCTGGCCTTCAGGTTTCTGTTGTATTCGTACACCTGAAAATATTTGTTCATGTTTATTAACCATGCTTCTACCACTTCCTCAGCTTCACCATCAAATATTGGTGGTTTTATTTTCCGAAACTCCCCCTAAAGCTCTAATTTCTTCTTCTTAACTTCTTGTTGATCTGAAAAATTGCCGGATTCTGCTTCATTGTAGTTTTTATTCTTGTTACTTTGATGGGATGGGCTTCTTTCAACTCTGTCAGTGTTTTTGTCACTTATTTGTTGTTCATATCCTTCTTTCATGCCCCTGTCAGCACTGGGGTGTTCCATTTCTTGGTTTTTCTCGTCTGACATGCTCTTATGTATCTTTTATTGCTCTTGCATTAATCGTTCATTATACCTTCGAACTTGCACCATATCTTCCTATAGTTTTTGTAATGTATTCAACATCAAATTGGTTTGATGTTGCTATTCCTCCAACATTCTAGTTGTTTACTGGTACTGATCAACACTCAGCTGAACCCACTTCTCCGGGTTCACTACCGGTTGTGTTTGGGGTTCCCCGGTGTCTTGGGGTGGTTGTTGCATTGTCCCCCTCCTCATGATGTTTCCCGTTATGCTTCTATTTTGAGCATAAGTATACACACAAAGTAAATTTGTTAGTTTATCCTTAGGGTCCCAACGTATGAACGCTGCTCTAATACCACTTGTAACCCTCATACATACCAAAATAAATAAATAAAATACTTTCTACAATAAATTTAGATCCCATAATTAAAATATAAAATTATTATGTAATACAGTGATCACTTATTATAACTAGATTTTTAAACACATATAATTTTTTATTAAAGTTCTAACTTAATGCACATATATTTCACCTCTTACCATAAACTATGGAATTCTTTGTCATGTTGTAACATTTTTTTTATTGTAAGGTTCAAAGTTTAATCCCGTTGGCATCAAAATTTAGGTTTAACCTGTAATTTATACATTAGGCATATGATAAGATCTTTCCCTCGTTACCACCGAGGAATAGCTAGCATGTCCCAACTAATAAATGTTGTAGTACCGGTTATTAAATCCATCGAACAACTGTAGGATTTTCCATGATGTGTTGCGATTCTCGATGATCTCTATTGTGATCTCTGCCATGGGATTTAGAAAGATTTACGGTTGACATTTGGACTAGAGATGCATTGTTAACCCCGCCAACCCTAATCGTCCTCGACTTATTGTCACTATGCCTAAGCTGAGTAACTTGTTTCATTCAGAGGTATGTCTTCGTTGCGTCTTCCATCTATGGCTCCATCTCCATTGAAATTTCACCAAAGTTTCAAGGATTACCATGATGTTTTCCTCATGGTTCTGTGACATAGCATGGAGGAAGTACCGTTTCTAACAGTGAGGGTTTTCTATACCAATTTGTTCACTGTTGTCATTACGTCTCCTTCAGAACTTATTATTTTTCTCAATGTACAGGTAATCACTCCCATCTCAGTTACTTGAGTCTTTTTAATGCATTTCCAGATTCTTCCAAATATATCTCCTTGATTTTCTTCTCGTGTTTAAAGTCTCATCCTTTTTATTTCTCTGTGTTTATTTGCAGAGTTAAGGTGTGATGCTTAGAGGGAAAAATCCAATCTAATTCTCAGGTAAGCTTTTTAACGTTAATTCACATATCTTGAATATTGTTATTCTCTCGAATAGAATTTTTTTTAACAATTCTAAAAAGGATTTCTTACTGATTTTCGTTCCACAGCCATTTCTATAGGTCAACTCTTGCAGGTCGACACTCACTTTGGTTAGCAGATATTTTGGCATAAAGTTTAGTTATTTCAGGGTTAGCTTTGGTCACAGCTAATACGCTTAGCTAATCTTCTAGGTACATATATTACTTACGCACAATCAATGGGGTCTTGAATATATTCAAGTAGACTTCTAATCTTCATGGGGTCTATGAATATGAAAATTCAGTGTTTATCGGTCGGTCTGTGTTAGGTCTTGGTTCTCTTTTGTATATATATATATATTGTAAGATTTAAGAAAATGTATGGACAAAGTCTCTTAAGGACTTGGAAAATTTCTCGTTCTTCCATTTGCAAACATTATCTACATTTTGAATTAAGGAAATGAGTTTTGACTCTTGTTTATTGCACTTTTCCTTATTTGGCCAATACTGTATAGTTATTCCTGTTAAGTATTGAATACTATTTGGACTATTCTTTTCTTTTAAGTACCATGAGTCACTATCTCTTATAATGAAATGAAATGCTTGTTTTGTTTTTTTACAATAGCTGCAGAACTTTTGGTCTTGCTTTTTGAGGTATCCCACCTGGTCTTACCCTCTTTCAATGAGAATGAATATTACTCTTTCTATTGTGATTAAATAAAACTATAAGAATAACTTTCATATTTCTAGAAGATGTTTACCCAGGGTATATGTTTCTGGGTCACGGTCAAAGCTCTCGGCCAACCTATGCTTTTCTATTCTGTAAATATTTTCTTATCAATGATTGTTTCTGGGTTCTTATTCAAGGTCTACGCTTGGGAATAAATTACCGAATGTTGATATTTGAAGAGATAACAGTTATAGAATTATCTATTATTTCCTCGATATATTAAATATTAATTCAATCTAGTAATAGTAGTTTTGCTTCCGGTGACCGAACCACTTGGATTAATGTCCGAGTATAATAGTAATTGAGGGAAAAAGTGTCTTGGCTTGGGTTTCACCTAGTACCCAAGGCCGATAGTCCTCTCTACTTCCTTTAGTTATCAAAAATATCGCTTACAAGTTTATGTAAATACATATTTTCCATTTTCAAAGTATTCAGACAATGCAAATAGTTATATATTGTCTAAGAGAATCACTGTAATATATATATATATATATATATATATATATATATATATATATATATATATATATATATATATATATATATTATATATATATATATATATATATATATATATATATATATATATATATATATATATATATTACCTGATATATTTAAAGAAAATTGAATAATAATACAAATATTGTTCTGCATCTTTTTCCTCAGCATGCTCTATTTTCACAGAACTCATACAGATCTAATAAAAATTCATAAAGAGTTATTAATAAAGTAGACTCCATTGTTTCCCAACACTTGTCGATAGGATATTTATTGTTTCTATTACTAGTATAAAATACCTGTGCACACATAGAATGAAAGTATTGCAGTACTTAATCACAGAGAATAGCACATATTACTTATCTAGTTATGCAGTTTATAGCTGTGGTCCTCCCAACCATTAAGAGAGGCGATTAAGTCCTCCTCTTGTCCCCGTGCTCCCTTCTTGAAAGGTACGGGTCGATAGTGGATATTTCTGCTGTGACCTTAGGACACCTAGTCCAGTCAATACTAGAAATAATTCAGGGTTGCTGAGTGCTTTCCCCTAGTCACTACCAGATCTGGAAAAATTGACACTCTTCCATTTTCCATGAACATAACCCCTACTCCTCACTGGGATTAGTCATTTATCCTCAGAGGAGTAGGTAACTGTTTCCAACTGTCCCCAACCACCATCTAGTTCTTGGAAAACATTTTATCATTAGCTTTTACTTTTATTGAATCACTTTCCATAACTGATTTATTTATTCATAATTAGTCACTAATGAAAATAAATTTTCTGCAAAACATTAATAGTTCTAGTATTTTTTTTTTTAAAGAAATAATTAAAAATGTCTTTTAACTAGTTAACAACTAGTTATCATTAAATGTAGCTGTCACAGTGTGTGTGTGTGCTTTGTCATTATTCCTTTGATAATTTATATGGAGGTGTTTTGGCATATGGGGGATTTTTTATTCCTTTGATAGGTAATGTGAATATGACTTGCCATTCAATGCATGAGAGATATTTTTTTATTTTTTTATTTTCTAATTATTAACTCATTTTATTATTGTATTATTCAAAATGAAAAAGATGTCTAATTCTTTTGTGAATCCATATAAATTCTACATGTGGTGTGTATATATATAATTTTTTATATGTGGTTCATGTGTTGAATATTTTATCAAAGTTTTTATTTATAATCAAAATTGAAAAAGTAAAATTAAATCCATACCTTTAAGAACTTCTAATTGCTTGACAATTTTGTTGCTACCTTCTCTCATTCTCCCAAATAGTTTGGTAGCTCTAGAATATTACTAATTTTTTTTTTTAATAATCTCCCACTTAGTCCTCATATATATCAAGTTTAATTTTGGGTTGAAATCTTTAGAAATTGAGTCACCACTCTTTATTAAAATAACATTTCCTAAACTAATTAATTTAATAAATGAAATTTCATCGAAATTGAAGGATACCAGTAATAATGGATCATTGATGTTGATATTATTCCTATTTGGTACTAAGAGAGTTCATTGGGCACAAAAATAGCACCATCATTGAACTTGAGAGTCTAACTTTAGGTAATTATTTATATAGTTGGTGCAAATGAAATGCACATCCCTTGTGGAGTCTAACATGCACATTCCTTAGTCCATCCCACTTCACACACATGGTATTTTATTCTCATATCTTATGGAAAACCACCATGTGAAAATAATTATCATATTAACAAGATATGGTTTTACTGATATGGTTCTAAATCATGAAGAAAAATTTAATAAGAACACACACTCTCATGCAAACATTAGACATAACCTCATTGCATATGTACAACAATATACATGTATAAATAAATATGCATCATACATTTTATTAAAAGTAGTCTGTAAATAATAACAAGATTATAATCAACAAAACATCATGGGGTAACTCCTACTGAAATAACATAGTCTAAAGACTCTATCACTCCCATGTGGGTTACATGCTCCTGATTTTTTTTGGCGAAATACCTTTCATGAGAGGGGCTACTATCATATTACTCATATATATGTAAGAAATATAATTCATCCCTTCATGAACATTTTCACACACTAGATGATACTCGATCTCTATGTGCTTGTTTATTTTTCTCACCCATTCATTATTTTCAATCTTGGTAACAAATTCATTATTTGAATAGATAAAAAAAGGTCTATGAATGGAATAAACAACCCCAAATTCACCAATGAAGTTCTTCAACCACATCGCTTGATGATTTTCCTAAAAACTACTAGTGTACTCAACAAACATGTTAGATTCAATGATAATGGATTTCTTGGAGGTTATACATGAGCAAGAAAGAAAATATATCTAGAAGTAGACTTTAAACTAACATGGAAACTAAAAAAGTTATAATAAGAATAACTGACCACCTTACGCTCGCTTGATTTCTTGTTAACTAACATGAAATTCTTTGTTCTTTGTAAGTACTCTAATACCTTCTTTACAACTTTGTAATGAATAAATATAAGGTTATTCTGGTATTTTCCAAGCATACCCACAACATAACTAATATATGGTAGAATCTAAACCATTTCATACATAAGGCTACCAACCAAAGAGGTGTACTCTTTCACATCTACTTGGATTTTCTAAATCTGATTTCTAGGATACTGCTTCTAGATAAAATATCTCCCATGAATCTTGGGACCTCACCAAGTGAAAAATTCTGCATACTGAACCCCTTGAGTACTTTATGAATGTGTTTTTTCAATGATAATCCCAATAGTCCAACTGGACTATTCCTATGAATTTTAATCCCCAGAACATAGTTTGTATTTCCCATGTCTTTCATATCAAAATTATTTGACATAAAATGTTTCATTTCATGCGGTAAATGAATGCTGTTTCTTGAGAGAAATACATCATCAACACAATTTACAAGAATAGCAAAGTGAATCCCACTCACCTTGAGATATATGAATTTATCTGCAATGTTTTATTTGAAATCGTATCCAATCACAACCTTGTAAAATTTCAAATATCATTGTCTCAATGCTTTCTTCAAACCATATATACACTTCTTCAGCTTGTATACAACTATCTTTCTCTTGGATCACGACAACCTCAGGCTGAGCCATATAATTTTCCTCCTCAATATCACCACTTAGAAAAGCTTCCTTTACATCCATTTGATGCAAATCCAAGTCATAATGTGTTACTATGGCCAAAATTATTCTAAGAGAATCCTTTGATGATAATGGTGAAAATAACTTAGAGAAGTCAACTCCCAAATTTTTCTTGAAATCCTTAGCCACTAATCTAGCCTTAAAACGTAAAATTTTTCCTGTAGAATCTCCCATTATCTTGAAAACCCTTAGAGAAATGAGTCTAAATACTGGAAGAATTGCAATATCCCAAGCACGTTTCTCCTACATAGGTTTTAATTCCTGTCACATGGTCTATATCTAGTATTAAGACTCATTTCTCTCGATGGAATCCCTAAAAGAAGAGTGATCATTTATGTCAAGATCTCTTGTCTTACCCTCCTGAACATATACTTCATAATCATCAGGAATAGCCTATTTTTTCTCTTTGTTTTATATCCAAAGAGATATAGGTTAAAAAATTGGAGCCAATATCACCCAAGGAATGGAATCCTAAGCGATAACAACCTCTTCGTCTACTCTAAAATGATCAACTAGTGAAGCAATAGGGTGAGGTAAGGAAACATATAAACAGAAAAATGAAATATATCTATGATATTCTTGGAAATAAACCTTTTTGTGCTTTAATATGTGACCGCCCTTATCATTTTCAAGGAATTTGGCACAATTGGTTGTTATGATATCCATATGTATTGAAGGATATGAGACTTGTATCTGTTTTACCTCTTAGGATATCTAATAAAATAAAAAGTTATGGCCTTAGGATAAAGTTTCTTAATTTTTGGGTTATATATTTTGGTCTAAAAAAGACACCTCAAAAATGAAGATGACCCAGGCATGGATTTATCCCAGTCCAGATCTTGAAAGGAGTCTCAAGGTCGGTAGCCTTACTAAGGAACTTTGTTCAAGATATAGACAACGATATTCAATGATTCAACCCAATAATCTTATGGTAGATCTAAATGGCTCATCATGCTTCAGACTATGTCTTGATAAGTTTGTTTCCTTCTCTCGGCGATACCATTTCTCTTAGGTGTCCCTCGACTAGTGAACTGAGGAATGAACCCCTACTCTCTCAAGTTTCCATTTCCATTATATTTTAGATTTATTAATTGAGACAACAATACATACTGAAAGGACTTACAAATGGTGACAAACTTCTTCATTATGTCCACAAGTGATTCTTTTGTTGTATTTACGGTCGCAATGCCACCATTAAGTGCCTCAACAATAAGTGACTAGGTGATCATCATCTCCATCATGTCGTCCTTCTCCCACTTTGAAAAGTGGGCCTTCACATCCTTTGAGGAATATGTGGGTGAAGTAATAATATTTTCCTACAAAATAAAAAAATCATAATCCTAATGGCTCAATCCTTACTAGATTTTTTTCAATCATAGAACCACCCATATATTTATTAAAAAAAATAAAATGTGATTATTAGTCATTAATCAAGGATTGAAATATTTTTTACTTTCAATTCATTCTAGAGGATAAGGTTGAGTTATCCAAAGTGTCTTACCATGTGCAAAACATTCAACTCGGTGGGAATAGACAAGGTGCCTAATCCAATCTTGCCTTTGGATAGAGACTTAGACATGCTATATTCCTCCCAATATCACGTTAATAAAATGCACATAGACCTAACCATTCCTATTCCGGTTTGATCTAGGCACTTCCAATACCTTTGGGAAAAACAGTTATCCTTCTCTCCCTTTCATATTTATGACTATTCTACTAACACACTCTACAAAATTTTACCTAAAACACCTTTGGTAAGAAATAGTGATTTCATGCAAAAGTTCTATAAACTGTCCTTAAACATATGTATGCACACAACGCTTAATAAACATATCCTCTATCTCTTAAATTTTAGATTAAGCAAATGCAACTTCTATATATATATATATATATATAATTTTAACATGATTATTTAATACTTAAATGGGTAGGATTATTGTGAATTTATAAGGTTGTATGACATAAAACTAGTGCCATTACATTAATTAAATTATTGATACACACAGGTAGGCATTAGTCCATAATAAACAATAAACCATTTACACACACTTCACTATGGATATTCTTAGTCTATAAATAGGTTTTGTTACAATACTATGGCCCACCAAAATCACATGCCCAAAAACCATAACTAATTTCATATTGCACTTGTTCATATGAAATGTTTCTTAATAAAATAAATTTCAATAATGTTTCTCATAATCATGCATTTCCCATGGAATTGAACTTGGGGGAGAAAGATAACGACCATTCTTCCCAAACAACCAAGATAACCTCAAATTTAAGATAAAAAAAATATTTAGTTATTTCTCAATTAAATAAATAAACAAAAATTAAGGGTATACATTTTTGTTTTAATAATAGTTTGTTAATTAATTTTCCTTTATTAAACAAGGTACACCATGTTCCTTTTATCGCACAAGAAAAATACATATTAGCAAATTAACTCTCCAATAGTTAAATATAAACATGTCTAAATGATAAATAACTTTAGCTGAAATTTTATTATATTTGAATAAGTCTTTATTTCTACCCTTATATATCATAGATATTATGACAAAGTCCATTATATTTCTCAAATAACTATAGTGATTTATATATGAATGATATGTAATCATATGTCATTTGTATTCAAATTATATGTAATATTAAAAGAAAGGAATTAGAAAACAAACAAACAAACAAGAATGAAAAACTAATCTCATAAAGTAAAATTAAATTCATACCTTTAGGATCTAATTGTTTAACAATTTTTTTGCTATCTTCTCTCTAATTGTTGTTTAACAATTTTGTTTAGTCTGTAGCTCTACCAATAAAAAATGTGATTTATGAATAGAAAATGTGTTTTAATGGTAACGACTTAACCAACTGAGCTAGCTCTTGAGAGAAATATATCTACATAATACTAACAAAGTCAAATTTCTTTGACATATAAATAGTTTCCAAATACTATAAACAAATTTTATACAAATAAAAATAAAAATTGATGTCTCCATATTTAATAAATCTAGAGTAAACTTGAATGGATATTAATTATGAAATAAGTGAAATTTTAAATATAATCATTTGATTATTTTCACACTATGTCCGTGAACCAAACCAAAACATACAATACTTTTAATTTGACTTATTAATATTAATTTTTGTAAAATTATTTACTTATTTATTTATGTGGTTCACAATTCTAGATTGGTGACTTTATACCTATAGGATATTTGTACCAGGCATAACCACCCAAAAGGATCCCTAGAGATTGATGGCTCTATGCCCATGGGATATTTGTACCATAAATAACTACTCAAAAAGATCACTTAGAGTACTAGAAATAACCACCCAAAAAGATCACTTGGTGTGTCTATAGAATTTAACTTGTGATCTCTCAATAGAAGAGATGCTTTAGCCATGAAGGTTAGCTTAATTGGTCGAGTTTCCGTAATTAAGTACCTTTAGTATTGAGAGATCACTAGTTCAATTATCTCGGAGTCTTGGGGTCAAGGGAAATGATCTTTAAATTTGTTTCTATGTTGGATATTTGTACTAGAATATTTGAAGTATATGATTAAAAAAGAATTTATAAACTTAAAGTTAAAAAACAAATATTTATTTTTCATTGAGGCATGAAAAATCACTTCTTCTTAAAATAAAAATAAAATATGTGTAAAGTAATTAGAAGTAAAAAATGTGTTAGCAAGATATTTAAGTCTCATATTTTTCAATATATATGTATGTTAACAGAAAATATTTTAATGTTGTATATAATAAAATATTCAATGTGATTTATTAATAAAATATTTTAATAGGAATTAATATTCAAGTATACTTAAACATATATTAGTTAAAAAAAACCATTTTAATAAATTGATAAAATGTTTAAATTCACATATTATGTAAGATATTTTAATGTCAAATAATATATATATGATATATTATTTTAAAAAAATTAAGTATATATTATATGAATCTGTTAAAAAATAAGTTTTATAATTAAAAAATTTGAAGTAATCTTGGTATCTATATCTTACAGATTATTGTTTTTTTATAATATTTTTTTTTTCAAATTCCAATAATTTTTTTTAGATTTGTAAATTTAAATTATGTACTTTATAACATTCAAAAATATAATATAAACAATAAAAAATTATTCATTTTATTTTATTTTTCATTCTAAAAAATTTGCATACAAAAAATTGCATCCAAATCAGTGTTTCAGATAAATTTATACTGATAGTTAAACATTACCAATTGCATTCTTCAATGCTAAACTCATCAACAATTTCATATTCAAATTCAAACGACCATTTCTTCAATCTTGTCGAACGATAAGTTGCACCCTTCTCATATGAGAAAACTGATAGCTGATCTTCTCCCCATCAATACTAACATTGCCTTGCCTGTGTTTCTGTTTCTTTTTCTTCATGACTCAGTTCCAGTAATTCTTGATGCCATTGTCGGTACGTCCCGCCAATCTGGCAGGAATTTGACACCAGCTGCGTCGTGGGGAAGTGTAGACACATACAACAGTTACTTCCAGCATATTTAACGATGAAGATGGAAGATTGATATAAAGAAAAATGAATGACCATCTTGTAAATTTTTGGAATATTTTTAAATTTTACAATTTCAATTTTAAATTGGATGATTTCGATGACAGATTTTCAGAATATTTTTTAATATCCAATTTCGATGATAGATTTTCAGAATATTTTTTAATTTTGTTTTTCTCTTGGCCATCTAGAATGGCCAAAAGATTGCTATAAAATGAGAATCTAATTAAATTCAACTCAAATGAAGAAGTAATCAAACCTGTTGCCAAGAATGGAGTTCAAGTGTATTATCAATTGCTCTTCTTGGAATAAGAATCCACTGCAGGTCGGGGCTTAAGTAGTTAATGCATCTCAACCTGCAGCTCTTTTCGCATCTCTTCATTCCTGTATGATGTTATGATATCAGTCTAATTGGAATCCTTCAATGTCAATTTAGGTTATCTATCACTTCGGAATACATATTTTCCCAAATAGACACAGCTTGCCACATCAGAAATTTGTATGGAATTGAGTTGAATATTGTAGGAAAAGGATTTTAATATGACTCAGTCTAATTAATACTAGTTAATAGATTAAACGATATATTTTTTAGATAATATAATTTCAAATAAGATACTGTTTTTTTTAGTTTAGAAATCACTTTTACATATATAAATGGATTCAGCGCTTAAAAACATCTATGTGGCTCCAAAAAAGTATTTTCAGCTATTAATTAAATTATGCTTTAGTATAATAATAATTGATTTGACAAAGCATGTTTAATATAATATTTCTGAGGAGTTAATAATGGTAAAATTAACATATTGATATAAATTATATAGATTAAACTTTTCATTGAATATTAATCCATTCAATTGCAATTGCTAATGATAAGTTAAAGGAGATAGGGAGTTAGTAATGATAAGATAAGTTAAAGGAGATAGGGAGTTAGTAATGATAAAATTAGCATATTGATATAAATTATATAAATTAAATTCATATAAAAATTAAATGAGAGATAAAAATTTATATATATGAAAATACAAATATTTATTTTATGATACAATTCACATCTTAGAAGAATTTAAAATTCAACCCTATTTGTGTTTGTACTATTGCCTTCTTAGAATTCCTAGCTAAAAAGCTTAGTATTTTTTCTGGCCACTTTTCTTCCTTCATTAAAGACTCTTGTCTTTCTCTTACCACTCTTCCTCCTTTATTAAGGACTTGTTTTTTCTCTATCCACTCTTCCTCCTTCATTAAAGACTCTTATCTTTTCTCTTTCCATTCTTCCTCCTTCATTAAATATATGGCTCAAAAAGTATTCTCATCTATTCATTAAACTATGCTTTAGTATAATAATAATTAATTTCACAATGCATGTTTGTCTCAATATAATATTTTTGATAAAGAGTTATTAATGGTAAAATTTGCATATTGATATAAATTATATAAATTAATCCTTTCATTGAATGTTAATCCATTCAATTCCAATTGCTAATGATAAGTTAAAGGGAGATAGGGAGTTAGTAATGATAAAATTAGCATATTTATATATTGATATTAAAATTAAATTCATATAAAAATTAAATGAGGGATAAAAAATAATATATATGAAAATACAAATATTTATTTTATGATACAATCCACATCTTAAAAGAATTTAAAATTCAACCCTATTGGTGGTCCTACTAATGCCCTCTCAGATTTCCTAGCCAAAAAGCTTAGTATTTTCTCTCGCCACTCTTCTTCCTTCATTAAAGACTCTTGTATTTCTTCCACCACTCTTTCTCCTTTATTAAAGAATCTTGTTTTTTCTTTGTCCACTCTTCCTCCATTAAAGACTCTTATCTTTTCTCTGTCCATTCTTCCTCCTTCATTAAAGACTCCTATGATTTCATCCAGAAAATCAAGAACCTCAAATTTGATCAAAACAACATCATGGCTAGTTTTAATGTTGTTTCTTATTGAGCCAAGAGGATCATTCTACAGCTCAGTATGATGTATCATGTCAGCCAAAAAATATATATATTTTTTAAATCTAAAAATAAAAATAAATAAATAACTATACAAAACATTTAAATAACGTGGGCTTGTAAAAAAATTTGCACCTAAAGAAATTGGATCCCTCTCAACTCATGTATTTAAAATGGATCTATGCTGGTATACTCCAAAAATCTCAACCTTATCAAATTTTGCCTTACCACCACCTTTTTCACCTTTGAAGGAGTTTGTTACGAGCAAAATAAGGGCACAACCATGGGTTCATCACTCTCCCCCATTGTGGCTATAATTTTATGGACCACTTTGAAACCTTAGCCATTAATACCTTCCACTTAAATCCTAAATTCTAGAAACAATTTTTTGATGAAGCCTTTTTATCTGATCCCATGGTATGCCTAATCTTGAATCCTTCATTTTCCATCTTAATCACATTTCCCCTCACATTCAGTTAACTATGAGGCTTAAATAGAACTATTCCCTTCCCTTTCTTGATGTCATTGCCTCGCACCCCCTTGATTGCTCCCTCACTCACCAAGTCTATCAAAAGAAGACTCATATCGACAGGTACCTTCATGCCACCTCTCACCATCATCCAGCTCAAAATTTTGTTGTCCTTAAGACCCTTGTTTCCTAAGCCATTCGGATCTCATGTTCTCAATATTTCCCCAAAGAATAATCCCATCTTACTAAAGCCCTTAAGTCTAATAGTTACTCCACATCCCATATTAACAAGACCTTTCATTCCTCTTTCCACCCTCAACCTAAAAACCATTCCAATAACCCTCCTTTAGCCAAGGTAACGTTACACTACATTCACAGAGTTACCTATCATATCTCCAAAATTATTTCTAAAAGGAATATCAAGACCTTTTTCAAATGCTAGAAAAACCCTCATCCAACTCAGGACAAAAATATCCCTATGTTAGGCCCCAGAGTCTATGAATCTCTTGCTTATGTGGTATGTCTTATATATGTCAAATTGGTATATCATTGAAAGCTAGACTCAAAGAACATATGGCTCACACCTACCACAACTGTATTACCAAATTTGTCATTTTTGAACATTCGCATAATACCAAACAACTTATTAGTTTTGATCAAACCGTAGTATTAGCCTCTACCCCTTTCCATGCCAACCATGTCATCACAGAAGCCCTCAAGATTGAAAATCACCCTAACAACTTTAACCAAAAATATGGCTATAAATTACACCAATCCCAGAAACCCACTATTCATTTCTTATCCTCGAAGCTGCGATCCCCTTAATATTAATTCTAACACCCCTTAACCCCCTTCACCTCTCCTCCTTCCCTTCTTTGTTACCCTTTTCCTCTCCTTCCGTCCTTTTTTTCCTATCCTTCTTCTTAAGTGTGATTTATTTTTATTTTTAATTTAATTTAAATTCTTTAAATTTAAATATTCATTTTCTTTCAATTGTAAGCATTATTCCTGTAGTTGCATTTATTGATTCCTAATTAATGATTATATTTATTTGAATTAAATATTATTAATCTTTTGAATTTAATCCCAAATTCTTTTTAATAAAATAAATCTATCATTCCATAGTCTTTTATTTTAATATTCTCTAATAATAACCCTTCTAAAATAAATTCTTGTAAATTTTAATTTCATAAACTTGCTTTAATAATTTTTTTGAATTCGTCTTTTCTAATATAAGAAAATAAATTTGAATTCTTTATTCCTATATATTCTTAATTTAATAATGTTATCACATTTTTTTGTGGCACGGTTTATTTTGATGCCTTCTAAATCTTATTTTAATAATCTTTGCACTAATAATTTTTTTTTTAATTCTTTTATTTTAATATAACAAAATAAATTTGATTTATTTATTCCTACACGTTCCTAATATAATAAAAAAAAATTAATTCTTTATTCTTATATATTCTCAATATAATAAAATAAATTTATCACATTTAAAATAAAATAATAAATTTTAGATTTATAATAATATCCCCACGTTATATTTTAATAATTAAAAATAATATTATTAATATTTCTTTTGAATATTTTAATGTTTTATTTTATTTCTATATTTTATTTTTTAGATTTCACCTTTTCTAATACTTTTAATTTAATAATTTGACCATTCATTTTGATATTTTTAACGTTATTATTTAATATAAAATAATAAATTTATAATTGATAATAATTTTAAAATCTAATTATTGTTTTTTGCTTATATTTTAAAAAGTAAAAATAATTTTATTAATTTTTTTTGAATATTCTAATATTTTCACATCCTTTTCTTTTGAATTTGACCTCTTCTATTATCCTTAATTTAATTTAAAATAAATATTCAATTTTTTCTTTAATAATTTATTAATTCAATTCTCTATTTAATAATTTTTAATCTTTAATCTTTTAAGTCTTTCATTATAGCAATAATAATCTTCTCTTTTTTCTTCCTTAACATATATTTTTTCTTCCTTAACATATATTTTTTCTCTTCTAATGACTATATTTTATTGTCATCTTTTATTTAAATGGATCTAACACTCTTCATATCATTAGTTAAGGTTCAAGTTCTTGAAGATAAGTGAAAAACTCACATGAAAATTTGAACAAATTCTTAATAGCAACACAAAATTCTGCAAAATTATTTAACAAAAATAAATTGTTATTATTTAGAATATCATTTATATATGAATTAAAAATATATACATTTAAAAAAACATATCACAAAATTCTGAAAAATAATGTAAAAAAACACAAAATCCTTTCTCAATAAACCCTAACTAAACCCTAATGACCTCTCTTCAATCTCCCGGTACTAAAAAATAGCTCTACAAGCATGTGTGAGTTGATGTTATTTGGAAGGCCCCCATGTAGATCTTTCGATCAATAACTTGTTTAGAATAAGGAGGTGGTGCCCAAATTGACAAATGGTAGACACTTATCCAAGTGTCAATTTTCTTGCTTGGCTTCTTAAGAGCATCAATAACCCCCGAAATATCCTTTACTCTTCCCTCTGCTCTTGTCCACCATGATGTTGGCCTTTTAAACCTCATCATAAGCTCTGAAAATGGACCTTAGGGTTTTTGGCTTTGTATCACAACCTATCCCTCGAATGAAAAGTTTTAACTTGGTTTTGTCTTTGTGCACAAATTTAGAGAACTTTCTTGCTATAGCTCCGTGCATTTTGAGCACCGACTTGAGGACTTTTGTAGGCTCATCTTTGATGAAACTTTCCTCCTTTCCTTCTAGGCTCTATTCCTTGTGAGTTTCAAATATAGAAACAAAGGCCTCCTACTTTAGGTACTCCATATGCTGCACCAAAAAAAGCTTCCCATATGGTCAATAGAAATCTTATGGGCCTATTCTAAGTTTTTCACATACATACAAACCAAAATAATGAAAAAATTACTTTCATCTCCAAAGTTAAATCCCTTAACTAAATAATAGAACTCATGATATAACATCGGAATCACTTATTTCGAATTTGAATTTCTATCGCATATCATTTTCATTAAAGTTCTAACTCAATACATATATAATTCACGACCTTCCATACCATGGAATTCCTTGCCACATTATAAATTTTCATTTCATTGTTATATGTGTATTTCCGTCGAAATCAACTTTAATGTTAGCATAAACACATATTATGTTATAACTTGTGTTGGTAAGATTGCTATCCTCGTTACCACCGAGGCAATGCTGGAACGTGAGAAAATAAATGAGTTATGTATTGGTTATTAACTCGAGTCGACAACTATGAGATTGTGACAAGATATGTTGCAAACTTCAATGGACTTTGCTACGATCTCCGCCGTGAGATTTAGAGAGATCAACAGTGAAAATTTAGGCGGGAGTTACCTCGTCAACCCTGCCAACCCTAATCCTTTTCGGCTTGATGACTCTGCGGCTTCATTGAGTATCTTGTTTCATTATGCGGGTTTCCTTTGCTATATTTTAGAACTATGGTTACACCTTCACCATTCCTTCACCAGATTTCCAAGGGTTTCGAAGGTCTAGCTCTCATGGTTTTGCATCTCATTAGAGAAGAGGTGTCATTGTTTTCTGTGAGGAATTTCTGGATCAATTCTTCCTTAGTCGCTAGCGCACCTTCTATGGATCCGATTCTATTTTCTCATTGTGCAGGTAAATACACCTTTCGAATCTGCTCCAGTCTTCTCTATACATACATAGATTTATTTTTGGCTTATTAATTTTGTTTTATTTTGTATTTCCACGGTTTAATATCATTTTCTCAGTTCTCTGTGTTTTTCTAGATGCCTTATGGGCGACACTCGAAGTGTATCAACAATCTCCTAATTTGGGTAATGTTCTTAATGATTTTTCCTCATTTATCTTGAACTTTGTTCTTCCTTTTCATAGAAATACGTTTATTATTCTTACAACGATTCTTACATTCTTGGCCTCCACGACTGTTGATGCAGGGTGATACTCGCAGCTCTGCATTTTCCTCCAGTTAACAAGCCTTTTGGCTTAGAAAATTTGTATTTTGGCTTGCGACGGTCGTGGCTAACATGCTTAGATCATATCCAGGTACTTATAATTCTCTAGTTCAGGCGAGAAGGTCTCTATTGCCTCATGCGGCTTCTAGACCTATCGGAGTTTATAAATCCCATAATCTAGTTTTAGCAGTCAGCCTTATTTAGATCTTGTTCCTCTTTTATATGTCTAAATTGTAATGTTAAAACAAATGCCTAGTCCGAGTTACTAGAGGGCTTGGATAGTTCTTCGCACTTCTATATTTTTAAAGAATTTATCCATGTATTTAATATGACAGGATTATAGAGGGTTTCCTTCCTAGGAATTGACCCTTGTTTTCATTTCAAGTATTTTTGGATACGCCATTTACTGATAAAATTCACTTGGATTACTTTTATGAGTCATTCAGATTGTTTAGATATATTGTAAGCATATTGGCTTGTTTTCCTTCTAAAAAGAATAGAAATGTCGGTTTTGTTCTTCAGTAATTTTGACATAGTTACAGTTCCAATTATTCTACTTGTAATTCCTTCCATTTTCTTGGTTTATTCGAAAGGCTAATGGATAATATTTCTTGACAGTCAAATAGTAATTCAATGTTCTTGTAAATATAATCTCTTTACTTCTACTCTAGTTTATTCTCAGCTCTTAATTTTTTTGTGCTTAAATATCTATTTCTCTGTCTATTTTCTTTATGTTAATTCTGTATACGCAATGACCAGACCACCCTCCAACTCTGTCTGCATATAGCTTTTTCTGAGAGGCGACAAGCCTTGGGTTGGAGTTTCACTCGTACCATTGGCTGATAATCTACTCTACATTAGTTAAATGTTAAAGAAAATACATTTACAGTGTTTACGCATGAAATCATTTTACATATACACTTTACAATTTTATTCTCCTTTGTATTTACATATCGTAAGGTTTATGTTACTGTATGAGTAGTGTGTTTCTTTTGTTTAGATTTTACCGCCTTCATAATTTTGTAATATTTCTACTCAGTATTTCAGTATAGCTTCCCACAAGAACTACCTCTATTTACCGTTGTAAAAATGAACTATAAAATTTCATATTTAGGGTTTAAAAACTATTCTTTTCATTTCGCCTCAACCATATAGTCATAGATGTATAATTTCGATGTAGTTGTTCATAACACAGTTACTGATCTTAAAAGAAAATGCATTATAAGAGTAATACATATTTATAAAGAAATCTAACAGAAAACTCAGAGACACATATTAAACTAATTATTAATAATTTAGAGCCTCAATATTTCCCTACACATATCTAGCATATGTTATTGTTTTCTATTCCAAATAGATAAACACCTGTAAATAACTTAGACATGTTAACACTAATTCCTTCAAATCATTGAGTTTGCACATTTACTTATCTGTATTATGCAATTTGAAGCTATGATCCTCCCAACCTTCAAGAGAGGTGATTATGTCGTCCTCTTGCCCCCGTGCTCCAATCCTGAAAGGTACGGGTTAACAGTGAATATTTCTGCTATGACCTCAAGACACCTAGTCCAGTGAGTACCAGAAATAATTTAGGATTTTCTGAGTGTTTCCACTGGTCACTACCAGCCCTGGAAAATTGTCAGTCTCCCTTTCTCCATGAACATAACCCCTACTCCTCACTGGGATCAGTCTCTTATCCCCAAAGGAGAAAGTAATTGTTTCCAACTGTCCCCAACCACCTTCCAGTTCTTGGAAAACATTTTACCATCAATGTTTACTTTTTATGAAGTTATTTTCCATAACTCATTTTATTATTTATAATTAATAACTTTTCAGAAAACATTAATGATTCCAGTCTTTTATTAAAACAATAATTAAAAATGTCTTTTAACTAGTTAACAACTTATCATTATTGCAGCTGTCATAACTCCCCCCCCCTAGAAGTAACACCATCCTCGGTGTTTCACTCTAGCTCCGAAAAGAGCTCTGGGTAAGCCTCGCGCACAAATATTTTGTCCTCCTAAGTAACCTCATCCGGGCCAAAGTGATTCCACTACACTTTAACCTGGGTGATGACTCGCTTCCGGAGCATAATTTCCCTCCGGTCAAGTATGTGTTGTGGCTCGACCAAAAACTCGTCGTTCGGCTCTACCTGCAAACAATAAAGTTCCTTGTCAAATTATCATAAAGAAATCTTATTTCAATTTAGGATTTTTTAATTCTATCCTACGAGTATATTCTTCCAATGAATTATGTGCTTTGAATCATGCACATAAAGATTTAACAAGGACACATGAAACACATTTTGTACTCGGATGTGACTAGGTAAAGACAACCGATAAGCCACAGGTCCTACCCTTTCCAAAATTTGGAAGGGTCCACAAAACCTAGGAGCCAACTTGGCACAAGAGGTCCACTACAAGGTACTCCTCTTCGGTTTGATCCTCACATACACATGGTCTCCCACTTCAAATTCCCGATAAGACCTCTTTTTATCTACATAGTCTTCTGTTGATATTGTGTAGCCTTTAAATTTTGTCTTATCTTCTTTACTTATGATTCCATTTCAGCCTGCATATCTGGTCCCAACATTAATTTTGTTTCGGGGCTGCTCCAATTGATGGGTGTGCGACACTGCCTCCCATACAAGGCCTTGAAAGGACTCATCTTAAGGGACTCTCGATAACCATTTTTGTAAGAAAAATCAACAAGATGCAAATAGTCTTCCCATTTGGTTGTCTACTGCATCACATATATGCGCAACATATCTTCCAACACTTGCTTTACTCGCTCTGTTTGACCATCTCTCTGGGGATGATAAGCAGTGCTAAAGTTTATTTGGGTCCCCAGCCCTGTAAATAGAGTCTTCGAAAATGCTGATGTAAACTTAACATCCCTATCTGAGATAACCATCTTCGGAATACTATGAAGCCTGAAAATTTCTCTCATGAAAATGTTTGCTATCTTTACAGTCTTATAAGTAGACTTCATAGGTATAAAATGTGTAGATTTACTCAAACTTCAAATTCTTTCTTGGGGTTAGCTACCCTCAACATTGGTGGAGTGGTCAAAAGATGTTTCAGCTTTTTAAAACTGTTCTGACATTCAACAATCTACTTGAAGACTTTTCCTTTTCTCTGCAAAGAAGTAATAGGAAAAGCAATTCTGGAAAATCCTTCAATAAATCTTCAATAGTACCCAGCTAATCTCATAAAGTATCGAATATCTGCCACATTCTCAAGTACTCACCATTCCATGATTGTCTTGATTTTCTCTCGATCAACAACAATCCCTTCTGCTGAAATAACATGGCCTAAATACTGAATCTCTATTTTAAAGAAATCACATTTGCTGAACATAGCATAAAGCTGATGTTTTATTAGCATTTCTAGCACAATCCTTAAATTCTCTTCATGTTCTTCCTAGTTTTTATAATAAATTAAAATGTCATATATAAATATAAGTACAAAATTATCGAGGAAAGGATGAAAGATTCCATGCATTAACCTCATAAAGGTTGTTGGTGCATTTTTTAACCCAAAGGGTAACACCAAAAATTCATAATGCCCGTATCTAGTATGGAATGCAGTCTTGCATATGTGTTCATCCTTGATTCAAATCTAGTGATAACCAGATCTTAAATCGATTTTAGAAAACACTGTGGCCTCCTTCACTTGATCAAATAGATCATCAATCCTGGGTAAACGATATTTATTCTTGATTGTTAACTTGTTAAGCTGTCTGTAATCCATGCACAGTCGCATGGTTATGTACTTATTCTTCACGAACAACACTGGTGATCCCCAAGGGGACACACTCAGACGAATGTAACCTTTGTCTAGCAGTTCCTGTAACTACATTTTCAATTCCGTTAGTTCTGGAACACTCATTCTGTAAGGAGCCCTTGACACGGGAGATGCTCCTAGCATTAAATCTATGGTGAAATCAATGTCTCGCCTTGGTGGTAATATAGGAATATTTTCTAGAAAAACATCCATGAAATCTTGTACCACTGGCATGTTTTCCAGTAGAGGAAATTTTTCCTTGGAGTTGGCATATCCCACCTAAATAACATATATCTGACATCCCTTCCTCATACATTTATGCATTTGGGATGTTGTTACTAGATGTACTATAGCGGTTTCTTGATTCCTTGAATCTCCTTGCGTGTTCCATCTTGCATTCTATAATAAATAGTCTTTTCCTTGTAGTCCACTTAGGTCCAATGTTTTTCTAGCCAATCCATACCCAACAAAACATTGTAGGACACTAATGGCAGAATGTTCAGGTCTACATTTAATTGTTGTTCTGAAATTTTCAAAGTACAGTTTGGAATTTTGGCAGTTACCTTTCGTTTTTCTCCTATGGCTAGTTGTACCAGCCATGAGTTTTTGAATTTATGCTCTTTTAATCTACACATTTCCATTATTTTGGGACTAATATAACTTAGAATTGCACCTCGTTCTACTAAAATAGAAATAGATTGAGACAATTTACCTTCCAAATCAATCATTGTTGGGTGATAATCTTCTTGTCGATCCTCCAACGCCATGTTAATCCGAGGAATATTTCGCACCACATCGCCTACTATAGAATCTTCTTGCAAGTTTGCAACTGTGTCATTTCTTACTCGCTGTGGGCAGTTTTTATAACAGTGTGCCTCACCACACCTGCAACACTATAAAGGTGGCTTAGTCACTTGTCCTTGCTCAGGTTTGTTGGATGCCTTTGTAGGCTTCTCTTCTATTTGGCATCGAGTTCTTTGATGATTTTTGCAAAAAAATTTACTGACAGAACTTCGTGTGGAATTCTTAAAATTATTGCTTTTGGTGCCTATGAAATTTGTGCTAATTTTTTGTTCTTTCATTGGCTGCCAGCTTTTGCCAACCTCCCCTTTAGCCTTGGGTTTACAAATTTAATTTTCTCTTTCATAT
Source organism: Pinus albicaulis (assembly GCA_034641835.2). NCBI lineage: Eukaryota > Viridiplantae > Streptophyta > Pinopsida > Pinales > Pinaceae > Pinus > Pinus albicaulis. The sequence continues at coordinate 484,576,931 of CM076576.1, forward strand.
TTTTTGGAAAGATGCTCAGAAATCTTTGCACATTGTTATTTTCCTCTTGAAGGTATGGAACATAACGTAACAGGGAGGTGAAATTGGTGATGTACTCGTCCATAGTCATCTGTCTCAGCCTCAAGTCATGAAACTCTTTAGCTTTCTCATCATAGAAACATTCTATTAAATACTCGTCTTTAAAGTATTGCTAGAATGATTCCCAAGTAACATCTTGTTCTTCAATGCTGCGAACATCCTTCACTTCTTCCCACCACAAAGTGGATTTATCTCTTAACTGGTGTAAGGCCAATCTGGCCTTCAGGTTGTTGTTGTATTCATACACCTAAAAATATTTTTTCATGTTTATTAACCATGCCTCTACCACTTCCTCAGCTTAACCATCAAATGTTGGTGGTTTTATTTTCCGAAACTCTCCTTGAAGCTCTACTTTCTGCTTCTTAACTTCTTGCTGATTCGACAAATTGCCGAGCTCTGCTTCATTGTAGTTTTTATTCTTGTTACTTCATTGGGCTCTTGAATTAATCGTTTGTTATCCCTGCGAACTCACACCATCTCTTCATGTAGTTGTTGTACTGTATTAAAAAACAAACTGATTTGAAGTTGTTGTTCCTCTAGCAGTCTACTTGTTTGCTAGTGGTGATCGACACTCATCTGAACCCACATCTCAGGGTTCACAATTGGTTGTGTTTGGGGTTCCCCGGTGTCTGGGAGTGGTTGTTGCATTGTTCCCCTCCTCATGATGTTTCCTGCTAAGCTTATATTATGTGCATCAGTATTCACACAAATTAATTGTTAGTTGACCCTTAGGGTCCCAGCATATGAATGCTGCTTTGATACCACTTGTCATATACATACATACCAAAATAAAATAAAATAATTACTTTCATCTCCAAAGTTAAATCCGTTAATTAAAATTGAACTCATGATATAACATTGGAATCACTTATTTCAAGTTTGACTTTCTCTCCCATATAATTTTCATTAAATTTCTAACTCAATACACATATAATTCACCACCATCCATACCATGGAATTCCTTGCAACATTATAAGTTTTTGTTTTATTGTTATATGTGTATTTCCGTCGACATAAAATTTAATGTTAGAATGAACACATATTATGTTATAACCCGCGTTGGTAAGATTGGTATCCTCGTTACCACTGAGGCAACACTAGCACTTCTAAGCACATAAATGAGTTATTTACTGGTTATTAACTCTAGTTGACAGTTGTGAGATTTTGACGAGATATGTTGCGAACTTCGATGGACTCCACTGTGATATTTGCCATGAGATTTAGAGAGATCAAAGGTGAACATTTAAGCGGGAGTTACCTTGTCAACCCCGCCAACCCTAATCCTTTTTGTCTTGATGACTCTGTGGCTTCATTGAGTAACTTGTTTCATTATGTGAGTTGCCTTTGCTATATTTTAGAACTATGGTTACACCTTCACCATTCCTTGACCATATTTCTCAAGGTTTCGAATGTCTGGCTCTCATGGTTTTGCATCTCGTTGGAGAATAGGTGTCATTGTTTTCTGTGAGGAATTTCTTGATCAATTCTTCCTCAGTTGCCACCACACCTTCTTTGGATCCAGTTCTATTTATTCATTGTGCAGGTAAATACACCTTTTGAATTTTCTCCAGTCTTCCCTATATATACACAGATTTATTTCTAGCTTATCAATTTTTCTTTCTTTTGTATTGCTGTGGTTTAATATCCTTTCCTCGGTTCTCTGTGTTTTGCTAGAAGCCTTATGAATGACGCTTGAAGGGTATCAACAATCTCATAATTAAAGTAATTTTCTTAACGATTTTTCCTCATTTATCTTGAACGTTGTTCTTCCTTTGCATAGAAATACGTTTATTATTCTTACAATGATTCTTACAGTCTTTCCCTCCATGGCTGTTGATGTAGGGTGATACTCGCAGGTTTGCATCTTCCTCTAGTTAATAAGCCTTTTGGCTTAGAAATTTAGTATTTTGGCTTGCAACAGTTGTGGCTAACATGCTTAGCTCATTCCCAGGTACTTATAATTCTTTGGTTCAGTCAAAAAGGTTTTTATTTCCTCAGACGGCTTCTAGACCTATTGGAGTTTATAAATCCCAGAATTTAGTTTTAGAGGTCGGCCTTATTTAGATCTTGTTCCTCTTTTATATGTTTAAATTGTAGTGTTAAGACAAATTCCCAGTCCGAGTTACTGGAGGGCTTGGATAATCCTTCACACTTATATTTTTTTAAAGAATTTATCCGTATATTTAATATGAAAGGATTATAGAGGGTTTCCTTCCTAGGAATCGACCCTTGTTTTCATTTCAAGTCTTTTTGGATATGCCCTTTACTGATAAAATTAACCTGCATTAATTTTATGAGTCATTCGGACTGTTTATATATATTGTAAGCATATTAACTTGTTTTCCTTCTAAAAAGAATAGAAATTATGGTTTTGTTATTCAGTAATTTGGACATAGTTACAGTTCTAATTATTTTGCTTGTAATTCCTTCCATTTTCTTGGTTTATTCGAAATGCTAATGGATAAGCTTTCTCGACAGTCAAATAGTAATTCAATGTTCTTGTAAATATAATCTATTTACTTCTACTCTAGTTTATTCTCAACTCTTAATTTTTCGGTGCTTAAATATCTATTTCTCTATCTATTTTCTTTATGTTAATTCTGTATATGCGGTGACCAGACCACCCTCCAACTCTATCCACGTATATCTTTTTATGAGAGGTGACAAGCCTTGGGTTGGGGTTTCACTCGTACCCTTGGCTGACAGTCTACTCTTCGTTAGTTAAATGTTAAAGAAAATATATTTGTAGTGTTTACGCATGTAATCATTTTACATATACAAGTTACATTTTTATTCTCCTTTGTATTTACATATCGTAAGGTTTATGTTATTGTATGAGTAGTATGTTTCTTTTGTTTAGCTTTTACTGCCTTCATAATTTTGTAATATTTCTGCTCAATATTTCAGTATAGCTTCCCATAGAAACTACCTCTATTTACAGTTGCAAAAATGTACGATAAAGTTTCATATTCAGGGTTCAAAACCTGTTCTTTTCATTTCGCTTCAACCATACAGTCACAGATGTATAATTTCGACGTAGTTATTCATAACATAGCCACTGAAAAGAAAATGCATTAGAAGAGTTATACATATTTATGAATAAATCTAACAGAAAAATCAGAGACACATAAAAAAAAAATTATTAATAATGTAGAGTCTCAATCTTTCCCTACACATATCTAGCATATGTTACTATTTTCTGTTCCAAACGGATAAACACCTGTAAATAACTTAGACAGGTTAACACTAATTCCTTCAAATCACTGAGTTTGCATATTTACTTATCTGTATTATGCAATTTGAAGTTGTGGTCCTCCCAACCTTCAGGAGAGGCGATTACGTCCTCCTCTTTCTCTCGTGCTCCAATCCTGAAAGGTACAGGTTAACAGTGGATATTTCTGTTGTGACCTCATGACACTTAGTCGAGTGAGTACCAGAAATAATTCGAGATTTTCTGAGTGTTTCAACTGGTCACTACCAGCTTTGGAAAATTGTTACTCTCCCTTTTTCCATGAACATAACCCCTACTCCTCACTGGGATAAGTCTCTTATTCCCAGAGGAGCGGGTAACTGTTTCCAACTATCTCCAACCACCTTCCAATTCTTCGAAAACATTTTACCATCAGATTTTACTTTTTATGAAGTTATTTTCCATAATAATTTTATTATTTATAATTAATAACTTTTAAGCAAATATTAATAATTCAAATCTTTTCTTAAAACAATAATTAAAAACATCTTTTAACTAATTAACAACTAATTATCATTAATGTCGTTCTCACCACATTTATGAAAGAAATATTTTAAATCTTAGCTTTCTAAGTCAGAAGTCCTTGATTATAATTTCTATGGACTTGCACACCATGAATTCCATCGTGCCATTTCTTTGTCGCTCCAAATGCAAAGCCAAATGGATTTGAATGAATCTATCAATCATGCCACTTTTCAGTTAGTGAAATTTTAAACCTTTATTTTTATTTTGAGTGGGTAGTGGGGTACCACATTCTTAGCATGGTTGTTATTCCACGTGAATAATTCCGACAGGTGCTGTGGTTAATCATACACCCCCTCCGATGTAGCTTGGGCGAGTTGGATGGTGGCTATTCCACGTGAACAATTCCCAGAGGTGCTGCGGTTAATCCAACCACCCCTCTGATGTAGCTTGGGAGAGTTGAATTTGGATTAAATCGCCGATATCCCAACACCCCCTCTGATGTAGCTACCCCCTCTGATGCAGCTTGGGAGAGTTGAATTTGGATTAAATCTCTGATATCAATTGCTAAAATTACAGTTTAATTTGACAATCCATGGTTGTCACAATCTAAATATTTCTGATATTGGTGTGTCTCATTCAGTTCCGATTGTTAATGGTAAGTCAAACAACAATGTTTCATTCAGTTACCATTGTTAATGGTAAGTCAAAGAACGATGGGAACTTAATAATGATAAATGCTAGCTAGTTACGTGAAAGACAGGGGACTTAATAAATTGATGATAAGTATGAAAATAATACATGTCACATCATTAAAAAAAATATTAGTAATTAACAATTTAGTATAGGCATGTAGGTTTCAAGATTTAGGTGTCGGTTTAGCAGTGTGCAAAAAATGTTTTTGGATTTGGAGGAGCAAGGGCATTTATGCACACCAAGGAGAGAATGGTAGATAGAGAGATTTGAGTGAATGGTAGGGATGGAGGAGTTTGAGAATGGTGGATAGACAGATTTGAGTTTATGGTAGAGATGGAAGAGTTACATTGAGAATGAAGGGTATCTAAACTTAACTATGATATCATATATGATATTATATGATATTATGTTAAGTTTAGATTAGTAACTCGTGAAAGTGATGAATTTTATTAATGTGTAATTACATTTACAATGAAGTGATACTTCATTTTGTTTTTCAAGGTTTATTTTATTTTATTTTATTTTATTTATTTATTTTATTGAATTAAATAATTTAAATTTAATTAAATAAAAATAAAAGTAATAAAAGTTTGGTTAAAATTATATTTAAAAATAAGAAATTAATACTTACATTAACAAATTAAAAAATATTAATAAGAAAAACGTTTTAAATAGAATAATTTAATTTTCAATAAAATTTTTAATTTATTTTATAATACCTTAGTGTCCATACATTACATCTAACATAATATTGATATTATGAAAGAGAGATATAATTCATAGTTGTTTAATAAACATGTGCTATTTAAAATATATAATAATAACAAATTTTTTTTTTTAACATTTATAAATATATACAAATTGAAATTTAATATATAAAATCAAATATAAATTCAAATTCAATATATTAAATCCAATAATTGAAACATATTCATAAAATAATAAGATTTTTTTGTTTAGTGGAATCTAAAGTCTAATATGTGGAGATGGAGCCGCATATTAGCTCCAATAATAATAATAATAAAATATATAATGTCAGTTAAATTTTAAATGCAATAATAAAAATATAGAGAAATATTATGCTAAAAATAATAAAATAATATTTATATTAACAAATTAAAAAGTACTATTAAAAAAATAGGTCAATAAAATAATTTAATTTCCACCTTAATATTACAAAGATTCTATATAGAAAGATAAAATAATAAAAAATAAAAAATTTCAAGTTTTAGTTTATAATTATTTTTTACTTTTTCGAGGTGTGTAATTCCTTCACTACTCAATCTAGAATAGACACATGAAATTTAAAAATAATATTAATATTATAAAGGAGAAACATAATTCATTATGTGTTTAATAAACATGTAGATTTTAAGAAAATATGTTTTAATTAAAACAATATTTTAGTGTCAAACATAAAATATTTCAATGTCTATGTCCATATTAAGTATCATAATTTCATATTGATAAGAAATTGAAATTAAAAAATATGATATATTTTCTCTTTGAGTGGTAAGGGAGACATACAATTTATTTATTTTTTAATTTGAAGTTGATGTAAAACATTTTAAAAATATTAGTTAAACAAAAAAATTCAATGTAGGCTATAAATAAAATATTTTAATAGACATATACATACATACATACATACATACATACATACATACATACATACATACATACATATACATACATACATACATACATACATACATATATATATATATATATATATATATATATATATATATATATATAATGAAGATGGGCCTTGTTGTTTAATGTATGAGGGATATTTGTGATTCATTTGATAATCTATATGGAGGTGTTTTGGCATTCAGTGTATAAGGGAGATTTTTTATTCCTCTCATAAGTAATGTGAATATGACTTGTCATTCAATGCATGAGAGATATTTGTGAGTTTTTTTATTTTTTAATTATTAATGCATTTTATTATTGTATTATTCAAAATGAAAAAGATCTCTAGTTCTTTTGTGCCTCCATATACATTTGACATTTGGTGTGTATATATATAATTTTTTCTATCTATTTCATGTGTTGAATATTTTATCGAAGGTTTTTTCATAATCAAATCTAACAAAGTAAAACTAAATCCATACCTTTAAGAACTTCTAATTTCTTGACAATTTTGTTCCTACCTTCTCTCATTCTCCCAAATAGTATGGTAGCTCTACCCTCTCTCCTCTGGGCAAGTAGATGTTATTTTATAAGTGTGATTCCTTAGTCCATACTGCTTCATACACATTGTATTTCATCCTCATATATTATGGAAAACCACCATGTGAAAACCATTACCATCTTAACAAGATAAATATTTACTGACATGGTGCCAAATCACAAAGACAAATTTAATGAGAACACATACTGTCATAAAAACATTAGACATAACCACATTGCATATGTACAACAATATACATGTATAAATAAAAATGCATCATAAATTTTATTAAAAGTATAATGTAAATAATAAGATGATTTTAATCAACAAAACATCATGGGGTAACTCCTACTAAAATAACGTAGTCTAAAGACTCTATCAATCCCATGTGGATCACATGCTCTTGATTATTTTTCGCAAAAGACTTTTCATGAGAGGGTCTACTATCATAGTAATCATATATATGTAATAAACCTCAATCATCCCTTCATGAACATTTTCACACACTAGATGATACTCGATCTTTATGTGCTTGTTTCTTTTGCTCACCCATTCATTCTTTGAGAAGTTGGTAATAAATTCATTATTTGAATAGATAAAAAATGGTCTATCAATGGAATCAACAACCCTAAAGTCAGAAATGATGTTCTTCAACCATATCACTTGATGAGTTTTATCATAGCAACTAATGTACTCAACAAACATGATCGAGTTAGTGATAATGGATTTCTTGGAGCTTCTCCATGAGACTGCTCCATGAGAAAGAAAGAAAATATATCTAGAAGTAAACTTTAAACTAACATGGAAACCAACAAACTTATAACAATAATAACCAACCACCTTAGTCTCGCTCAATTTCTTGTAAACTAACATGAAATTCTTCGTTCTCTATAAGTATTGTAGTACCTTCTTTACAAATTTCTAACGAATAACTCCAAGGTTCTTATAATGGTATTTTCCAAGAATACCCACAACATAGCTAATATATGGTAGAATATAAACCATTGCATACATAAGGCTACCAAATGCATAGGTATACTCTTTCACGTCTACTTGGATTTTCCCAATCTGATTTCTAGGATACTACTTCTTGATAAAATATCTCCCTTGACTCTTGGGGCCTCAGGAGGTGCACAATTCTGCATACTGAACCTCTTGTCTACTTTATCAATGTATTTTTTCAATGATAATCCCAATATTCCATGTGGACTATTGTTATGAATCTTAATACCCAAAACATAGTTTGTATTTCCCATGTCTTTCATATCAAATGTTTTTGACATAAAATGTTTCATTTCATACAGTAAATGAATGTTTTTTCTTACAGGAAATACATCATCAACATAAAGTACATGAATAAAAAAGTGACACCCTCTCACCTTCAGATATATGCATTTATCTGCAATGTTTTCTTTCAAATCGTATCTAATCACAACCTGGTCAAATTCCAAATATCATTGTCTCAATGCTTTCTTTAAACCATATATATACTTCTTCAGCTTATAGAATATTCTCTTTCCCCTGGATCACGAAAAACTCAATCTAAGCCATATAAGTTTCCTCCTCAATGTCACCATTTAGAAAAGATTCCTTTACATCTAGTTGATGCAACTCCAGGTCATAATTTGCTACTATGGCCAAAATGATTCTAAGAGAATCCTTTGATGATACTGGTGAAAATGACTTAGAGAATTCAACTCCCAGTTTTTTCTTGAAACCCTCAGTCACTAATTTAGCCTTAAAACTTTATTTTTTTCCTTTAAAATCCCCCTTTGTCTTGAAAACCCATTTATATTCAATATTCTTTCATTTTTGTAGAAGAGTCGTAAGATCCCAAACATGGTTCTCCTATATAGGTTTTAATTCCTCTCACATGGCCTATATCTAGTATTAAGACTCATTTCTCTCAATGGCATCCCTAAAAGTAGAGTGATAATTTATTTCAAGATCTCCTATCTCACCCTCCTAAACATATACTACATAATGATCATTAGGAATAGCCTATTTGTGCTCTTTGGTGTATATCTTAAAAGATATAGGTTCAACAATTGGAGTGACTATCACCCGAGGAATGGGATCCTAAGGTATAAAAACCTCTTCGTCTACTCTAAAATGATCAACTGGTGAAACAATAGGGTGAGGTAAGGAAACCGATAGAGAGAAAAATGAAATATCTCTATGATATTATTGGAAATAAACCTTTCTATGCATTAATATCCCACTACCCTTATCATTTTCAAGGAACTTGTCACAACTGGTTGTTATGATATCCATATGTATTGAAGGATAATGAAACTTGTATCCCTTTTACCTCTTAGGATATCTAATAAAATGAAAAATTATGGTATTAGGATCAAGTTTCTTAAGTTTTGGTTTATATAATTTGGTCTAAAAAAGACACCTCAAGAATGAATATTACCAAGCCATGGATTTATCCGAGTCGAGATCTTGAAAGGAGTATAAAGGTTGATAGCCTTACTGAGGAACTTTACTCAATATATAGACAACGATATTCAAGGATTCAACCCAAAAATATTATGGTAGATCGAAATGGCTCATCATACTTTAAATTATGTCTTGATAAGTTTGTTTTCTTCTCTCAGAAATACAATTTTTCTTTGGTGTCCCCCGACTGGTGAACTGAGGAATGAACCCATACTCTCTCAAGTTTCCATTTCCATTTTATTTTAGATATATTAATTTAGACAACAATCCATACTGAAAATACTTTCGAGTGTCGAAAAATTGATTCATGATGACCACAAGTGATTCTTTTGTTCTATTTATGGTTGCAATGCCGCCATAAAGTGCCTCAATAATAAAGGCATAGGTGATCATCATGGACATCTTGTTTGCATTCTACCACTTTGAAAAGTGGGGCTTCATATCCTTTGAAGAGTCAGTGGGTGAAGTTATAATATTTTCCTCCAAAATAAAAAAATAATAATTCAAACAACCAAGTATGATATATATGTTAATTTTCCAAGAAGTATAGTGAGAGCCACTCAATGGCTCAATCCCTGATATATTTTTCTAAATCATGGACACACCCATATCTTTATAAATAAGAATAAAATGTGATTATGAGGCATAAACCAAGGATTTAAGGTATTTTTTACTTCAAATTCATACCAGGGGTTAAGGTTGAGTTATCCAAAGTGTATTAGCATGTGCAAAACTTTCAACTCCATGGGCATAGACAAGGTTCATCATCAAATCTCACCTTTGGGTAGATACTTTGAGAGCTATATGCCTCCCAAATTCATGTTAAAAAATTACACATAGGCCTAGTTATTCGTGTTCTGGTTTGATGTAGACACTTCCAATACCTTTGGGAGAAAGGGTTATCCTTCTCTCCCCTTCATTCATGACTATTATACTAACACACTCTACAAAAAATTTCCTAAAACACCTTTGGTAAGAAATAGTGATTTCATGCAGAAGTTCTATAAACTATCCCTAAACATATGTATACACACAAAGCTTAATAGGCCTATCCTATAACTCGTAAATTTTAGATTCAGCGTATCCAACTTATATATATATATATATATATATATATATATATATATATATATATATATATATATATATATATTAACATGATTATTTAATATTTAAATGGTTAGGATTCTTGTGAATTTATAAGGTTGAATGACATAAAACTAGTGTCATTACATAATTTAAATTATTGATACACACCATAATAAACATTAAACCATTTACACACACGTCATTATGGAAATTCTTATTCTATAAATAGGTTCTGATACAATTCTATGACACACCGATATTAGATAGCCAAAAACCATAACTCATTTCATATTGCACTTCTTCATATGTGATTTTTCTTAATCAAATAAATCTCAACAATGTTTCTCCTAATCATGGATTTCTCATGGAATTGAACCTAGGTGAGGAAGTTAATAACCATTCTTCCCAAACAACCAAGATAACTCCAAATTTAAGATAAAAAAATTTCAATTATTTCTAAATTAAATAAATAAACAAAAATTAGGGTTATACAATTTTGTTTTAAAAATAGTTTGTTAATTAATTTTCCTTTATTTGAAAATCTATACCATGTTCCTTTTATCCCACCAAAAAAATGTGTATTAGAAAATATACTCTCCAATATTTAAATATAAACATGTCTAAATGATAAATAACTTTAGCTAAAATTTGATTATATTTGAATAAGTTTTTATTTCTATCCTTATATATCATAGATATTGTGACAAAGCCCATTTATCTTTCTCAAATAACTATATCGATTTATACATGAAAATTTATATGTAATTATATGTAATTTGTCTTAAAATTATATTCAATATGAAAATAAAGAAACTATGATGTTATGGGTAAAAAAAAAACAAGAATGAAAATCTAATCTCAGAAAGTAAAATTAAATCCATACCTTTAGGATCTAATTGTTTAACAATTTTGTTGCTACCCTCTCTCCTAGTGTGGTTTCTTTCCCCTCTCTCTTTAGTGTGGTAGCTTTACCCTCCCACCTTCTCTCCTTTTTCGAAATAGTGCACTTACTACCATCTCACTATTGAAGAGAATTGAACCTTGTGACCCCTCAATAGAAAATGTGTTTTAATGGCAGGGACTTAACCAATTGAGCTAGCCCTTGAGAGAGAGGTATATCTATCTAATGCTAACAATCTCTATCTAAATATTATATTATAAAAAAAATTATACCCAAAAAAAAATTGATGTCTCCATATTTGATAAATCTAGAGTAAACATGAATGAATATTAATTATGAAATTTGTGAAATGTTAGCTATAAAAATTTGATTATTTTGACACTATGTAAGTTAAACAAACCAAAATATGCAACACTTTTAATTTGACTCATTAATATTAATTTTTATAAAGTTATTTATTTATTTATTTATGTGGTTCACGATCCCTGGAGATTGGTGACTTTATGCCGTTGGGATATTTGTACAAGGCATAACCACCCAAAAATATCCATATATATGGGTGGCTATATGCATATGGGATATTTGTACCAGAAATAACCACCCAAGAAGATCACTTTGTGTACTATAAATAACCACCCAAACATATCACTTCCTCTCCGCTCAACCATGGAGCCTAACCTAAGAGTGTCTACAGAATATGCTTTAGCCTTGAGGGTTAGCTCAATTGGTCTATTTTCCGTAGTTAACAACCTTTGATATTGAGAGATCAGGGGAAGTGATCTCTTTGGGATAGAAACAAAAATTAACGTTAAAATTAATTGTAGTTTGTAACTGTTGCATTTACTGTTAACTAGTTGATTAACTAGTTAAATGAATTTTATTGTTTTCTAAGGAAAAAACACTGAGACAATTAAAATTTTGCTAGAAAAGTTATTTTTCTTTTTTATATTATGAATAATAATAAAAATTAGTTATGGAAAGTAAAAGTTAAAAGGATGTTGGTAAATGTTTCCAAGAACATAAAGGTGGTTGGACAATTTGAACAGTTACAAGTTCCTCTGGGAATAAGAGAATTATTCCAGTGAGAAGTGGGAGCTCTGTTCATGGGCTAAGGAAAGAGTGAGGATTCCCTATGCTGGTAGAGACTAGTGGAAAAACACTCAGAAATTCCCTGAAGTTTTTTAGCACAGACTAGACTTGGAGTCCTGAGGTCACAACATAAAATCTATTGTCAACCTATACCTCTTCAGGTGGATTTCGGGGGCAAGAGGAGGACGCAATTGCCTCCCTTGAAGATTGGGTGGACACCACAGTCTGATACAATTTTACAGATAAGTGATTACTGTTTTAGAAATTAAATTAGACAACAAGGTTAATTATAAGTCGAATATGTTCAATCAGTTGCTGTAGAGGTTCTTGGAAGAAAATAGTTTACGAGCTGAAATTTTCTTTATCATGAAAGAGTAACAAGATATCAACTATAAAATGTTATTAAAATCTGGTAAACTCTATTGTTAATTTTCTATAGAGAAATAGAAGTACTCTGTGTACATTTATTTTGCAGTAAATTCTACAAACTCTATCATTATTTTTAGTAGAATTATGGAAACACTTAGAGTACCTTATCTTGTTAGAAAAAAAGAAGAAATAGTATTATTTGTATATTACATTAAATATTACAGTGGATCAAATTCTTGAAGTAAAACTCAGAAAAATAAACAAGTACTGGAAAATGAAACAAATAAAACTTTCCAGAACAAAAAATTGTCTAGCATCTAGTGCAGAGAGAGAGAGAGCTTATCGTTCTGGGCATAGGCATAAAACCCCAGCCCAGTACTCATTGCCTCATGTATTTATCTATATGCGGACAGATCCATAGGTTGTCCGGACACCATTAAATTCATTATAAATAAAATAAGTTTGACAAAAATGACAGGAGACTTAAGCAAATGAAGAACAAGGACTCGAGATTATAATATTCATTGAATAGATAGTAAATAGAGAACTCCAAGTAAAACTGTAAATAGAGATATATGTGAAAATTAATACATTTCTTGGAAAATGTAAAACAAAACAGAGAAAATAACTCGTGTATTACAGCCATATGCAAAAATAGGTTCTTCATTTCATTCAAACATTACTGTGTAAACCAGTGTATTAAAATATTACAAAATCAGCTCAAAATAAAGACAGTCAAATAGTTTCAAAGTTAAACTTGGCATCCTTTGCCATAATCAGAAACTACAAGTTAAACAAGGGAGTGAACCTTGGGAATAATTCCTTAAATTAAAACTTTTATAACAACGCACAGAGAACTTTTACAAGTAAAAAACTAGAAAATGCCATGAATAAAATCAATGTCTTTCGGAATTTCTGCCGAATGTATTCTTTATCTTCATGAAAAACAATAGAATGATTTATAAATTGAACCAACCAAAATTTTCCTAAACAAGCTGAAAGTTTGGGAATTTCATGAATCCCATTAAGACCGGAAGTTATCCAGAGGGAGATAAAATCCTGATGACCAATTACAATCATAAATGGTACTTGGAATAAGCATAAAAGTCGTGAGCGTAGAAAAGAGGTGGTTCAGTAATGCAAGGAATTAATTGGAAGGATGATTAAGAGAAGTGACTGTCTAGAGAAGGGCCAACATGCAATAGAAACGTGAAGAAAATACGCAACACGTGAGAAGAGGTTGAGACTTTTAAAAGAAATATAATAAACACATTTAAAAGGAAAAGAACTATACAGAGAAGAATTTCCAAGAAAAGGGGTTTACCTGTGGAGAAGAAATTCTCCACTACAAACTGCTCTTCGCACCACAGATCTTTGAGTGGCGAACATCGAGAGTCATGCAAGAGAAAAACGATTAAAAACAAAGGAGAATTGGCTACGTAATATAACTCCAAAATATAAGATTTGTAATGCAGAAGATGAATAAAGTAATGAGATAATTTATACCTTCTCTGCGAGTATGAGGGAACGTTAAATCTGGTTCTGAGGTAGCTGCCATGGCGAATGGAGATCACATTATCCAGCTAACATGACATGGAGGACAACAATTACCCTTTAATCACTCATGCAAAATTTAAGTAGTCGGCACCTCGGAGATGCAGTGGAAACAAGCCTGCGGAACAGGAGAACCAGTCCCGGAGACCCAACGAAAACAAACTCTCGGAGAAGAAGGAAAAGTCTCTTAACCCAAAACTAGTGGCAAAATGAAAGTATTATATGGTTAGCAGGGGTTTCAATGATGCGTTCTCGCCGGAATCATGAGCCCTTGATCTCACAAGATCGATGATGAATAACTCAAATGAAAACAAATAAAATCTACAATCGTTTATGGTAAATCTAACAACTGTACATTGAGATTTATTGCCAGTGCCACTATATTTAATAGTCAGTACAAGCCCGCTATGCCTTGGATGAAATATTGGCATAGGTGTTACTTCATTCTTTTGACAGAACACATTTATAAACCTTATTAAAAACATTGCAATTGCATAGGTGCTTATAAGCTATAACAGATCATTAACACAATAATATGAAATGATAAAGTATTGTCATAGTAATGCATACCATGCATAGAGGTTGATAAAACTATGTTTGTATTAAGGGTTATCTTATGCATTAAATTTACAATGTGGATAAATGGTTATATAGTATAGAATGGATAATCAAATGTTGTGAAATTGCTTATTAAAGTTACCATATGAAATAATATTTACTTATGGTGTAGAAAGTTAAAAAAAAATTAGAAGTATGTTACAAGTGGTATCAGAGCAGCGTTACTACGCTGGGACCATAAGGGTCAACTAAAAATTTATGATGTGTATAATGATGCACAAAATAAAATCATACAGGAACATCATGAGAAGGGGATCAATGCAACAACCACCCCAAGACACTAGGGAACCCCAAGCTCAACCAGTTGTGAACCCTGAGATGTAGGTTCAGCTGAGTGTTGATCAACACCAGCAAATGGGTAAACTCCTAGAGGAGCATCAGCATCAAACCGGCTTACTGTCAAATACAGTACATTAATTACACAAAGAGATGGTGCAAATTTGAAGGGATAACGAATGATTAGTGTAAGAGCAAGAGAAGATACTCAAAAGTCTGCCAGACAAACAAAATCAAGGAATGGAACATCCTAGTGCTGATAGGGGCATGAAAGAAACTAAGGAATAGCAAAAAAGGGACAACACCATTGACCGAGTGGAAAGAAGCCCATCCTAGCAAAGCAACAAAAATAAAAATTACAATGAAGAAGAATTCAGAAATTTGTCGGATCAACAAGCTGTTAAAAAGAAGAAAGTAGAGCTTCAGGGGGAGTTTCAAATAATAAAAACACCAACATTTTATGGTGAAGCCGAGGAAGTGGCAGAAGCATGGTTAATAAACATGAAAAAGAAACTTTCAATTGTACGAGTATAGTAGCATCCTGAAGGCCAAATTGGCCATATACTGGTTAAGGGAGAAATCCACTCTGTGGTGGGAAGAAGTGAAGAATGTTCGCAGCATTGAGGAACAAGATGTCACTTGGGAATCGTTACAACAATACTTTAAAGACAAGTATTTGAAAGAATGTTTCTATGATGAAAAAGCTAAATAATTTCATGACTTGAGGCTGGGGCAGATGACTATGTATGAGTATATCACCAAGTTCACCTCCATGTTATGATATGTTCCATACCTTCGAGAGGAAAAAGCTAAGATGCAGAGATTTCGGAGCAGCCTGCCAACACATATGAAAGAGAAAATTGAATTTGTAAATCCCAAAATCATGGAAGAATCCATTCGTAAGGCATGAATGTACTATCAGCAGTCCAAGGCTAAAGGGGAGGTTGGAAAAAGTTGGCAACCGAGGAAAGGATAGAAAAGTAACTCAAATTTCAAAGGCACCAAAAGCAATAATTTTAAGAATTCTGCACAAAGTTCTGTCAGTAAACAATTTGGAAGAAATCATCAAAGGACTCGATGGTCAGTAGAAGAGAAGCCTACTGAGCCATCTAGAAACTTGAGCAAGGGAAGGTGACCAAGCCACCCTTACATTGTTGGGGGTGTGGTGAGGCACACTATTATAAAAACTGCCCAAGGCGAGCAAGAAATGAAACATTTGTAAACCTGAAGGAAGCTTCCACAGTAGGTGATGTGGTGCGAAACATTTCTCATATCAACACAACGTTGGGGGATTGAGAGGTAGATTGTCAGCCAACAATGATTGAGTTTGAAGGTAAATTATTGTCTCAATCTATTTCAATTTTGATAAAACCAGGTGCAAGTCTAAGTTATGTTAGTCCCAAAATAGTGGAACTGTGAAAATTAAAAGAACAGAAGTTCAAAAATTCGTGGCTGGTACAACTAGCCATAGGAGAAAAAAGAAAGGTAACTGCCAAAATTCCAAACTGTACTTTGGAAATTTCAGAATAACAGTTATAAGTAGACCTGAACATACTTCCATTAGGGTCCTACGATGTTTTTCTGGGCATGGACTGGCTATAAAAACATTGGACCTTAGTGGACTACAAGGAAAATATTATTTATTGCAGAATGCAAGATGAAACACCTAAGGAGATTCAGGGAGTCAAGAAGCCACTATAGCTACGTCCAATCACATCATTCTAAATGAGTAAATGTATGAAGAAAGGATGCCAAATATATGCTATTCAGGTGTGATATGCTAACTCCCAAGAAAAAGCACCTATGATGGAAAACATACCAGTGGTACAAGATTTTATGGATGTTTTTCCAGAAAATATCCCTGGATTACTACCAAGACGAGATATTGACTTCACTAATGAATTAATACCAGGAGCATCACCTGTGTTAAGGGATCCTTATAGAATGAGCATACCAGAATTAACTAAATTGAAACTGCAGTTACAAGAACTACTGGACAAAGGTTACATTCATCCGAGTGTGCCCCCTTGGGGGGCACCAGTGTTGTTCATGAAGCAAAATAACAGAACAATGCGTATGTACATGGACTATAGACAACTCAACAAATTAACAGTCAAGAATAAGTATCCATTACCAAGGATCGATGATCTGTTTGATCAGGTGAAGGGGGCCAATGTGTTTTCTAAAATCAATTTAAGATCTGGATATCACCAAATATGAATCAAGGATGAAGACATATGCAAGACAACTTTCTGTACCAGGTACGTGCATTATGAATTTGTGGTGTTACCCTTTTGGTTAACAAATGCACCAGAAACCTTTATGAGGTTAATGCATGGAATCTTTCATCCTTTCCTGGATAATTTTGTACTTATATTCATATATGATTCTAAAAACCTGGAAGAAGATAAGGAGCATCTAAGAATTGTGCTGGAAATGCTAAGAAAACACCAGCTTTACGCTAAGTTCAGAAAATGTGATTTCTTTAAAATAGAAATTCAGTACCTAGGCCATGTCATTTCAGTAGAAGGGATTTTTGTTGATCCTGAGAAAATCAAGACAATTATGGAATGGCGAGTACCCCAAAATGTGGCAGAAATTTGATCCTTTATGGGATTAGCTGGGTACTATTGAAGATTTATTGAGGAATTTTCTAGAATTAATTTTCCCATTACCTCTTTGTAGACAAAAGGAAAGGTTTTCAAGTGGACTGTTGAATGTCAGAACAGTTTTGAAAAACTGAAACAACTATTGACCACTGCACTAGTGTTGAGGGTAGTTGACCCCAACAAAGAATTTGAAGTTTGTACAGACGCAAGTAAAGAGGGTGTTGGGGTAGTTTTATTGCAAGAAGGAAAAGTATTGGTATATGAGTCAAGGAAGTTTAAATAACATGAACAAAGGTACTCAACCTATGATCTGGAATTAACAGTAGTAGTTCATGTGCTCTGGGTTTGGAGACACTACTTGTTGGGTAAAAACTTTGTGCTAAAAACAGATCATAGAAACTTGACTAGTTATTTTAAGCAAGTTGATTTGAACTCTAGACAAGAAAAATGGAATTCCTTTCTAAGTGAGTTTGATATGGACATCCAGCACGTGAAAGGTAAGGAGAACCGGGTGGCTGATGCTTTAAGTAGAAAGCTACATTGTTTCTATGAGATTTATTACAATCATCTTGAAAATAAATTCTTAGAGCGAGTAAAAGAAGCACAAAAAGATCTGAAATATCAATTACTATGGCAGCAAATGGAAGAGACCATAAAACAGGGAAGTACTTATGAATATGGAGTTAACCAAGAATAGATGCTAACCTTTAGAGGAAATTTTTATGTACCAAACCGTGTGGATCTAAAGGAGTTGATCATGGATGACTACCATAGAAGTAATTATGCGGGTCACCTAGGATACCAAAAAATGTTAACAGCCATCAAGAAAGTAAATTTATGGCCTGGTATGCGCAAGAATATTGCTAAGTATTTAAATAAATTTTTAGAGTGTCAGCAGGTGAAGGTGGAGCATCAACATCCCACAGGATTGTTGCAACCCATACTGGTACCGGAATGGAAGTGGGAAGTCATATCCTTGGACTTTATTACAGGTTTCCTGCGGTCAAAAAGGAAAAATTATTCCATAATGGTGGTGGTGGAAAAATTGAGTAAATCTGCACATTTTATACCTGTGCAGTCTACTTACAAGACTGTACAGATAGAAGACATTTTCATGAGAGAAATTTTTAGGCTGCATGGTATTCCAAAGACAATTATCTCTGACAAAGATGTTAAGTTTACATTAGCATTTTGGAAGACTTTTTTCACAGGTCTGGGGACCCAAATAAACTTTAGTACAACTTATCATCCCCAGACAGGTGATCAAATAGAGCGAGTAAACCAAGTATTGGAAGACATGTTGTGCATGTACGTGATGCAATAGCCAACCAAATGGGAAGACCATTTTCATCTTGTTGAGTTTGCTTACAACAATGGATATCCAGAATCCCTTAATATCAGTCCCTTTGAGGCCTTGTATGGGAGGCAGTGTCGCATACCCATAAATTGGAGCAGCACTGAAACAAAATTAATGTTGGGACCCGAGATGCTTGCTGAAATAGAATCAGAAGTAAAGAAAATAAGACAAATTTTGAAGGTTGCATAAGATCGGTAGAAGATCTATGCAGATAAAAAGAGGTTTTATCAGGAATTTAAAGTGGGAGACCATGTGTATGTGAGGATCAAACCAAAGAGGATTACCTTGCGGTGAACCTCTTGTTCCAAGTTGGCACCCATGTTCTGTGGACCCTTCCAAATTCTGGAAAGGGTAGGACCTATGGCCTATCAGCTGGCTTTACCCAGTCACATTCGAGTACGCAATGTGTTTCATGTGTCCCTGTTGAAGCATAATGTGCATGATTCAAAGAACGTAATACAGTGGAAAAATATGCAGGTAGGATAGAATTAAAAATCCTAACTTGGAATATGATTTCTTTGTGAGAATTTGATAAGAAATTTTTTTGTTTGGAGGTAGAGCTAGACGACGAGTTTCTGGTCGAGCCGCAATGCATACTTGACCGAAGAGAAATTATGCTCCGAAAGCGAGTCATCACCTAGGTTAAAGTGCAGTGAAAGCACTTTGGCCTAGATGAGGCTACCTGGGAGGATGAAGGGTTTGTGTGCAAGGCTTACCCAGAGCTCTTTGTTGAGCTAGAGTAAACACTAAGGGTGATGTTAACTCCAGGGGGGAAGTTGTAATAGTTTCATTTACCGTTAACTAATTAATTAAATAGTTAAATTAATTTTATTATTTGCTAAGGAAAAAAGACTGAGACAATTAATATTTTGTTGGAAAAGTTATTTTTCTTTTTTACATTATGAATAATAATAAAAATTAGTTATGGAAAGTAAAATTTAAAAGGTTGTTGATAAATTTTTCCAAGAATTGAAAGGTGGTTAGACAGTTTGAACAGTTACCTTCTCCTCTTGGAATAAGATAATTATTCTAGTGAGAATTGGGGGTTCTATTCATGGGCTAAGGAAAGAGTGAGGATTTACTGAGCTGGTAGAGACCAGTGGAAAAACACATAAATTTCCTGAATTTTTCTGGCACTAATTGGACTTGGAGTCTTGAGGTCACAACAAAAAATCTATCGTCAACTTGTACCTCTTCAGGTGGAGCTCGGGGGCAAGAGAAGGACGTAATCACCTCTCTTGAAGGCTGGGTGGACACCACAATATGATACCATTTTATAGATAAGTGATTACTGTTTTAGAAATTAAATTAGACATCAATGTTAAATCTAGTTGAATATCTTCATTAGTTTCTGTAGAGATTCTTGGAAGAAAACTATTTACGAGCTGAAATTTTCTTTATCATGACACAGTAACAAGATATCAATTATAAATTGTTATTAAAATCTAGTAAATTCTGTGATTAATTTTTTGTAGAGAAATAGAAGTGCTCTGTGTACATTTATTTTGCATTAAGTTTTACAAACTCTATGATTATTTTGTTAGAATTATGGAAACACTCAGAGTACCTTATATTGTTAGAAAATAAGAAAAACTAGTATTATATGTATATCACATTAAATATTACAGTCTATCAAATTATTGACGTAAAACTTAGAAAAATATACAAATACTAGAAAATGAAACAAATAGACCTTTCCAAAACAAAAAATTGTCTAACATCTAGTGCAGAGAGAGAGAGAGAGCTTGTGGTTCTGGGCACGGGGATAAAACCCCAACCCAGTACTCATTGCCTCATGTATTTATCTATATGCAGACAGATATGTAGGTGGTCCATACACTTTTAAATGCATTATAAATAAAATAATTTTGACAAAAATTACAGGAAACTTAAGAAAATGAAGAACACGAACTGGAGATTATAATATTCATTGAATAGACAATAAATAGTGAACTCCAAGTAAAACTATAAATAGAACTATCTATGAACATTAATACATTTCTCAGAAAATGTAAACCAAAACAGAGCAAAGAACTAGAGTATTACAGCCCTATGAAAAAGTAGGCTCTTCATTTCATTTAAACATTACTGTGTAAACCACTGTATTAAAATATTACAAACTCAGTTAAAAATAAAGATAGTCAAACTGTTTCAAAGTAAAACTTGGCATCCTTTGCCATAATCGGAAACTACAAGTTAAACAAGGGAGTGAACCCCAAGAATAATTCCTTTAATGAAAACTTTTATAACAATGCACAAAAAAGTTTTAGAAGTAAAAAATGGAAAATTCCATGAATAAAATTGAAGACTTTCAGAATTCTTGGTGAATGTATTCTTTATCTTCATGAAAAACAATAGAATGGTTTATAAACTTAACCAACCGACATTTCCCTAAACAAGATGAAAGTTTGGGAATTTCATGAACCCCATCAAGACTATAAGTTCTCTAGAGGGAGATAAAACCCTAATGACCAATTACAACCATAAATGGTACCTGGAATGAGCATAAAATTTGTGAGCATAGAAAAGAGGTGGTTCAGTAATGCAAGGAATTAATTGGAAGAATTATTAAGAGAAGCAGTTGTCCAGAGAAGGGCCAACCTGCAATACAAATCCGAAGAAAATACGCAACTTGTGAGAAAAGTTTGGGACGTTCAAAAGAAATATAATAAACACATTTAAAAGGAAAAGAACTATACAGAGAAGAATAAGAAAAGGGGTTTACCTGTAGAGTACAAATTCCCATCTGCAAACTGCTCTTCACACCACAGATCTTTGAGTGGTGAACATTGAGAGTCATGCAAGAGAAAAACAATTAAAAACATAGGAAAATTGGCTACGTAATCTAACTCCAAACTCTAAGATTTGTAATGTAGAAGATGAATAAAAGTAATGAGGTAGTTTATACCTTCTTTGCGAGTATGAGAGAACCTTAAATCTGGTTTTAAGGTATCTGCCATGGTGAATGGAGATCACATTATCCAACTAACGTGACACAAAAGACAACAATTACCCTTTAATCACTCATGCAAACGTTAAGTAGTCGGCACCTCGGAGATGCAGTGGAAACAAGCGGGCGGAATAGGACAACTAGTCCCTGAGACCCGATGAAAACAAGCTCTCGGAGCAGAGGGAAAAGTCCCTTAACCAAAAATTAGTGGCAAAATGAAAGTCTTCTAGGGTTAGCAGGGGTTTCAATGATGTGTTCCCGCCGAAATCACAAGCCCTTGATCTAACAAGATCGACAGTGAATAACTCAATCGAAAACCAGTAAAATCTGCAATCATTTATGGTAAATCTAACAACTGTAGATTGAGATTTATTTCCAGTACCACTATATTTAATAGCGAGTACAATCCAGCTACACCTCGGATGAAATGTTGGCACAGGTGTTACTTCATGCATTTGACATAACATAGTTATAAACCTTATTAAAAATAGTGCAATTACGTTGGTGCTTATAAGCTTGACAGATCCTTAACACAATAATATGAAACGATAAAGTATTGTCACAACAATGCATACCATGCATAGGGGTAGATAAAACAATGTTTGTATTAAGGGTTAGCTTATACATTAAATTTACAATGTGGATAAATGGTTATAGTATAGAATGGATAATCAAATGTTGTGAAATTGCGTATTAAAGTTACCATATGAAATAATATTTACTTATGGTGTAGAAAGTTAAAAAAAAAAATTAGAAGTATGTTACATAGTTAATAACTGGAAAAATTTAATGTATAAAATTTAGTTTTTTTAATAGTATTGAAAAACAAATATTTATTTTTTGTTGAGATAATAGGCTCATTTTACATCCTATATGAGGGTGATGTGTAATTTCGTCAAAGTTACTCCTTAAAATAAATATAGGCTATTCTCTAAATAGAAAATCAATGCTGGCTATAATAAAAAACAAAAATTAATATGATAACCATGTTTAGTTAGTTGTCTATATCACATAATATAATTTCATGTAAAGTAACTAGAATTAAAAAATGTGTGAGTAAAATATTTAAACCTCATACTTTTCAATATATATGTATGTTAAAAGAAAATACTTTAATGTTGTATATAATAAATTATTCAATGTGATTTACTAATAAAATATTTTAATAGGAATTAATATTGATGTATACTTAAACATATATTAATAAAAAAATTAATTTAATAAAATGATAAAATGTTTGAATGCACATAGTATGTAAAAATAGTTAATGTCAAATTATGTATATATGATATATTGTCTCAAAAAATTATGTATATATTATATAAATCAGTTAAAAATTAAGCTTTATTGTTAAAATATGAGAAGTGATCTAGTATTTTAAAGATTAGACTTTTTTTTGAATTTTTTTTTTCAAAATTAAATAACTTTTTTATGGATTTATAAATTTAAGTTATGTACTTTATATAACATTCAAAAATACAATATAGACAATACAAAATTACACATTTTATTTTATTTTTCATTATAAAAAAATTAAGTCTAAGAATTCAAATTGTATCCATATAGAGTCATGTTACATGTGAACTCATGTTAAATCAGTGTTTCAGATAAATCTCTACCTTTGATGTTGGTGTCGATGTCTCCGCTTCCATCGAGTGAGGAAGGGTGAATGTGCCATTCTGTTTCTTTTTCTTGATTTCCATTATTTTTCTCAAGTTCCAATAATTCTTTATGTCATTGTCGGTACGTCCCACCAATCTGGCGGAAATTTGACACCATCTGCATCATGGGGAAGTGTAGACACGCACAACAGTTACTTCCAGAATATTTAACGATGAATATGGAAGATGGATATAAATAAAAATGAATGGTCATCTTGTGAATTTTTGGAATATTTTTAAATTTTACAAAATGGTGGCCATCTCAATCTACAACTCTTTTTGCATCTCTCCATTCCTATATAATGTTATAATATCTGTTACACCAATCGATATAGTCATTAATTTTTTTTTTAACTTTTAACTATATCCCTATCAAGAAATGACTACCCATTACTTATTAACAATTTCTGAACATAAAACTCCAGCTTAAGAAAAGAAATTGTAAATCATGACTATTAGACGTTAATAACATAACACTTGCAAATTGTATCCATACCCATATGTCTACATGTTTTATTACAATAATTAACAACTAATACTAAGTTATACAAATAGATTTCTACATTATTCGATAAATTTAACTACGGTTAGTCATTTAAGTCATGGTTGTACTTACATTTAATACACGTAAACTTTCTCGGCATTAACAAAAAATCCGATGGCACGGTGGCTCTGTTTGGTTACGGCATATGTTAGAATTAATTGAAATGTCTACTCACATAGTGGATCTCATTTATGAATTGCACTTGTTAAATCTACTGCCGTAGATCCATCTAGACTCGATCCGACGACATTAGAGGTTTAGGGTTTGGTGATAATTACCATGTTATTGCCCAAATCCACCTTAGGCTGAAGGAAGGCAGGATTCAGGGTAACACCAAACCACACTCAGTTTGGTAGCTAGCCCTACCAGAATAGGAGAGGGCTCTCTCCGGGTCAATCTTAGTAAAAATGTATCAATAGGCCTTGAGATGACTGAAATGAGTGCTAATTTTAGGCTAGGTATATTAATCAAGGAGTTTGGAATGATTTTTAGGGGTTTTTGTTGGAAAAAGGGAAAAGCAATTTTGGGCTTGGGGATGAGGCCAAATTCTTACAGAGTTCAAGTTTAGGCAGGGAAGGAAATGACTTTGATGTCTTAGATTCAATGAATGGATGGAAAAGATTGCTGAGGAGTTTAAGAGGGTAAGAGGGTGCAAGGATCCTCTTCAAATTGACGAAAACATATAAAACTAAACAAAATTTTAAGGCAGAGCACCAACAAACTAATGAATTCTACCTTAGTTACTCATTTGTTTAATTCAGAAGCAAAGAGAAGGGAAATGGCATACATAAAAATTAATGAAACTTACAGATACATGAAGAAAAAAATCATCAAAACTCAGAGCCACAAGGATCCCAGCAAGTGCTGCAAAACTCTGGTCTTTCCTTTGCCAAAAATACTGAAATGAATATACAATGAGGTGCCAAACTATTCCCAAGAGTCCAACCCCTGAAAATGATTGAAGAAATACATGATATATACAAGCCTAACCCCTTCCCATGCCTCTAGGGGTCGAGCTCATCCTTCTAGGAGCTGTTTCAACCAATTCTAAACTTGGTACTAAAATCTAGGCAGCCAAACAACTTGCCTCTATATGCTAGGAAACTGATCCATTCACTTAATTTTCACCCTTTAGTGAATGAATCCTCTAGAACAAGTAAATGTGAGCAAAAATTACATCATAATAATCAAATTACATCAAGATATATCAATAGTTACATCAAAAAGTAAAACTAGTCAAAACTGGGCAAATTTCTGAGCTGAAAAGTAAAAATTGGACCAAAATACTCTATGCACTGCGCTAGAAAACTCAATGTGCTGTGACACTTTGAGCCTGTTTTTGGGGCACTTCCTGAGGTCAAAATTGAGCTCATGATAGCTCGTTGGAAATCCCTATCTGTCTACTATCCAACCCAAGTGGAATTGTTGGATTTGGATGTCATTTGCCCCTCCAAAACTGCAATCTCCCAAGACTGGTTCCTGCTGGTGCAAAAAGTGGCAGAAAGGCCATTTTTGGAGTGTTTTTGACCTTTAAGACCACCCAGAACTTGATGAAATCTCTTAGAAATTCCTAAGCATGCATAATTTACCATAAAAAACTCAAAAACATGAAGTTTTCCTCCAGAAGATGTCCCAATCATAAGCGCGTGTCGGGTGGTGCGACGCGTCGGGTAGAAAAACCTGTTTTGCAACCAAAATTTTCAAAAATGACAAAATTTACTCCAAATTTGCTGAAATTCGGAGTGAAGGTATCCCATCATGTCTCATGCTCAGCCAAGGAAGCTTCAGCCAAGATTCGGAGTGGATCAGGCCTTTTCCAACGTTTCAGTGCTCTCCTCAACCTCGCCTTCAAGATCTTCATCCTGGCTCTGCAAACGTGTGTATGGGCCCAATAGTGGTTCTTCATGTGCCTGAGCAAGTATTTGTCCCTACTGGCCTTTTCCAATAGCTTCTCAAGATGTCTGTTGACTCTCTCAAGCCAAATCTTCCGCTCAAAAGGTGTCATGTCACCTGCTCTCTTTCGGGCCAATTCCCGATCTTCACAGATCCTCTGTAACTCCGTGAGTGTCTGCTGATCTTCTAGTTGTTTATTCTGCTGCTCTAGATGAGACCTCCTCGGTACATTTAGCTCGGTGGTTGAGTCACTGTCTTTCTCATATCCTTGCTCATATGATGAATTTGTCTCTGACATGGTGCTCAAAACAAGGTGTTTGACATGTATATACTAATATGTATGTGGTGAAAACAAGAGTTTGTCTTTCAAAACCAAATGTGCCAAATATGAAATAGGGGACTGTGAGGAAATACTACACTGAATATAAAATGGACTATCAAGTGAAATTGGAGTGGAAGGACAGTCACTTGACAGCTTGGGGAATTTCGGGATTTGGGGACTTTATAAGTGATATGGGAATGGGTGATAGTGATGGGAAATGTAGTTTTTAGTGATAGGGATAAATGAAATGACAATATATACTTAAGTTAGGTGAAGTCAAGGATATAGAGACAGTCCTTGAATGTTTTGGGAATTAGGAATTTATAACTGATATGAAGGAAGGGAAGTGATAGAAAGTGGTAGGGTTTGAGGATGAAAACATGGGAACAAAGGGTATATGGGATATAGTTGTTTTGGGACAGAGGGAATAGGAGAGAGGATTATGATAAAAGTATGACAGTGATGGGAACACAAATGAGCAATGGAGTGAGAGCATTTAGCACCAATGATCAAGTTTCAACACTTCATTTCAAACCCTAAGGGAGAAGACTTTGACATGGATATAGGGTTTGTTTTTCACCAACCAAAATTTAATGTATTTGCCTCTAAACCACACCACACATGAATAAACTCACTGAACTAGCATTGTCAAACTTACTTGGAGAAAAATGAGTTGAATTGATTTGATTTTTATGGAGCCATGATGATTTTGTGCCTTGGAGGCTCTGTGCGCCGCGCACTAGCCCAGTGCGCCGCGTCCTGTGGATGCGCCACGCCAGAGGAAAAATGCACTGTGTGAAAATGCCCAATGCGTCGCACAGCCCCAGTGCGTCGCACGCTTACCCAATGCGCCGCGCAGCCTTGAACACAGTCTTGGTTTTCAAAATTACAAGTTTCACCCTCTCACAGCTTTGAGTCGGCTTTCAATCGACCTCTTGAATGCAAATGGCATTGATAAACATAGAAATATCTATATAAAGTCATGGATTTGATTTTTTCTTTGTAAAGACCCATTTTTATAATGTTTCACATCGGCCCTTTTTCACATTTTAATACAACTTTGTTTTTCAAATTTCCTTTTTGATTTTTGGCTTGAAATGATGCTTTCTTGGTTGATTTTTGCAGGGATGGTGGCATTGAACTTCGGAAAAGAATGACCAGAGTCTGCATTTGAAGTAATTCATGGCGGAAAACTTTAAAATACATATTTATTACAAAAAACAAATTTGATGATTTCTACATCCTGGAGCATTATTGACGATGAAAATCTTGAAATGAAAACTTATTGAAGACATCCTCATGGCCTGTGGGCATTATTTAACGTTTCTAAAGGCCAAACCCTAGACCTAGAAAGTGAAATGACTCTTTTTTTACCAAAAACCATCTATGAATCTAAATGAATGAAATCAATTTAGATGAACTTTGATAAATTTCGACCAACCCAGCAGGTACAAACATGAGGGAAATGAGAAAACAAAGCCCTTTCATCAGACAATGACATGCCCCTAACGGAATGTAGATGAATGAGCTGAATGAGACACCTAAAAATGAAATGCAATAAGAGAAATGATCTTTGACGGAGGGATGACAAGACCGACTCTAACATTGGCTCCAATGGGGATGGTAGCTCCTGGGAGGTGCCAAGAACTACAGAAATTTGGGCGAGCAGACAGTGCATTCGTACATTGGGCTATGGAGTCCATTATTTTGAAAAAACGACAAAAGACTGATAACTCAATTTATTGACTGAAAATTTGACTCAAACTGGCTCAACTTTGAAACTAAAATGACTGAAAAAAATGACTCGATGCAAAAATAAATGACTCATGACTGACTTAACTAAAACAAGTACTTACAAAGCTTTTTTAATGGCAGCAGTCCATCAAGATTCGAGGGTTTCAAATCATGATGACAACCAACTGTCTGCTGATGGAATATGTACAATCATGTGTAGTGTGCCTTCCAATGTAACCAATCAAGTAGATGGCTACATACCAAAATTCTTCTCTCACTTTTCTCGAGCAGGTAGAACGATGTACATGTAGGCAACTCACAATAACCACTGAAATCAAAGCTTTTGATAACGAATCGGGAAACATTTATCTTTTCTAATGCTTGCAAAAGAATGCTGAAGGGATCTCGAAAATCCCGAAGCAGCAGTTGGTCTTGAGATCCAGCAGCAAAAATACAACTACTCGCTTCATTCTGATCTGAAAGAACAATTGATTGCCGAGTGATAGGAAGGCACAGAGAGGTATAGGCTTCCTCCATCTGAGTGTTAGTTGTAAGTTCCTTGACCATGAGAAATTCTGGCATATTGTCTCTCTCAAGCTCATATTCCTCAACTTCATGGTCTAGGTCATTCTTAAACAGAAAACAATATTCAAGATTATCAAACATGACAGCCTTATCATCTTCATGAAAGAAAATATTATCTGTTTGCTGATCTATAAAACTAATTACAAAACCGTCATCATTTTCAAAAGAGGAAGAAGTTTCACCAACACTTTCTTGACCATGTGCATACTACAAATCTGCTTTAGCTTGGGCTGTAACATGACCTTTCAAGAGTTGATCTATCTGATTTTAAGACAAAGGAGATAATGTTTTTTGTTTGCTTTTGCTCAAACAGTGATTGTCTTCATGAAATAACATTTTAAAACATGAAAAGCCTGAATGATAGTCCTTAATTCCATGATATTCTGAAATTTTAAAACATGGTTGATCATCTTCATATGACCCGGCAATCAAATTATCATTTATCACTGAGTTATTGAAAGAAGATTTTTCACTTACTTGAACAAAGATCTCATCTTGTTTTTCATGAACTGACTGGATTACCTCCTCATGAAGGCCTTGTTCTAATGAAATGAGAACATTTGGATCAAAAACTATGTCTTCTTCATTCCAGATGATCTCAACAACAGAGTTCTCTTTCATGGGATTCAACACAAGGTATTCTTGATCATCACGATCTGAAATTGAAACTTGAATTTTCTACATATTATCTTCTTCTATGGACAGATCTGAAACAAAATCTTCTCTTTCATCATTTTCCATTCTACTAAGATCTTGATCCTACTGCAAATTTTCCTGAGCATCTTGTTGAGTTTCTTCTAAGTTCTATTTATGCTGCTGAAATGGATTTTCATACAGAGCCTCCATGATCTCATCGTCCATGAAGTCATCATCTTCATAAATTTTTTCAAGATTTTCAATAAGACTATGAATATGGCTACAACAATTCTGAACTAAAGTCAAGGATGGATAAGATTCCTTATACCTTTCAAAGAACATGGTATGAAAATCATTTAAACAGTAAATACAAGTAGGTGGCAAGCTTTCATACCAAGATTGAGCTTCACCTTCCAGAGTGGCCATGAATATCTTCATCAAGCAATCTTCAGGAAAATCAACCTTCAACTTGCGGATATGTATGTGAAATCTAACCAGATGTAAAGCAGCATCCTTCCTATCATCATCTTTAAACATAGGCAAATTCCTTTGCCAATCTACCTTAGGAATTTTATTTGGAAAACCTGGAATGTGATCTCGGCTGATGGGAGCATACCTTCGATCCAGCGAAACCATTTTGATAACAATGAATTCACCAAGAAATTCCTCAGGCTACTGATTCTTGAAGAGTAGAGTCACCATAAAAATTATGAACCTTAGGATTCTTCGACACTGGAGCCGCCAGGTGAATGATTTTAGCCTTGCGGTGTCTGATTGTTGTCCACCATCAATGATCAGATCTAACTTGATACATGTACTGGGGCAAGACAATCTACAAGTCGAGTGTCACATTCACAAGCTAGACCGGAGATTGACTGAAGTAGTGTTTATCTACTTCCACTAATGCAAATAAAAAACGTTTCAAAGGCTACTTGGCATAACTTCAGGCTCCGTCTGTAGCTTATAAAACAAATAACACCAAGAAGCAAACTATTTTCTCCCCAGTATGGTTGCCACTATGTTATTTCCCAAATCCACCTTAGGCTAAAGGAAGGCGGGATTCAGGGTAACACCAAACGACGTTCAGTCTGGTAGCTAGCCCTACTAGAACAGGAGAGGGCTCTCTCCGGGTCAATCTCAGTAAAAATGTATCAATAGGCCTTGAGATGATGAAAATGAGTGCTAATTTTAGGCTAGGTATATTAATCAAGGATTTTGGAATGATTTTTAGGGGTTTTTGTTGGAAAAAGGGAAAAGCAATTTTGGGCTTGGGGATGAGGCCAAATTCTTGCAGATTTCAAGTTGGGGCAGGGAAGGCAATGACTTTTATGTCTTAGATTCAATGAATGGATGGAAAAGACTGCTGAGGAGCTGAAGAGGGCAAGAGGGTGTAAGGCTCCTCTTCAAACTGATGAAAACATATAAAACTAAACAAAAGTTTAAGGCAGAGCACCAACAAACTAATGAATTCTACCTTAGTTACTTATTTGTTTAATTAAGAAGCAAAGAGAATGGAAATGGCATACATAAAAATTAATGAAACTTACAGATACATGAAGAAAAACATCATCGAAACTAAGAGCCACAAGAATCCCAACAAGTGTTGCAAAACTCTGGTCTTTCCTTTGCCAAAAATACTGAAATGAATATACAATGAGGTGCCAAACTATTCCCAAGAGTCCAACCCCTGAAAATGATTGAAGAACTACATGATATAGATAAGCCTAACCCCTTCCCATGCCTCTAGGGGTCTAGCTCATCCTTCTAGGAGCTGTTTCAACCAATTATAAACATGGAACTGAAATCTAGGCAGCCAAACAACTTGCCTCTATATGCTAGGAAACTGATCCATTCACTTAATTTTCACCCTTTAGTGAATGAATCCTCTAGAAAAAGTAAATGTGAGCCAAAATTACATCACAATCATCAAATTACATCATAATCATCAAATTACATCAAGATATATCAATAGTTACATAAAAAAGTAAAACTAGTCAAAACTAGGCGAATTTCTGAGCTGAAAAGTAAAAATTGGACCAAAATCCTCCATGCGCCGCACCAGAAAACTCAATGCGCTGTGCCAATTTGAGCATATTTTGGGGGCACTTCCTGAAGTCCAAATTGATCTCATGATATCTCTTTGGAAAGCCCTATCTGTCTACTATCCAACCCAAGTGGAATTGTTGGATTTGAATGTAATTTTCCCCTCCAAACCTACAATCTCCCAAAACTGGTTCCTGCTGGTGCAACAAGTGGCAGAAAGGCCATTTTTGGAGTGTTTTTGACATTTAAGACCACCCAGAACTTGATGAAATCTCTCAGAAATTCTTGAGCATGCATAATTTACCATAAACAACTCAAAAACATCAAGTTTTCCTCCATAAGATGTCCCAATCATAAGCACGCGTTGGGTGGCGCGACGCGTCGGGCAGAAAAACCTGTTTTGCAACCAAAATTTTCAAAAATGACAAAATTTACTCCAAATTTGCTGAAATTTGGAGTGAAGGTCTCCCATCATGTCTCATGCTTAGCCAAGGAAGCTTTGGCCAAGATTCGGAGTGGATCAGGCCTTTTCCGACGTTTCAGTGCTCTCCTCAACCTCGCCTTCAGGATCTTCATCCTGGCTCTGCAAACATGTGTGCGGGCCCAATAGTGGTTCTTCATGTGCCTGAGCAAGTCTTTGTCCCTATTGGACTTTCCCAATAGCTTCTCAAGATGTATTTTGACTCTCTCAAGCCAAATCTGCCTCTCAAAAGATGTCATGTCACCTGGTCTCTTTTGGGCCAATTCCCGATCTTCACGAATCCTCTGCAACTCCATGAGTGTCTACTGATCTTCTAGTTGTTTATTCCACTGCTCCAGATGAGACCTCCTTGGTACATTTAGCTCGGTGGTTGAGTCACTGTCTTGCTCATATCCTTACTCATATGATGAATTTGTCTCTGACATGGTGCTGAAAACAAGGTGTTTGACAAGTGTATATTGATATGTATGTGGTGAAAACAAGAGTTTGTCTTTCAAAACCAAATGTGCCAAATATGAAATAGGGGACTATGAGGAAATACTACACTGAATATAAAATGGACTATCAAGTGAAATTGGAGTGGAAGGATATTCACTTGACAGCTTGGGGAATTTCGGGATTTGGGGACTTTATAAGTGATATGGGAATGGGTGATAGTGATGGGAAATGTAGTTTTTAGGGATAGGGATAAATGAAATGACAATATATACTTAATTTAGGTGAATTAAAGGATATAGAGACAGTCCTTGAATTTTTTGGGAATTAGGAATTTATAACTGATATGAAGGAAGGGAAGTGATAGAAAGTGGTAGGGTTTGAGGATGAAAACATGGGAACAAAGGGTATATGGGATATAGTTGTTTTGGGACAGAGGGAATAGGAGAGAGGATTATGATAACAGTATGACAGTGATGGGAACACAAATGAACAATGGAGTGAGAGCATTTAGCACCAATGATCAAGTTTCAACACTTCATTTCAAACCCTAAGGGAGCAGACTTTGACATGGATATAGGGTTTGTTTTTCACCAAAAAAAATTTAATGTCTTTACCTCTAAACCACACCACACATGAATAAACGCACTGAACCAACATTTTCAAACTTACTTGGAGAAAAATGAGTTGAATTGATTTGATTTTTATGGAGTCGTGATGATTTTGTGCCTTGGAGGCTCTGTGCGCCGCGCACTAGCCCAGTGTGTCGTGTCCTGTGGATGCGCCGTGCCAGAGGAATAATGCACTGTGTGAAAATTCCCAATGTGTCGCGCAGCCCCAGTGCGTCACGCGCTTACCCAATGCGCCGTGCAGCCTTGAACACTGTCTTGGTTTTTCAAAATTACAAGTTTCTCCCTCTCACAGATTTGAGTCGGCTTTCAGTCGACCTCTTGAATGCAAATGGCATTGATAAACATAGAAATAGCTATATAAAGTCATGGCTTTGATTTTTTCCTTGTAAAGACCCATTTTTATAATGTTTCACATCGGCCCTTTTTCACATTTTAATACAACTCTGTTTTTCAAATTTCCTTTTTGATTTTTGGCTTGAAATGATGCTTTCTTGGTTGATTTTTGTAGGGATGGTGGCATTGAACTTCAAAAAAGAATGAATAGAGTCTGAATTTGAAGTACTTCATGGTGGAGAACTTTAAAATACATATTTATTACAAAAAACAAATTTGACGATTTCTTCTTCAAAATAGAGTTTTGAAGAAGAAACATCCTCGAGCATTATTGACGATGAAAATCTTGAAATGAAAACTTATTGAAGACATCCTCATGGCCCACGGGCATTATTTAATTTTTCTGAAGACCAAACCCTAGACCTAGAAAGTGAAATGACTCTTTTTTGACCAAAAAACATCTATGATTTTAAATGACTGAAATCAATTTTGATGAACTTTGATAAATTTCGACCAATCCAGCAGGTACAAACATGAGGGAAACGAGAAAACAAACCCTTCCATCAGACAATGACATGCCCCTAATGGAATGCAGATGAATGAGCTGAATGAGACACCAAAAAATGAAATGCAATAAGAGAAATGATCTTTGACGGAGGGATGACAAGACCGACTCTAACAAACCATACCCCATTGATTGATTTCTTTTGTAATTTTGACATTTCTCCAAATCTCTTTGTTGAATGTGCGTCCGGCCTTTGCTTCGGCTCTCTGTGAGAGGTAGCCATATATTTTTCTGTCAAGTTTTTTCCATAGTTGGTGTCGCTAGCCGCGACAATTAAAATCTGTTGAGTTCTTCTTCCAGTTCATGGTGTTTTTTCCACTTCCCTGAGGTATGTTGCTAACTGGCACCATGGTTTTTCCCTTTTAATGATTCTGGCTTACAAATGAACTTAAAGGTTTACCTTAATCTTCCTTCGTAGTGCTTTTATAATTTTCTTCTTCATATCTCTTAGTTTTAATATCTAAACCTCATGTTATGTTCTGGGCAGAGTTCACCATATGGAAATCATGTTTCCTATGGAATCAAGTTTGGTGAATCCATTTTGCTTCCACTCACAGCTCGAAGAAAGAAGAAGGTAATTACAGACACACACACACACACACACACACACACATATGAATGAGGGTTTTAAGGTTTTTTTTTTTTTTTTCATACTTTCTGCTAACACTTACCATAAACTTATGATGATGCCATTACAGGTTTTACACTCCTTCCCATTCTCGGCAGGAATTGAATAGGTAAGATGAGAATTGTTGTCAAATGACCTACAGTTCTCCTTTCCAGAAATTCTTAGTTAAAATAACAATATTTTTAATCATACCATTTTTCTGTTTGTTTTCACAGGTAAATGGTTTGAATTACTTTTGGGAAAAATTGGTACTCGCTCCATTGAATTCCTCTGAAAAGAATCTTCTCTTTGCATTGATACAGGTACCCTTTCCTATGTTTTGAGTTGAGTGTCCGAACTTCTCCCGGGTCTTAGTGCCCGGTAGATCTTCCCATTGAACTAGAACTGTAGAACTATAATAAACACTCTTGCTATATAATTGAAGCTTGTTTCTATATTTAATAGTACTGTTGGACTAAATAATATTTTCGTTCTCTTGAAATACTTCAATATGTATCTTTTACAGATTTTTGGAGGTTCTCTGCTCTCTATAAGTAGATTTGGTTTCTGGTTTGAGTTAAACTATGTAGTTTGTGACTGTTTACGGAATATTAATATAAGTTCTATAATTCTCAGAACAGTGAATGTATTCTCTAAATTACTTCTATAGTTTTTTTAATGGAGAATTTGTCTTAACTTCTTGTTTTTACAAGTTAATTTTATTTTACTCTCTCAGAGTATAGATCTGCAAAATGTATCAATTTTTCTTGAAAATTATATTTTGATAGTTTATGCTTGTCATTCTAGTAGAATTTATCTTTCTTAGTATTCCTCAATATATACTTTACATATTTCTGATCTCGGTCTGCAGTGTATAATTTACGGTGTTTAATTAGCTAAATCTCCTTTTTACAGTTTTCTTTTCCCTGTTATCTTTTACACTTTAGGGGTTGACCGGACCGACTGAATTTAGTTTGTGTATAGTCTATGGGATTAAAAAAAGCATTTCAAAATTATGGAACACCATAGTTCTGGAAATCGATAAAGCTTCTTATAATTTTCTATGTTTTCCAATTTTCTGTTTAATTAGTTACTTATGGTGAACCTAGTTACCGAAATATTCATACCATTTTTAAATAAGTCATTATACAACATGTTAACCTAATTCCTCTATCACACAGTAACTCTTTAATTTATATATATACAAGAATTAAAGAAAAGAAACTCCAACAGTTACACAATAACCTTTTTTTTAGGCTGAATGTCCTTTCTTTAATTCTTTCTTAAAAAGAGTGTTCATCCAAAATCTACATTACTGAAATTTAATAGTATAACTCTATCTTCCTGTAATATTAAATAACTAGAGTCTATTTCTTGAAAGTAACAACATAACCTTAATTATTCAAAACATTATCTAACCATAGTCTACCTCTCTGCAAAGAAAATTTAAATTTTACTTATCTGTGATTGACTGTGGTTGTCCTCCCTACCGTGGATGATGCGATTACGTCCTCACCCCTCATGCTCCAATCCTAAGCCAAGTAGAAGAAAACAATGTATGGAAGAGATATCGGGACTCCGGTCCAATCCACCTTCTAGAAAGTGCAAGATAGCTGAGAGTTTTTCCACTGGTTCTACCAACTCGGGAAAAATACAACTCTCTGTCCTTATTCACTTTATCACACATAAGTCAAAACCCATATTCCTCACAGGGATGTTGCTTTTATCCACAAAGAAAGAGTAACTAAACAAAACTGTTTTCCTTCAACTACTTCTCAGTTGGAATAAATATTTTACCATCAGTCTTTCACTCTATGGAACCAATTCCATAACAAATTTAATTTATCAATTTTAATTTCTATTCATAATGTATTATTTTCAAAATAATAATAATAAATGTTTTAAAGTCTTCACAAATAACTTAACCAACAGTTAATAATTAAACCAATGGTTACAATATCATTCAATGCCAATTTAGGTTATCCATCAATTCAGAACACATATTTTCCTAAATAGACAGAGCTTGCCACTTCAGAAATTTGTATGAAATTGAATTGATTAGTGTAGAAAAAGAATATCAATATGAATACTAAATAATGATATTTTTGGTAGATAATATAATTTCAAATAAGATAGTGATTTTTTTATATTTAAAAAGTATTTTTGAATATATAAATGGATTCAACGCTTAAAAATATTTAAAAGTATCTCCCGAATAACATTGTGTAATATTTGTGAGTCCAACATTTCAGATGGTAATTCCATCCATCACAAGGTACAAAAAATACCTTTTCATCTATTAATTAAACTAGGCTTTAGTATAATAATAATTAATTTGACAAGGCATGGTTGTCTCAATATAATATTTTTGATATAAATTAAATAAATTAATATTTTCATCGAATGTTAATCCATTAAATTTCCATTGCTAATGATAAGTTAAAGAGAGATAAAGAGTTAATAATGATAAAAGCATATTGATATAAATTATATAAATTAAATTTATATAAAAATTAAATGAGGGATAAAAATTCATATATATGAAAATAAAAATATCAATTTTATAATACAATTTACATCTTAAAAGAATTTAAAATTCCACTTTATTGGTGGTCTTATCAATGCTCTCTGAGAATTCCTAGCCAAAAGGCTTAGTATTCATCTTTCATTAAAGGCTCGTGTCTTTTCTCCAACCATTCTTCTTGCTTTTTTTTCTAGCTGCTCTTCCTCCTTCATTAAAGACTCCTATGATTTCATCCAGAAAATCAAGAACCAAAAACTTGATAAAAACGATATCATCGTTAGTTTTAATGTTGTTTCCTTATTGAGCCGAGAGGATCATTCTACAACTCAGTATGATGTATAAGGGTGTATCATCAAAATTGAAATTTTTCTCATGTCCGAAAATCATTTAAAAAAAAAGACTAAATATAAAAATAAATAAATAACTATACAAAATTTTTAAATAACGTGGGCTTGTAAAAAAAATTCACCTAAAGAAATTGGATCCCTCTAGGCTCATATTATATATGTATTTAAAATGGATCTATGCTGGTTTACAAAAATCCTTGTCTTCAAAGCCATTAATCTCATTTCTGAGTTCGTAGACTCCAAAACTCTCAACCTTATCAAAATTTTCCTTACCACCACCATTTTCAGCTTTATGGAGTTTTTTACGAGAAAAATGAGAGCATAGCCATGGGTTCATACCTCTCCTCCATTTTCGATAGTATTTTTATGGACCATTTTGAAATCTTAGCAATAAAAGCCTAAGTTCTGGAAGAATTTTGTTGATGAAACCTTTTTTATTTGGTCCCATGGTATGCCTAAGCTTCAATCCTTCATTTTCCATCTTAATCACATTTCCCCTCACATTTCGTTTATTATGGAGCTTGAAGAGAATTATTCCATTCCCTTTCTTGATTTACTTGTCCCGCACCACCTTAATGGCTCCATCACTCACAAAGTCTATCGAAAGAAGACTCATATCGACAGGTACTGTCAGGCCAACTTTCACTATCATCCAACTCAAAATTTTGTTGTCCTTAAGACCCTTGTTTCCTGAGCCATTCGGATCCTATATTCTTAATATTTCCCCAAAGAAAAATCATATCTTACCAAATCCCTTAAGTCCAATGTTACTCCACATCCCATATTGACAAGGCCTTTCATTCCTCTTTCCACCCCCAACTTAAAAATCATTCCAATAACCCTCTCTTAGCCAATGTAAGATTACCCTACATTCAAGGAGTTACCTATCATATATCCAAATTATTTCTAAAAATAATATCAAGACATTTTCCAAATTCTAGGAAACCCTCATCCAACTCTTCAAATCGACCAAGGACAAAAACGTCCCTATGGTAGGCCCTAGAGCCTATGAAATTCCTATGAAATCTCTTTCTTCTGTGATATGTCTTATATATTTCAAATTGGTAGATCCTTTAAAGCTATCTCTTTCTTCTATGATATGTCTTATATATGTCAAATTGGTAGATCGTTTTGATAATGCCATAATATTAGCCTCTGCCCCTTTCCATGCCAACTGTTGTACACAATCAATCTTCCACAA
Organism: Pinus albicaulis; assembly: GCA_034641835.2. NCBI lineage: Eukaryota > Viridiplantae > Streptophyta > Pinopsida > Pinales > Pinaceae > Pinus > Pinus albicaulis. Next base: position 484,615,396 of record CM076576.1, read on the forward strand.
AATTTCATAAGCAATCGGGTTCTGAGCTTTCGGATCTCTCCCTTTTCAGCCTTGGAAAAGCATTCTCATGGTCATTTTTATCATTCTCCGCCCTTAAAGTGCACCATCAAAGGCTGGAAATTCATATTTCGGAACATTTGAACCATAGCTCCTTCGGCCCCAGCCTCCTCCATCTTGTTTTCCATATAACTTAGGCATCAGACCATGCACTAAGATGGAGAGGCGCTTATCATACATATCTATCGGGCGTACCCCTAGCTGTCCAATCAAATCATAGATTGACGGCCCGCAGCCTATCCCTGCCCGGTGGTCCCTGCCGCGCCTTACCCCTAAAACCGGCTTGTTTATTTTGCACAGCTCTTCAGCAGCAGGTGGTATTCTCAAAATCCCATCAATTCCATATGCTGATCGCCACGTGTCCCATGCCACTGTTTCGAAACCGCTCCATTTCGAGCGTTATCCTTCAGTCGTAGACGCGCAACGAAATTGACGTGAGCCATTAGATTTGTGAGTCTTCATCCGACGGCTGCCAATCTCCCAAGCTGCACAAGTTTTAGTCTCAATGTACAGTGCTCCGGGCCCGCCATTCTTTCGCCCTCCGATGAATAATTAGCCGTTGATTATGTTTTTAATCGTATGGCCCAGATTTATTCCCCCCTCCGCTGTTGACTATTCCGCCATTGCTCTCGTTCCTCCACGTCACCCATCCCACACAGTCTGTCACACGTCCACATCCGCGTCACAAACTCCATGTGTCTATCTGTTTTCTCTCCCCATCGTTCATATATTCTGTTTGTACGTTATGTTTATGTCTCACATTTTAGCTCCGGTCAGCTTGTTTGCTATTCCTCCACTGCATTTTCCCACCACCCCGCATTGTTTCATCATTTCGCTAAGTATGCACCACCATTTCCATCAACTCTGCCACGTCATCGTCCCGGTATCTCGTTTTCTCTAACAAGCTGTGGGTTTTGCAGGTTGCAGCAACGTGGAATTGCCATTAGCTTCTGCCTCCATTACAGAATTTGAAGAGGCATCTAAGGATTAGCTTACAGAGGAAAAATTCATAAAGAAAGATCTGGGGTAGCTGCTGAGACGTGATCATCATTTAAGGAGTAGCGATTGAAAAACATCAAACCCTCCGGGGTCATTCAAATGCACAGGTTGAGCAGTTGGAGAATCAATGGCGCAGATAAAGAATTTTAGTCAGAGAGCAAGAGATTCAACGTATGGAGTTGAAGATTTTAATTTACAATTCAGCATTCATAAGGCCAAGAGTACAACTGCACCAAAATCATATCCTTCAGGTTTAGTTTCGATAGTTTTTTCTCTCAGGAAGGTACAAAATGTTACATATTTTATTCTTCATGTCTTATCCCTGGAGAAATTGGCACCCACGACATTTACATCCTGGAGCAGCCCCAAAGTACCTTTAGCATCCTAGAGCTGTCGAATAGTATGGGCACGAAATGTTTCTGCCATTTCGTTTTAATGGAATAATTAATTGTTTTCACCTACCTCTTTTATTAGCTTCTCTACTCCCTCTTCTATAAAAGGGAGGAAGAAAGATATTGTAAAGGTTCCAAACTTTTATCAGAAAATTGTGCTGTGAAAGGGATTTTGTATAGATTTTTTGTAAAAACTTCTGTATGAAGGTTCAGAGCCCATAGGATCTCAGTGAGGAGGAGTTCTATCCGTAATGAGGATTCTGGTCTTTGATATCTCACAGTATGTAAACTTCTCTTATGTGTTCAATACAATATTTCATTTCATATATCTTCTTCTTGTATCATGATCCTGGAATGCGAGTGGCTCACTGATTTTAGGTAAGGATTCATCCTAGTTGATGCCCATACTTGAAACAGTCTAGTGCTTTAAATTGGCTCAGGCATGATATACTATTTCATATTCATTTCATCCATATTGCTGCTATATTAGTTGCTTGAGGAGGGTGCTTTTAAAACACCATTGTCATGTATGGATTCTTAGATTGATAAGCCCATATGTGGTTTTGTTGTGTATCTGGGTATCAGCCTCATGTTAACTAGTATCTTCTTGATATTCTCTTCACTGCACACACCTTCTGATACTTGATTTCTGTGGCATATTACTTGAATCGGCCCTATTTACAGTAAATTGTCTCTCAACTGTCTGATGCTTTTGTGTTGGAGCTTTGCATCTTGTCTATGTAAGATTACTTTCCCTGTGGCAGTTTCTGTAAGTTCTGGTCCCATTTGAATCAATTTCCTTGTTTTACAAGAGATAGTAGGAGAGATTTTGGACTGACAACCCAGCTTTACTATGCATTCCTTGCTATGCTAAGATGTCCTAGGCACTGGTCTATGGCAAATCTAGGCAGTCTCTAGGGGAGACAACAATTTTCGACAACATCTTTCTGGTGCTGTTGCCGGGGATCGAATTTAATAAAATCATTATCCCTGGGCCTCGATAAATCATATTCACTCTCTAATCAGGTGAGCACAAAGAGTTGAAGAGTTGTATATCTATCAACTTGGTGACTCCACTGTTATTCATTTGATAAATCTATTGGTAGTCCTGGCTCCTCGTAAGCCACATCTGAGGTCAGATACATCATAGTCAAAGACACCTTCAGTGTCTGACCCTGAGAAGATTATACATAGAAGAAGTTGGAAAGAAAATAAATCAGCCCGCGCTGAGATCCCTGAATATTCTGTAGAAGATTATCCATCCTCTTCTTCTCAAGAAATCCCAATAGAAAATCCCGACTCCACTGAGGAAAATCTGGAATATTACTCAGATAGCCCACCCCGAGGAAGTGCTAGATCTAAAGAGAACTTTCATCCTACCCCTGAGGCTGAGGAAGTTAAAGAAGTTACAGAAGTAGCCCCTGTTAATTGTGAATTGTTTCCATCTACACCTCAGGCTTCTGTACGGTATATTCCCGTTGTTATCCATACTCCGCTCCCACCTCCACCTCTTCCTCCCTTTGTACATCATATTGTTTCACAAGCCCCACCTCCTCCAATGGCTAATGTCCCAGCTTTTTTGTTGAACAAATATGCTCCCCTGGCACTACCTCAAGTGTTGAATGATATGCCACAGGATTATTTGAAGATCTTGCCCAGATTTACTGGGGAAAATGAAATTGATGCACAGAAACATCTTGAGACTTTCTGTTCTTTTTCATAGAAATTTAATGTGGAACATTTGGATGTGGTCTTAATATTATTTGTGCAATCTCTGGACGGTGAAGCCATAAAATGGTTCAAAACATTAGGAAATCGTTCCGTAACCACTTGGGATGATATGGAAAGTACCTTTCTTAGAAAATGGGGAGAAAAGAAAGATCATGGACAGTGTCTTACGGAGTTCAATACACTTATGAAGAAACATAATGAAGGGGTATCAAAATTTATCAGAATATTTAACAAGTTATATCTAAATCTTCCTGCTTGATATGAAGCCTCATCAGAATGCTGCCAAAGTTGTTTTCATAACAGCCTTTGACTCAGATTTTGGCTTCTCTCTCAGGGAAAGGAAGCCTGCCACCCTAGATGATGCTCAGTCAGATGCTCTTGAGTTGGAAGAAAATTTTTCCTCCACTGGAAAATTAAAAATGAAAGTGGAACAAGATACCAGAAGAAGGGGTAAGGAGGAAGTATCTACTTCTAACCAAGATAAGGACTCGGATAGAATTGAAGAAATGAATATAATGATTAAGAATCTTTCTAATAAACTGGTCAAGCTTGAATTGGAGACCAAGAATTCCACCCCCAAGAATTTTCATAATGCTCCAAACAAGGGTTATAATCCTCAGTATAGAAGGCCACCCCTACAAATATTGCCAAGGGAAGCAAAGGAGCAACAAGATCAAGTTCCACACCCATTATACCTGGAAGGCCCAATACATGACTCCACTGAAGATGCTGCCTATGAACTGCAAGATGCAAATATTTCCTTCTCAAACAGTGATGAGGTAGAATGCCCATTGCATGGAGAAGAAGAAGAGATCAAAGATTCAGAAGATGCAGAAATTGATCATTATTGCAAACAGTTTAATGATTTCATGCAAGCACATTTTAACAGAAGATATGATCTCATATCTTCTAGGAAGAGGACTCGGACTCAAGATCAAGAAGAAGAGCCTCCACAGAAGGAGGCATCTGCTCCAAAGGAACCAATAATGAAAAAATCCACAGACAAAGGTAAGAGTCCTCTGAATAAACCTTTGCAATATAATAATCAAGTTCCTTCTCCTTCAAAATTTGTTGTCCCTCCTAATGATAAGTCTGAGTCAAAAGAAGTTAAACCTTTAGCTGAAAATAAAGAGTCAAAAGAAGTTGTAATAGAAAAGCCCCCTCCTGCTTTTAATCTGCAAAAGGAACTTGAGAAAGTCAAAATCTCAGTCCCCTTGACTGAGCTGTTGAAACAACCTGTATATCATTCTCAAGTTACTTCTTTCATGTTCCCTCCTGAATCACCAGTAATTCCAGATAGTCTTAACCTCCAAGAAGAAAGACCCATGGTAGTCTTCAGCCCACATGTCGAGGAGATAGATCCCTCTACTCCTCCATTTTATGTGTCTCTAGTAATTCATGACCTGCTGTTACACAATTGTATGTTAGATTCTGGAGCTTCCCATAATCTTATGCCTCTTTCAATCATGGAACAACTAGGACTACAAATCACACATCCATATAAGGATCTATATTCATTTGATTCCAAAAGAGTTAAATGCTTGGGGATGATCAAAGATTTAGTGGTCAATCTGGCCCAAATTCCAGCAAAAAGTGTGGTAATGGACATTGTGGTGGCTGACATCCCAACTCGCTTTGGCATGTTGTTGTCAAGGTCCTAGGGAACAAAAATTGGTGGGTCACTCAAGTTAGACTTAACATATGCCACTATTCCAATTTTTGGTGGCCAAGAGAGGAGGTTGTACAGAGAAACCAAATTTTTCAAGATGGTGACTAAGGTTGACAGCTCAGAGAATTCACCAGTTTACAGCAAGGAAGGAGATTTCTCATGTTTGATGTTAGAAGAAGATCAAAATTTTGCTCAGGAACCTTCCTTCTGCCAGATAAAGACTGAGCAGTCTTTAGAAGATCATGAAGCAGGAATCTGGACTTTACATTTTGATGGAGAAAATTCAAGAGAAGGTAATGGGGCTGGAGTATTATTAATTTCTCCTACGGGAAAATGGGTGCCACTGTCTTTTAAATTGGAATATGAAGCTACTAATAATGTAGCTGAATATGAAGCATTGTTATTAGGACTATAGACAGCCAGGAGCATGGGCATACAATGTTTAAAAGTTCTAGGAGACTCTGAGCTGATTGTCAAACAGGTCAGAAATCAATGTCAAACTAAGAATCCATGGCTGAGAGCTTATAGAAATGAAGCGACATGGTGGAGAATTTATTCTCAGCATTTGATATCCAGTTCATGCCTCGGGAGCAGAATAGAATGGCAGATTCTCTTGCTGTGGCCGCTAGTACATTTCTTCCTCCTCAGAATCCTCTCCTGAGGTATGAAATCGAGGTACGTTATAGACCATCAATCCTAGATAATATTAAGCACTGGCAGGTATTTGAGGATGATGAATAGATGAAGAAATTCTTGGAAACAGTGGGAGAATTTTCTAATATGGAGATTGATGATTGTGAGGAAGATAAGGCTGAGAATGTTTCAGGAAACAAATGGGAAGAGAAAGTGGCAGGAAGTAAAGTGCTGCAGCTGAAAGGAAATGTCATACCTAGAGGGCTGGTGCCTCTAGAAAGATTATTTGATAAAAATGATGTCTCGTTGCAGCCTAGTAAAATATTAGAGGAAGATCCAGTGGAAGATCTGAATCTGGGCACTGAGGTTGAGCCCAAAATTGTAAAATTATCCAAGAAGGTCACAGAGGAGTATAAAGAGAAATACTTGGAATTATTCCAGTCATATAAAGATGTATTTGCATGGTCCTATCAGGACCTTAAAACTTTTGATATTAGTATAATGCAGCATAAAATACCTCTGAGGGAAGATGTAAACCTTATAAGCAGAAGCTTAGACAGATAAATCCTCTGTTGCTTCCCTTTATTGAGAGAGAAATCAAGAAGCTGCTAAAGGCTAAAATAATTGTGCCATTAAGGTACTCAGAATGGGTTGCTAACTTGGTTCCTGTTCGAAAGAAGAATGGAGAAATAAGGCTATGTGTAGATTTCAGGAATTTAAATAGGGCCTCTTTAAAAGATAATTATCCTCTACCCAAGATGGACCAAATACTGCAGAAAGTGGTCGGAGCTTCTAGAATGTCAATGATGGATGGTTTCTCTAGTTATAACCAGGTGGCTGTACTTCCAGAAGATCAGAAGAAGACTTCTTTCATCACAACATGGGGTACATTTATGTATGCCAAGATGCCTTTCGGCCTGATTAATGCAGGGGCCACTTTTCAGAGGGCTATGGACATAGCCTTTGTTGGGGAGCAAGATAAATTTCTGGTGGTGTACCTTGATGATATTACAGCGTTTTCAAAAGGTGATGCTGAACATATTGAACATTTACAAAGAACCTTTGAAAAATGCAGAAGGTATGGCCTTTCTCTTAACCCACAAAAGTCTTTATTTGCATTAGAGGAAGGAAAAAATTTAGGGCATATTGTAACTAAAGATGGGGTGAGAATAGATCCTAAAAGAGTAGAGGTTATAAATAACATCTCTCTCCCTAGAAATAAGAAAGAAGTGCAAGTGTTTTTGGGACGAATAAATTCCTGAGAAGATTCATTCCTAACTATGCTGAGATAGTTAGGCATATAACAGATATGCTAAAGAAGAATAGTGAGGTGAAATGGTTACAAGAATCACGAGAGGCCTTTGCTAGAATTAAAGTGGCATTTGCCGAAGCCCCTGTGTTAGCTGGACCAGATTATGCAAAGCCATTTATGATCTTTTCTTTTGCATCACCTCATACAGTAGATGGAGTTTTGTTACAGAAAAATGAAGAAGGATTTGAACAGCCTATAGCTTTCTTTAGCCAGGTGCTCCATGATGCTGAGTTGAAATATAATATAATGGAGAAGCAAGCTTATGCCCTGGTGAAATCTCTTAAAGCTTTTCGCATGTATGTTTTTCAGTCTCACATTACTGCATATGTCCCTACAATAGTTGTCAAAGACATTCTCATTCAGGGAGACAGTGAAGGAAAAAGAGGAAGATGGATTGCAAAAATACAGGAGTATGATCTGGATATTCGCCCTACTAAGCTGATAAAAGGACAGGGCCTTGCAAAAATTCTATCTGAATCAAACTACCAAGCTCTGGGCATAAATTTGTCTATGATAGCAAATGAAGAATCTGAGAATGAAAAATATTAGCAAGGACTGGAGGTAGCCACTCAGAAAGCACATATAAAATATCTCACTAGTCCATGGTATAAAGAAATAGTGGAATATATTTTAACACTCAGCTGTCCTCCAAGTTGTGATAAAGCAAAATACAGGGCATTAAGATTGAAATCACAGAAATACATAGTTGCTAATGGGCAGTTATGTTGGAGAGATCCTTTAGGCATACTACTATTATGCCTCACAGAAAATGAAGTGGAAAATATAATGATAGAATTCCATGAGGGAATTTGCGGAGGACATTATAGCTGGAGAGCCACAACTCATAAAATCCTGAAGGCTGGTTTCTACTGGCCAAAATTATTTGGAGATGTTTTTACTTAGGTCAGAGCATGTGATAAGTGTCAGAAGTTTGCTGAGAAATAGAAGTTGGCAGCTCTGCCCTTGATTCCAGTTCATGTGAATGAACCATTTCAACAATGGGGATTAGATTTTATAGGAGAAATACATCCCCCATCAAGTGGCCAACATAAATGGATATTAACTGCCACAGATTATTTTACAAAATGGGTGGAAGCCATATCTGCAAGGAATGCTATTGACACCGTCATCATAAAATTCATGGAAGGGAACATCATATCTAGGTTTGGCTGTCCTGCTAGAATAGTGACTGATAATGCACAGGCCTTCAAGTCTGCAAAATTTGTAAATTTCTGCCAGCAGTATAATATTACATTGAAGCACTACACAACTTACTATCCATAGGGAAATGGCTTGGCAGAATCCTCCAACAAAACTCCAGTGAGGGCTTTGAAGAAGACAATCAATGAGAATCAGAAGAATTGGGATTCCCAATTGAAGTTTGCTCTATGGGAAAATAGAATTACCAGCAAAAGAGTAACTGGGAAATATCCCTACGAATTGGTATATGGACGAGCGGCTGTGTTTCCTGTACAGCTGGCTCTACCAATGGCACGTTTCATGCAGGAAAGTCAGGAAGAACCGGACGATATGGTCAGGAGAATCAATCAACTGGTAGAATTAGAGGAAACACGAGGCCAAGTGAATCAGAGATTAGCTGAATATCAGGAGAAAATGAAACATATATTTGACCAGCATGCAAAAGATAGAAAATTGCAGATTGGAGACCTAGTGCTCAGATGGGATATCCGAAGAGCCAAAAAAGGAAAGCATGGCAAGTTTGACCCACTCTGGTTCGGCCCATTTAAAATTGTAGAACATGGAGGCAATAACATGTTTATATTGGAGAATTTACAGGGTGATTTGTTGGACGCCCCTGTAAACGACCAATTCCTGAAACCCTACTTCTAATTCTGATTTGGATCGTGGTGACCTGACTGTATCATATTGTATATTAAATTGTGTTTCATTACTGACCAGACGGTGTGGGTGTTAAAATAAATTATAATAAGGAGATCTACAGGTTGTCGACACGTCCAGGGATGAACGTGTCATCCCCAGATGGAGCCGATGTTGTACACAATCAATCTTCCACAAACTTTCATAAGAAATCGGGTTCTGAGCTTTCGAATCTCCCCCTTTTCAGCCTTAGAAAACCATTCTCATGATCATTGTTATGATTCTCCACCCTCAAAGTGCACCATCAAAGGCTGGAAATTCATAATTCGGAACATTTGAGCCATAGCTCCTTTGGCCCCAGCCTCCTCCACCTCATTTTCCATATAACCCAGGCATCAGACCATGCACTAAGACGGAGAGGCACTTATCGTACATATATATCGGGCATACCCCTAGCCTTTCGATCAAATCATAGATCGACGGCCCGCAGCCTATCCCTACCCGGTGGTCCCCGCCGCGCCTTACCCCTAAAACTGGCCTGTTTATTTCACACAGCTCTTCAGTAGCAGGTGGTATTCTCAAAATCCTAGCGATTCCATACACTGATCACCGCATTTCCCATGCCATTGTTCTGAAACCACTCCATTTCGCGCGTTATCCTTCGGTCATAGACGTGCAGCGAAATTGACGTGAGCTGTTAGATTTGTGAGTCTTCATCCGATGGCTGCCAATCTCCCAAGCTGTGCCAGTTTTAGTCTCAATGTACAGTGCTCTGGGCCTGCCATTCTATCGCCCTCCGGTGAATAATTATCCGTTGATTAAGTTTTTAATCATATGGCCCAGATTTATTCCCCCCTCCGCTGTTGACTATTTCGCCATTGCTCTCGTTCCTCCACGTCACCCATCCCACAAAGTTCGTCACACGTCCACCTCCGCGTCACAAACTCCACGTGTCTATCGTGTTTTCTCTCCACATCGTTCATATATTCTGTTTGTACGTTATGTTTATGTCTCTAATTTTAGCTCCGGTCAGCTCATTTTTTGTTCCTCTACTGCATTTTCCCACCACCCTGCATCGTTTCATCGTTCCGCGAAGTCTGCACCACCATTTCCATCAACTCTGCCACATCATCGTCCCGGTATCTCGTTTTCTCTAACAAGTTGTGGGTTTTGCAGGTTGCAGCGACGTGGAATTGCCATTAGCTTCTGCCTCCATTACAGAAATCGAAGAAGCATCTAAGGATCAGCTTACAGAGGAAAAATTCATAAAGAAGGATCCAGGGTAGCTGTTGAGACGTGATCATCATTTAAGAAGCAGCGATTGAAAAACATCAAACCCTCCGGGGTCATTCAAATGCATAGGTTAAGCAGTTGGAGAATCAATGGCGCAGATAAAGAATGTCAATTAGAGAGCAAGTGATTCAACGTATGGAGTTGAAGATTTTAATTTACAATTCAACATTCAGAAGGCCAAGAGTACAAGTGCACAAAAATCATATCCTTCAAGTTTAATTTCGATAGATTTTTCTCTCAAGAAGGTACAGAATGTTACATATTTTATTATTCATGTCTTATCCCTGGAGAAATTGGCATCCACAGAATTTACTTCATGGAGCAGCCCCAAAGTACCTTCAGCATCCTAGAGCCGTCGAATAGTATGGGCACGAAATGTTTCCGCCATTTCGTTTTAATGGAATAATTAATTTTTTTCACCTACCTCTTTTATTAGCTTCTCTACTCCCTCTTCTATAAAAGGGAGGAAGAAAGACATTGTAAAGGTTCCAAACTTTTATCAGAAAATTGTGTTGTGAAAGGCATTTTGTATAGATTTTTTGTAAAAACTTCAGTATGAAGGCTCAGAGCCCGTAGGGTCTCAGTGAGGAGGAGTTCTATCCATAATGAGGATTCTGGTCTTTGATATCTCACAGTATGTAAACTTCTCTTATGTGTTCAATACAATATTTCATTTCATACATCTTCTTCTTGTATCATGATCTTGGAATGCGAGTGGCTCACTGATTTTAGGTAAGGATTCATCCTAGTTGATGCCCATACTTGAAACAGTCTAGCGCTTTAAATTGGCTCAGGCATGATATACTGTTTCATATTCATTTCATCCATATTGCTGCTATATTAGTTGCTTGAGGAGGGTGCTTTTAAAACGCCATTGTCATGTATGGATTCTTAGATTGATAAGCCCATATGTGGTTATGTTGTGTATTTGGGTATCAGCCTCATGTTAACTAGTATCTTCTTGATATTCTCTTCACTCCACACACCTTATGATACTTGATTTATGTGGCATATTACTTGAATCAGCCCTCTTTACAGTAAATTTTCTCTTAACTGTCTGATGCTTTTGTGTTGGAGCTCTGCATCTTGTCTATGCAAGATTACTTTCCCTGTGGCAGTTTCTGTAAGTTCTAGTCCCATTTGAATCAATTTCCTTGTTTTACAAGAGATAGCAGGAGAGCTTTTGGATTGACAACCCAGCTTTACTATGCATTCCTTGCTATGCTAAGATGTCCTAGGCACTGGTCTATGGCAACTCTAGGTTGTCTCTAGGGGAGACAACAATTGTCGACAACACCAACCATGTCATCATGGAAACCCTTGAGATTAAAAAGCACTCTAACAACTTTAACCGAGAGAATGGTTATAAATTACACCAATCCTAGATACCCACTATTCATTTTCTATCCTGAAAACCACAATCGCCTTAATATTAGTTCTAACACCCCTTAACCCCCTTCTCCTCTCCTCCTTCCATTCTTTGTTTCCTATCCTTCTTCTTAAGTGTGATTTATTTTTATTTTTAATTTACCTTTTCCTCTAATTCCATTCTTTGTTTTCTATCCTTCTTCTTAAGTACAATTTTTTTTTTTTTAAATTTAATTTAGTTTTATTTAAACTTTTTAAATTTTTATTTTCTTTTAATTCTAAGCATTATTCCTTTAAATCTTTAGTTCTATTTACTGATTCCTAATCAGTGGTTAGATTTCTTTAAATTAAATATTATTAATCTTTGAATTTAATCCAAAATTCATTTTAATAAATTAAACTTATCATTTCATACTCTTTTATTTTATTATTCTCTCCAATAGTAACCCTTTTAAAATAAATTATTAGAAATATTAATTTAATAATCTTTGTATTAATAATTTTTTTTTTAATTCTCTATTCCTATATATTCTTAGTATAATGAAATAAAGTTATCACATTCTTTTCTCAGTATTCATTTTGATCCCTTTAATCTTATTAATTTAAAATAAAATAATAAATTTACGATTTATCCCTTTAATATTATTAATTTAAAATAAAACAATAAATTTATAATTTATAATAATATTTCTGAATTATATTTTAAGAATTAAAAATAAAAATATTAATATATTTTTTTAACATATTAATTTTTTTATTTTATTTCTATATTTTGTTTTGAGTTTCACCTTTTCTACTACTTGGAGATCGTTCAACAAGTTGATATGTCTAGCGCTTATGTAGTCACTCCCTATTTCAAATTTAGATCTTCAACCTCGGTCATTCCATATAGATTTGGAATTTATCTAACCTTTTAGGATGAAAAAATATCTTTGCATCCCCATAGATCTGAAATTTATCTAATCTTTCAAACATTAATCTCGTTAAATTTTTTTGTTCTTTATCATAAGCTTGTGATTTGGTGCTTGATATAAAAGGTAGAGTTCATTATGATCCTTTTAATTTTATTAATTTAAAATAAAATAATAAATTTAAGATTGATCCCTTTCATCTTATTAATTTAAAATAAAACAATAAATTTAAGATTTATAATAATATGCCTAGATTATATTTTAATAATTAAAAATATTAATATTAATATTTTTGTGAATATATTAATCTTTTATTTTATTTCTATATTTTATTTTGAATTTCACCTTTTCTATTACTTTTAATTTAATAATTTGGCCATTCATTTTAAAAATTTTAATTTTATTATTTAATATAAAATATAAAATTTATAATTTATAATAATTTAAAATCTAATCATTCCCTTTGCTTATATTTTAATAATTGAAAAGAAATTTATTATTTTTTTTTATATTTTAATATTTTATATTTTCACATTCCTTTTCTTTGAATTTGACCTCATCTATTACCCTTAATTTAATTTAAAATAAATTATTCAAAATTTTCTTCTGATAATTTAGTAATTCAATTTTTTATTTAATAATTGTTAACTTTTTATCTTATAAGTCTTTCATATAGTTAAGAAGAATTTTTTTTCCTTAACAAATATTTTTTCTCCTCTAATAACTATATTTTATTGTCATTTTCTATTTAAATGGATCTAACACTCTTCATATCATTAATTAAACTTTAAGTCCTTAAAGATAGGTGAAAAAATAAACAAATCTTTAATAGAAACAAAAAAAAATCCACAACCATTCATCAATGATAAATTATTAATTATAAAATAATTAATATATAAATTAAAAATATATACAACAAAATTCTTAAAAAAACATCTAACAAAAACACAAAATCCTTTCTTATTAAACCCTAACGACCTCTCTTCAATCTCCCCATACTGCAAAAATAGCTTTACAAGCGTGTGTGAGTTGATGTTATTTGGAAGGTCCCCATTTAGATCTTTCGATCAATGGACTATTGAGAATCGGGAGGTGGTGCCAAAATTGACAAATGGTAGACACTTATCCAAGAGTCAATTTTCTTTTGTCTTCTTGAGAGCATCAATAACGCTCGAAAGACACTGTACTCTTCGCTCTGCTCTTGTCCATCATGATGTTGGCTTTTTCAACCTCATCGTAAGATGATAAAATGGACTGCAACCTATCCCTCGAATGAAATTTTTTATCGTGGTTTTGTATTTGTGCGCAACGTTATAGACCTTGCTTGATATATCTCTGTGCTTCTTGAGCATCGAGTTGAGGAATTTTTCAAGCTCCTCTTTGATGAAACTTTCCTCCTTTCCTTCTAGGCTCTATTGCTTGTGACTTTCAAGTATAGAAACAAATGCCTCCTACTTTAGGTCCTCCATAGGCTGCAACAGAAAAATGGTTCCCATATGGTCAGTAGAAATCTTATGGGCCCATTTTAAATTCTCTAAGGAAACATTTTAAATATTAGCTTCTAAGTACCAACTCCTTGATTATAATTTATATGGACTTGCACACCATGAATTCCTTCGTGCTATTTCTTTGTGCAGAGCGAAATGGATTTGTCATTTGATGAATTTATCACTCATGCCATTTTAAATCTTTATCATTATTTTGAGTGGGTAGTGGGCCCCATATTCCTAGAGTGATGGTTATTCCACGTGATCAATTCCTAGAGATATTATTAGAGATGTTGCGGTTAGTCCAACACCTCCTGAGATGTAGCTTGGGAGAGTTGAACTTGGAATCTAAAAATACCATTTAATTTGACAATGCATGGTTTTCCCAATATAATATTTTTGATACTAATGTGTTTCATTCAGTTCCGATTGTTAATGGTAACTTACATGAAATATGGGGAGTTAATAAATCGCTGATAAGTGTGAAAATAATACATGTCACATCATTAAAATAAACATTAATAATTAAAAACTTAATATAGGCATCTAGGTTTCAAGATCTAGGTGTCGGTTTAGCAGTGTCCAAAAAATGTTTTTGGATTTGGATGAGCAACAAAATTTATGCACACCAAGGAGAGAATGGTGGATAGATAGATTTGAGTCTATGGTAGGGATGGAGGAGCTACATTGAGAATGGTAAAGGAATCTAAACCTAGCTATGATACTGTGACATCTCGTTTAAATGCTAGACAGTTGTTATGTTATTTTTTTTTTCTAAGTGAGACTAATTCTATTAACTATAAAAATACTGATACAAAACTGCCACAGCTGCTGCTGTGAAAGCTAGACAGTTGGGGTTGATCAATAGAACTGTTCTTGAGAATTCTGGGTCGCCCATAGCGGGAAACCGACCCTTTGAGCATAAGTATCTGAGCCACCCATGATAGGGAAACCGGCCATAAGTTTATACAAGACACATAAACAGTAACATAAAAACTAGAAACATCTATCTGCCAAATAGGTTGGCAACTGAAACAGTAAAACTCAAAAATTCCAGCAGTAATTGAGCAGGGAGATTCAACCCTCATGCTCTGAAGACATCGGCTCCTCCTCAACTTTGCATCCATATTCATCCTCGTCGCTGCTGTCCATCTTGCCCTCTTGACTGTCTATCTTCTTGTCCTGATTCTCAGCTTCAGAAAGCGGCCCAATTTGAAGAGAGGGGTTGGAGCAGTGGGCATGGGGAGGGGAGGGGGGAGCGAGATGAGGGATTTCTTCACGAAGGGAGACAGTGATGAAAGCAGTGATAATGGAGTCGATGGAGGTGCAGTGGAAATGGAGCTCAGCGTTCTGGGTGGTTTGCCTGATGGTGGACCCCAAAAGCCTTCTACCCGGAGGGTTGAGCTGACTGGGAGGGGCAGAAGCGCCAGGAGAGAGGGGCTGATTGGGAGGAGCGGGAGGGTCGGGAGGGGTGGACAGACAGGGTGGCTCAGAAGGAACAGTGGAAGTGGGCTGACCAGAAATTGCCACCAAAAACACGCGCGCGCCCACGTCCCCTGCCTACACTGCGCGAATTCTCAGTGCCTCGCCCACTTCCTCTGCCTCTGCCTCTGCGCGAAGCTCGCGGAGGAGTGGGTTCATCACTTTCAGAAGAGGAGCTCAAATCAGAAGAGGGCGAAGGGGGAATGACAGAGGCTTGACCCCGACTGACTCCACGCTGACAACGCATTCACTGCTTGAGGCGAGGCATGGTGAGTAGAAGGTGGCGCAAGCGAGGCTGGCCAAAGGAGGGGTCGGGAGATTTGAGAGAAATGGGGAGACCACCAGGGTGGTGCAAGCCAGTCAAATCAACAGAAGAGCTAGAATTCCAGTTAGCGGAGGGGCATCGACCATGAGAATGCAAATTGAAGCTGAAAGGAAGCAAATTACCTGCAATAAACACATCTGAAACACCAGACGAAGCAGAGGCACTGCAGAAAGGGCTGTTGGTGAAGTGGATACCCGGTATCGTCTCGAAGCAAGCCAGAATGTAGCATCGACGCCCAGTCTACGTTTTGTAGCTCGGATTGGCATAACCAGGCGGGAAAACACTATGCAGGGGAGTCAGAGCTCTCCCATGGCCTCCTCCATCCTGCTCACCATCCATAGTGAACGCCATCAACCAAAAAACTGCCATATACCGCAAATCCAAGGTGCAATTACTGCAAAGCTGGTCGACCCGAGGCATATTAATAACGCCATCAGGTTGAACGTGCGGGGCCATGTGGGCATATCACACAGGCTTCGTTGGGAGCTGCGCGGAGGCCCGGGGCTCTTTAATGCTCCACCACATCCGCATCCAGAGAGTTGTTATGTTATTTTATTTTTAAGAGACCAAAACATTTATTTATTTTTAGGAAAATATTACATGAAGAACATAAATTAATTATGTTGCGTTGAAATAAAATTTAATCATGGAATAGTGGTTCCATAAAAAATGAAAATATTGATGATAAAAGTATTCCAAGAATTGAGAGGTGGTTGAATATAAAATAGTTAAAGACAATTACATTTCCTCTGGCGATAAAAGTACATCCCACTGAGGAAAAGGGGTTTTCTCTTGTGACTAATGAGAGTAAGGGAAGAGAGTGATGATTTCTTGAGCTGGTGGTGACTAGTGGAAACACTCAGCATTCATGAAATTCCTGTAAAAGAAGACTGGACTTGGGGTCCCTAGGTCTTTTCTGGAATCTCTGTCAACCTACTCATCTCAGGTGTGGAGCACAGGGGGATATGAGGATGTAATCGCTTCTCTCATGGTAGGCAGGACATCATTAGCAGATCTCAACGCAATATAAGTAAACAGATTTATTTTCATGCAGACATGTAGTCAAACATATTTAATATAGGAATGTTTGTTAGACCGAAATTCTTTCAATACGGGTATTGTGTCTTGAAAATATGGAAAGAAGGATTTTAAATTGTGCACGTCAAGTATAAGCTATATATGTAAATGTTATATTATGCTCTGGAAAAATTAAAGAAGAAAATATATATAACTAAAAAATACAACTGGAAGAAACTGTTAGTTCAAGGTCCAGGGTTGAAACCCTAGACCCTAGAACTAATCGTTTTTCCATAACTATGATACACGGACAGAAAATATAGATGGTCCAGACTTTATTTAATTACCTAACTGAAAGAAGTAAAACCAAATTATGTTCTTGAAAGAAAGACAAAAGCTATTATCCATAACTTAGAAAATGCTACAGTCAAACTAATGGAAAGTCTCCTTTATACCCGACAAACATAGATTCAATTTCTGGAATGGAACGATATATTTACTATTGAAATTTAGTACTACTGAAATTTAATACCCACATGCAAATTTCTAGAAAAACACATGTGAATAAGAGACCCATAAAACAACAATATATACATGCAAATATCTACCACACAGAAACCCTCTAACTGTATATTTCATTGCAAGAAACAAAAAAGTAAAGGACCAATATCTATAGCTAGAAAAATAGATAACAAAGATATTCAAACAACCATTAAGTCAAATGTGAGAGTCCAAAAATATAAGACAAGGATCATTATATTCATCTATATAAATAAACATTTACAGGAAAATAGATATTGCGGCAGTTTCGTTTAGAAGGACTGAACATTTAAAGAATGAACAAGCACCGAAGAACTTCGAGGACAAGCAATTGTCCATGACAAAGAAAATATATACATATAATTTTTAAATAAAGACAACTATTCCATGGAGGAAACCATTGTAGGACGAGCTAGTGCTCGAATTTTAGTCCCAAAAAGGGCCATTTAAATTTCAATGAAACCCCTTAATAGTGCATACAGTTAATTTTGTGTAGGGCAGAGTGCTCGAATACATGGAAATTAAAGAGCGGCATTTTCATCGAACTGAGAATAATAAATATTGAACTCATAATGTCGTGTGGCACCATAGGGCTGAGCATGAAGGCCTATGTTATAAGCCTAATACAAACAGAGTAGCTAGTACCTGTTAAGGATGATAGCAGGGTTATTGTAAAAACGAAGTGCGCACTTGAAAAGTCAATGTGATATGAAAACATTTCCTTCAATTTAACTATTAACTGTAAAAAAAAAATGAACGTCAGGGTAATACGCAATCTCATAACCGTGGAATGAATGTCACAGATAAGTGTAATAGAAAACAAGGGTAAGTTACCTGAGTAGGAATGAATTCCACAAGTCTTAATCCAAAACACTACATAGAGAAATAACAGACATTAGACCTAGAAGAAAGGGCTTTTAACAATAATGTTGTGTTAGAGAGTAGCAATCACAGAGGGATTGTTGTAGTGCTTACCATTCAGAGCTAGATGAACCAATGTCGATGAGAAAAGGCAACAGTAGCCCGAGACCCAGCCTTAAACTGAGGTTCAATCATGAAACTGAATTTCTGAGACCTACACATTCCGACAATACATTAAAACTGGAGAATATCATAAAACCTATAGCAGAGGGCGGTGATGCCATAAAATTCAAGCCTGTAAGAGTTTATTCACAGTTATGCATACTTGCTAAAGGTTCCTAGTGGCCAAGCCAAGCAGAAGACGATGCTGGTCGAATGGGGATGAAGGCGGCAGGATGTAGAGGTGCAGTGTTTTCGGAGGTGAGCGAATGATGGAAAAAATTTAGGTTTAGGCTGGTTCATTACCATAAATAGGAATAGGAGGATCTAGATCATAGATCTCAATCCCCAAGATCCAACGGAGGCAGGAAGAGCAGGTGTCATTCCATAATCCAAATTTCTATGCGAAGGGGTACAACAATTCTATCCTAACTTAAATTATTCATGCAACGAATAATTAAGAGCATTGAAAACATTATAATGTCGATATTTTGTCTTCCCGCAAGTCCCGTTCAGGTTAAATAAATCACCAAATGATGACCCTTATGATAATACAAAGTAATATATATATATATATATATATATATATATATAGATATATAATCATACACAAAGGTAAACCATCATATTCATTGCGTTTGCAAGTGCCAAATATAATCATATATTAGGATCATAGGCATGTTTGTATAGTATTGTATGGAATTCTGTGTGAACTAATATTTATAATTAACCATGTGTAAAAGAGGATTTATGTATAACTCCATAGAGAATCAGATTATTAAGTTTGGTAACTACATGTGTTCACATAGCTAAGTATAAGAAGGTAGAATTTTTTTTTTTTAAGGTTGAGTTATGGCGAACGTTACAAGTGGTATGAAAGTATTGTTTGCACGTTGGGACCTTAGGGGTCACCTAACATGATAAATTGTGTGTGTAAATGATGCACATAAAGTAAATAATATTGTATAAGACAATATGAGGAGGGGATCTACACAGCAAACACCTTGGAATGCAAGGGAACCTACACTCCAATCCCAACCAAAAATGAATCTTGAAATGTGGCTTCAGCTGAGTGTGGATCAGCACATGTAGACTAGTAGACTGCTTAAGGAACACCAGCACTAAACCAGTATACTGATAAGTATTGTGCAAAAGTTACAGGAAGAAATGGTCTATGTGAGGAGTGATAATGAGTGCCTGATGCAAGAGTAGGAAAGGATACTCAAGATCCTTTCTGAAAAATAGAATCGAGGAGTGTTACTACCTAGTCCTGATAGAGACATGCTGGAAGAAAATGAATGACAAGCCAGGGAACAAACCACTGATAGAGTGTAAAGAAGCCATTCACATAGAAGTAACAAGAATAGAAACTACAATGAGGCTAAGTCTGGTAATGTGTCGGAAGAACAAGAAATTAAGAAGCAAAAAATCGAACTACAAGGTGAGTTCCAAAAGATAAAACCACCTACATTTGATGTAGAATTGGAGGAGGTGGTTGAAGCATGGTTCATTAATATGAACAAGTACTTGCAACCTTGCATGTACAGCAACAATATTTAAGCCAGACTGGCCATTTATCAGTTGAGAGAAAATGCCAACCTGTGGTGGGAGGAAGTCAAGAATGTCCGCAGCATTGAAGATTATGATGTTTCATGGGATTCGTTCCAACAATAATTTGAATAAAAATATCTAACAAAACGTTTCTATGAAGAAAAATCCAGATAATTCCATGATTTGAAATTGGGTCAATTGAAGCGGATGGATGAGTACATAACCAAGTTCACTTCCCTATTGAGATACGTTCCTTATCTAATATATGAAAAGGCTAACGTTCGTTGGTTCTTAAGTAGTTTTCCAACCCACATGAAAGAATGAATTGAGTTCATGAGTCCAAGGACCATGGAAAAAGAAATTCGTAAAGCGAGAATGTGTTACCACCAGTCCAAGGCAAAAGGAGAACTAGGAAAAAATTGACAGCCAAGAAAAGAGTAGAAATGCAGTTCAAATTTGAAAATATGGGGGCTGGTAACTTTAAGAATTATACAAGGAATTCAGTGAGAAAATAGTTTGGAAGGAACCATCAAAGAACCTGGTGGCCACAGAAGAGAAGCCTACAGAGGCTTTGAGAAAACCTAAACAAGGACAACCCCAAAAACCACCTCTACAATGTTGAGGGTGTGGCAAATAACATTACTATAAAAATTTCCCACAGTGAGGAAGAAGTGAAACAATTGATAATTTACAAGAAGCTTCTACAGTGGGAGATGTAGCCCGAAATATACCCAGAATTAACGCAACATTGGAAGATCCTCAGGCAGATTATCAACCAATGATGATATAATTGGAAGGTAAGCTAATTTTGCAGCCTGTTTCTATTTTGGTTGACCCAAGTGCAAGTTTAAGTTATGTAAACCCAAAAATAGTGAAAATTTGTAAATTACAAAGTCAGAAATTCAAAAATCCCCAGCTGGTACAGCTAGCCACCAGAGAAAAGAGAAATGTTTCTGCCAAAATTCTGAACTATACACTGGAAATTGGAACAAAGAAATTAAGTGTGGATATGAATGTATTTCCATTGGGATCCTATGATGTGCTACTAGGCATGGATTGGTTGGAGAAACAATGGACACTGGTAGATTGTAAAGAAAATATTATATATTATGGAATGCAAGCTGGAACTCGTAAGGAGATGCAAGGAATCAAGAAACCCCTATAGCTGTGTCCTATTACAGCCTCTCAAATGAGTAAGTGTAGTAGAAAAGCATTTCAGTTATATGTCATTCAGGTGGGTTTTGCTAATACTAAGGAGAGGACTCCTATGATGGAGAAAATACCTATAGTAAAAGATTTCATGGACGTGTTTCCAGAAGATGTACCAGGTTTGCCTCCAAGAAGGGACATTTATTTCACTATTGAGTTGATGCCAGGAGCAACACCAATTTCAAGGGCACAATATCAAATGAGTGTATTGGAGCTAACCAAACTGAAAATGCAGCTGCAAGAATTGTTGGATAAGGGGTATATTCACCCGAGTGTATCCCCTTGGGGAGCACTGGTGTTGTTTTTAAAGAAAAAGGATGGAACCATGCGAATGTGCATGGACAATAGACAGCTCAATAAACTAACCACCAAAAATAAATATCCCTTACCACAGATTGATGACCTGTTTGATCAGGTGAAGGGGGCCATTATATTTTCCAAGATAGACTTAAGGTCTCGATACCACCAGATCTAGATAAAAGGCGAGGATATCTACAAGACTGCCTTTCATACTAGATACAGGCATTACGAGTTTTTGGTATTACCATTTGGTTTAACTAATGCACCAACAACATTTATGAGGCCGATGCATGGCATATTTCACCCCTTTTTGGATAGTTTTTTGTTGATATTGATTGACGATATTTTAATTTATGCAAAAGACATGGAAGAGCATAAGGAGCACTTAAGGATAATGTTGGAGATGTTATGAAAACATCAGTTATATGCCAAGTTCAGCCAGTGTGACTTCTTCAAGGAATAAATACAATATCTAGGCCATGTATTTCCGTTGAGGGAATAGTGGCCGATCCAAAGAAAATTAAGATGATTATGGAATGGAAAGTACCCCAAAATGTGGCAGATATCCGATCCTTTATGGATTGGCTGGGTAATTTTGACGTTTCATTGAAGGGTTCTCAAAGATTTCTTTTCCAATCACCTCCTTACAGAGGAAGGGAAAAGTATTTAAACGGACTAATAAGTGCTAGAAATTTTTTGAAAGGTTAAAACATTTGTTTACCACTACTACCCTGGTGTTGAGGATAGCTGACCCCAACAAATAATTTGAGGTTTGTACCGATGCTTGTAAGGAAGGGGTTGGGGAAATTTTATCGTAAGAAGGAAGAGTGGTTTCCTATGAATCAAGGAAATTAAAAGAGAATGAACAATTATACTTAGCCTATGATTTAGAGCTGACAACAGTACTGCATGCACTCCGGGTATGGAGGTACTGCTTGCTTGGAAAAAGATTTGTGTTAAAAACTGATCACATCATCCTAACTAGCTACTTTAAGAAAGATGATCTAAACTCTCATTAGGCAAGATGGAATGCCTTCCTAAGTGAGTTTGACATTGGTATTCAACATGTAAAAGGTAAAGAAAACTATGTGGTGGATGCCTTAAGAAGAAAAATGCATTGTGTTTATGAACTTTTATATAACCAGATTGAATGTAAATTTTTAGATCAGATAAAAAAGGAAGCGGGGAAGGATCCTGAATAATTTTTTTTATGGCAGTGAGTGGAGGAAGCCGGAAGGTAGGAAAAAAAACCTTTTGACTACAGAGTTAGAAAAGATCAATTTCTAACCTTTAAGGAAAATATATATATCCCAAATCGAATAGGTTTGAAGGAGATGATCATGAATGAGTATCACTGCAATAATTACTCAGGAAACCTAGGATACCAGAAAATGCTAACAACAATTATAAAGGTCTATTTTTGGCCTGGTATGTGAAGAAGTAATGCAGAATATTTAAACAAATTCCTGGAGTGTCAATAGGTTAAGGTGGAGCATCAATATCCAGTTAGATTGTTACAGCCTATACCGATGTATGTATGGAAATGGGAATTTATATCCATAGATTTTATTACTGGTTTAATAAGGTCAAAACGACAAAATTATTCCATTATGGTGGTGGTTTATAGATTGAGCAAGGCAGCACATTTCATACCTGTACATTCTACGTAGAAAACTATGAAAATAGTAGATATCTTTATGAGAGATATTTTTGGATTGCATGGAATTACAGAGACTGTCATATCAGGTAGGGATGTGAAGTTTATTTAGTGTTCTGGAAGACCTTATTTATAGGTTTAGGAACCCAAATAAATTTTAGCACTGCTTATCATCCCCATACGGATAGACAAACTCCGTGGGTGAACCAAATTTTGGAAGATATGTTGTGCATGTATGTGATGCAACAACCAATGAAATGGGAAGAGTATCCACACTTGGTAGAATTTGCCTACAACAATGGTTATCAGGAGTTTCTTAAGTTTAGTCACTTCAAAGCTTTATATGGACAGCAATGTCATACTCCCATCAATTGGAGCAGCCTCGAAAAAAAGTTGATGCTTGGATCGAAGATGTTTGCTGAGATGGAATCAGAAGTAAGAAATATCAGAAAAAATATGAAAGAAGCTCAAGATCAGCAAAAGGTATATGCAGATAAGAAGAGGACTTATCGAGAATTTGAAGTGGGTGATCATATGTATGTATGGATTAAACCAAATAAGATCACATTAAGGTGGGCCTCCTGTACCAAGTTGGCTCCCAAGTTCTATGGACCTTTTTCGATATTGGAGAGGGTGGGACCTATGGCATACCAATTGGATTTACCCAGCCATATTCGGGTACATAATGTGTTCCATGTATCCTTACCAAAATGATACGTACATGACGCAAAGCATGTAATCCACTAGCAAAGAATTCAGGTCGGTTAAGAGTAAAAAAATCCTATATTTAAACAACAAATTTTATGAGAATTTAATTGAAGGTTTTCTGAATTCAGGTCAAGCTAGACGGTGAATTTCTGGTCGAACCTCAACATATACTCGATCGAAGAGAAATCATGCTCCGGAGGTGAGCCATCACCTAGGTTAAAGTGCAGTGGAAGCACTCCAGCTCAGATGAGTCTACCTGGGAATATGGAGGGATTTTTTCGTGAGGCTTATCCAGAGTTATTTGTTGAGATGGAGGGAAACACCGAGGATGGTGTTTACTTCCAGGGGGGAAGTTGTGAGAGTCCGTTTAAGTGCTAACTAGTTTTTATCTTATTTTATTTTTAAGAGACTAAAACATTTATTTATTTTGAGGGAAAGTTACATGATGAACATGAATTAATTATGTTGTGTTTAAATAAAATTTAATCATGGAATAGTGGTTCCATAAAAAGTGAAAATACTGATGATCAAAGTATTCCAAGAAATGAGAATTGGTTGAACAAAAAACAGTTAAAGACAGTTACCTTTCCTCTGGGGATAAAAATACATTCCAATGAGGAAAATGGGTTATTTTCAGTGACTAAGGAGAGGAAGGGAAGAGAGTGATGATTTCATGAGTTGGTGGTGACCAGTGGAAACACTCAGCATTCCTGAAATTTTTGGAAAAGAAGGCTAGACTTGGGGTCCGGAGATCTCTTCTAGAATCTCTGTCAACCTACTCATCTTAGGTGTGGAGCACGGGGGGAGATGAGGACGTAATCACCTCTATCATGGTAAGGAGGAAATCATCAGCAGAGCCCGACGCGAGATAAGTAAATAGATTTATTTTAATGCAGACATGTAATCAGACTTATTTAATACGAGAATTTTTGTTAGACCAAAATTATTTCAATATGGGTATTGTGTCTTGAAAATATGGAAAGAAGGATTTTACAATGTGCATGTCAAGTATAAACTATATCTGTCTTTGTTATATTATTTTCTGGACTAAATAAAGATAGAAATATATATAACTGAAAAATACAACTGGAATAAATTGTTAGTTCAGGGTCTAGGGTCGAAACCGTAGACCCTAGAACTAATCATTTTTCAATAACTATGATATACATGGATAGAAAACCTAGATGGTTTGTACATCTCTTTAATTACCTAACTAAAAGAAGTAAAACCAAATTCTGTTCTTGAAAGCAAGACGAAAGCTACTGTCCATAACTTAGAAAATGCTAAGTCAAAATAATGGAAAATTCTGCTTTATACTGGACAAACAAAGATTTAATTTATGGAATGGAAAGATATATTTACTACTGAAATATAATACTACTGAAATTTAATACCTGCATTCAAACTGTTAGAAAAATGCATGTGAATAAGAGACCCAGAATACAACAATAGATACATGCCAATATATACCACACAGAAACCCTCAAACTGTGCATTTCATTGCAAGATACAAAGAAGTAATGGACCAATATATGTAGCTATAAAAATAGAAAACAAAGTTATTTGAACAACCATTAAGTCAAATGCGAGAGTCCAGAAATATAAGACAATGCTCATTATACTCATATATATAAAAATTTACAGAAAAATTGAGATTGCGATAGTTTCATTTATAAGGACTGAAAATTTGAATAAAGAACAAGCACCAAAGAACTTCGGGGACAAGAAATTTTCCATGACAAAGAAAAAATATACATATAACTTTTAAATAAAGACAATTGTTGCATGGAGGAAACCCTTGGAAACCCTTGTAGGACGAGCTAAGTGCTCGACCTTCACTCCCTAAAAGAGTTATTTAAATTACAAAGAAAACCCTTAATAGCACATATAGTTAACTCTGTGCAAGGCAGAGCCCTCGAATATAGGGAAATTAAAGAACAAAATTTTCTTCGAGCTGAGAAAACTAAATCCTGAACTCATAACACTTTGTGGAACCATAGGGCTGAGCATGAAGGCCTATGTTATAAGCCTAAGATGAATAGAGTAGCTGGTACCTATTAAGGATGGCAACAAGGTTATTGTAAAAATGAAGTGCACACTTGAAAATTCAATGCAATATGAAACCATTTCCTTCAATTTATGTATTACCCGTACAAAACCAAAACATGAACGTTAGGATAATCTACACCCTCATAATCATGGAATGAATGTCATAGATAAGTATAATAGAAAAAAAGGGTAAGTTACCTAAGTAGGAATAATTCCACAGGTCTTAATCTGAAACAATGCACAGAGAAATAGCAGACATTATACCTAGAAGGAAGGGATTTTAACAAGAATGTTGTGTTAGAGAGTAGCAATCACAAAGGGATTGTTGTAGTTCTTACCATTCATAGCTAGATGAACCAACGTTGATGAGACAAGGTGACAGTAGCCCGAGACCTAGCCTTAAACCGAGTTTCAGTCATGAAATTGAATTTCTGAGACCTGCACATTCCTACAAGATATTAAAACTGGAGAATGTCATAAAACGTGTAGCAGAGGGTGGCGATGCCATAACATTCAAGCCTGCAAGAATTTATTCATAGCTATGCATACCTGCTAAAGGTCCTTGGTGGTCAAGATGAGTAGAAGACGACGTTGGTTGAACATGGACATAGGTGGCAGGAGGCAGAGGTGCAGTGCTGCCGGATCCCAGTGAATGATGGCAAATAGTTAGGGTTAGGCTAGTTCATCACCCCAAATGGGAATCAGAGGATCTAGACCATAGATCTCAATCCCTGAGATCCAACGGAGGCAGGAAGAGCAGGTGTCATTCCATAATCCTAATTTCCATGTGAAGGGGTACAAAAACCCTATCCTAACTTAAATGATTCATACGAAAAATAATTAAGAGCATTGAAAAAATTTCATGTTAAGGGGTACCACAATCCTATCCTAACTTAAATGATTCATCCGATGAATAATTAAGAGCATTGAAAAAATTATAATGTCAAGATTTTGCAATCCAAGAAGTCTCGTCGAGGTTAAATAATTCACGAAATGATGATCCTTATAATAATACAAAGTAATATATATATATATATATATATATGCAAAGGTAAACCATTGTATTCATTTCATTTGAAAGTACCAAATATAAGCATATATTAGGATCTTAGGTATGTTTGTATAGTATTTCATGGAATTCCGTGTGAACTAATGTTTATAATTGACAATGTGTAAAAGAGGATTTATGTATAACTCCATAGAGAATCATATTATTAAGGTTGGTAACTATATGTGTTCACATAGCTAGGTATAAGAAGGTAAAAGTATTATTATTATTATGGTTGAGTTACGGTGAACGTTACAGATACCATAACTCCTGAAATTGATGAATTCTATTGATATTCAATTACATTTGAAATGGAGTGATCCATCATTTTGTTTTCGAGGGGTTTTTTCATTTTTATTTCATCGAATTAAATCATTGAAATTTAATTACTAAAAATATAATTAAATAAAAAGTAAAAGTAATAACAGTTGGGTTAAAATTACATAAAAAAATAATAAACTAATATTTACATCAACAAATTAAAAAATATTAATAAGAAAAGATTATTAAATAAAACAATTTCATTTTATTTTTCTTCCTATCAATATTATATAAGAAATAAAATAATTAAAAGTATAAATTTTTAATTTACTTTATAATACTTTTATATAGTATCTACATCTAAAAATAATATATAATATTGATATTATGAAAGGAATATATAATTCATTCTTCTTCAATAGAAATGTGTTATTTAAAATATATAATAATAACAAAAAAATATATTTAACACACACACACACACACACATACAAATTGAAATTCAATATATCAAATCAAATATAATTGAAATTCAATATATCAAATGAAAAAATTGAAAAATATTCATAAAAAAATAAGATTTTTTTGTTTAGTGGAATCTAAAGACCAATATGTGGAGATGAAGCAAGTGTAACCACTGCTTTAATCATTAACCGTTGGTTAAATTATTTGTTAAAAAAAAAAAAAAACACATTTACTGGTAGTATTTTGGAAACAAAGTATTATGAACAGAAATTAATTTTTGATTAATAAAAATTGATTATGGAATTGGTTCCATAAAGTAAAAGATTGATGGTAAAAGTAATTTCAAGATCTGAGAGTTAGTTAAATAGAAAATAATTTCAAACAGTTGTCCAACCTTGAGGATAAAGGGTGATCCTAGTGAGGTTTGGGGGTTCTATTCGATAACTAGAGAAGGAAGAATTTTGGAGAAAATTCCTGGACTGGTGTTAGTCAGTGGAATACTCCAATATTCTATTATTACTGGAATTGGAGACTAGACTGGATTGTCAAGAAATCTCTTCCAGAAGTTCTGTCAACTTTAAGCTCAAACTTGGAGCACGGGGGAGAGTTGGAGGACGTAATAGCCCCACTCATGGCAGGGAGGCATAAAATTAGTCAGGATACTAAGAACAGATAAGTATTTTGTTGTCTATTATTAAATCTTAATTTTATGCAGAAAACTACAAGTATGATTAAAGAGTAGTAACCTGTATTTTATTTTCTTCTGTTTTAGCCAAATTTCGAATAGTTAGAAACTTTTAATATTTTAAACTTGGTACGCACAAAGTTGTTAAAACAAAACCCTCTAAGGAAGGTTCAATGCTGGTCACTCTGGCTTCCTATGATATTACATGAGCATTATGGTCCGGACATTAGACTAATCAGTTATAAAAAAAGGAATGATATAGCCAATCTTGACTAAAAAAACATATGTTGGAAGTAAATTTAGCGGTGAGACTTATCAAAAAAAAAAAAATAGATGGTTAACCTATATAGTGTTATTCTGTTTGAAAAAAACTTGTTCTTAAATTTAAATATTATATTTTGTGGAAAACCAAAAAAAAGAGTTGTGTATTAAGAATTTGTATAGAAAATACTATATTTACAAAATTACGGTAGAGACTATAATGTGTATGTGATGTGTAAAAATTTTTCTACAGAAAACAATCGTGTCAGTATTCAGACACTAAGATGATGCACAGAAAAATTTGAATGCATCATGACTGTTAGAGATAAGGATGAGAATACAACATTAAAACTAAAATATTACTGCATGCAAGCGTATTAGGAAAATAATGCGAAGTATTAAGCAAGTAGTAAACCACAGGAAAGAGAATACCTATATAAAGAGGAAATACTAGTAACCGTATTCCCTTAACGATAAATAACAGTATGAAAGTGAAAAGTAAATACTATATGAACATTTCTTGACAGAAACGTAAATAAAACGAAGTAATGACCTCTCTACATGAGTCAAGGAACTAAAACGTTTATGCTATCAGTGAAGAAGTAACAATGGAAAAAATTATTCACAATGGAAAAATTAGGCGACCAATATTAAACATAAAAAAAGAAACTTTGGCTGATAGAATTATATTAAGAAAGAGTCTATAATTATGCATTATTAAATTACAAGACGAAATTCCAATAACCCTTAACCAGGTAGTTATATCTCTATTAAGAATTTCTTAGGGAAAGAACGAAAATTCTGGAAAACTCCCAGAAGTAGAGTAATCTTCAAATCGAAACTTAAAAACCTCATATACATTTTTTTTCCGCCATAATAAAGTAAATATGAAGCCCTAACTTCGTGATAGTTTCTGTGGAACTAAAATATGGTAGTGGAACCCTGAACTAGAACAAGTACTTGTCATATGAAAATTATATGTATCTGAGATTCTTCGAAGTGGGTATTGAACCTAGAAAAGAGCCCAAGAAATGTCGGCAACAGAATAATAATACCTAAACAGAGAAAAATTATCTGGTAAGAGAAATGGTGAATATTTGAGTATTATTAGTGAAAAAAAAATATAACCAGATGAGTTCATTGACGGAGAAGGAATTACTTGTAGCAGTCCTATTCAAAGTGGTAGATATAAACAAAACCTGCAGTCGGAAACTTTCCCTGGTTAAAAATCTGAAATGAGAAAAGTACGAATATAAGGGAAGTGTTAAACCAACAGCTGAACAAATTAGAACAATATTTACCTGTGGCGATATCCATGAGGAAGGAAGAAACTGGTAAATTATGAAGACAAGGAAAGGTCCATTGCTAACCCTGAAAATCGTGAACGAAAACTAGATTTAACCAAAGTCTAGAATCGAAATATAAGCTAAGATTTAAGGAATCATTGAGAGACCTAGTAAATAAACGATATTCATCTTACTTGATGTAGAAGGTCGAGTATGAAGCAGTTGTCAACCGGATAAAAAAATATAATGCATGAGTATGAAAGAAATCAAATCCTCAAGTCTACGCATTGCTGATCAAATGAGTAGTTCTAGAAAATCTGCCATGCGTGGTAACCCTATTGTGAGGCAGAGAACAGAGCTCAAGCGGCGGACTGAGCAAATGGGGAGATGGTTAGGGTTTAGGGGTATACATTGCCAAAAACCCAACTCAAAACCCTAGGGAGAAGTGCAGCCGTAGATGACCACTCAAGAAGATCAAGGGTGGAGTGAGCGACAACTGTAATTCATGAACCCTCCGAGGCAAGGGTATTTATGATTTTTCAGATGCGAATTTAATATACATAACAATTTTAACAGGAGAATCCCAATGTAAATACGCAATCCACAACCGTATCTAGATATGGTAAGCAATCATGATATAGTAGGATTTCCAAATTAATGGTAATACGACTATCATATTTTCCCAAGGTTCCAAAAAGTTACTTATGGTAGTGCTATACAGGTGATACAGTAAGTCCAATAAAAAAAGACTATGATATTACTTAGAAATTGGATGTCATTAAAGTTAGCATGTTAAAGCTGAAAGTATAGTGTTTGGACATGCTTGTAAGGCTGGCAGAATATAGTATGGAATATGTAAAACCATATTTACACGTATGGAATATATAGAACCATAGATACATTTAGAGGTTAGTATTTAAATGACAATGAAATTCTAAGTGAAGTGCAGTAAACAATTTAAAGATAATGGTAAGTTTACATTTTTTTTTTTAAGTTGAATGTTAGTAGTGGTATCAGAGCAACGTTGTAATGTTGGGACCCTATGGGTCAACTAATGTTTTTAAGTTATGTATTACTAATGCATAGAGAGAGAGAGAGAGAAAGAAGTTAACAGGAAATTATGAGGAGGGTGCCAAAATAGCAGCCACCTTCGAATGCTGGGGAAACACAAGCACAAACCAGAATGAACCCAGAAATGTGGGTCTAACTAAATCAGGACCAACACCAGTAAACCATTAGGTTGTTGGAAGAGCAGCAACACCAAACCAACATTCTCTTAAACACTGTGTAGAAATTACAAGAGGAAATGGAAAGGGTGCAAGACGATAATGCACATTTGATGCAAGAGTAGGGGATAATATTAAAAAGCCTCTCTGACAAAAAAAATCAAGGAAACGAGAAGCCAAGTACTGATAGAGAGTTTCAAGAAATAAATGAATAACAAACAAGAGGTCATGACACTGATCAAATGGAAAGAAGTCAGTCTCAGCGTAGTAATAGAAATAAGAACTATAATGAAGTTGAATCAGATAATGTATCATATCAGAAAGAAGTTAAAAGACAGAAGGTAGAGCTTCAAGGTGAATTTCAGAAAATAAAGCCTCCTATGTTTGATGGAGTAGAGGAGGTAGTGGTTGAAGCATGGTTGATAAACATCAATAAGTATTTCCAAGTGTATGAATACAACAGTAATCTCAAAGCCAGATTTATTATTTATCAGTTGAGGGAGAAAGCCACCTTATGGTGGGATGAAGTGAAAAATGTCCGCAGTATAGAAGGCCAGGATGTAACTTGGGATGCATTCCAACAGTGTTTTAAAGATAAATACTTAACATAACAATTTTATGATGAGAAATATAGGGAGTTCCATGATTTGAAACTAAGGAAAATGACAATGGATGAGTACATCACTAAATTTAATTCCTTACTATGTTATGTTCCCTATTTAAGGGATGAAAAGGCTAAAGTGAAAATGTTTCTGAGCAGTTTTCCGACTCACATGAAAGAGAGTATTGAATTTTTGAATCCTAAGACTATGTACGAGGCAATCAGAAAGGCCAGAATGTATTACTAGCAAGCTAAAGCAAAGGGTGAACAAGGTAAAATCTGGCAGGCAAAGAAAGAGCATAAGGGAAGTTTTGGTTTTAAGAGAAGCCGAACCAGCAATTCCAAAGGATCTACCAGAAGCTTAGTTAGCATACAATTTAGAAGGAATCATCAAAGAATCAAATGGCCTGCAGAAGATAAACCCATAGAAGCCTCCAGCAAACCGGAACAAATACAAAACCATAAACAACCTCTACAGTGTTTGGGGTGTGGTGCGGCACACTACTACAGAAACTGCCCTTGGCAAGGTAGGAGTGAAGAAGTTACCAATTTACAGGAGGCTTCAACAGTGGGTGATTTCACCAGAAACATACCCAGAATTAATGCAGCATTGGAAGATCGGCAAGCAAACTACCAGCTGAAAATGAATGAAATGGAAGGTAAATTTCTATTTCAACCTGTTTCTATTTTGGTAGACCCAGGTGCAATTTTAAGCTATGTAAGTCCCAAAGTAGTATAAATTTGTAAATTAAAAAATCAGAAATTTATAAAACCATGGTTAGTATAGTTAGCTACTTGAGCTAAGAGGAAAGTTAGTGCCAAAGTACCGAACTGTGCACTAAAAAT
The DNA here is from genome assembly GCA_034641835.2 of Pinus albicaulis. Classification (NCBI taxonomy): domain Eukaryota; kingdom Viridiplantae; phylum Streptophyta; class Pinopsida; order Pinales; family Pinaceae; genus Pinus; species Pinus albicaulis. The sequence goes on from CM076576.1 coordinate 484,647,624, forward strand.
TAGTGAACAACAATTAACTGTGGATTTGAATATACTACCTCTAGGTTCTTATGATGTGCTACTTGGCATGGACTGGTTATAAAAGCACTAGAAATTGGTACATTGTAAATAAAATATCATCTATTACCGAATGCAGGATGGAACCCGCCAGGAAATTCAAGAGATAAAGAAACCTTTACAATTGCATCCAATTACAGCATCTCAAATGGGTAAGTGCATGAGGAAGGGATGCCAGCTATATGCCATACAGGTGGGATTTACCAATGCTAAAGAGAAGGCTCCAATTTTGGAAAATATACCAATAGTACAGTAGTTTAAGGATGTATTTCCGGAGGAAATACCAGGTTTACCACCAAAAAGAGACATAGATTTCACTATTGAATAGGTACTTGGAGCATCACCAGTTTCGAGAGAACCCTATCGAATGAGTGTACCTGAATTAACTGAATTGAAGATGCAGTTATAGGAATTATTAGATAAAGTATATATTCGGCCAAGTGTATCTTCTTGGGGAGCACCTGTACTATTTGTGAAGAAGAAAGAAGGAACTATGCGAATGTGCATGGATTACCACAAGCTTAATAAACTGACTGTGAAAAATAGATACCCTTTACCGAGAATCAATGATATGTTTGATCAAGTGAAATGAGCGACCGTGTTTTCAAAGATAGATCTAAGGTCAGGATACCATCATATCTGGATAAGGGATGAAGACATACCATCAGAAAGTGTGATTTCTTCAAGGAAGAAATAAAATACCTTGGACATGTTATTTCTGCTGAAGGTATTTTAGTGGACCCTGAAAAAATCAGGAAAATTATGGAATGGAAAGTACCACAAAATGTGGCAGACATCTGATCCTTCATGGGATTGACTGGTTATTACCGGAGGTTTATTGAAGGTTTCTCAAGAATTTCTTTTCCAAACACCTCATTACAAAGGAAAGGAAAGATCTTTAAATGGATAAAGTAATGTAAAGACAGATTTGGGAAACTAAAGCAGTTATTAACTATCGCTTCGGTGTTAAGGGTAGTTGATCCTAACAAAGAGTTTGAGGTCTACACAGATGCGTGCAAAGAAGGAGTTGGAGTGATTTTGTCGTAAGAAGGTAAAGTGGTTGCCTATGAGACATGAAAATTAGAAGAGAATGAGCAACGATATTCATGTTATGACTTGGAGCTAATAGCAGTAGTGCATGCGCTCCGGGTATGGAGGCATTACTTACTGAGAAAAAGATTTGTACTTAAAACTGATCACATCAGCTTAACTAGCTATTTTAAGCAAGATGACATTAGTTATCACCAGGAAAGGTGGAATTCCTTCTTGAGAAAATTTGACATCGATATGCAGCATGTAAAAGGTAAGGAGAACAGAGTAGCTAATGCATTAAGTAGAAAATTGCATGGTGTTTATGAAATATATTATAACCAGGTTGAATGCAAATTTCTGGAGCAAGTAAAAGCAGAAGCAGATAGAGATCCTGAATATAAGTTTATGTGGCAACAAGCAAAAGAGTTCAAGGATCAAGGAAAATCTGCAGATTATGAAATTGATAAGGATGGTTCGCTAACTTTCAAAAAAATAATTTTTGTTCCAAACAAAATGGAGTTGAAGGAGCTGATTCTGAATGAATATCATCAAGGTAATTACTCGGGACATCCTGGATATCAAAATATGTTAACAAAAATAAGGAATAATTACTTCTAGCCTAGTATGAGGAGAGATATAGCAGAATATCTAAAAAAATGTTTAGAATGCCATCAGGTGAAAGTGGAGCACCGGCATCCAGTTGGGCTAATGCAACCTATACCGGTACCTAAATTGAAGTGGGAGGTTATATCACTAGATTTTATCACTGGACTACCAAGATCAAAAAAGCATAATGACTCTATAATGGTAGTAGTGGATAGATTAAGCAAATAAACACACTTTATACCAGTGCAGTCCACTTATAAAATGGTGCAGATAGCGGATATATTCATGTGAGAGATCTTTAGATTGCATGGAATTCCAAAGATTTTCATATCCGACAATGATGTGAAATTTACATCAGCCTTCTGGAAAACGTTGTTCATTGGATTGGGGACTCAAATTAACTTCAACACTGCTTACCATCCATAGACGGATGGAAAAACAGAGCGAGTAAATAAAATTTTTGAGGACATGTTGCACATGTATGTAATGCAATAACCAATCAGGTGGGAAGAATATTTACACAGAATGGAGTTTGCATACAATAACGACTATCAAGAGTCACTCAAGATGAGTCACGGGTGATAGTGCATAACTCCTATTAACTGTAGTAGCCCAGAAACCAAGTTGATGCTTGGACCGGAAATGCTAGCTGAAATGGAGACAGAAGTAAAGAAGATCCGACAAAATTTGAAGGCAACTCAAGATAGGCAAAAAGTGTATGCAAATAAAAAAAGGAGTTATCGAGAATTTGATGTGGAGGACCATGTGTACGTAAGATTCAAGCCGAAGAAAAGAACTTTGAGATGGGCATCTTGTGCCAATTTAGCTCCCAGGTTTTGTGGCCCCTTCCAAATATTGGAAAGTTTAGGACATGTGGCTTATCGATTGTCTTTGCCCAGTCATATATGAGTGCACAATGTCTTTCACATATCATTATTGAAACGATACATTCATGATCCAAAGCATATAATCCATTGGCAGAATTTTCAGGTAGAATATTAGTACCAGATTGATTAAATTTGTTAAGAATCATAAGTAAAACTAATTCAAACTCATTGTTTGCAGGTCGAGCAGGACAGAGAATTTCTGGTCGAACCTCAGTGTATAATCGATCAAAGGGAAATCATGTTTCAGAAATGAGCCATCGCCCAGTTTAAAGTGCAATGGAAGCACTTTGGCCCAAAAGAAGCTACTTGGGAGGATGAGGGCTTCGTTCGGGAAGCCTACCTTGAACTTTTTGCTGGAGCAGAATGAGAACACCAAGGATGGTGTTCAATTCCAGGGGGGGAAGTTTTAACCACTGGTTTAATCATTTATCGTTGGTTAAATTATTTGTTAAAGATTTTGTTTAAAAAAAAAAAAAAACATTAACTGGTAGTATTTTGGAAACAAAGTATTATGAACAAAAAATAATTTTTGATTAATAAAAATTGATTATGGAATTGGTTCCATAAAGTAAAAGATTGATGGTAAAAGTAATTTCAAGATCTGAGAGTTAGTTGAACAGAAAATCAGTTCAAACAGTTGCCCAACCTCTGAGGATAAAGGGTGATCCTAGTGAGGTTTAGGGGTTCTGTTCGGTAACTAGAGAAGGAAGAATTTTGGGGAAAATTCCTGGACTGGTGTTAGTCAGTGGAATACTCCAATATTCTGTTATTACTAGAATTGGAGACTGGACCGGATTGACCCGAAGTCTCTTCCAGAATTTTTGTCAACTTTAAGCTCAGACTTGGAGCATCGGGGAGAGTTGGAGGACGTAATAGTCCCACTCGTGGCAGGGAGGAATAAAATTAGTTAGGAGACTAAGAACATATAAGTATTTTGTTGTCTGTTATTAAATCTTAGTATTATGTAGAAAAATACAAGTATGATTAAAGAGTAGTAATCTGTATTTCTTTTTTCTTCTGTTTTAGCCAAATTTTTAACAGTTAGAAACTATTAATATTTTAAAGTTGGTACGCAGAGAGCTGTTAGCACATAACCCTCTAAGGTTCAGTGTTGGTCACTCTAGCTTCCTATGATATTACATGGATAGTATGGTCTAGACATCAGACTAATTAGTTATAAAAAAAGGAATGATATAGCCAACCTTGACTAAAAAAACATATGGAAGAAGTAAATGTAGCAGTGAGACTTATCAAAAAAAAAAAAAAAAAACAGATGCTTAAGCTATATAGTGTTATTCTGTTTGAAAAACACCTATTATTAAATTTAAATATTATATTTTGTGGAAAACCAAACAAAAGAGTTGTGTATTAAGAATTTGTACAAAAAATACTGTATTTACAAAATTATAGTAGAGACTATAATGTGTATGTGACGTGCAAAAATCTTTCTACATAACAAAAATCGAGTGTCGGTATTCGGACACTAAGATGACGCACATTAAAATTTGAATACATCATGAATGTTAGAGATAAGGATGAGAATACAACATTAAAACTAAAATATTACTGCATGAAAGCATCTTAGGAAAATAATACAAAGTATTAAGCAAGTAGTAAACCACAGGAAAGAGAATACCTATATAAAGAGGAAATACTAGTAACCATATTTCCTTAAAGATAAATAGTAGTATGAAAGTGAAATGAAAATACTATATGAATCTTTCTTGACAGAAAGGTAAATAAAACTAAGGAATGACCTCTCTACATGAGTCAAGGAACTAAAGCGTTTATGCTATCAGTGACGAAATAAAAATGGAAAAACGGATTCACAACGAAAAAATTAGGCAACCAATATTAAACATCAAAAAAAAGAAACTCTACCTGATAGAATTATATTAAGAAAGATTCTATAATTATGCATTATTAAATTACAAGATGGAATTCCAATAACCCTTAACCGCGTAGTTATATCTCTGTTAAGAAGTTCTTAGGGAAAGAACGAAAATTCTGGAAAACTCCCAGAAGTAGAGTAATCTTCAATTTAAAACTTAAAAACCTCAGATAAATTTTATTTCTGCCATAATAAAGTAAATATGAAACCCTAACTTCGTGATAGTTTCCGTAGAACTAAAATATGGTACCAGAACCCTGATCCAAAACAAGTACCTGTCATATGAAAATTATTTGTATCTGAGATTCTTCGAAGTGGGTATTGAACCTAGAAAAGAGCCCAAGAAATGTCGGCAATAGAATAATAATACCTGAATAGAGAAAAATTATCTAGTAAGAGAAATGGAAAATATCTGAGTATTATTAGCGAAAACAAAATATAACTGGATGATTTTATTGACAGAGAAGGAATTGCCTGTAGTGGTCTTATGCAAAGTGGTAGATATAAATAAAACCTACAGTCTGAAACTTTCCACTATTAAAAATCTGAAATGAGAAAAGATGAATAGAAGGGAAGTGTTAAACCAAAGGCAGAAAAACTTACAATAAGATTTACCTGTGGCGATATCCATGAGGAAGGAAGAAGCTAGTAAATTATGAAGACAAGGAAAGGTCTCTTGCTAACCCTGAAAATCGTGAACGAAAACTAGATTTAACCAAAGTATAGAATCGAAATATAAGCTAAGATTTAAGGAATCACTGAGAGACCTGGTAAATAAATGATATTCATCTTACTTGATGTATAAGGTCGAGTATGAAGCAGTCGTTGACTGGATAAAAAAAATATAACGCATGAGTAAGAAGGAAATCAAATCCTCAAGTTTGTGCATTGTTGAGCAGATGAGCAGTTCTGGAAAATCTGCCGTGCGTGGTAACCCTATTGTGAGGTAGAGAGCAGAGCTCAAGCTGCGGATCGAGAAAATGGGGATACGGTTAGGGTTCAGGGGTATACATTTCCAAAAACCCATCTCAAAACCCTAGGGAGAAGTGCAGTCGTAGATCACCACTCAAGAAGATCAAGGGTGGAGCGAGCGACAACTGTAATCCGTGAACCCTTCGAGGCAAGGGTATTTATGATTTTTCAAATGCAAATTTAATATACATAACAATTTAAACAAGAGAACCCTAATGTAAATACACAATCCACAACCGTATCCAGATAAGTTAAACAATATGGTAAGAAATCCTGATATAGTACCATTTTCAAATTAATGGTAATACGACTGTCATATTTTCCCAAGGTTCCAAAAGGTTACTTATGGTAGTGCTAGACAGGCGATACAATAAGTGTAATAAATAAAGACAATGATATTATTTAGAAATGTGAGTCAGTAGTTAAATGAAAAGGAAATGCTAAGTGAAGTGCAGTAAATAATTTAAAGATAATGGTAAGTTTAATTTTTTTTTTTAGTTGAATGTTACAACAAGAGATTAGATCAAATACTACTAATAATAATAAAATACATAATGTCAATTAAATTTTAAAAGTAATAATACAAATATAGAGAAATATTATGCTAAAAAATAATAAAATAATACTTATATCAACAAATTAAAAATTACTATTAAAAAATATGTCAATAAAATAATTCAATTTCCACCTTAATATTACAAAGATTCTATATAGAGAGATAAAATAATTAAATGTAAAAAAATTCAATTTTAGTTTATAATTTTTTTTTTTTAATTTCTTGGCTTCAAGAGGTGTGTAATTCCTTCACTACTTAATCTGGAGTTGACACATTACATTTAAAAATAATATTCATATTATAAAAGAGAAATAATATTCATATTATAAAGGAGAAACCTAATTCATTATGTGTTTAATAAACATCTAGAGTTTTTAAAAATATATTTTAATTAAAACAATATTTTAGTTTTAAACATAAAATATTTCAATGTCCATGTCCATATTAAGTATCACAATTTCATATTAAAAAATAATTGAAATTAAAAAATATCATATATTTTCACTTTGCTTTGTAAGAGAGACATGGAATTTATTTAATTTTTAATTTTGAGTTGATGTATAACATTTTAAAAATGTTAATTACAAAAAAAAAATCAATTTTGCCTACAAATATAATAAAATGTTAAAATTAAATGTGCGTATATACTTTTTATTTTATTTTATTTGATGAATATGTGCATTGTCATTTAATGTAGGGGGGTATTTATGTTTCCTTTGACAATTTATATGGAGGTGTTTTTCCATTCAATGTATAAGGGAGATTTTTTATTCCTTTGATAGGTAATGTGAATATGATTCTCCATTCATTGGATGAGAGATATTTGTTAGTTTTTTAGTTTTTTAATTATTAAAACATTTTATTATTGTATTATTCAAAATGAAAAATATGTATAAATCTTTTCTGAATTTATATACATTTCACATGTGGTGTGTATATATATAATTTTCTCTATGTGTTGAATATTTTATCAAAATTTTGTTCATAATCAAATCTCATGAAGTAAAATTAAGTCCATAACTTTAAGAACTTGTAATTGCTTGACAATTTTGTTGCTACCTTCCCTTATTCTCCCAAATAGTCTAGTAGCTCTACCCTCCCTCTTATTGGTCGATGCTATTTTATAAGTGTGTAGGAGAGGGGAGAACTACCTTGTTATATTAATAAATTTATGTGTTTCCCTCTTATCAAGGAAGGCATGGAGGGCTCATTTTAGAAACCACTACCCATTATGCTTGATATATATGGGGATAATTTTATAATTTAAATATTACTATTTTTTTTTAATAATATCCCACTTCATCCTCATATATATCAACATTAATTTTGGGTTGAAATATTTAGAGATTGCATGACCACTCTTTATTAAAATAAAATTTCTTAAACTAATTAAGGTAATATTTGAAATTTCATCCAAATTCAAGGATACCAGTAATAATGGGTCATGGATGTTGATAGTATTCCTATTTGGTACTAAGAGAGTTCATTGGTCACAAAACTAGTACCATCATTGAACTTGAGAGTCTAACTTTAGGTAATTATTTATATAGTTGGTGCAAAGGAAATGCACATCCATTGTGGAGTCTAACATGTGCATTCCTTAGTCCATATTGCTTCATACACATGGTATTTAATCCTCATATCTTATGCAAAACCGCCATGTGAAAACCATTACCATCTTAACAAGATAAAGATTTACCAGTATGGTGCCAAATCACGAAGAAAACTTTAATGAGAACACATACTCTCATGAAAACATTAGACATAACCTCATTGCATATGTACAAAAATATACATGTATAAATAAAAATGCATCATAAATTTTATTAAAAATATAATGTAAATATTAATAGATTGTAATAAAAAAAAACATCATGGGGTAACTCCTACTGAAATAACATAGTATAAATACTCTATCACTCCCATGTGGGTCACATGCTCCTGATTTTTTTGGCAAAATACCTTTCATGATAGGGTCTAGTGTCGTACTAGTATATATGTAAGAAATATCAATCATCCCTTCGCGAACATTTTCACATACTATATGATTCTCAATCTCTATTTGCTTGTTTTTTGCTCATGCATTCATTATTTGAAAACTTGGTCAAAAATTCTATATGTTAATAGATAACAAAAGGTCTATGAATGGAATCAGCAACCCCAAAGTCACCAATGAATTTCTTCAACCACTTTACTGGACAAGTTTCCTCATAACAACTAAGGTACTCAAAAAACATGATAGAGTCAATAATAATGGATTTCTTGGAGCTTTTCCATGAGACTGGTCCATGAGAAAGAAAGAAAATATATCTATAAGTAGACTTTGAACTAACATGGAAACCTACAAAGTTATAATAAGAATAACCAACCACCTTAGGCTTTCTATATTTCTTGTAAACTAACATGAAATTCTTTTTTCTCTATAAGTACTCTAGTACCTTCTTCACCACTTTCTAATGAATAACTCCAAGGTTCTTCTGGTAGAATCTAAAACATTGCATACATAAGGCTACCAACCGCAAAGGTGTACTCTTTCATATATACTTCGATTTTCTCAATCTGATTTCTAGGATACTGTTTCTAGATAAAATATCTCCCTTGACTCTTGGGGCCTCACGAGGTGCACAATTCTTCATAATGCACCTCTTGAGTGCTTTATCAATGTATGTTTTCAATGATAATCCCAATAGTCCAACTAGACTATTCCTATGAATATTAATCCCCAAAACATAGTTTTTGTTTCCCATGTCTTTCATATCAAAATTCTTTGACATAAAATGTTTCATTTCATGCAGTAAATGAATGTTGTTTCTCGCAATAAATACATCATTGACATAAAGTACAATAAAAACAAAGCGACTCCCACTCACCTTTAGATATATGCATTTAAATGCAGTGTTTTCTTTGAAATTGTATTCAATCACAACTTGGTCAAATTTCAAATATCATTGTCTTAATGATTTCTTCATACCATATATATAATTCTTCAGCTTGTAGACTATTCTCTTTCCCTTGGATCACGACAAACTGAGGCTGAGCCATATAAATTTCCTCCTCAATATCATCGTTTATAAAAGCTTCCTTTACATCCATTTGATGCAACTCCAAGTCATACTTTGCTACTATGTCCAAAATGATTCTAAGAGAATCATTTGATGCTAATGGTGAAAATGACTTAGAGAATTCAACCTCAAGTTTTTCCTTGAAACCCTTAGCCACTAATATAGCCTTAAAACTTTAAATTTTTCCTTTAGAATCCCCATTTTTCATGAAAAACCATTTACATTCAATCTTCTTTCATTTTTACGGAAGAGTCACAAAATCCCAAACATGGTTATCCTACATAATTTTTAATTCTTGTCACATGGACCATATCCAGTATTAATACTCATTGTTGTTGATGGCATCCCTAAAATTAGAGTGATCATTTATGTCAAGATGTCCTATCTCACTGTCTTGAACATATACTTCATAATCATTAGGAATAGCTTATTTGTGCTCGTTGGTGTATAACCTAAGTGATATAGGTTCAATAATTGGAGTCACTATCACCCGAGGACTGGGATCCTAAGGGATAAAAACCTCTTCGCCTACTCTAAAAGGATAAACTGGTGAAGCAATAGGGTGAGGGAAGGAAACTGACAGAGAGAAAAATCAAATATCTCTATGATATTCCTCGAAACAAACCTTTTTGTGCTTTAATATGCCACCACCCTTATCATTTTCAAGGAACTTGGCACAACTGGTTGGTATGATATCCATGTGTATTGAAGGATAATGAAACTTGTATCCATTTTACCTCTCAAGATATTTAATAAAATGAAAATTTATGGCCTTAGGATCAATTTTATTAATTTTTGTGTAATATAGTTTGGTCTCAAAAGCACACCTTAAACATGAAGATGACCAAGGCACAGATTTGTCCCAGTCCAGATATTGAGAGGAGTCTCAAGTTTGGTAGCCTTACTTATGAAATTTATTCAATACATAGACAATGATATTGAAGGATTACACCCAAAAATATTATGGTACATATAAATGGCCCATCATGCTTCATACTATGTCTTGATAAGTTTGTTTTCTTCTCTCGAAAATACCATCTTTCTTAGGTGTCCCTTGGCTGGTGAACTGAGGAATGAACCCATACTCTCTCAATTTTCCAACTCCGTTATGTTTTGTATTTATCAATGGAGACAAAAATCCATACTAAAGGGACTTATGAGTGTCTAAAAACTAATTCATGATTATGATAAGTGATTCTTTTGTTATATTTATAGTTGTAATTCCACTATGAAGTGCCTAAATAATAAAGACCTAGGTGATCATCATGGCCATCCTGCTAGAATTCTCGCACTTTGAAAAGTGGGGCTTCATATCATTTGAAGGATCAATGGGTGAAGTAATAATATTTTCCTCCAAAATAACAAAATCATAATCCATACAACCAGGTATGGTATCTATGTTAATTTTCCAAGAAGTATATTTAGAGCCACTCAATGGCTCAATCCATGCTAGATTTTTCTAAATCATAGACCCACCCATATCTTTATTGACAAGAATTAAATGTGATTACGAGACATTAATCAAGGATTAAAATATTTTTTACTTTCAGTTCATTCCAGGGGTTAAGGTTGAGTTATCCAAAGTGTCTTACCATATGCAAAACTTTCAACTCCATGGGAATAGATAATGTGCATCATCCATCCTCAACTTTGGGTAGAGACTTCAACATGCTATATGCCTCTCAATATTACATTAAAAAATTACACATAGACCTATTCATTCATGTTCTGGTTTGATCTAGACACTTCCAATAGCTTTGGGAAATGGTTATCCTTCCCTCCCCTTCATATTCATTAATATTCTACTAACACACTCTACAAAAAATTTCCTAAAACACCTTTGGTAAGAAATATTGATTTCATGCAGAAGTTCTATAAATTGTCCATAAACATATGTATACACACAACTCTTAATAGACCTATCCTCTAACTCTTAAATTTTAGATTCAACATTGCAACATTGCAACATATATATATATATATATATATATATATATATATATATATATATATATATATATATATATATATAATTTTTACACAATTATTTAATATTTAAATGGGTAGGATTATTGTGAACTTATAAGGTTGAATGACATAAAACTAGTGCCATTACATAATTTAAATTTTTGATGCACACAAATGCCTAGAAACCACAACTCATTTCAAATTGCACTTGCTCATATGAGATTTTTCTTAATAAAATAAATTTCAACAATGTTTCCCATAATCATGAATTTCTCATGGAATTGAACCTAGGTGAGGAAGATAAGAACCGTTGTTCCCAAACAACCAAGATAACCCCAAATTTAAGATCACAAATATTCAATTATTTCTAAATTAAATAGATAAAAACAAATTATGAATATACATTTTTGTTTTAATAATAGTTTGTTGATTAATTTTCCTTTATTACACAAGGTACACCATGTTTCTTTTATCCCACCAAAAAATGTATATTAGAAAATAAACTCTCCAATATTTAAATATAAACATGTCTAAATGATAAATAACTTTAGCTGAAATTTTATTATATTTGAGTAAGCTTTTATTTCTATCCTTATATATTGTAGATATTGTGACAAAGGCCATTTATCTTTCTCAAATAACTATGTTAATTTATATATGAAAATTTATATGTAATTATATGTCATTTATGTTCAAATTATATTTAATATGAAAGGAAAGGAACTATGATATTATGGGTAAAACAAAAAACAAAAAAAATGAAAATCTAATGTAACAAAGTAAAATTAAATCTATACCTTTAGGATCTAATTGTTTAACAATTTTGTTGCTACCTTCTCCCTTTTTTCGAAATAGTTTGGTCCCTCTACCCTATATATAGTCTTCCTGATAGACTTATATTAATAAAGAGTCTATAATTATGCATTATTAAATTACAAGACGAAATTGCAATAACCCTTAACCGGGTAGTTATATCTTTGTTAAGAAGTTCTTAGGGAAAGAATGAAAATTATGGAAAACTCCCAGAAGTAGAGTAATCTTCAAATAAAAACTTAAAAACCTTAGATACATTTTTTTTTTGCCATAATAACGTAAATATGAAACCCTAACTTCGTGATAGTTTCCGTGGAACTAAAATATGGTAGCAGAACCCTGAACCAGAAGAAGTACTTGTCATATAAAAATTATCTATATCTGAGATTCTTCGAAGTGGTTATTGAACCTAGAAAAGAGCCCAAGAAATGTTGGCAACAGAATAATAATACCTGAATAGAGAAAAATTATCTGGTAAGAGAAATGGCGAATATCTGAGTATTATTAGCGAAAAAAAATATAACTAGATGATTTCATTGATGGAGAAGGAATTACCTATAGTGGTCATATGCAAAGTGGTAGATATAAAAAAAACCTACAGTCGGAAACTTTCCACTATTAAAAATATAAAATGAGCAAAGTATGAATAGAAGGGAAGTGTTAAACCAAAGGACGAACAACTTAGAACAAGATTTACCTATGGCGATATTCGTGAGGAAGGAAGAAACTGGTAAATTATGAAGACAAAGAAAGGCCCCTTGCTAACCCTGAAAATTGTGAATGAAAACTAGATTTAACCAAAGTCTAGAATCGAAATATAAGCTAAGATTTAAGGAATCACTGAGAGACTTGGTAAATAAACGATATTCATCTTACTTGATGTAGAAGGTCAAGTATGAAGTAGTCATCGACTAGATAAAAAAAATATAACGCATGAGTAAGAAGTAAATCAAATCCTCAAGTCTGCGCATTGATGATCATATGAACAGTTCTGGAAAATCTTCCATGCGTGTTAACCCTGTTGTGAGGCAGAGAACAAAGCTCAAGCGGCGGACCAAGAAAATGGGGAGATGGTTAGGGTTCAGGGGTAGACATTCCCAAAAACCCAGCTCAAAATCCTAGGGAGAAGTGCAACCGTAGATCACCACTCAAGCAGATCAAGGGTGGAGCGAGCGACAACTGTAATCTGTGAAACCTCCGAGGCAAGGGTATTTATGATTTGTAAGATGCGAATTTAATATACATAATGATTTCAACAGGAGAATCCCAATGTAAATACGAAATCCACAACTGTATCAGGATAAGTTAAACAATATGGTAAGCAATCGCGATATTCTACCATTGTCCAATTAATGGTAATACGACTGTCATATTTTCCCAAGGTTCCAAAAATTTAGTTATGGTAGTGCTAGACAGGTGATACAGTAATTCTAATAAAGAAGGACTGTGATATTACTTAGAAATGTGATGTCATTAAAGCTAGCATGTTAAAGGTGAATGTATAGTGTTTGCACATGCTTGTAAGGTTGGCAGAATATAGTATGGAATATGTAAAACCATATTTACACGTATGGAATATATAGAACCCACTACAAGAAAAAAGCACATTGGTGAGGGTCATGCTTGTGACGGACCTTTAAGGTCTGTCACCAATGTCACATATGGTGACGGTCCTTAAAACACCGTCACTGTAAGTGTATTTAGTGATGGTCCTTTATGGTCCGTCACCAAAGACATTTTCAATGACACTTTTGGTGAGGGTCGTTAAAGGCCCATCACTAATTCTCTCTTTGGTGACACTTCTAGTGACAAACTTTTAATGACCCTCACCAATGCTCTTTTTGTTACTTTTAGTGACGGTAAAAAAATGTTCCTCATCATTGATCATTAAAAAACCGTCACTGTAAGTGTATATAGTGATGTTCCTTTATGGTCCGTCACCAAAGAAATTTTCAATGACACTTTTGGTGAGGGTCGTTAAAGGCCCATCACTAATTCTCTCTTTGGTGACACTTCTAGTGACGAAATTTTAATGACCCTCACCAATACTCTTTTTGTTACTTTTGGTGATGGTCAAAAAATGTCTGTCATCATTGATCATTCCAATGAGTTTTTGATGACGCTATGTGCCTGTTAATATATTTTTTGTCAAAAGATAATGATTTAATACCATTATTGTGGATTATTTTTTATAATATGTCCAAGGCCATAGTGGTTAGGGTCAGTCAATCTTTTAAGAAGTAATTAGTGTGTATCATTTCCCTCAAGTAATGACCAGTCAAATAGAGATTTCCTATGAGTCAACACATGATTCATATCTATTAAGTTTAATATCTAGCAAATTCCCTTTAGATAAATTTCCACTACTGTGTGTAGGAAATATATTATTTAATACATAATCAAGCTCTAACAATTCTATTAATAAGAAAGACCTAACAATCCTCAAAAATCTGGGCACACCTTAAATTAATGCTTTGGCACACACTAACATCTCTTAGCAACCCACATGTCTTGGAACATCTTTGGACCTAGAACAGCTTGTGATGACATTGACACCCAAGCACATGGTGGCATGCGCTAGCACAACATGGAGCTCTCCTAGCATCTATTATCATGTTGCATATAATACTTAGCATGCCCTGGAACACCTTGGTCGAATGCATTGACATACATTAGCACTTGGCACACAATGCGAGTTGGCATGTATTGAGACCTATTATTAGTGTGCCTAGCATGCCCCTTTTCAAAAAGATAACGTCCTGACTTATTAACCCTCTTATTGGTTCTTCCTTTTGTTGCCTTGATGTTGAGATTGCAACAAGATGATGAGCTTAGTGGAAAGAAGTCGCCTTCACTAAGTGGGCCCGGGCCCGCAGGCTATTTTTGGCGCAAAGCCTATTTTTAGACTATGTCTATTTTTAGACATATGGATCATGTTCGATAAGTTGCATGATGCTATTTGTGGATGGTTGGTCAAGTCGGAAAAAAATATATGGAATTCTATTTTTAGACATATTGGGCGGAATCTATTTTTAGATTGCCAGTCTAAAAATAGATATGTCGAATATTATTAGCTCTTAATAATATTTGGACTCTAAACATTATCTTATTCTCTTAGAGCACTTCAGTTAAGTGCACAGATGTGGCACAGGAGATGACAGAAGGAATTATGCTATTCCTAAGGGTATGTGGAGCTATTGCATGAACACTTCAGTTAGAACTCATGTGACAGAGTTTGGTGGAGTTGATTGAGGAAGTTAGTGGAGTTGTATTCAGTTTAACTAATCTAAACATAATTGAGCTATTTGTATCTAGTTTAACTAATTGATACAATTAGTGAGAGTGGTGTGAATTAATTATTAATTAATTCACTAATTATAAACTCATTAATCAACTAAATAATGCATCAGTTAACTTTAGTGCATGGACAGTTTCAGTGGAGACTAGTGTAGAAATAGGTGAAAGATCAGATTAACTATCAGTTGTGACTATACAGTTGCTATTTGCAACACACAGATAGGTGGAGAAGCCCATGAGGATTGCGCAGTACAAGCCAGGAGGTTTATGTTATTTAATGAACCATCCTATAGCATTGAAAACACAATAGAGGCTGGCTATCAAGTGGCAAAAGATTGGAGCATGTGTTTTGCTAGATCTAGCTTGATAGTGTGTAGCAATTGAGGGTGTGCATGAGAGCTTGTGAGGAGCTTTTGTACTATGATTGTTACATGATCTCCATAACATATAATATACAGATAGTTGGGGTTTTCAGCTTTAAGCTTTCCCATTAAATACTGTGTTCATATGTGTGATTGTTTGTGGTTTTAATGTATGCATGCAATTGATTTTATTTCCGCATGTAATGATCAATGGTAGAAGAGATTATGTATTATGCATGAAGCTAAAATAGTGTGTGATCAGGAGAATCTCGGTGAATAATATATCAATTATTCAAATTTCTACATGGCATCAGAGGGATATTGAGCATTGGAGCAATTGCGAAACATTGAAGCGGTTGAGTTTTGTGCTGGTGGAATTCGAATTTGCAGCAGTGTTTTCTTGGTGTCGAAGTTGAGATGTCTTTCAATGGATTGCGATTGCAGTATGCCCTTGAGGGAAGGTCGAATTATATTGCATGGAAGGACAGGATGGAGGCGGTGCTGGATGATAATGGGTTGAAGGAGTTCATAGATGCAGAAATTCCAAAACCTACTTCTAGTGATGTTGCCATACTTGATGCATGGAAAAAGAAGACAGAAAAGTGTCAAAGGATTCTGTTGCAAGGTGTGAAGGATCACATAGTGTCCAGCCTTCATGGTAAATCTTCTCCATTCTTGATGTGGAAAGCTTTGACAGATTTATTCCAAAGCAAGAGCGATCAGAGGAAGTTGGCGCTCAAGGATAAACTCATAAACATAAAAATGGAGAAAGGCAAGAGTATGCCCAAGTACCTCACGAAGTTTATCCAATGCAGGGATGAGTTGGGAAGTGTGGGGGTGACTGAATGAAACAACAGGCAAATCAACATCGCAGTGAGAGAATTTTTGATGTAGGAGACTGGGTATTTTTACGGCTACAACCATACAAACAAATGTCCCTCAAGAAATCTAAGAAGGATAATAAATTATCGCCAAAGTACTATGGTCCTTACAAGGTGTTGCAAAATATTGGTACTATGGTATACAAATTGGAGCTTCCTGCTTCTTCATGAGTGCATCCAGTTTTCCATGTTTCATGCTTAAAGAAGGTTACAGGTGAAAATCTTCCAGTTCAAAAAATATTGCCAGAACTTGATGAGGAAGGAAAAATCATATTGGAACCTGAAGCGGTCACAGAAACAAGAACTCGACAAGTACGGAATCAATCAATTTCAGAGTATCTCATCAAGTTGAAAAACTTACCCACCGAAGATTCTACATGGGAGGATGAGAATTTTACACAGAAGCACCCAGAGCTACTCAAGCATTGAGGACAACATTTTTTTGAAGGAGAGGGGCATGTTAGGTCCCTATATTACTAGTATAGTCCCTTATTGTTGTTAGTGTAACCATCTTATTGTTATTATTGTACCCTTGTAACCCCCATATTGTTATTATTGTGCCCTTAAATTATTATTGTTAGGTCATCTAGGATTACATTGTGGCCCCATGGACTCCTATATATAGAAATGAGGTTTTGTAATTTGTATCATCCAAGAATTTTTCATTCGTGTAATCTATTGGAGGTTGGCCCCTCGAAGTGGCTTATTTCTAAGATGTTGATATCTCTTTACTTCTATTTTTGGAGTTGGTTTCACAACATAAACTCTCTATAAAGTGATCATATAATATAATCTCACACACTAAAATAGATATTAGCCGTTGAACGATTTGAAATCTTCCACTACTGCTAGATCATAAAATAGTTAGTAAATAGTATGAAAAACAACTAAATGCACTAAACATTGGCTATTTATAATGGATTTCAATTCCCATAAAAAATACTAAACCTTTATACATCTTGAATTTCACATCCCATTGTTTACTTCACTCGGCATGCAAAATAGGAAGCTTCTCTTCTACACAATTATGCACAAAATCATTTTTGGGAAAAGATAAGAGTGGTTGAGGGAAGTGTAGGTGCTTCAAGAATGAAATGAGCATGAGGCTCAAGCACATGGAAGTGTCCATTATAACACCTCCTCTTTCTCAAAGTGTGGAATGTCACCGACGATACTCCCTAGCATCGTTGGAGGGATTCACCACGTCATCTACGAATAGCACTTTCTAGAACTGCATGAGGAGCATACAGTCTTTTAACGCACTGAATGCAGAACATATGGTATCAATTCATGAAATAAATCATATCATATGGTATCATATGTTATATGAATATCATATAGTGTTCTATATTGTTGTCATATATTGTAAGGAAGACGTGATGCCACAGGGAGGTACGAGGGCGCAAATGTGTCGGCAGTTGTGTATGGAGTACAACCTAGTGGAAGAGTGTAAAAAAAGGTGACGATTTGTGTTCGATGCGTATATGGGCACAGTGGAGTGTTAACATGGAGCCATTATGCATTAACGGGCCAAGGTATAGCATTTGTAGTGTTATGTGCAGAGGCCAGCACTTAGGGTTTAGGTATATATTACTGCGTGAAGAGGGAGGATGTGTATGAGTAGACCCGAGTGGCATGTATTGCAATTGGAACAGTCGAATGATTGTGTTTGCATGAAGAGAAATATATGTAGAGATATATCCAGATTTGGTGGTGCAGTGGAGGAGGTAAACTATGGAGTCGGACAAGGTGGGCACAGTGGGAAGCACTGTGAGCGTGCACAAAAGTAGAGAGAGGAGGCCAGGATATGGCTCTCAATATTCAACACAACATATCCCTGTAGCATCTCCATACCATTGCGATTGGTTGATTTTATGGATTTTCATCGCAATGAAATTAGTGGAGCCTTAACTAGGCTGACTTGTTTTCAATGATTTCAATAGGATGATGCACAAATATTTTGCAAAGATAAGGTTGGAGGAGTGCTAGATTTCTTACAATATGCACATGGCATATTTGATTTTAAATTTGAACTAAAATTGTCAACTATGCCTAAAAAACACTTCAAATATGTGTTGTGAGGGGATTCGAGGGCCGACAGGGAGGAGCGCATTTGGTGAGGGGAGTCGAACCAACTGTGCAGACTTGGAGCTAAGATATGAACCTATGGGAGGTTCAGTCAATACCAGAAGTGTTGGTATTAATGATGGAAAAGGGGACTGGTAAAATATGGTGGTATGGAGTGAACGGTGTGGAGAGGTTAGCCCATGCATCCATGAGAATTCAAACAATAGGAAATAGCCATGTTGAAAAAAAACCGGTCACTTGCAATTACTCCTCCAAGTTCAGCCAATTGAGGCAAATGTGAACTGCCAATCCCCGATGTTGTGGTGGATTCGATACACGAGTGTACAAAGTCACATGAGCTTAGAGAGTGTGGTCTACTCTCTAAACTATTGGTAATAGGCAGTATGTGGGGGGAGCTCTCAAAAGCATAAAACTTAAATGAAATAATATGTTGAAGTATGCTCTGGTTAAAAAAACTAAAACTAAAAACACAAAAGAAGCTATATAGAGAGTTCCAAACAGTAATAATGCAAATGATGGCTCGATGGTCTCTTCTTATTGAATGCTTGGAATAAAAGAAAATCTTACCCAGCTGCCAAAGGGCCCCTAGGCAATGGCTCTAGGTCCCGATGCAAGGATGTGTGTCTTTCAAGTTCTGCCTTTTGATGTAGTCCAACTCTCTCTCTCTGTTGTGGTGGACTAAGAAGTTGGGTGGCCAACCATCGAGTCCTCTTTAGCTCCAGCTCCTTGGGTCACACGCAATGCTGGTGTTGCTTGGGAAACTTTGGCCAGCATAACCTTGTGATCACCATTTTTTCATCTCTTGGTGGGTTTATATAGGTGAGCTTCAAATTCTCCTTCCCTCCCTTGGTACATGATGGTTGGTGACCCAAGGGAGAGGTGTGATTCCATTGTGTGCTCTTTTTTTGTGTGCTCACATAATGTCTAAGGAGGCGCTGGTGGCTACCCTTAGGCAACTTTCACATAAGGAGTAACTATCCTTTTCTCGTAGTGGTCCTAGAAAGTGAATTTTTTCCATTTCCAGGAATGCACGCTTATTGGGCAAAAGGGCGTGCAGAAGGCACTCTTCTCGAAGGAAAAAGCGTGCATTTGAGCATTTATGACTAGTTCAAATCTGATTTTTTCAAAACCTTAGAGATTTTAAATACTTCTCGATTCCATAATGTATTCCTGTCCTATAAATCCTTAGGCTCGACATTAATTGATGTCATCTTCTGCTGTACGATTTTCCAGTGTCAACAATTTCCCCCTAATGTGTGAGGTCTAGGAAGAACTATATAGCCGATATACATTATAGTTTCTTTTCTGTATCGTATGCAGAGAGAGAGAGAGAGAGAGAAAGAGAGAGAGAGAGAGAGAGAGAGAGGCCTGCGTGTACTTTTGGAATAGACAGCACCTTGCACTGTTTCCGACATAACCATGGCCTAAGGGACCCCCTGCAAGCAGAAAAAATATACAACATATTTACAAAAATTCAATGAGGCGGGCATGTCCCATGCTCATGATGCTATGGCTAGTTAAACAAGATTAACAGATACGTGTGCTATCTATGTCACTACTGTGGTAGTGGTGCTGGTGGTTGTTGACAACAACTGCTGACGCCCTCAAGGGCATTTTTTTTCTTTAACGATAGGTGGAATGTGGTACCCATATGCGTAATCTTGGTATGGCATATCACTACGCAATGTACACATATGTACTAGCTGGGACCTTCCTGTGTAAGCATTGTTGTCAGAGATGCTTATAAAGGAACAGGTCTTCGATGGATCCTGATCAAAGTGCAATGGTCGTAAGGTACGATACCATCATGACATGAAAGATTTTGCTATAGTTGAATTTCAAGAGGATCAATGACATCTATGGACAATGATGTCTCCCATAGTGCCACCTGAGGATACCACTTTGCATGGGGAGGGGTCATCCAAGGTACCTCTTCCTTTTTGGAAAAGAGGTGTTGAGGTCAAGAAAAAGGAAGCCTTAACCGAAACATGATGGGTTTAACATAGGCATTCTGGTGAGCGGTAGCTGAAAATGGATGATGGGGATTCAGTGGCCCGAGGTTGAAGTATACTTGAGCAGCATGGCAGTAGTCATAGGTATTTCTGAAGGGAAAATTCCCTGGAGTCGGTAGGACTTTCAGGGCAAGTATGAACTGGCTATGATTGCCATAATGGTGTGTGCATGGGGGGGGGGTGAAATATTTCAACCAAGAGAGATGGGGGACTGCTGCCATGGGAGAAAAGGTGAAATATGAGGGCAAATTGTTCAAGGGAATCGTTTGCTATCTTTGTACACTTACCAAAAGAATAAAATAATGGGGTTTGGTTTGTACAAAACACAGAGACAGGTACCCCAAAACATAAAAGAGGGTCGCTCACTGAAGGTGTGAGGATAGTGTTTTGCTGGGGGTAGGGGTCCCATTGGCTGGTCTCATGTGTGGGGTTGATGAAGCGGAAGATGTCACAGATGGTTTTATGTTGATGGAGGTATGGTGGGCCAAATGCAGTGCATGAAGGTGCACTTTCATTCTACTTGTACAACCCGATCGTCTGGGAAGGGAGTTGAGTTTAAATGGTGAACTTGACCTTATGCATGATATGTGGATGGGCATGAGGTGTTTACTGGACTAAAATGGTATGGCCATGGCGTCACTTTTGGGGTGATATATGGTCTACTTTGGATGACGATCGCCATGGAGGGGAGGCTCTACCGACCATCGAGGACGTTTATCATATGCAGGATGGGGTGATGCTAAATGTGGTCGGGTATGAGGACCCTATGGTTTATTTCTAATGGAGAAATGATGTCAGGATATGCAAAGTTTTCTGGGACTCTATCATGTTGAGGGTAGAATGATACCTGCTCCGGAACTTTCAGTGGGTGGTTCTATGAATGGTTTGTGGGTTCTTCCTGCAAAAAACAACTACCTCAACTGAAAGCATCTTATTTTCATCCAATATTATTAAAAAACATGAATTTTGGAAAGGAAGATGGGAGGGTGCATACCTGCTGGCGCTTGAAAAAATATTTCTTCAGAAAGCGAATGTGGGGCATCGCTTTTGTTCATCATGGTATACTAATGATGGTGCAACTTACGGTTTGCAGAATAGACCTTCTGATCTCCTATTATGGACCTCCAAAGTTTTGGAAAAGGGTGATAAATATTGGATTATGGCCCTAATCCTATTCATTTGTACTTGCTGAGTTTTGGGAGATCAGAGGTGATAGCAGAGCCTTTCTTGTCATTGTGGTTAGCCTCTGTACCGGGGATTAGCGATATTATGCCGAGGTAACTTCAATGACGTCTTGTATTTTAAATTTTTTAGTTTGGTGATGTCGAGGGCCGTACAAATTGGGTTTGTACAACCTCAAAGGGGATTTTTTCCCTATATTGCGCAGGCGATCTAGGCAAAGAGGCGCCTCCCTTGCGCCTATTTTTTAGGTACAATTGTGTGAAGGCGCGATGTTCCTTCCTTTTTGCGTGCAAGGGCACGCCTGTGAACAAAACAGGCGCGCAAGGGCAGTGTTTTTGAAAAACGAGTTTTTTGCTGTCCCTTATGATGTTTCTCCTCTGTACTGATGGGTGCCTGTTGCTTGGTAGGTTGGTGTGGAGAGAACAAGATTGGCCCGAGATCTGGACCGCTCTGGCTGCAGATGCTGGGGCGCGTCGACAGTTGGCCGCATGGGGCCTCCTGAAATTTGCTAAAAATGAGTTCCTTTGGTCAAAGGATCGACTGTTACGTTATATCATACATCATTCGTGCAAGAGGCACAACATGTTTGTCCTGAGGGGGACGAACTTGATTATCCATCAAGAGATGGATATATAATTTATGACCGAATCACTGCCTCAGTGCGAGGCGTTAAGGTATCCACTTCCTGCTAGACGAGTGAACCTGGACAAGTTCTAGAGGAGGCATTGCGGTGGTGTGCCTCTTACTGAGGGGTGCATCAATATCACATCAATGATAGATGTGGCCGAGCGGTGTGCTCTGGCGATTATTGTGCGACTAGCGGGGTCATTTTCACCACATAGGGCATCAGGCCCAGAGGTGGGAGTTTTACACCATTTCAGGAACATGTATTTTTTCGAATTTTCCCGCTTCTACTTTGATGGTATGGTGTCGCAACTGAACAAGGTCCAATTTGGATCCCAATCATTTGCGTACGCTAGCATTTTTTGTAGCATTATGTACGATAGGGTCATTCTGCTGAGGCCCGTGGTGGTTGTGCCTATTGGGGGCCCGAGGGAGACATGCATGAGGAGGTGGGCTCCTGTGATGCCACACAGTGGTGGTGGCATGGTGGGTCGTTATTGGAATGCCATGACGAAGGCTTTGTTTGAGGCCAATTCACAGATGTTTTCGCCATACCCGTACGCGGGGATGGACTTTCACAGTGATCCAGATATTGGTCTCCCTTTCAGTTATGTTTGGGGTCTCGCAGGTACATGCTATATTTTTGCATTTGTTTGAGTTTTTATGTACTTGAGTGTTTTTTATTGACACTGACATTATTTTGGTTACTCCTACAGATGTTGGTGAGGTTGGATGCCTAGTGGCCCAACTGGTGGGTCACGATCCTCTACCATGACCGCCGGGTGGTCGGGGAGGAGGTGGCGTAGGTGGACCCGACGGGGGTGCTGATGGACCTGGCAGGGATGGTGCTGGACCTTTTGGTGAGGGCAGAAGCTCGGTTGCAGCTGAGGTAGTAGTCGAGAGAGCTTGTGTGGATATGGAAGAGGCGTGCATCGCAGTACTTACGGCTTAGGTGGAGGCTCTAGAGGATTTCCGGGGTCAAGTGGACCATTTGACCCACGGGATACCTGACCGAGGTTTTATGGATGACTTCAAGAAGGCATGGCTAGAGACAGTGATGGCTCGTGAGAGGGACTGCCATCCTACTCTACAATGGGTAGCTATCGCAGTGGCGACAACAGATCCGATGGTGGCACCAGGAGCAGTGGTGGGCCCAGGTGCTCCTCTTGAGGGGGCACCTACCTAGAGTAGATTTGTACATAGGGAAAGCACCTGTTATGAGGATGTTTCCCTTATTTTTGACGACTTTTGTATTTTTGGCTAGCCAATGGGCCAGTGATACTATTTTTGTACTCTGATACACATATTTTTTGATATATATATATATATGAGAGATATTTTTTGCAGCTCTACATCGTGTGCTATTTATTTCAGTTTATGCATTTTGTGTTATGCTGATGGATATATATGTTTTTGGTTTTTTATGTATGATAGTTTATTTTCGATGCATTCCAGTCTAGGATATTGTTGGCTATGCGATTAGCTGCTTGGTTTTGATTCCTTGATACATGTGAGAATGTAATGTAATCAGACTGTCTGCTTAATCTTCTGGCACACAAATATTTTCTAAATAGGTTTGTGTCTTTGGTTTCAAATGTTTGGTTTAACTGCAATACCACTAACTGGGAATCTAGGTAGACATGCATATGGAAAATGGCCTAATGGAGGGCCGCACACATAAGTCCGATAACAGCGTCATATTCTGCCTGATTTTTGGTTGCTGATCCGATGCACACATTGTTTGAACACAGTGGTGATCAGTCAGGGTAGTAGACGACCTAGGTGGCTGTAGCTAAGTTTTGAGACCATCGCGATGCTCCATCAGAAAATTCGAAATAAGGTTCAAGTTGGTGATCCATGGTGACACTTTAAGCGCGTTTAGGTTTTTGGGTCAAAAATATTTTGGTATTGGAATTTTTGTGTACTCTAACTCTAGGGGATAAGGGCTATAGGGGCCCTTATGGGTATAATTTCTTGAGGTAAAGGCCGTTGACGGGGTTAGTGAGGTAGGTCCCGTCCGGTTCCGTCAAGATGTATGCCCCCTACCGGAGACAATGTTTGATGATATAGGGCCCTTTCCACAAGGTTTCGAACTTTCCTAGCCCTAAGGCTTCTTTTGCGACATCATAGCAGAGGACCATCTCTCCCTTGGTAAATGAGCGAGTGGTGATGTGGTAGTCGAATGATGATTTTACCCTTTTTCTATGGGCCTCATTGTGTTGGAGCGATTGTCGCTTATTTTCTTCAACTAGCTCAAGTTGTACTAGGCTTCGTTCAGAGGCTGGGTGTCATCAACGAGTTCGATGGCAGTATGCAATTTTGGGATCTCGCGTTCTATGGGGATCATAGCTTCGATCCCATATACTAAGTGGAAAGGATTAAAACCAATGGAAGTCTTAACTGCCATGCAGTATGCCCACAGGGTGGAAAATAGCATGTGGCGCCAGTTGGTTTTGTGGTTATTCACCATGTGCTGTAACATAGTTTTGAGTACTTTGTTAATGGCCTCTACCTGTCCATTGGAATGGGGGTAATATGGTGAATTGAATTCATGGGTGAATCTGAGATGATGAGATATCTCCTCGAAGACTTCTTTTTCGAAGTGCTTTCCGTGGTCGGAGACTAACTCTTTGGGGATGCCAAATCAGGCTATCACGTGGTTTAACAAGAATCGAGCGGTGATTTCTATTGTATTGTCGTATGTGGCATGGCTTTGGCCCAATTGATGAAATAATTGATGGCCACGAAGATGTATTTATGGTTGCCTGATGAGGCTGGGTTACAAATCATGAAGTTGATTCCCCATTTACAGAAGGGGCCGACTACGATGACAGGATGCAGAGCAATGGGTGGTGCTCTTTCCTTGTGGGCGAAGCATTGGCATCGCTCGCATATTTTGACCGCCGTGATACAGTCACGAAACAGGGACGACCAAAAATACCCTGCTCATAGGAATTTTTGGCTGGTATCTATTCTAGATAGATGGCGGCCGCATGCACCTGCGTGGCAAACATTCAGGGCTTTCTCTGCTTGATCATGAGTGAGGCATTGCTACAAGATTGTATCGATGCGTCTCCTATATAAGACATCTCCTATGAGGAGGTATCGAGGGGATTGTTGGCATATGTACCGACGATCATCTCACGTGAGGTTAAGTTTGAACTTTTGGGTTCGTAAGAATAGGAGAATATCCCCATACCAAGGGTCATCGGTTGCTACAAATAACAGGTGTTCATCCAGTAGCAAATCATTTACTAGTGATCCTTTGGAATCTCCTGGGAGGTCTGTAATGAACTCTGCTAGGAAAAGTGCATTTTTTCTTTTGGGAGAGTGAAACTGTAAGTCGTATTCTTGGAGAATGACTATCCAGCGGGCGTACTCGTGGTTCATTATCTAGTGCATGAGCAGGTATTTGATGGGATTTGTATCTGCTATGACCATGGTATTTTTTAAGATGATGTGATGGTGAGGTTTCTGTACTATGTGGATTAATGCTAGGGCAGTTCTTTCTTCAGGCTCATATCTTAATGCAGGGCTTGATAGGGTTTTACTAACATAATAGATTACGTGCTCCCTCCCAACTGGGCCCTCTTGAACCAATATTATGGCCAATGTGGAGTCGAAGGTTGATAGATACAGGATATAATCCTTATTATAGTCAGGGGGACTGATAAGTGGTGCTGAAGATAGTGTTTCTTTCAGTGCATCAAATGCTTGTTGGGCATGATCATCCCATTTAAACGGTATGTCCTGGCAGAGGAGGCGCAAGAACCCTTGAGAATAGGTGGCATAATCTGGGACAAAACATCACAGAAAATTGGCCTTTCCTTGTAGGCTTTGGAGTTTCCTGAGGGTTCGAGGTGGAGTGAACTCTTTAATGGCTTGAACTTTTAAAGGGTCAACTCGAATCCCTTGTTGGGACACAATAAAACCTAACAGTCTTCCTGCGTTGATGCAGAAAAAACACTTAAGAGGGTTTAAGCACAGGTTGTATTGACGGCATCATTGGAATACCAATCACAGATCCTCGAGATGGTCGGAGCATTTATTAGAGTGTACCGTAAGGTAGTCCAAGTAGGCTAGGATAAGGTGTGCCAAGTCATGAAATATGTAATTCATGGCCCTTTGGAAGGTAGCTCTGGAATTCTTTAGGCCAAATGGCATTACCTTCTATGAAAATGTGCCCTAGGGGGTGGTGAATGCAGTTTTGTACCGATCTATATGGCGGATATAGATTTGATTATATCCGGAGAACCCATCCATGAAGGATAGAGCCTCGTGGCCAGCGCAAGCATCAATAACTTGGTCAATGAAGGGGGTGGGATAATTGTCTTTAGGACAAGCTTTGTTCAAATCCCAGAAATTGGTGCAGACGCGTATGGTGCCCTATTTTTTCATAACGGGAACAGGGTTAGAAACCCAAGATGTAGAGGTGATGGGGTCGATAAACCTGGCTTTGTGAAGCTTGTCAATTTCTCGTTTTATTGCTTCTGCCTTTGATGGGTGTAGTTGACGGTTTTTTTTGCGGACTAGGGTTACAACTGGCCAAGTGTCAATATGGTGGTCTACGATCACAGGACTAAGCCCAGGCATCTCTGAGTAGTCCCAAGCGAAGATATCTCGATACTCTTGTAATAATTTGGTATAAGAGGCTACTTCTTCTAATGAAAATGCTGCCCCCAGTGACATTTCTTCGACTTTTGACAAATTTTGAGATATGTTCGCTTTGATGGTAGGTGAAATATTCGACACATTGCCTTCCTCAAATGTGTCAGGTGTGGGGATGGGGTTTTTAAACCAATTGACCTTTCCTGACGGCAGAAAGTATTTTGATTCGATCACATAAATCTCTGGTTCGGTTTTCCTGTCAGGACTGACTGCCTTCCTGGGAAGAAACAATGAACGGTGATGCATTGCATCCCATGGGTAATCGGGCTCCATCATGGTTTCCAGGATATCCTCATCCGAATGAAAGAGGGTCTCGAAGGGGGATTGTTCCCCCATAGGTTGAGACTGAATGGGGGTGATCCTGGTCGAGCTAGTTGAGAAACATGACAAAGACTCCATCGTGGATGTGGTGGAACCAGACGCCGTTGATAGAGTGTAGAAAGATTGGGTCTATACTGTCATAGGGCTAGCTACTCTTGTAGCTGCAGCTGTCTCAACACCTATGGTAGATGAGCAGATAGTTCGAGTCATGGTTCCGACTTATGATGTCATGAACCGTATGTGGTGTGTTATGTCATCGGCGTTTGGAGGGGCATGGATCTCCCTAATTAGCTATATTTCAGACGGCCACGACGGGGTGGATGTATTTGTCACATCCTCTTGGGTCATCGAACTATTCATGGAATCCCAGTCTGCACTGTCTTCTTGGGAGAGGCAGATGATGGGTGATTGCATACAGTCTAAAGATGTGTGAAATCTTGATATGTAGTGGCAATGATATACAGGGTGGTTATCCCTGCATATCTGGCATGAATATTGAATATCCATGTTAGCGTGGTACACTACATGGACTGGATACCATCGTTGGAACATTTCCAAGGCTGGGCAGTCAATGATGAAATGATCAAGCTCATCGCAAAGTACACACCTTTTGACTGGGGGAGGTGGTATGGCAGGGGGTCATTCAGGTGATCATTTTTCTTCTTGTAGGTACAAGATGATACAAGGCTCGTCATTAATAGACTGGATGGAGGGATCCTCCTCATAGGATCACTCGATCATGTGTAAGACGTCCCTATACCATGGTATTTCTGGACAATGGTGGGTATAATTCCCATAGGTGTCACAGAGAGCGCAAGCATGATTGGTATGCAATGGTTTGCCTGTACTTTTGGTGGCAAGTTCCTTTTTATGGGAATGTCGTTTTGAGGTGCCTGCCTCACAGTTGAGGATTGGTTTTAATTCGTCCAACTCTGGGCATATGTGAGTAGGGTGTCCTGTGACATCACATATAGCACAGGCTGATGACTCATGCTGCATGGTGGGGGTCACCACTTTCTTTCCTTTCTTGGCAATTTTCTTTATCATGGTCACCAGTTTTGCAGTGGGGATTTCCCTTGCGGGGGCGGTTTCAGCTGCTACTTGGGTAGGTTGGGGCTCCTCGGGACCAAGGGGCTTTAACCCAAACGTAGTAATGTTGGTAGCTGGCGTTCCTGGAGGAGGAACAAGATACCACACTAGAAACGCCAATGATATATTGGGTAATACCAGTGTTGCCAAGACCTGCTGGGAGGTGAAGCTAGGAGGTGGGTAGAGGAAAGGAGTTTGGGAGGCGGCATAGACTAGGGAGGCTGCAGTAGCTAATGCCTCGGTGTCGTTACTGCTTGAGTCCGTGTCCTGACTAACCTCAGTGCTTGATGTGGACATCATGCATACCGAGGCCCCTATGGCATTGGGCGATACCTCAAGGATAATATGACGATCTCCTAGGAATGACCTTAAGACGGATGACGGTTTGAATTGGCTAGGGCCATATTCTTGATACCATAAAAGACCATATGTGGCTGTATCTACATAGGGTAGAACCATATCTGTGTTGGTCAAGGGACGCTTTTCAGTGTGCATTAGCTGGTCTACTGTGAAGATTCGATCCTCATGGGGGAACGTCATGATGCCAGAAACGGAGGATGCTATGGCAAACATGGCGTAGATGTAACTCCACCCAAGGAGTATATTGTAATCCAAGTGAGCATCTGAGACTTCGATGTCTATGTGGACCGTCTTGCCGGCTAAACAGACTAGTACATTTTGGAAGAGGTCGACGGGGGTCGAGGGATGACCGTCATATGCTCTGAGTGTGATGACGGAAGGTTTGAGTTCGGAGGCTCCTAACTTTTGCCATACATTTTTCAACATGATGCATGTAGATGCACCCTCGTCAATGACACATTGGTGAATAGTGATATTTTGTACCAATACTGGTATCTGGAAGGCGGCCATGGAAGGAAGCCTAGGGGTGGCTTTGTCTAAGTCAAAATCCATCATGCGCGTGTCGGCAGGGTCGACGGTGCCTAATGTGGAAAGTAGGGCTTTCCTTTTCTTTGGGCACGACTACAGTACCTCCAAATCGAACATAGCAGCAAATGACTGAGCTAAATCATCTACGATGCTGTAATTGTGGGCTGCTTTGGAGCAGTTACTTGTTTGCCTATTAGGCCCTTTAACCATTTTTGGCAATGGTTCCAAAAGAATCTTTGGAATGGTTAGAGGTGCAGTTGGCACGCTCGTACTATCCCTTGACGTACTGGTGTCTGGTGGGGTGTCGTAGCTGCGATTTCGAGTTTGGAAAAACATTTCTTCCCCAACCATGTAAATTTCATGGTTGTTTTTTCCGGAATCGTCAGGGTTTTGCTGCTGTGTGCCGACCATTCCTTGATAGGGGAAGGGTTCTTGCATAACTGCAGTTGTCTGGGAAGATCCTCCTTGTCCTCGGTTACTTTGAAGCTTTTTAAGCTCGGGGAGTTCGGGACAGTGGTGAGTATAGTGCCTGTACTCACCACATATTGAACAAGAATGGTTTGTTCGTAGAGGTGGCCTTTTGCCTTGCTTTTGGGCATTGCTTGGTTCCTGGTTCTGATTCTGGTTGGAGTTACCTCCAGCCTGGGATCGTAGTGGGCACTGTTGGTTGCTGCCCCCCTGTCCAGGGTTCCCTTTGGGCTTGTTTTTTACCTTTCTTTTAACCACGTTAGGAGGGTACTTCTCCTGATCATACTGGTGTGGTTGATTTTGGGATGACTGCACAAAGTTTAGTTGTGCATTGTTTTGCGTAGGTGGGTTATGTGCTTGGGACTAAGCATACTGCTATCCCGTGTTTGCACTTGGCCATTGGGGGGGAGTTATTTCATCAGTTTTTCTTCCTGTGTACTAGGTCCCCTCAACCGGAGGGTAAGGTCCTCCTTGGTGATACACTAGCACTCTATTGGTCAAATTTTTCTACTGCATATGATGACTTTGAAATCCGGGTTGAAACATGTTCTGGGTATACCCATGTGTGTAACCGAGATTCTAACTGCTGCTGCCTAGGTACCCTTGGGTCATTGACCCAATAAGTTCGTCTGTACATTTTGACGCCCCTGGAAATTCTTGCTAAGATTGCAGGCACGGGGAGTTGGGCAGGATATTGTATATGTATCCTGATTGCGTGTAGATCAGTTCAAGCTATTGGGATTTACTGATTATGTCCTCTTCGGATGTGGGGTTACATTGTGCCACATCCTTTGAAATCTCTTCCATCAGCGTTTTCAAGAATAAATCTAAAAGGAATCAGTCATTGAGTTGTGCTTTGCATAAACTGCGACATCGTCTCCACTCGTGGAGATGTTCTGAAATATGGGTAGAGGGGGATTGTCTGAAATGATTCAGTAACTCCATTCCTGAATCATGGTGAATGGGTAACTGCTAGTATGTGAGGAACGCGGTAGCAATGGCACTAAAGGTTCTATGTGAAGCAGGATATTGCTCCACATACCATTTCGCAACTACTCCCGTAAGAGTGTGTTGAAACAACCTCAACTGAATAGGATTGTCAATGATGCTATTCGATGAGCACCATAGGTGAAAGGTCATTATATGATTTCCTGGGTCTTCCACTTGCTTGCCTTCAAACTTTGGTATGTCTGAAGGGAGCTTCGTGGGCATGGGAGGCCAATTGGGTTGATGTGCAATGGGGTCATTGGTGAGCTTGGTCAAATCCGATAAATTTAACGTCACTAAGAAGGGTGACTGGGAGGTTGACGCCATGGCAATGTGTGAAGAAATGAAGTTGTGATTAGGAAGAGGGTGAATCTGTGACGTACCCTATTGTGAATTTAGTTGGCTTCCCGCATGGGATGCACTCCTCTGCCCCATAGGGGATGAGGGGGGAGTGGTGTGCGGTGTGGTATTGGGAGATCGACTAGGGTTCCCAACTAAGGTTGCTCCAAGAAAGGAGGAACCAACCACTGTGGCAACGTTCCGTCTTTGACACCTAAACGGAAAAAGACCTGGAACCCCTCCCGGTAATAGGGGTAGGTCCAAAAGAGGCCTGGACTAACGAGGTTCCGTTGGAACTGTTTGAGTGTTGACCAGGTTAGGTTTTGGAAAAAAATTTGAGGGGATCAAGTCTGTGATCACGTCAAATTTATGGCCACATACATAAAACAAAGTGAAAATGAAATGAATTTTCCTTTACCTTAATCTATGTGATCAATCAAGAAAAAAATGGTTTTGTTTGTTTACACGTGATACTCAAAATCCTAGAAGAATTAATATGTCCTCACACACTCAAAATTAATTGGGCCTTGAGAGGATATCCTGCGAGTGCTTTCACAACGTCCCGTAAGAGCTGGCGATGCCCCCAGTCAGCCGAAGAGAATCAACCAAGGTAAGGGTAGAGGGTCTGGAGCATGCCTGCACCATCACCTATAGGATAAAGTATTCCCTATTTTTGGCCACTAAGAACCACCGTCCTACGTGAGCGTTCGAGTCTTGGGCTTCTTGGTAGTAAGCTAACAGTACTGAGTATCATTCGGGTCAGGTAGCCCCAACTGATACCGCAAGCAATACTCCGAAGCCTAACCCCCTCTGAATCGGGTCTTTGCTGTGCTCCGGTTTTCTTTTCTGTGGACTAATAGGTGGATTTTAAAGCTCCCTAAAAATGCAACTTCTATGTTTCAAATGTGAAGCATGATCAAGGCGGCTTATTGGATGCCTACCCCCTTGATCCTAACTTCAGGGATGATTTTAAGGATGGAAAATTATCTTAAAGTTTAAAAAATTGGCGAATCTCACTAGTCTCTAATATGCAAACTATAAAAATTTTATTGATGTATTTGTAAAATTATTCAAATTTATAATGATATTATATATATTGTATATATAATGTTGGCGATTTTTAATGTAAAATAATTTTATACTATAAAATTTGGGCGAATCATTTTTATAAAAAAATGGAAATTGGCGAATCTTTTTTTTGGAAAAACCATTGAAAATTAGCCCACCTACAAATATTAGCCCCTAAAATTTTCCATGCCTAACTTAATCTATAATTTCTCTTATGGCCTGTGTGGGGAAAATTTAGTGAGTTGATTTAAGTTATTTTTAGGTGGATTTTTATTCTTAGTGGGTGAATGTGTGTGAGCGTATGGTGAACAATCTCATAATTTGAACATATGGATATCGGTGATCCTTTACAAAAGTCCCCTAGTTAAACTTTGTGACGTTGTTCCTTGCTCAAATAGAAAGCATTTGCAGATAATGGGCCGCTTCCAAAACCTCCTAGTTAGTCTATGTGAGTGAATAAAGGGATATGGAAAATCACAAATGTAGAGTGTTCACATGCTTTTCTAGGGTCACCAAATGGTGCAAAGACAACAGATATTACTTGCTCTAATTGGTGATTCAATCCTAGTCCCGCAATTTCCTAAATGCAAAAATTGAATTTAAACTAAACAATTTCTACACTAGCTTATGCATGTGTGGTCATGAGCTACTTACTTGGACTATTTAAGCTAAGTGTGCATACCAGAATGTGCAAAAAACATAAATTGTTCGGAAAGCAATTGTTAATTCGCCCCCTACTTAAACTATGTGAACACTTTTTTACAAAAACCAACTTAAATGAAAACTAACTAAATGCCTAAGAAAAGCAGCAAGAAATCAGTTCTCAGAAGCTGTGGGGTATCAACATAGGTGTTGGTAGGTACATCAGGGGCTGCCCAACACACTTACAAGCAGAAAAGATACAGAAAATAGGGAGAAAAAATCTCTTTGCAATTTGCATGCAAAAACCCTTAACAGGTGCGCCTTCCTATGCATAGGTCACTCCTGAACGTGCGCAATGTGCCTCTGTGTGAAAAAATTGCGCGCAAAAGTCCTATGAGTAAAAGATTAAGATTTGTCTTCTTCAGTATGTTACCTCGGTGAGTCTAGGGACTGCAAGATGGGTTAGACGACTGTCAGCTCCAATCCAGCATAGATAAAGGGTCTCCTGCAAAATATGGCACAACCACATAAACTTGAAACACGTTAGTGGAGTTGCCAATCTTTTTGTGGTGGATTTGACACACAAGTGTACGAAATAACACGAGCTTAGAGAGTGTGGTCTACTCTCTAAACTATTGGTGATAGGCAGTATGTAGGGGGAGCTCAAAATCATAAAACTTAAATGAAATAATATGCTGAAGTATGCTCTGGTTAAAAAAACTAAAACTAAAAACACAAAAGAATCGATATAGAGAGTTCCAAACAGTAATAATGCAAACGATGGCTCGATGGGCTCTTCTTATTGAATGCTTGGAATAAAAGAAAATCTTACCCACTTGCCAAAGGGCCCCTAGGCAATGGCTCTAGGTCCCGATGCAAGGATGTTTGTCTTTCAAGTTCTGCCTTCTGATGCAGTCTAACTCTCTCTCTGTGCTGTGGTGGACTAAGATGTTGGGTGGCCAACCATCGAGTCCTCTTTAGGTCCAGCTTCTTGGGTCACACACAATGCTGGTGTTGCTTAGAAAACTTTTGCCAACAAAACCTTGTGATCACCATTTTTTCATCTCTTGGTGGGTTTATATATGTGAGCTTCAAATCCTCCTTCCCTCCCTTGGTACATGATGGATGGTGACCCAAGGGAGAGGTGTGATTCCATTGTGTGCTCAAATATTCTTTTTGTGTGCTCACATAATGTCTAAGGAGGCGCTGGTGGCTGTCCTTAAGCGACGTTCACATAAGGACTAACTGTCCTTTGCTTGTAGTGGTCCCGGAAAGTGACTTTTTTCCATTTCCAGGAATGCACGCTTATCAGGCAAAAGGGCATGCAGAAGGCGCTCTTCTCGAAGGAAAAAGCACGCATTTGAGCATTTACGACTAGTTCAAATCTGATTTTCTCAAAACCTTAGAGATTTTAAATACTTCTTGATTCCATAATGTATTCTTGTCTTGTAAATCCTTAGGCTGGACATTGATTGATGTCGTCTTCTGCTGTACGATTTTCTAGTGTTAACACCCCATAAAGGAGTTTTGCAACGCATGAATAGTCACCAGCAGATACTGCACATTTTTTCGAGTTCGAGACTGTAGACAGTGCAGGGAATGCCGCTAAATTCTCTGCTAAAATTTAGTTGATGGGACATTCATTAAACTCATGACTAATAGTATAATTTTCATGCATAGAGAGACAAAAAAATCAGTGCCTCAAATTTCAACAAGGCATGAGATTGCCTACTCTGATACAATGTTAAACTCAGCAATAGACTAGGCATGAATACACAACATAGGAAAGATAAGTGTGAGATTTCAGTACCATTAACATGATGTACATTTATAATACAATGTGGTGACCCTTAGATTTCAGATTCCAAGGTCCCTTGGACTTTGTATGTCCATTCACCTTCTACACCAACCCTTAGAGGATTGGGTGTCCAACAAAGAGGATCCATTCACTGTTTCCTCAACTTATTTTGAACTAGATCCAGTAGGTGATATGGTGCATCATTTAATAATTGAATTAAATTTTTATCTTTCCATTGTATCCTTTGATACCTTACAGAATGTTGTTCTCCCATCTAATGAGAACCTCTTATAAGTCATGGTCTCCTGGAAGTCATGATCAAGGTTCAATGCAAAGTTTATTTTCCTGTATCAATTTCATTAATAAATGAAACAAAGTCCCAGAACATAGTTCCTTTTCTTGTGTCAAGATCGGTAAAAAATGTATCAAGGACCTAGAGCAAAGTTCCTGTTCTTGTGTCAAGCTCCTTAAGAAATGAAACAAGGTGACAGAGCATAGTTCCTTTTCTTGTGTCAAGCTCATTAAAAAATGAAACAAGGTCTATGAGAAAATTTCCTTTCCTTATGTCATGCTCATCAAAAAATTAAACATATCCCCTTCCAATTTCAGTATTTATTAGATCTTGCAAATTCCCAGTCGAGTCTTTCACTTGATCTAAAAAAGGAACCTTCATTCCATCCACCTGTTAGTAACTGATAGTTTATTTAGGTGAATGAAATGAAGCTTTGGGGCCATGTACCTAGCATTGGGTCATTATGTTTTGGGCATGCAAACTTATTTCAAGCATACTTTTTCTTTGTTTAAATCTTGTGTAAAAATGAAACCATTCTCAAGCATAGTTTTTGTCATGTTTTGAGCTTGTGAAAAATTGAAAGCATCTTCAAGCAATTTCAAGCACAATTTCCCATGTTTCAATATTCTATAAAAATGAAATCATTCTCATTTTATCCCACGTTATATCTATTTTTTATCAGCCTATTTCTCCTAGATGAGCCTTAGTTTTCTCATTCCATTGTTACCATCTATTTGGTCGATCAAAAGCTTTCACTTGGTTTTTTTATGTTTTCTTGAAGAATGAATGCGATGAGTGGTATTATTATTCAACCTATTTACCTTTATGCATTTTGAGTAGTTCCATCATGATCGGAACCATTTGCTACCATTTATACCACTCATTCCTTGAGGAGGGATCCTCTTTCAACTCTTTTCAGACTCCCAAAATATGAAAATATTGTCAAGAACTTGTCTTTCCAAACTCATTAAAGTAAATTAAACGATGTTTACTTAGTATAATTTTAACCCTTTTCCATACTGAAATAGAATATTTATGAAAAAATAATAGCTCAGTCGACCATGGCTATGAGGTTCTCGTGAGTATCATTTTCTGCCCTTTCAAACTCAACCGACTATCTACAAAAATGAACCTCTAGAGTTTTCCTTTTTGCCTCTTTTTCAAACTCTCTAAACATGAAAAATATGTTGAGTTATACTGTCATTAGACTCGTAAAAAAATAATACAATGATGGACTCATCGAACATGAAGATACTGAACCAATATTTCTTAGGGTTCATTAAACATACTCAGATGGATTCATCCAAAGGATGAACTTACAAATGAAGAAAATGTTATCCTCCATAAGCTTGTTAAAAAATAAAGAGTTAATAACCACTAATGGTTGGGGAAATTGGGAAAACATGGTAATCCACTTGTTAATGGCAGTGAGCCAATCTTAAACATGAATCTTCCACTTCATCTCTTTGGTTGTTGGGTTAGGAAATATGCTTGTCTTTTGATTCATCATACCATTTCACAACCTCCATTTTTGGTTTTGGGGCAATGCTACCAACTCCATTCAATGTCATCGATATGTTCAAGAGAATAAATTCACTCAATATATTATACAATACTCTTAATCCTTCATTCCATGTTTTCCATTCTTGATCTAGTTCCATATCTTCATCATTCTATCTCAAATCATGATGCGTTGTTTGTCTCGTTGATGGGGGATACCTCAAGGCCCTCCTACGACGGGTCCCTTCCTATAGACATCAGCTCATTATCCAGGAAGGTGAATTAGAAACACCCTTCAGTACCTTGGGGATTGAATGTATCAATGGAAATTTTCCTCACTCTCGGTTACATGTTTTCATCCTTTCCATTCGATTGAAATATTTTTTGTGATGTTCAACTTCAAATAATTCATTCACACCATACGAATTTTATTTTAGTACCTTGAGAGCCATTAACATCATCGGTGGTTTCTCTCGCGTTTGTTCATAAATTACATCATTGGTTGGTAATCATATGGTGTATACCATATTCAACCTCATCTCATTGATTCAAATGGCTAGAATCGTACATTAGACGATTGAGTGAACTATATAGAAGACTTCGAATATAGTTTCATCCATCGGAGCTGCGATTTCAGGTTTAATGCAAGATTACAGAGAATTATGGCTATGATTATGTGACCATCCAATAATGGTTCCACCATTTTTCATAATTGGGCATGTATTTTTTATCATTGTACATGTAATGTTATATTATGTGCTGAGTATGGGTATGTCTCCCTCAGCAAATATATCATTATGTAAATGTATTGTAATAGATGATGATCTCGACCAGTTGTTCTTGATCCAGACTTATCACAATGTAAAGCACTTAATTAATCAACCAGTGTTTCTCACTTTGTGATTTAGGGGGGAATATGTTATAGGTAATTTTTTCGCATATGGTCAATGGGTCTATTAACTGGATCAATCAACTTCCATTAATACCTTCTCAACATCCTTGTACAAAGCCCTAGGCATGAATCTTCCTAATACTTGGTTTTTTTGTCTTAACTACTTAATTTCCATGATTTGAAGGCATAAATCACCATCTTCCCTTAGGAGACTTCATTCAATGTAGGTTTCTCCACTCTACACCTGCACTGATCATTAACAGGTTGTCCCTTTCTAGAAGTGTGTTGATTCTAGAAATTCAAGAAAAATAAAAAGAGACCTGAAGCTTCCTCTTCCAAAAGCTTCCAAGAGTTGTTCCAACCGTTTATATTTGATAATACCTTTGAATCATATCCAATCCTACCATGTATATTTCACCTCTTATCCCTTGAGTTCATCCTCCCATTAAGAGTGGATCTCAATCCTAAATTAGTAAATGGCTAAGAATTCCTAAACTGACTCCCTCTCCTATATATTTACTTCCACCTTCAAGCTAGTGGTTGGATTTTCGAGATTCATAACTCTCATGTTTTAGCCATGAATATAAGGAGAGTCACCATTCCATGCATTGAGGTTACATATATGTATACTTTATGGGAAGGAAGGACAAGTCAACTTGGGGAGTTATCTACATTATCAACTCCTATATTAGGTTGTAACTCTCTCCAATTCTATTAATATAAGGAGTAAATTGTTTTCCTATATATGATATTTATGTTCACATGTTTAAATGTATTTTTCATCCATTGAATGATGTGATCATTGGATAATTATACATAGATATTGTAGATCTTTTTCTTATTGTTTTTGTATGTGCGGGTTCTAATTATGGCAATCAAAGCTTGGATTGGAGCATACAAGCCAAAAAGAGAGTGAAACTTGTGATAGATTGCAGGTAGGACTCATCTCATTATTTAATTAAATTAAGAAAAACATTATATTTTTTTTCGTTCTGTTATTATAGACCAAACCATTAGGTCTAGGGAAGATACATTTGTCCATAGTCATAAATTATGTATAACAATAACGTTGAACAAAGAGAATAAACAAAGAGGAAACATGCAACAAAAATCTAATGTGGTTTTAGTGTAGAATAAAAATCCAATGTGGGTTTCTATAATATCCCCTGGTAAAATTGGTAAATATTTATTTACTGTAGGTAAGAAATAAACTATTTTGTTTTATGTTTCAAGTGAAGTTCGAATAATTATTAAAAGGAAATATTTGTTTAATATATTAAATGAATACTTTCTTTATGCAGTTAGCCATAAAGTCACATTGGGAAGTAATGGTGAGAAAGTTCACATTCGAGGTAGTTGGAAACAATTATAGGAAAGGGTTACCTACCTAAACACCTCCTTGAGAATAAAACTTCTAAATTGGAAGAGGGAGTCGAGAGGGTATGAGAGGAAGCTAAGGCAACCTAGACAACTTCTGACATGAAAATTATCAACGTGAGGAATTATTGAGTTGGTTAGCCAATGGAATTCCAACTAAAACATGTGTGCTAAGTTTGAGAAATAATACAATGCGGTGATAAGTAACGAAATTCCTCTCACACGTTTTCTCCAATGCAAAATAACACATGTCCAGTGTCAATTCAAAAGTTACGTCAAAGTATAAAGGAAATTTCTTGAACATTTATAACAAGAAAATATGTATTTTTTCAAATACTCAGTCTCAAAATACAGATTCAGAATTTAAATATTATGAATTACTAAATATGGACATATATATGTATACAATCTAGGTATAATGTGAAGTTGTACAAGAAAGTTCAAGAGCGAGAAGAATTTGGAAAATTATAACTAATGATTCCATTGTATTATCAAAGTAAAAACTAGAACAACAAGATACATAATAATGAGAAAAATATTTTTTTTATAATTCTTGACCGATAAATAAAGTAAGCCATGGTTCACTCATGAATGACGAAAAATACAAACATTATAGTAATTTTATAATTCTAGTATGGCATTGAAAAAACTCCCAACATGAGTATTGGTCATGGCTTTACTAATCAAGTACCAGAAAATACATATATAAATTCTAAAGCTAAACAAGCTATATATATATAACCTCGATAGAGGGAAACAATTATAAAACCTTAGCTACAAATTATTCGACACCTGTAGAACTGTAAGGGTAAGCTTTGTTAGATAAGGAACGTGGTATTGAGTGTTGAAAACCTACATGAATTTCTGAAGGGAGAAAGCTAGGATACCTCACCTATAAGAAGCAACAATTAACAAAGGGAAATGTTAGGGATGACATATACCTTAATCAAACTTGAAAAAAATTGACACTTAAACAATTATCTAGAGAGGTTTTTACCTGAAGTTGCTGCTTCCTTCCTTAACAACTCTCGACGACATTCCTAACACTACAAATAGTTAGATTTTCCTTTGGATATTCAACATTAAAAACTTGGGAACAAACGAAAACCATAAAAAATGAAGGTTTGAAAGCCTTCATATTTTGGTAGTCTCTGTGAGGAGTTTTTGAATAACAACAATGGCTTCGGTCATCCTAAAAAACCTGAAATTAATCTCAGCCATAGTATCAATAGAGAAGGTAATAATAAATTGCTATAGGGAACAAAAAGAACCAGTATGTCAGAAGGAAACTATATGAAAATATTGTTCACAATTACCTATATACATGTTTGGATGACATTGGAAGAATGGTCCAAGAGAAAATAGGATTGGATTCCCTCAACAGTTGTAGAGAAAATTTAGGTAGTGGCAAGGGGAAAATAATATTCATGAGGTGTTGAAGTGATAGTGTGCTTACCCTATAACCACATCCTCCTCATCAAACCGTTGGATTAACCCTAACAATATTTTACCATAGACCCAATCCCACATATTCACATGTTGTCAAATCATCAAGTGGTATGGAACCAAATTCCTTCTCGAGGTTTCGAGAACCCCCACAAAATTAAGGTTACAATATGTGTTATATATTAACTATGAAACATTATATGGATGCATTAAAATAAAAAACATTAACTTAGGTTCTATACCAATATTAATGTGCAAAACCATTGAAACACAAAATGCATGACTATAATTAAAATTTTTTTGATTGAGTTATGTTACAGGTGGTATCAGAGTTGAAGGGTTCAACATTGTTGCCTATTAAGGGAAAATTAATATAATTTGTGTTGTCGAATAGTTTGAAATATGGAAACCCTTCCTACAGGACAACGTTCTTCACCTTTAACTAAAACAAATGCTAAGTTACTAGTACATATATATGAAAAACCCTGGTCCATATCCACTATGTTGTTTAAGAATAGTGTAGAATTGATGGCAAAATTGACCAATAATTTGAGAAACCAAGTAATTTTTTATGTTATAGAAGAAGGGAAAGGAGAAGTAAATACTTCGGTCATGAGCACATTGAAATAAATTACATTGCATAAGTTCAATTATCAAAATACTAATTGAATTATTGTTGGGGTACCCTTATTTATAAGAGCTGATATGTTAGGTGCCTATGAGAGAAAAAAACTATTTTTACAACTTAAGTATTAACACATGTCAATTAGTAAATCATATACTCTGATCGTGGGATAATCAATATAATTAATTTTATGATTTATAATGGTAGGGAAGTATATGTGTAGACAATCAGAATACATATATGTCTATGAATGAAGTAAAGTATAAAGTTCCATATTGTTTCAAAAATTGTTAGATATAAGATGGGAATGCTAAAAGAGAAGGTAGGATGTTGTATATGGAATCACCTTAAAAAGGTATAAAATCATATTTATTATGATTATGTGTTAATAATTGTAAGAATCATAAAAATTCCTTATATTAAACATATAGTACAGATTTTTGAAGAAGGAGATAGGTATAAAAAGGGGTAAAGATATTTTTGGTGCCAAGTAAGTAATATTTAATTATTACACTAATCACTCCATTGGTATAAACTAAATCCTCGTACATATATTGAATGTTAACCAAGAACCTTGCTACAAAAATAACTGGAAAAATACTTAAAGGTAAAAAAAAAAAAAATAATAGTAACAAAGTTTAAATTCTAATGGAAGTGTGATTTTAACCATGTATGGGAATAAATCCAAAGGTAAATATGCTATAGCAATATTGTGAAACAATCAAAATAATAAGTGCATTTTATGCGTGTAGTAAACAAAAAAAAGAAAGATTATACACAGACTAAACTATGTATAGAATTAGAAAAGATAATAGGGAACCGCGAACCCTGTATTACATAAAGACAAATATATGGTGTATTTGTATACCCGAGAAGCTGTTTGGATATAATTAATCATGACCTTTGTCAAATTTTAATGGAAAACAGAACGCTCGTGATTAAAAAAATATGAGTTAATTAGAGTTATATTGGGTGGTCATAACCCTTTGCACCAAATCAATCTTTATAAAATGATATGGTAGACATTGACAATAATGGAAATAAAAGATTAAAAAAAACCATAAATTTGACCAATGTAACTCAAGTATAAATAAGTCCAATACAGTTATAACCGGATGGTACAAGTAAGTAGAATTTCGTGAGTGATGAAAACAAAACTGGTAAGAGAATTAATAAACATTGTCACTGAAAATATCTCTTCATGGAGGGAACAAAAAAATATTGGTTATAATATTGGAATAAATGGTGCAAACCATCAACATGGAGGATTGAGTAAGTTAACTAGAATTGTGAGACAAAATTCTTAATAAAAAAAATAGAAAAATGGTGGTATGTTGCGATAAAATATCATAATAACTTATGATGAGGAGACTAATCTCGAGGATAGTAAAGAAAACAAAATAATAATTACCTCTAATTTTTTAATGACTTGATAATAGTATCCTGGTTACTCCAAGGCACCAAATAAACATGGAAGTACATCAAAACAGTGTTGTTGATACTAAGAAAGATACCAACGTCACACCAAATTTAGTAAGCATAAAGTGAGTAGGATTAAAGATCATTTTCCAGAATATGGAAATTTACTATGAAGGGAATACAATAACCCTAAAATATAGAAAATTAATCAAGTAATGTATTGAATCTTTTGTATTTTATGGACACAAGGGGCTCAAATATTTTGGTGAGTTTCAAACTCATAACGCTCGATCATGCTATGATTTGATATTGGTCTATTTTATAACCTCCTTGCAATTGGAAAGGTTAAGTTTGATTGAAATAAATATGATAAGAGAATTTTTTATTGATTTAAATTAGTGCTAATGATAACTTCAATATCTGAAGAATTTATTTAATTTAGTACAACAGGATAAACCGAAAAGATGCAGGGTAGATTCCATGGGAAATCTAGAAAGACTGCAGGAAAATTATATATATACATATAGAAAAAAGGGGTCGAATGATATAGCCATAAAATAGAAATCAGAAACTCGTAACCTGGTTCTTGATTGTCTAAATTTTCATTTAATTTTTTGGAGGAAATCATAAGCTATAAAATTAAAACACAGGAAAATATGTATATATATGTATGTTAAGATACACATGACAATGAATTTGTATATTAAATACTTTGAGGAGTTTATTTTCCTAATGTGAATTAAAGAATTAATAGTGGATATGGACAAAATGTGATTAGAAACAAAATATAGCTGATTAAGCTAACTAAGGAAATGAGGCATTCAGAATAATTAAGTTGTGACAAAGAAAATGTGGGAAGTGTATTGGCAGAAGAATTACCTATACCAATTGTCATGAGATGTGCCAACATAGACAACGCCGCATGCCACTAGTCAATGTTATCCTAGATAATTACTTTAGGGAAATTCAATATGAATTTTATAGACTCAAATAAAGTTTCGTCAAAATGGTTGATTAAAAGAACATATGCTTACAAAATAAGTATGCTAATATAACCACCTAACATGATGGGTTGAGGAAACTGATAGGAACATAAGATGCAAGGGGGAAAGGACCCCATAACTGGCACACATGCGACCCGAGACACCTTAATCAATAATTTGTAGAATAAAAAGGGATGCAAAACCAAAGGAGAGAGTCGTAAGAAGCTCATGGGTGAGGCGTTTCAGAGATGTACGACTATAAAATTTGGTGATGTAATTTCTTGTTATCATTTTTTTCTTTTAAAGCATGTTGTACTAACTTGGATTATGCCTTTGAATTTTCATAATCATTTATTCTAATATTGCATTGTCATTTTGGTCGATGGTTTACACGAAAATATTAGAAAGAAAAGAATAAAACAACTGAGGTATAAAATTATGGTCAAGGCTTGTGTGTAAAGAAATCAATGAGATAATTAAGCAGACGTGACTGGGTACACTTGAAAAAGGATAAGAGAAAATTTGTTTTCAAAATAGTAAGCGGAAGAAATGTCGTGGAATTTTAGTAATGTTTTGTTGTGGTATATTTCATATCACGAAACTATGATGGTGCCTAAATGACATATCATTGGTTGTGAGTAAACATGGGGAGAAGGTAAGGAAATCTTCCTTGAACTTATAAAAAGAAAACAGAGATGATGATAACAAGTATGATTACTATGTGAATGGTACAATAGGATAATTAGTTATTCTCATATTGGAAAAAAAATTCTTACCACAGGATTTTAGAGGACAAAGGTAGTAAATTAACCTTTTGTTGAATGAAGTGAATAACATGCTATTAACTGATATAGAATAAAATAATTATACAAGAGTAACACAGTGAGTGTAAGACAATCAATACGCTTATGAGCACAAAAAAGTGAAATTTTTATGACTGCACATGGAAGAAAATTTACGTATAAATTTCTTCAACACCCTACAATACAAGATGATAAAGGCAAAAATTGAAGGAATTATACAAAGTTAATTCCTATTTTTATGCTAAAATAAAATGATAATCATCTCAAGATGAGCACAACTAAGTTTTATTGGACAAATTAGACAACAATATAGCCCCAATGAATATGGAAGGAAACATAAGTTATCCTAAGCTTTACTCATGCGTGACTAATGCATGTATAACATTGAATTAAGATAAAAGCATAGTATTTCTACCTAGTAATATAATACAGTCGCAATCTATTATAAAATACAAGAATAATAAATGTTTTCTAAAATATTATTTAAGTAGAGAAAATAGAATTGGTACTTCCATGATCTGAAATTTACAAGGGAACCATACGGTGAGTTCCTTGTCAATTAGAATAACCATTGAGTAAAGAAAAAGGGATTTATTGCTATTTTTGATAAGTTTACAATGATTTTGTTGATTATTATTAAGATCAAGTGGATAACCCTTCTTATATTGTAATGCATGCTGATGACCTTTGTTGAGTATATAAATAACAATTGATGGTGTTCATTAGGGGAAATTTGAGGTCTAAAATGGGCCTCCTAAGAAAAATATACAACAAAAATAAACTTTATAAGAACCAATAGGATTCAAGATGATGATGTCAACCATGGGGGATGATTCACCATTTTTTAAGTTAAAGGGTAAAAATATTAAAAAATAATAAAATAAT
This sequence comes from Pinus albicaulis, assembly GCA_034641835.2. Classification (NCBI taxonomy): domain Eukaryota; kingdom Viridiplantae; phylum Streptophyta; class Pinopsida; order Pinales; family Pinaceae; genus Pinus; species Pinus albicaulis. The sequence continues at coordinate 484,692,404 of CM076576.1, forward strand.
AAAACTACTTTTTCAACTCGTATTTTCAACTTATCTCCCAAAGCTTTATCAGCCCCGAGGGAGCATTGTTGACGCAAAATTTAACCCTCATTCAAGGAGTACTTGGTTGTTGCATACTTTTGATGGACTCGACTACACAAAAAAATGAGAAAATACATAAAAAAACGTGATTACAATCACATTTTTCATGTATTTTCTATTTTTCGTGTAGTAGGACCCATCGAAAGTATGCAAATATGGGCATTATTTGGATGAGGAATTAAATTTTGCATCCAAATTAGCATTTCACCGGAAATTTGAGTAAAAATTTGGGAGATAAGTTGAAAAGTAGTTTTTTCGTTTTTCCCTCTAAAATTTGATGATGTCATCAAATCTTATTTGATTTTTTCCACTATTATTTTATACTTTCCTTAGGAGGCCCATTTTAGACCTCAAAATTCCCCTAATGTGTAATAAGTGTGAAATGAATATGTATATGCTTCTTAAAGAAAATTTGATGGATTAATAATGACAACTTTGATGATTATGAAAGTAGGTTGAACCGGGCGGAGAGTTCCTAGTCGAAACTCTATGTATTCTCGAACAGAGATAAATAATGTTACAGAAGAAAGTTATCACCCAGGTTAAAATGAAATGGAATCACTTTAGTCCAGAAGACGATACATGGGAGGATGAGAATTTTATGCGTGGATCATATCCCATCTTGTCCTAGAGGCTAGAAAACACTGAGGAAAATGTTTCACTAAAGGTGGGGGGGGGGGGGGGAATGTAATATCCCTTGGTAAAAGTGGTAAATATAAATTTTCTGCGGTTAAGAAAGAAACTATTTTTTTTTATGGGTCATGTGAAGGCTGAATAATTATTAAAAGGAAATATTTGTTTAATATTTTAAATACATAGTTGTTTTATGTAGTTATCCATAAAGACACATTGAGAAGTAATGCTAAGAAATTTCACATTCCAAGTAACTTGAAACAATTATGGTTAAGGTGGTTACTTACCAAAAATCCTCATTGAGAATAAAACTTTTCAATGGGAAGAGGGAGATAAGAGGGTATGAGAGGAACCTGAGGCATCATAGGGGAGATAGAGAGACTACAAATTGGAAAAATTCTGACAAGACACTATCAACGGATGTAATTCTTGAGATGGTTGTCTAGTACAATTCAACCTGAAACCTACGTGCTCAATTTGATATCCATAAAATAATTTTGGTTTGGATTAGATAGTCTCTAGGATGAAGCTTGTGTGCTCATTTTGAGAACCCTAGACTAAGACTGGTTGGGATCAGATAGTCTCTAGATTAGACCTGTGCATGAAACTATTCTGAAACTAACCTTGAAGTGAAGCTATCCTGGGGGGAGATCCAGTCATGTTACTGGTTCTCATAGGTTGGGTGGATAATCCTTCTCCCTTTGTGATTTTGTGGCTAGCTCAAAAAGAAACAAAAAGGAAAACAAATAAGTTTTAGAAACAAGTTTTATTTTCTTATTATTTAATGTTTCAGGAATCAAATTTATACATGATGTTGTCGAAATGTTTCAGAAATATTTTTATTTATTTATGATGTTAAATGGTTTCATGCATTAGAAACTATTTTATGTATTGTGGAAACATTTATGACTAAAAAAATTGTGAAACACTATGAAATATTCTCTGAATTAAAACCATTATTGATTTGATATGGAAACTATATCTGAAGGGAAGGAGGGAAGATTTATAAAAAAGAGTTATAGTTTGTCTGAGATTCAGGTTAGTTTTTGGTCCTAGGTGAAGAGTCAACAACCTAGGAACAATCCCTGCTCCACACATAATCTGTATATTAAACATAAAAATAACATAGCAGATACATGTCAAATAGAGACAAACAATAAATTCCTATGTATTCATAAAGCATAAGTGAGCAGATAGAGAGACAATTATGGGCAAGGTGGTCAACTGCCCAAACTCCTCCTTTACAATAAAACTATTCAATGGGAAGAGGGAGATAAGAGGGTATGAGAGGAACTTGAGGCAACCTAGGGTAGATAGAGAGACTGCAAATTGGAAAACTTCTGACGAGAAATTGTCAACCTATGTAATTATTGACATGGTTAGACAGTACAATTCAAAATGAAGCCTGTGTGGTCAATTTTATAACCATAAAATAAGTCTGGTTTGGATTAGATAGTCTCTGGGGTGAAGCTTGTGTCATCAGTTTGAGAACCCTGGACTAAGTCTAGTTGGGTTTAAATAGTCTCTAGGTTAGACCTATGTAGGAAACTATTATGAAACTAACCTAGAAGTGAAGTTGGATTGGGGGGAGATCCATTCATGTTACTGGTTCTCATAGGTTGGGTGGAGCATCATCCCCCCTCATGATTTTGTGGCTAGCTCAACAAGTGTTGTGAAAACAACTCCAAAAAGAGAAGAAAAGAGATATCAACACCTTAGAAATAAGCCACTTCAAGGGGGCAACCTCCAATACATTACATGAATGAACAATTCTTGGATGATACAAATGAAAAAACCTCCTTTCTATATATAGGAGTCCATGGGGCCACAATGTAATCTTAGCCGACCTAAAAATAATATGTAAGGGCACAATAATAACAATATGGGGGTTACAGGGGTAAAACAATAACAATAAAGGGGCTACACTAACATAATAAGGGACTACACTATTAATATAGGGACTTAACATGCCCCTCTCCTTCAAACAAGTGTTGTCCTCAATGCTTGATTATTTCCTGATGCTTCCATATAAAATTATCATCCTTGCATGTGGAATCTTCTACATGAAAGTTACTCCACCTGCTGAGATAATCTGAAATTGATCTTACTTATCGAGTTCCTGTTTATATGACTGCTTCATAAATTCTTTCGATGTGATGTTGATCTTCTTGTTGTTTCATTAGATTCTACACCAAAGTTAGGCTATCCTTTGAGAGCTAGAGAACTAGTTGTTGATGCTCGATGTGATCTTCCACTAATTTATCATCCATATTAGCTATTATTTGATCCTTCAAACCATCCAAATTAGCCTCCATTTCTACTTTTAAACCATCTATGTAATCTTCGGTTGCTTTTCATAAGATGAAAATTTGTTGCACTTGGTACCATAATTTTGATATCTCATACTGTAATTCTTCCTCTTCATGTGTCATAGTATAGTTTTTTGAGGTCTTAATGGGTATGGAATTATTTTTTTGAAGCATTATAGAACCCAATACTGATAAAAATTCTGAAATATGCACTTGGAATCTCTTCAAACTACTTTCTCAAACAAATTTTATGCAATTTTAAAAACCAAATACACACCTTTTTCTTGCTTTTGAGGAGCTCGATATTGAAACTAAATTATCTCTGTAATTTTGGATCTTAAATATTTGCATTTTGGCCCTAAGGTATCCCTCTGAATCCTCTTTCGAATGCCACAGGTCTGACCTGATTTGGATTCTTCAAGTCAAAGTTATGTCCAATCTTCCATAATGACCTAATTATGGACTGGTTCAGTAGAGTGAACTTGTACAACTTGCCACGTGTCATTGTTTTCTCCTTTGGCTCTGAAATTTATAGAAAAGAAACTAAATTCCATGTACTTCCAGTCTCTTTTCACAGAATTCCAATCTGATGCTTAGAGAGAGAGAGTTATGAAGATTTTCCCACGATCACCTCTTTGAGATGAAATTCGGGAGCCTAAACAAGACCTAACTTCTATAGATCATATCTATGAAAATATTGTGAACCAAGATCTGAAATTTTTCAAACATATTCCTCATTATCTCTGCTTCACTCTCTAACAATTTCAACTTCTGAATCTTTGCATAAAAAAGTGTTATAGTGAAAATGTCGCAATGACCTGTTTAGGTTAAATTCAGGAGCCTATAAAAAGTCCTAACTTCCACATATCATATCACCGAAAATATTGCTAACCAAGCTCTAAAATTTTGTGACAATGTTCCTCAGAATTTCTGCTTCGCACTCTAAAAATTTCAGCTTCTTAAACTTTGTAGAAAAAACGTTATAGCGAAAATTCCATGATGACCCGTTTGGAGCAGCGAAACCCTAGAATCCAAAGCTCTAATACCAAATGTTGTGAAACCAGCTCCAAAAAGAGAAGAAAAGAGATATCAACGCCTTATAAATAAGCCACTTTGAGGGGGAAACCTCCAATACATTACATGAATGAAAAATTCTTTGATGATACAAATGACAAAACCTCCTTTCTATATATAGGAGTCCATGGGGCCACAATGTAATCCTAGCCGACCTAACAATAATATGTAAGGGCACAATAATAACGATATGGGGGTTACAGGGGTACCACAATAAAAATAAGGGGGTCTACACTAACATAATAAGGGACTACACTATTAATATAGGGACTTCACAACAAGAAACAAAAAGGAAAACATATAAGTATTAGAAAAAATTTTGATTTTCTTTTTATTCAATGTTTCAGGAATTGAAAGCTATACCTAATGTTGTGGAATTGTTTCAGAAATAAATTTTTTTATTTATGATGTTAAATGGTTTCAGGCATTAGAAAATATTATATGTACTATGGAAACATTTATGGCTAAAAAAAATTGTCTAACACTATGAAATATTCTTTCAATTAAAACGATTATTGATTTTATATGGAAACTTTATCTGAAGGAAAGGAGGGAATATTTAAAAAAAAATAGTTATATCTTGTATGAGATTTAGGTTAGTTTGTGGGCTAAGGTGAAAAGTCAACAACCTGGGAACAATCCCTGCTCCACACATAACCCTTATATTAAACATACAAATAACTTTGCAGATACATGTCCAATAGAGACAAAAAATAGACTCCTATGTATTCATCAAGCATAAGTGAGTGGATGGAAGCCAAATAATATATATATAGGAAAAATTTAAGGATGGAATTTATCTTAAAGTTTAGCAACCTTTGTGAATCTTACTATTTCCTAATATCGAAAGTTTAAAATGTTTGATGATAAATTTTTAATAATGTTTATATTTCTAATTATTTTATATTAGAAAATATATAATATTAGAATTTTTTAAGGTAAAATAATTTAATACTATAAAATTTGGGTGAATTCATTTTTCGAAAAAGGGAAATTGGAGAACCTTTTTATGGGAAAAAGCATGGAATATTTTCCCACCTGCAAATATTAGCCCCTAAAAATTTCCCATATATATATATATATATATATTAACACCCTCCTCCCACATCTACACAAGTAACCGAAGAGTTACTATGATCATATTCAACCTCCTAGGTCACTTTAAGGAAGTGGAACTAACACCACACAATAAAATTTTCCTTCTGTAGATGATACAGGACACCTAGGAGCCATCTCAACCTTATAGGAGGCTAGCCCCTACATCACACTAACAATTTCATGCATTAAACCTCCAATCTCTACATTGACAGAGAAAAAGTGCGATTGGAACCTCTCAGTCGCATGTATAAGCTCACATCAATGCAATTGTGGACATTTTCACCTAGTGATGTGCCAATGACTACAGATTTTAAGTATATATTCTAGGGTTGGGGCTAGACCTTTTCCCAGAAATACCTGTAACTCTCAGAATTCATAAATTACACAAGGCCAATGCTTATGAACCAAAAATTAACATCAGGACTAGGCCTAACCATCCCCAACGAGGACTGAAATTTGCCAAACATGTCAAAAATATGTAATCTATAGGTCTAAATAACATATATGTAGCCTAGGGGTCTCATACTTATCTGAGAATCGCTAAGAAGCATTGTTCCATTATATCATTAGCTGCAATATCATCTATTAGGTTATAGATACCTTGTTCATTCATTTACAACTTAAAATATGATGAGATCCATACATCATCACTATCATAAAACACATTCATAACTAACATATAAGAAACAAAAATTACAAGCACATAATAGCCATATAATGCACATAATAACAAGTATATTTACGCATCAATACAAGAGGAAAATATCTCATATTGCCATACTCAAAATACAACCCAGTATGGGGCTTCCACGTTTCACCTAACCATAGACATGGCTAAGAAAAATATCTCTACATTCATTCACCCTTGTGCCATATTCCAAGCATGAATGTGGGATATCATTAAACTCATCAATAAAAAATAACCAAGGGCGTCCAGAGACCAAACTACCTCGAAACTCAACCAGTGATTCCACCTCACGATCAAACATCAAAACCATCACCAGATCAGTCTCCACCCATTATTTTTGTAGGACTCTAGAGCGTTTGATCCAACCAGGGATTCTAGGACTAGTAACTAAACTGAAATATTCCACTGGAATTCTATAGCATTTGTCAAAACATGGCTTCCAAGAATGGTAACTCAAACCAACAAGGCATTCTAGAGCGTTTTTCCGAAAAAAGCTTCCAAGAGTAGTAACTCAGCCCAATTTTTTACAAGGCTTCCATAGAATTTGTCCAACCAAGGCTTCTAGGAACTAATAAGTCAACCCATAGCCAAAGGCACAGGAGAACCAACCAAAAAATAAACAATGAAATGAACCCATAACACCATGGCTATCCCGAAAATGGAAAGGATAGGAAAAGACATTATCAATCCAAGAAATCCTCCATTCCAAAGAAATATAATAACCAAGAAACGACATGCATATGCCATGCATGCCAAAAATAGTGAGGAAAACATACATTCAATTATGTACCTGCAAAAATGATTCCTTTTCCCTATCATCATAGTATATCTTTGATAGATACTTATTCTGGAATAGTATCTCGAATTCACTCGAAGTCAAATCCTCCTCATAAATATCCCTGACGGTTCTTCACATCTTTCCACCAAATATATGCTTTACCTTTAAGACTAAAAGTGGACATTCTGGCCTTCCTGTTCTCCGAGTAATTATGTAACCTAAAGAACTTATTCATTACAAGAAAGCATGCTTCTACATCCTATGATTTATTCATTTTTCCATCAAATGTAGGTGTTTTTTATTTCTTAAAATCATCCAAAAAATATCCCATTTCATTCCTCTTGTAAGGATGATAATGAAGACAATCATGATGCCTGTCAAAACCAGAACTAGAATAATACCTGTGTCTGTCACCTCTCCTATCTGGAGTGTCCAAGAACCTACAATCTCTGATCATGTCATCTCTCTCCAACCCGTGACAACCATGAGACCTAATTCCATATTCCCCATTACTCGCATCCTCCTGTCCATAGCTGATCTGAAGTGGCCCATGTTCCTACAACCCTGAAAAACTCTGAAGGATCATTGCATTAACTTTTTCTTGTTTTTCCTGTGCCTATATGATTCTATCATTATCTTATTTAAAACTCCAATTTTCTTCCTTCAAACTTCTAAATGTGTCTTCTAAGTAAAAAGAGACCCCAATACCATGTTTCTCATCTGATTCATAGGGAGAATCTTTGTAGTCTACCATCTTACTAGTCATATTTGATTTCTTTCTATTAAGCATCTCATATCATCTAAACCAAATCACAATAAACAAACGTACCTTAGCATAAATTGGAGATGATATCTCATCTTCAAGGTCAACCAATCATCATAATACATGTATATAAATAATCTTAACAACATATTGACATATACCACATAATTATATCAACGCATAAACGCTATTCTAGCTAGAGTCCAGTCATCAATGCATGACCATATCAACCACACATACCATGACCTCATGCATGACAACAACAACCATACTAATGTACATTGACAATTCGTAAGCACTTGAAATTTATAAACAACACATAACTATTCATACACTCATGACAACACATTTTTCAACAACAACATCATCTCCCCCATGGCGATATCACTTCCACCATGACCATCACCATGCAGATGCAACAAGTACATAGAAAAAAAGTATGAAAAACACATATGAAACCAACAGAAATGCATGACAACCACACTACCCATCCAGTTCGAGGGGTGAACCATGCTCTAATAACACTCTGTAACACCCTCCTCCCACATCTATCCAAGTAATCGGCCAACAGGGGTGAACATGTGATGAAGATTTTCTATCATAAAATTCAAACTCTTAGGTCACCTTAAGGAAGTGGAACTGACACCAAACAACAACACAAGCCTTTTGCACATGGTACATGACACTTAGAAGCTATCCCAAACTTATAGGAGGCTAGCCTCTACATCACACTAAAATTTTCAAGGATCAAACCCTTAGTCGCTCCATTGATAGAGAAATATTGTGATTGGAACCTCACAGTCACATGCATAAGCTTGCATCAGTGCAACTGTGGAATTTTTCACCCAGTGTTCTGCTAGAGACTATGGATTTTAAGGCCAAATTCTAGGGTTGGTGTTAGACCTTTGCCTAAAAATCCCTGTAACTCTTAGAATTCATAAATTTCACAAGGAAAATTCTTGCAAACCAAAAAATGACACTAGGACTAGGCCTAACCATCCCCAACCAGGGCTGAAATTTCATCAAACATGTCACAAATATGTAATATATAGGTCTAAATAGCATATATTAGCATAGGAGTATCATATTATTTGAGAATCACTAATAAGCATTGTTCCCTTATATCATTAGCTGCATTATCATCTATTAGATCATAGATGCATTTCTCATTCATTTACAAATCACAACATGATGACATGCATACATTATCACTATCATAAAACACATTCATAACCAGCATATAAACAACAAAAATGACAAGAACATAACAACCATATAATCCACATAATAACAAGTGTATTTACCCACCAATATAGGAGGAAAATAGCTCTTATTTTCATATGCAAAAAGCAACCAAGTCTAGGACTTCCATGCTCCACCCAACCATAGACATGGCTGAGCTAGATCTCTCTTCATCCAATCACCCCCTTGCCATATTCCAAGCATGAATGTGAGATCAGTTAAAAATCATCAATCAAAACCAACCTAGGGATTCCAATGGCAAAACCACCTCAACGCTGAACCAGTGATTCCACCTCATGGTCGGACATCAAAACCATCACTAGATTTATCTCCACACAAGATTTTTAGGGCTCTAGAGCATTTTTTCCAACCAGGGTTTCCAGGACTAGTAGCTCAACACACAATTGTTGTCGGGATTCGAGAGGGTTTATCCAAATAGGTTTCCAGGACTAGTAAATCAACCCACCAAGAGCTTCCAAAGAGTTTTTTCAGCCATGGCTTCAAGGACTAGTAACTCAACCCAAGTTGTTATAGGGCTTCAAAAGCATTTGTCCAACCAAGTTTTTGAAGAACTAAAAATCAATCCACAGCCAAAGGAATGTGAGAAAAAACCAGAAAAATAAACAATAAGATGAACCCACAACACCATGGATATCCAAGAAATGGCAAGGCTAAGAAAATTCACTGTCAATTCAAGAAATCCTTCATGCAAATGATAGATCATAACCAAGAAACCACATGCATATTCCATGCATGCCAAAACTAGTGAGCAAAACATACATGCAACTCGGTATCTACAAATAGAATCCATTGTAGTTGTTGATCCCAATGTCCTTTTTCACATTCTTGCTTTTCCTCTCCCTTCTTTCTCCACAACTCCAAGTATGGAACAATCTCCAAGAGTGCTCCAAAAAAAATCTAAGTTTCCAAGAGTATGAGAGAGAGAGAGAGATAGAATAAAATGAGAGCTCCAAAATTGCACTGACAAAAGGTTACCAACTGATCCTCAGAAGGCTCTTTATTAATGAGGCCTCTATTTTCTTCATTTTCCATTATTTTCCTTCATTTTCCTCTTCACATGCAACTTGTGACCTTTCACCTTCATTTTCTCCTAATTTCCATTATTTTCATAAATAAATGCCAATAAATGCCTCTTTTCCTTTCCAAATCCTTAGCCATTACCGTTGCCAATTTACATAGCCATAATAAATCATATAAACAATCGCACTAGGATGTTTTTCCCAACATTCAGCTTGGAATATGTGTCCCATGACCTTGGCTATTATTTTTCCTTTATTAATTTTTGGTTGGTGGTCTACTAGGAAATAGAAGAACGAAAAGAATAAAACAAATAATGTATAAAATTATGGTCAAGACTTGTGCGTAAAACAATCGGCGAGATAATTAAGTAGATGTGACTGGGTCCACTTGAAAAAAGGAAAATATAATATATGTTGTGAAAATGGTAAGTGGAATAAATGGCGTGGAATTTTAGTAATGTTTTGTTGTGCCATATTTGATATCAGATAATTATGATGGTACCAAGAAATTGAAAAAGAAGGAGAAGGAGAAGACCGTGCAACTATACAACATGATTTAGGTTCTGATTCTGAAGATGAAACAAAGATCAAATCAATGCGTTTGAAAGGTAAGGACGTATAAAGTACTATTTCTTCTAGTTGTCTCAATGATACTCAAGATGAAGAAACAAGAATTGAGATTTTCCATATTATAGTTGTTTCGAATCAAACCAAGATAGATATACTATTGATTGTGTAGATAAATGTCTTTCAGATTAATCACATCATTAGGACAGTGGTTCACAAGAAAATATTATCGTTGAAGACATTGTCAAGAAGTTAAATTTAGAGACCATTCCACATTCTAGACCATATCCTTTAGTTTGGTTATATGCGAATGAAAAATTGCAGGTTACAAGGAGGTGCATCCTTAGATTCGCAAGTAGTGCAAACTTTCTTGATGAAGTTGAACTTGATGTAATTCTGCTTGATACTTGTGGTATATTTTTGGGAACCCCATATATATATGATAGGAGAGACATATTTCATCATCATGAGCATAATTATCACTTGTTAAAGAATGGGATCGAGTATATTGTTAGAGATCATAGTAAGAAGATGAGTTTGTCTCTTATGAATGTTAGACAAATGAAGAGAATTGTTAATGTTACTTAGAATTTTCTTTGTTAATGTTCAAGAATAAAGACGTTGTGAATGAGGACTTTCAAAGAGCTGAATCAAATATAAAATATTATTTCGTAGATTTTTCTAATGGGTGTGATACGGCGTTTTAGGAGTCTAACATGTTGCCTCCTAAAATAGTTAAACGAGAAGAAGTAAACTTGCAGCAGCATGTATCATTGTTGAACAATGGTATGAACAAAATTCTAGTGTTTGAGAGTGAATATGTCAAAGAGAAAGTTTAAAAGAAATTTGACAAAGAGGGCATTGGTTCCAAAATTTATTATTGCGGTTTTTATAATGTGTTTTCTTTGAAAATGGATGGTGCATGGCAATGAAAATCACATTTGGTCAAAGATGCTAGTATTTGAGAGTGCATATGTCAAAGAGAAAGTGTAAAAGAAATTTGACAAAGAGGGAATTGGTTCCAAAATTTATTCTTGTGGTTTTTATAATTTGTTGTCTTTGAAAAGGGATGGTGCATGGCGATGACGATCACATTTGGTCAAGAGTCAAGCCAAGCGCAAGGGTAGACAAGCTATGCATCATCATGTTGACAATTGTTCAAGGTTAGAAGAATTTAATATTATTTAAGTTTCCTTTGATTGATGACCGAGGAGGGATGTGTTTATTCCTTCAAGGGAAGTTTTTTTTTCTTCATATTTTGGGAAATTGCAGCAAAATGTTATCTATTACAACAAATTAAGGTCTCCAAAATCAGGGAAAATGTTTTTTTCATGAAAATCTAAAAATGCAGCATTCAAGCAAATTTTTGGGGATTGAGACTAGAAGGTGAGTGAGTTGTACCCTCATCTATTTTTTGATGAATAAAGAGATTTTGGAGGTCCAAAATCTTTTTCTGGGGAGGAATAATCTAATGGATCAATTTTATGCTCAAACTTCAAATATTTCAGAATGGCTTGAAACCAACACCATAACGTAGATATCGTCATTATGAATCTGAGATAACTTGTTTCGCTCAAATCCAACATTGGATTCTCTCGATATCATGCTTTGTCTATTTTGGGAAAAAAAAAAATTGGGTTGTACAGGGTTGCACAGTGAGCAGTTCATACTGCTAATTGGACCCTGTCATGGCAAGTGACTATGTTCCTTTGGCTAATATTTTTTTGACACTTGGAAGAATTGTATTGGTTGGTTTATGGTGGAATTTCATTAGCTGCGACATGGTCTCCTGGTGGCCATGTAAAAAAATAAATAAAGGGTCGAGCAGAAGCACATGGTGTTCAATCTCAAGACCTATGACCAAGAAGCCAAAATTTATACTATTGTGCTCGCACATGTTTCCTAACTATATATTTCTTATGTGCTATATAAATTTTATTTTATTTTCCATCTAGGGTTCGGACCAAGGTTAATCCCCGACCCCATTCAACAGACCAGGGTTAGGGGATAACCTCAACCTGTTATATATATGTGATATATTGTTGAACCAAAGTTTGTGGGCGAAATATTTCTGGCGGAGAACCCATTTTATAACCAAAAACCTAAAGTTTTATTGTTAACCATATATTCTTGTGGATTAATGTGAATACACCCACAAACCATTTCATATATCCTATATCAAAATTTTACGGCATAAGGTTATGCTGGTAGTTACAACTGACTGTAAGTCTTGAAGCAAGGTGTTCACATGATGACGTTCTCCACAGTTGATGCCATAGTCAATGGTTTCAGTCAGCAAACACTGACAGATATCGACTATTACGGTTAGACGAGTGGTTTTCATATGCCATGGTTTCGGAGTGGTGGTTGAATTTCATGCCACGGTTAAGGTTTTCACTGGCAAGAAAATGTACGTTTGTTCCAAGATCAACAACGGAGAACATGCGATGTGGAACCCTATTAGCCGAGAAAAGGCTGACATAGGCCATTTAACGAGGTGATATTTTGCACCCGGTGCAGAAGGAATCTCGCTAGCGCGTGGAAAAATTGTTGCCTCACGTGGACGTAATTTTTTGAAATTGTAGGATAGTTTGCAGAAAGGTGCGAGTTGTAAGATAGTAGTGCAAAATTTTTAAGGGAGCATAACCCATTTAGGTTTTAGCCTTTTTTGGAGCATAAAGAGCCCACCTAGGGGTTTTTGACTGCTCTGGAGCCATTGGAGACATTTTTGAAGCCATTTGAGCATTGTAACTTGATGTAATCATACCTTTTTTTAGCATAATGAAAGAGGCCCAACCATTGGAATTTGGACTAGGAGATGTAGCCTAGGAGGGGTGAACTACATCACTTTTGTTTTTTGTTTCCTGTTATGGTGATGTTGTCTTCTATTTTCTGCAAAGACTAAATTTTTAATACATGTTTATTTGTTTAAGAATTTTACATAAGATCATGTTCAAAAACCTAATTTATTCACTCACAAATTTTCACATAGTCCTCAATCTTTCATATGCATATCAGTAAAGTTGGAAAATACCATTCATTAAACTCATAAAATTTGAGGGGCATTGGTAAGGCTGAAGGGTAGTAATATGAACTCATGATGGCCATACTGAATTTGGAAAGAAGTCTTACAAATATCCTCATCCTTAATTCATATTTGGTGGTACCCCAACCTTCAATCAATTTTCGAGAACATGCTAACACCTCGAACTTGATCAAACAGATCATCATTTCGTGGTAAAGGATATTTATTTTTAATGTTCAGCTTATTCATCTATCGATAATCAATACACAACCATAACATCCCATACTTTTTTCCTACAAACAACACAAGGCCTCCCCAAGGGGACACACTTGGGTGAATATACCCTTGTCAAGTAGCTCCTAAGATTGTGTTATTAGTTCTGCCAACTTAGGTATGCTCATGTGATAGGGAGTTCTTGACACAAGGGTCGCTCATGGGATTAACTCTATGGTGAAATTAATGTATTTCTTGGGTGGCAGGCTAGGTATTGCTTCAGGAAATACATCAATAAATTCCTACGCAACCGAAAATTTTTTCCAATGAATTTATCTTATCTTTTGAGTTGGTATAATATACTTGTACAAAATAAATTTGACAAACTTTTCGAATAGATTTTCCCTAATTGTTTAGCAATAATGGGTCATAATTTAATGTTTTAATTCATTCCTTGAATCTCCTATATTTTCCCTTCTTTAGTAATGAAGTTAATGGTTGTCTCTATACAATCTACCAGGGACCAATGGTTTTCCATCCAGTCCATCCCAACCAACACAACATAAGACCCCAACAGAAGCACATTTAAGTTCACATTATTGTGCTATCCTGATATTCAATAGGAATTTTTTTTTTATAGGAGTCACTCTTTGTTTGGCACCACTAGCCAGCTGTAGTAGCAATGGTTTTAGGAATTTAAGACTTTGAAAATGACACAGTTCTATAATTTTAGGGCTAATTTAACTCAAACTAGCACCTAGTTCAATGAAAATGGAGACAGGCCGATCAACAATTTTACCTTCACATTCAATCGTTGTAGGATGATAGTCCACCTGATGGTCATCCAAGGTTGCATTGATCCGGGGTATGCTTCTCGCTAGCTCACCAAAATTCAAGGCCTCTTGCACATTCACAAATTGCTCTGTTCTTGTTCGAAGTGAGAAATTCTTTGATCGAGATCTTGGGGGGAGGCCCCCAAGATCTAAAAACTTGAAGTAGATCTAGCAAGATCTGCAAAATTAGAATGCCAAAAAAAAATTGAGAAGACAAAGAAAATAAAACCACAAAGAAACCTGTTTTATTAAAACAGAGAATAACTGTAGAAGCTACATTGTGGTGGGCAATCTGTCCTTTTACAAACTGAGGCTTGTTATTTATAGCCTTTTTTGAGTTACAATACCATGTGTAGATACCATAGGTGGATACCATGGGTTAAAACCATGGGTCAATACCATACCACTTACAATACCATGGGTCAATACCATGGGTAGATACCACTTACAATACCATGGGTAAATTCCATGTGTGGATGAATACCATGTCTGGATACATACCATGGGTGGATGAATATCATGAATAGATGTAACTTACAATACCATGGGTGAATAAATACAATGGGTGGATGAATACCATGGGTCGATGAAATTTGCAATACCATGGTTAAATTCCATGGGTGGATGGATAACATGGGTAGATGAATACCATGGGTGGATGCCATTTTCCATTCAGATCATTCCTCCCTCCTTAAGAAGCAATGGTCCCCATTACGTGAAGTTCCCTCCTGAGAAGTGTTTGTTGAATATGAAGATTCACTGAAGAGAGGGGTTTTTTTTAGTTAGCCCATAACCGTGATGAACGAAGATCCGAGGATAGAGATACCCTGTAATGCTTGTGACCAACTGTGATATTGACTGTGTGCGGCCTAGCAAATGGACTTCGATGAAGTGTTGGTTTGTGGATGAACCAAAACCATGACAAATGAAGTTCCAAGGATAGAGATACCCTGTAATTCTTGTGACCAGCTTTGTTACTAACAGTGTGCGGCCTAGCAAATGGACTTCGATGAGAAGGATTTTGTGCAGTTGACCCATAATCGTGATGTTGATTGTTAATGAAGTAGCAGATGCCTACATAGCTGGGGGTGGGAGGGCACATCTCCAAATAACGCAAGCTGAATGTTGCCATGCTGAAACTGATGAATGTGAATCAGGTGCTTACTAAAGTGGGGTGGGAGGGCACGTCTCCAAAGGGAACCCGCTTCGAATGCTGCTTCAAATTTAAAATGAGCATAACTCGGTTAATATAACTTAGAATATTTATTATAACCTATTTTTGGAAATGTATTGATCATTATGCATCTTCTCATGTGTTTAAATCGATATCTGGAGACCCTAAACTCTCAAATTCGCACTGGAACTATCCCGCCATTACAAAATTTCTGAAAAAAATATCTGATTTTAAATCAACAATAACTCCCACATCCGGACTCCGATTCGATTGATTTTTTTTTTAAATTGGGTGATATTTCAATGGGAGCTCAGATCTATAGCCATTTCTCTAAAATTTTGCAATGAAAACTATAAAAAATGACAGGAGAGCCACCGTCCATGAATTATCGTCAGAAAAATTGCTACAACATTGCTGATTTTGAATCAGTGATATCTCCCTCATCCGAACTCCAATTTGGCCGATTGTTTTTTTAAATTTGAGTATTTTCTCGCAAGGAATCCAGATATGGTCTTTGTTTTTGTAATTTTTTCCTTATAATTTTTCAGATTTGATCTGCAAACTCTCTGCCGAAAAAAAAATTCCTGGAGTTTGTTGAAGATTTCTACAAAACATCGAAACTAAAATATGTTTCACACCCTCATTCCTATGGAGGCATAACCTAAATTTGATACCACTAATCCGGATTTTTGCAGGAACGCAACAGAATACAGAAATAACCATAAACATAGAAATACAATAGAAATAAGAATTCATTTCATTAATATCAAATCACAAAAATATGCTTACAAACATGATGGAAATAAAATCGCTAGGGTGCTAGTAGCGAATCTTTGAGAAGAGATGTGGTGGTTACAGAGAGAACACAAAGAAAATAAAACCACAAAGAAACTTGTTTTATTAAAATAGAGAATAACTGTAAAAGCTACATTGTGGTCGACAATCTGTCCTTTTACAAACGGAGGCATGTTATTTATAGTCTTTTTTGAGTTACAACACCATGTGTAGATAACATAGGTGGATACCATGGGTCAATACCATGGGTAGATACCACTTACAATACCATGGGTAGATACCACTTACAATACCATGGGTAAATTCCATGTGTGGATGAATACCATGTGTGGATACATACCATGGGTGGATGAATATCATGGATAGATGTCAGTTACAATACCATGGGCGAATAAATACAATGGGTGGGTGAATGCCATGGGTTGATGACATTTACAATACCATGGGTAAATTCCATGGGTGGATGGATAACATGGGTAGATGAATACCATGGGTGGATGCCATTTTCCATTCGGATCATTCCTCCCTCCTTAAGAAGCAATGGTCCCCATTATGTGAAGTTCCCTCCTGAGAAGCCTTTGTTGAATATAAAGAGTCACTGAAGAGAAGGGTTTTGTGTAGTTAACCCATTACCGTGATGAAAAAAGATCTGAGGATAGAGATACCCTGTAATGCTTGTGACCAACTATGATATTGACAGTGTGCGGCCTAGCAAATGGACTTCGATGAAGTGTTGGTTTGTGGATGAACCAAAACCATGACAAATGAAGTTCCAAGGATAGAGATACCCTGTAATTCTTGTGACCAGCTTTGTTACTAACAGTGTGCGGCCTAGCAAATGGACTTCGATGAGAAGGATTTTGTGCAGTTGACCCATAATCGTGATGTTGATTGTTGATGAAGTAGCAGATGCCTACATAGCTTGGGGTGGGAGGTCACATCTCCAAATAACCCAAGCCAAATGCTGCTATGCTGAAACTGGTGAATGTGAAGTAGGTGCCTACTAAAGCGGGGTGGGAGGGCACGTCTCCAAAGGGAACCCGCTCCGAATGCTGCTCCAGATTTAAAATGAGCGTAACTCGATCAATATAACTCAGAATATTTATTATAACCTATTTTTGGAAATGGAATGATCATTCTGCATCTTCTCATGTGTTTGAAATCGATACCTGGAGAACCTAAAATCTCAGATTCGCGCTGGAACTGTCCCGCTATCACAAAATTTCTAAAAAAATAGCTAATTTTAAATCAACAATAACTCCCACATCCGGACTCCAATTAAATTGATTCTTTTTTTTAAATTGGGTGATTTTTCAAAGGGAGCTCAGATATATAGCCATTTCTCTAAAATTATGCAATGAAAACTGCAAAAAAAGACAGGAGAGTTGACGTCCATGAATTATCGTCAGAACAATTACTGCAACATTGTTGATTTTGAATTAGCGATATCTCCCTCATCCGAACTCCAATTCGGCCGATTTGTTTTTTGAATTTGAGTATTTTCTCACGAGGAATCTAGATATGGTCTTTTTTTTGTAATTTTTTCCTTAAAAGTTTCAGATCTGATCTGGAAACTCTCCGCCCAAAAAAAACTTCATGGAGTTTGCTGAAGATTGCTGCAAAACATTGAAACTGAAGTATGTTTCAAACCCTTATTCCCATGGAGGCATAACCAGAATTTGATACCACTGATCTGAATTTTTGTAGGAACATAACAGAATAAAAAATAACCATAAACATGGAAATACAGCAGAAATAAGGCTTCATTTCATTAATATCAAATCACAGAAATATGCTTACAAACATGATGGAAATAAAATAGCTAGGGTGTTGGTAGCGAATCTCTGAGAAGAGATGTGGTGGTTACAAAGAGAACATAAAGAAAATAAAACCACAAAGAAACTTATTTTATTAAAACAGAGAATAACTGTAGAAGCTACATTGTGGTGGACAATATGTCCTTTTACAAACTGAGGCTTGTTATTTATAACATTTTTTGAGTTACAATACCATGTGTAGATACCATAGGTGGATACCATGGGTCAAAGCCATGGGTCAATACCATGGGTAGATACCACTTACAATACCATGGGTCAATACCATGGGTAGATACCACTTATAATCCCATGGGTAAATTCCATGTGTGGATGAATACCATGTGTGGATACATACTATGGGTGGATGAATATCATGGATAGATGTCACTTACAATACCATGGGCGAATAAATACAATAGGTGGATGAATACCATGGGTCGATGACATTTACAATACCATGGGTAAATTCCATGGGTGGATGGATAACATGGGTAGATGAATACCATGGGTAGATGCCATTTTCCATTGGGATCATTCTTGTAGTAATGAGGCTCTTCGCATCCCCAACATTTCAAAGGGGGTTTTTGCACCTGACTGGATTCTGGCTTACTAGGTGTTTCAGTAGGCCTAGCTTCTGGTTTCCATTTTTGTTTCTATTGCATTTTACCCATTAGTTTATTTAGTGAACTCCTTTGTGATATTTTAGAAATCGCTAGCTTAGTGCCTCTAGAGTTTTGAAAACTTTTTTGTCGCTTCTTCTAAGACAAACTTTTACTAGTTTCCATCTGTTTTGTTTGTTGGTAACAAATTTGATATTTCAGGATTTCTTCATCCATAGCTTTTGGACTATCAAATTCTATTCTTTCTTTCATGAACGCCAGAAAACTGCTCAGAAACTGTTGAACTTTAGCATTCTCCTCACGAAGGTAAGGCACATATCTTAGTAAAGTTGTAAATTTGGTAACATATTCATCCATAGTTAACTACCCCAGATGCCAGTCATGACATTATTTAGCCTTCTCGTCATAAAAACTGGTGAGCCTCGGTATTTCACCAAGAGTGTTGCAACTCCTAGAGGCTACTAAACTTTATTTTATCAACCGGGGCTTCGTACAAAATTGGAGGTGACAGTGCTATATACAGAACAGATGATTTCTACTCATGCCATCCTCTTCTCAGTTCTATAATGAGGTGTTACTGCTAGGGTTACTTCTAGGAAAGGAATTTTGTCACACTTGTTAATGAAATCTAAGACTGGAAATACATCATTACGATTTCTCTATCAACTGGAAAGAAACTACTCTAGATCATAATGACTCATCTAGCTATTTACAAGAAAGAGAAATCCACACCTAGGCTAATGAAAGGAATGAAATTAAACTAACTCGCATTCATAATTTAAATTACTAAATTGAAATTGCAGAAAGGGAAACTAATCGAGGCACACATGCTGAACCAAATGACTGATTTAATTCTATTTATTTTCATTAGGGGAATTTTGAGGTCTAAAATGGGCCTCCTAAGAAAAATGTACAACCAAAATAAGCTTTATAATAACCAATAGGATTCAAGATGATGATGTCAACAATGGGGGATGATTCACCATTTTTTAAGTAAAAGAGTGAAAAGATTAAAAAAATAATAAAATAATAAAACTACTTTTTCAATTCATATTTTCAACTTATCTCCCAAAATTTTTACTCAAATTTTCAGTGGGAGTACTCATTGGATGCAAAATTTAACTCCTCATCTAATGAGTACCCATGTTGCATACTTTTGATGGACCCTACTACATGAAAAATGAGAAATATATGAAAAAATGTGATTTCAATCACGTTTTTCATGTATTTCTCATTTTCGTGTAGCAGGGTCCATCGAAAGTATGAAACATGGGTACTCCTTTGATGAGGAATTAAATTTTTCATCCAAAGAGTACTCTTGCTTGAAATTTGATTAAAAAAATTGGGAGATAAGTTGAAAATACAAGTTGAAAAAGTAGTTTTTTCCTTTTTTTTCCCACTAAAATTTGATGATGTAATCAAATCTTATTTAATCATTTCCACTATTATTTTATAATTTCCTTAAGAGGCCTATTTTACACCTCAAAATTCCCCTAATGATGGCTAACTACTATGCTTAAAAATGAATCTATCAATGAGCTAATTATACTTTTAAATGACTCTATTTTGTAGCAAGAGAAGGAGGCACTAAGGTGACCTAAGACGGTCTGTCACTTAAGTTTTTAGAGTTTAGGGTGCATTGGAGGCTATTCTAGGATTAACTGAGGTGAAAGAGATTTTTTTGGCTAAAGGAGTGAGTGGTTGGCGCTGCTACATGATCTGTTACAGGATTTCTTGTAGTGTTACAGGATGTCTTGAAACGTTACACGAAACAGGACGAGGGTGTTTTAAGGCCAGAAATGGTGAGGAAATGGGTAGGAGAGGTGAAGTGAAGGTGTATCTGAAGGGTAGTCGACCCCTTTGTCAAGCTCAGAGATATTCACAAAGCTTGTCTTGCACCCCCAAGTTGGCTCTCAGTGATGTAGTGGATATTTCAAAAAAAGGGTTGAATGTGACTTGGATGGAAGTTGGTTGATGATGGGTAGAGACTGGAGCTAATGGTGATGGGGATGTCCTCCTCTAATGCTCTATTCAAACCTGCAATAAAACTACATGTTCATGCATTCATCATTGACAAATCTATCATGAAAATGGTGGAAAAGAGAATTTGAATTTAAATAAACCTACCTATGTACTTAAAAAATAAATCTACCTATGCATCTACAACATGTCCATTATAAGAAAATTAACCTATCTATATTTTCCAAGAAATCATAAACTAAGAGAAATTTTGGATCTTTAGTGAAGATCTACCCTCCTCAAGCTCGAATGGAATAGGTGAGAGAGGGAGTCTTTAACACAGAGTTTTGAGATTTTATATGCTACTCACACATGAAATGGAAAGGGATTAAATAATACAACATAAAATAAAAAGAGATTAATTATTGCAACATGAAATGGAAAGATATTAACTCCTACAAAATGAAATGGAGACACTAGTACATAAGAGAGACTGAGGCCAATGGATTGGGCCTTAACCCACAAGCTCGGTTCCTTGAAACTAACTCGGTGGAGAAAAACCAAATACTCATTTTATTTTTCATAGTCAGTCTTGTACATAGCATATGAAAGTCAGAAATTTCTATTACAAGAGCTAAGAGTGCTCTAGCGACATCCAAAAATCCAATCCTAGTGAGCTCTTTCTCTATCCTATTTATCCTAAAGGATATCTATCAACAAGTACCTAAAATGTAGGTGGTTTTTCCCCTTGGAACTTAAGATAAGTGGAGCTTGGATCCCCTTGATCTTCCACTTGATTGGTTGCCTCTGATTTCGAGATGTTGGAGGAGAATCTCGAGGATATATTGGTTTCCTTTAGGAGTGAAGGAGGTGATAAACCATCCTACAATCACTCATTATTATCTACTCTGAGCCTTGATTTTGTAATCTTCCTAAAAAATGGCTTATTTTCTTGTTTTTCCTGCATTTAAACCGCTTCAGGCATTTGAAGCATGACAACCCTTAACACACCATCTACACTAAGAAACATATGAGAATAATGTAATTAAATGTGAGAAAGAGAGAATAATTAGCCTAAAAAGGTGACAATTAACCCCTTAAAATGTACCTAATGATGGTGCTCATCATCACCCCCCTACCAAATGGTTTATCATCCTTTGAGAAACTTAGTCCTCTTTCTTCAATTATTTTAGTGTTGTTGTGACCTCTCTGATATCCAAAGGAATCATGGAAGGAGTTCCCTTACGAGGGTATAATCCTGCATTATTTTCTGCCTCGTCCCATTCATTGTTCTCTTCAGCTTGGTATTTTCCTTCACCCAGTCCCAGCAATAAAGGCGGACTGAGTTTTAAGCCAAGCCATTGGATCTTCATTGTATGCATGGCCCTATTATACAAAGGTGCCCTTTCTAGGGCATCTCTCAATCTATCTGAAGTATGATAGTCCATGTTTCCTAGGCTAAGAGGGAGGCCATTCCATATTCTCTGACTTTTCATCACACAATCCTCTCCCAATAGTCTAGAAATGTCATCATTGTATGCAATTTCCTATGCTTGGGTGTTGAGGCATTTATCTACAAAGTTGACATCATTTTATATCATTAGGTGATTGTTTAAGAACACTATATGGATGAATAACTCTGCCCTAATATGAAGTGCTTTTTTTCCTTTCTTTCCCATCACCTTTTATGGCCTCCTCTTACCTGGCCTCTTCATTGGTCATCCAAGAGGCTAGGGCCATCAGTTTCATATCCCTCGACCTAGTGTTAGGGTATCAAATATTTAGATCAGTAAAGACAAGATTATGCATATAAAATTCTGCCAATTTGGCCTTATCCTGTATGTTGGATTAATTGAGAAAATCAATAAATTGGCTATAATTATGGAAATGTAATGAACCATATGAGTCTAGTGTTTTGATCTCAAAATGTAGCCAATGTTCCTTCAGGTAGATGGCATAATAGTTGGAAAGATGCCTGTGTTGTATTTCCTCCATGCAAAGTTCTACCATGGTGGCAATGTGCTTGTCCTTCTGTTGCAATTGGCCATTTAATATTTCATTCTCTGCTTATGCCTCTTGTAGCTGCTTCTTTAAGACTGCCTCCCTAAGTCTGAAATTAGCCAAATCTCTCCCTATCTCGGTGACTCTCTCCTCCATGATCCTTACATATTGCACACTCTTAGTCTTGGCAATTATCATCTAGTGGTGTGTGTGTGTGCTCTCTCTTTCTCTAGCTCATAAAACAGGGGAACTGAGATGTTTTGAGGGATCATCCTTCCTCCTTAAATTAATGTGTAATTGGAGGTCAAGTTTGGTTATGGGCTAGGATGTGGAACTGTTGTTATGTCTTTTGGGACAGTTTTTGGAGAGGCAGGATCCTCCTTTGGTTCCTCCTCTTTCTTTCCTTTGGCATCCTTCCCCTCAATTTTTGTCTCTTTTTAATCACCTCGGACCTCATTTCCTTCAAAGGGTGCCTTATCTTCTTCCACCATGAATTTCTTCTCTCCCCATGGCACATTTTTGGTTTCATGTAGCATAGCCTGAGTTCCCTGTAGAAAACTCTCTTTTCCCTGTAGCAACCCATCTTTTCCTTGTTTTCCCTCCTTTTCTTCCTCTTTAGTATCTATGGGGGTCGGTACTAGTTTCAGGGATGCTAGCCTTGAAGAGTGTATTACTATATAGGTCAGAAGTTTCTTCGTAGGTGAAATGACCTCTTGAATATTTATATTCTCTGAGCCTATTTCATTTTTCTTATTAGGTGATTCTTCAATTGTGATTGGGCTCTTAGTTGGTGATTGAGTTCTCCCTTGTTTCATGCTAGCACTCTTCTTGGTCCTAAAGTACATGGGGGTCTATATTTTCCCCTTTTCCTAAGCAGGGGTACTTATAGTGCATAAGGTGGCAGCCACTTCCTTTTCCGTGGTCCCTCATGAAAGGTTGTTTTGTGGAGGAGAGATACCAGTGCTCAGCTTGGGGTCTAGTATATCCTCGTCTTCTATATTTCTTTCCTTTCCTTCTTCTTTCTCTTCCTCCTCCTTTTTATCTTCTTTTCCATTTTCATATTTCTTTTCCTCCTCCTCTTTTCCTTTATTTGCTCCTATATTTTCTATGGGTTCTTCCTTTCTTTCCACTTCCTCTTCTTCCTCTCTCCTTTCAGTCTCTTCCTCTTCTTCTCGGATACCCCTTTCTCCAAGGCTAGAGATAAGGATTTTTCTAGGAGTGATAGATTTTGTCTTAATGAATGATTCTTTTTCCATGTCTATGAAGGTGTACCAAGGTACATGGATTTTGAGTCTGTTGAGATCATCAACCATTATGAGTTTAATTGGCCCGTGGTGAGCTAGGCGGTGATACTTTCTCTCCCTTACCCTATGTATCATGTTTGTGATTGAATGAAAGAGGAACTATTGTATGTTTATTATCTAATATAGTGGAAAATATCCTTTGAATCTAAGCTCATGCAATAATTTGAAGTGGTATCCATAGACCACACTTAGTATTCCATCACATGAAACATATTTCATGATGTGATATGCTACCTCATCCCATGAGTAAGGGATAATTTCCCTTCTTACCCCATTCTTATCCTCAATGTATTCTTCATTAGGCAAGGAGAAACTCTTCCTAGAGGCAGTGCTAGAGACTTTGTCCTCTCCATTCCACTTAACTCTTGGAGGCAAGGTTGTAAATCTACTAATGAGCGCAGGGTTATGTTAATATCCAACCCTCTAACCACTTTGGTGACCCTATCATCTAATTGGGAGTGCAAGGCTACTCTAAATTCTCGAGCTAGTTCATCATCAAATCCTTTTAGGAGCTCGAAGAATCCCAGCCACTAGTGATTTCTAAATATGTCAACCATAGTAGGGTGTAGTCTAATTATTTTAATGTCTGTGGGATCCCTTTTGTTAAAACCTCCACCCATATTGTTACTATGTTAGAGATATGGTTATCTGGCTTGTGTCCCAAAACACTAGTGATATGGGACCCCATAGGCTTCAACTTAACACAAACTTAGATTTTCTTACCCGTACTTCTCTGAACAACTTCTTAAATTTCTGAATTATGGCTTGACTGTGTGTATTTTTTCATGAAATTTTTTATAACTTAGTGGGGTGATGTCCACTTTCCTCTGCAACGCTGATGTTTTATTGCTTGGAGGATGGTTTTGGGGTGTCAATACACTCTAAGGGTGGCTTTCATGGTAGTTTCTATCACTGTGAAACCTTCTTGTAGCTTCAACAAACTTTCCTGTAGCACATGCTTGCATGCAAAAATTGACCTTGGTTTGAAACTCCTCAAGGGATTTTGTCTCTTTCCTGCTCTAACTGATCTCGGAATGCAAAATGGAATTAGGGAGAATGAGAAAAAGTACACCTTTTACTTCAAATTGAGTGGAATTGGAGCATAGTGGTGATGTGGATTTGGCACGAGGTTTCCTCATTTGGATTGGTGGTCCCACTCGATCCAATCATTCCCATATGCCTAGGAATCACATCCAACTCCTCGTGATCTCTCCCTTAACTAGTATAACAACCCCATGTGGCATGCAAACCCCACTAACTCTTTACTTTAACTCTTCGAGAGTGGCCAAGTTAATTGTCCACCTATTTTCCTATTAAACTCTCTATTCTCGACATTAACTCATTTTAGCCAAATAATGCATAGAGAGAAGGTGAGGGAATCATACTTGAGCCTACTTGATGTTGATGAGTGGTAGGATTCTTTGATGCAAGGAGTTGGAGCATGGTGATGGCCATCAATGCTTTGTTTTCTTTGTTGTGTTTTATATATATATATATATATATAATGAGTAAGCATCGTATTTTTTTGTGTGAGTTTCTTATTTATTTTGTTTGATGATTATTTTGTATGTGTTTCATGGAGAACCTCAGATGTTGTTTCTGGTGTGGATTTCCTTCTGGAGTCCTCTAGTGATCATATGGAGCCATCTCCATTAGCTACCTCCTGCTTACTTGACTTGTTGGTTGCATGTACAAAATTGCTACATGAAGTGATCATTTTCGTGTCTCAATCCCTTTATTGTAGTTTTGGAGCTCCACTGAGGTGAGGAATGACAAGAAGTAGTGCATGGATGCTAGGTATCGAATAAGGATATTCATGGAGTGGTGAAGTGGAGGAGGATATAATAGGAGAGGACCTGTGTGAAGATTTAGCTAAAGTAGCTCCAGTGGTGATATGGACTGTTTCATGATTGAATATTTATTCATGTAGTGGAGTGATGATTAGGAGTGGTAGGTATAGGAAAAAAAAATATTTTTCATGTCTTCTTGAGCGTTAGGTGTTCTTGGGTGAGCTTTTTCCTTCTTGGATGTCTTTCCTGTAGCATTACAGGGTTTCCTGTAACAACTTAGGACATCCTATAGAAGCTTAGAGTAAGAAAAACATGGATTTTTTGCTCACCTGGAGGGAGAAATGGATGGATGGATGGATGCATACTGGGATTGGTCATGGAGTGGATAGGTGGAGGAGAGAGAAAGAGAGAAAGGATTTTTCTCTATTTTTTCCAAATTTTCGTTCATGAACAGCTTGTAAAACATAAACATGTTAGTGCATAGTTGTTGTTTCATCTTTTTTTTTCCTCTTTTTTTTTTTTTTTTTTTTAAGATAGGTGGGCTCCCTCAGCATAGGTTTTCAACCCACAAGCCTACCTTGGGTTCCTCAAATAGGTTTTCACCCAAGGATCTTTTATTTGTCTATTTTTTTCTTTTCTCAACCTAAGAGTTGGCCTTGGATGCCTCAGAGAGGTTTTCACCCAAGCCTCTTAATTTTTATTTTTCTATTTTTTTTCTCTAGGAAGGTAAGAGTCTGGAAACTATGGATTTTACAATGGTATTCACCCCCATTATTATTGAATTGATAAAATTAGCCTTAGATATGGGCTTCTTATACATTTTTAGCCTATAACCATTAACAAGTAGAGGAACCCCCTCCTCATCTATGGTTCCGATCTGAACAGCCCCTTTGTCATGGAATTTCTCCACTCGATAAGGTCCTAGCCATCGGGTCACTAGTTTTCCTTTGAAGTCATTGAATCTGGAGTCATAGAGGATTTCCAAATATCATTCCTGAAATGTATTTTCTTTGATGTGCTTGTCTTGACAAAATTTCCTTTGAAGTTGGATTACTTTTGTGTGAAGGAGGGCCTACATTCTGAACTCATCCAATCCATTTTGTTGCAACAACCTTTCGGGTTGTGCCTTCGTGATGTCCAAGTCCAGTTGAGCTTCAATTCCCAAGGTGTTGTACTAAAAGTCAATGGAAAGCAAAAATTTCTTCCCATAAACTATATCATATGGATTAAACCCTGTGGTTTTCTTCCAAGTGGTATTGTAAGCCCAAGTGGCTTCCACAAATCTGTCTGTTTAATATTTCTTGTTGCTTCTCACAACCTTGGTGAGGATGTTCTCCAAATATCTATTTGTCACTTCCACCTAGCCAATTTCTTGATGATGATAGCTAGCGGAAGTCTTATTCTTTATCTTGTGCTGCATCATGAGGTTCTCAATGATATGAGATGTAAATTCATCCCCCTGATCAGTGACTACCTCTCTAGGGTGTCCAAACTTGTAGAACACATTCTCTCTAAAAAAATTATCTTCCTTCTCCTTTGTTGTTGCCTTCATAGCCCTTGTTTCATCCCACTTGGTAAATTAATTGGTGCAGCCTATAATATACCTCTTCTGCCCAGATGGTGGATCAATGGATCCAACGAAGTCCCTGCCCCACTTTTCAAATGGATCTAAATCTACATGAGGTTGCAAGGTAATTTCATCCCTTGGCGTAGGTCTCCCCATCCTTCGACACTGATCACATCTACTGGTGTATCTCTTGGCATCTTGGTGGAGGGTAGCCAAATAGTAACATTCTTTCAAATATTTGAAGGCTTTCCTCTTAGAAAAAAAGTGGCCACCATAGGGACCATCATGACATGCTAATAGGATGTTGAAAACCTCCTCTTCCCTCACAACCCTTCTAAGAATTTGGTCGAGACCTAATTTGAAGAGATTTCCACCAATCCAACTAAAAGAGGTGGTTTTCCTGATAATATTTATATTTTGTTTGGATGAAAGTTTTGGAGTGTTAGCCCATGTATGTTAGTGATAAAAAATAACTCTTTTATTTTTTTTCCACAAGGTCATAGGTCAAAAAATTTTCTTTTTTGAACCAATTCTCAGAAATAATTTTGATCACTGAACAAAATCTAAACCACGTATGATGCTCCTTTATTTCATTTATCATTATCCTTGTAAAGGTCATCACCATCATTAGTTTCAAGGTCATCATATTCATCATCATCATTCAATAGGTCTAGGGTTATGTCATTTCATTTCATTTAGGTCAAGTCTAGGTTCATCTCTTCCTTTGAAAAAATCATCAAATTTTCACTAAAATAAGGGAGTGGCTATCCACTTCATCCATAAAACCCTAGTAAAGGAGCAGACATGTTTATGAAGTTAAAATAAATCCATCTCTCTTGATTCATATGGCTCAAATTTCAAGAAAAAGTTTCAAATATAGTTTCATTGTCTCAATGTTTCATGAAATCTAGTTTCATTGTCTCACTATCTCTTTTAAAGAATCCGAAAATCATCATCCACTACTAGAGATCCAAGAGAGATCATTTTTACCTACTATCATATTCAAATCTAGAAGAGTGTCATTTCAAGCTTTAAAAACATCCCATCTATGTTAAAAAGTCATGATCAATGTGAAAGTTCAAGGGTCTTCACAAGCAACCTCAATGTCTCAAGAAAAGGAGAAAATTTGTCTCAAGATTACATTTCAATAGCCTAAGAAGGTCATCTCAAATGCGAGGGAATGCAAAAGAGGTTGAATTCTGCTTTCTCAGCTTACACAAAGTGCCAAAGAGTCACCTTTAAAATAAAAGAGTTCAAAAAGTACTTTTCTGTCTTCTTACCTCATTTGGAAAAGCCAAAATCTCATCCTCCAAGTTCCAAAAAAGGTTTTAAAAGGTGAGTTCAAAGTCAAGAAGAGTGAATGAAATCACATTTTTATTATTTCTATTAGCACAAAACTCTGCTAAGTCATAAGTTCCTTTTTTTATTATTAATTTCTAGCTTTCAGAATAGAACCTAAACCTCAAATCCCATTAAAAAAAATATTTTTTCTATTCGTCAAAAAGCTCATGTTTCACTTCTTAAAGTCTGACCTTTATACCGTTACAATGTTTTATTCTTGAAAAACCCTTTAGAAAAAGATTCAAATTCTAACCTTTTTTTCCTTTGGTTTTAAAAATTACAAAAAAGCGATAAACAAAGGAAAAAGCACCCCCAACAACCATATCATATATAATAGCACAATCACATTACATTACTGCAATAGAAAATTTTTCTCACGAATGCGATATTATTATATAATATGTGGTAGGACCTGCATCTTTTCCATATCACCTATCGCATATCGCATATCATAGTTCCACTTGCCTTACCCCATTCACCTGCCCGCTCCCAATTTGCAATTGCGATAATGTCTTCACTTGTTCTGCCCTGTTAACCTTTCCGCCTTATCACTTATCACTATCATAATCTTATAATTATTTTATTACTTGTGTTTCCCACTCTGAACCCCGATGCAATATATTATTAGGACTCGCCTATCGCCACATCCCTGATCACTATCACAAAATCAAAAATCTGCCACCCGATAATGCATTCACGTCTGCTCCTAAAACCCTGATGCGATATCACCTACCATTATCGCACAATCACACTTGCTCCTACGATCCACCTTACCATTATCTTGCAATCACTTATCGTTATCGCTATCTTGCAATTGCAGATTGCAAAGTACTTTGTTACTATCTTATGTTTCCCACTCCTAAACCCTCGATGCGATATATCGCATCACAACTCTACATCGCATCGCAGCTCAACATCCAATAACCTTATCTCCACGTCACTTATCACTATTGTGAAATTGCAATTCTGCCCCGATAATGTATTCACTCCACTCCACTTTGTGATTGTGATTGTGATATATTTTAATGCACTTAGTCTTCTCTCTTATTATTATTCCACTTAATATCTTCTCCTGCTTATTGTTCCATTCCCACGCCTTTAGCTTACTTTCCATTCCCACGCTTAACGTCACTCCTGTCCACTCTCATCCCGACACGTGGCCAGTATCAACACACTTTTGAAAGCATAGGTGAGATTTGAGAGGCAATTACAATCTTTTCAGGAATTTCTGGCTGCACTTGTTTTAAAATATTTTGATATCTATCAACAAATATAACAACACCTCCTCAAAGCTTAAATACATATCTCTCATCTTGGTTAGGGTATTTATTGTTATTCAAATATTGAAGACCTGTTAAAACAAGAGTTGTTGCTCACCTAAAAGGTGGTTATCTTCCATTTGGTTACTCCTTTTAGTTAGTTGGTCCTACACTTTTGTAGATAACGGTACAAGTGTTATTTTCAGTTGGTAGATTGCACTTTTTGTGGAGGCAATTTTTTTTTCCAACTGAGGAGCACTCAGCCACCTCGCACTCCATGCTGCCATGATCTGTCTTCATTTCGATTTTAGTTTTATTTTTATGTTTTGGATAAGCTATACTATATGTAGAGGGTTGTAATAAAGTCTCAGAGAAATATTTGCACTTTTTATGGAGTCTTTTTACAGAACTCCTTTTTTGTATATATATTGTGTAATGAAGGAAGAAAAATATTGGATATTTTGGTTGGATAGTTTGATATTTTAGCAGGGGAGCTATTGTAAAAACTCTTTTAGTGAAATCAAATAATTTTTCAACTCTAGTCTTGAGATTCCAGTGGTATACTTTTGAGCATTGTTTCTTCTCTGTTAATCCATAAAATCAAAGGTTATGTGACCTTTTCATCACATATATTCTTTTGTATGTTAATATTATGAGTTTGCAAATAGAAATCATTATTTTCTATGCTCTATTTATAATATTTTCATAGATGTGTTTATTTTTCTGATGAATGAATTCATTTAAATGCTCATTCTGATTCCTTATTTTTCAAAACCCTATACACAATGAAAAATTAAGTATGCTCCTGAGTTTACCTACCTGGCCTCATCATTATTTCTGCAATTTAACCATTAAAATTAGACCTTAGTTCCCTGACTATTATTTCTATCCAACAAAAACTTTCAAACTAAAAAAACCTTAATCTAATGAACATCATAACTAGCCTAAGATCATAAAATATCTAGTCATCTCATTGGTTGCAAAGTGACATAGAGAGAGCACTCTCTAGTCTAGGTAGGGCTAACTACCTGACCTAAAGTTTGGTCTGTGGTTGCCTTTCTCCAATCCTACTGCGAGCCTTACGAGGTTGGGGAGAGTGATAACATGGAGGAATCCTATCAGCAACTAAGTAGTTAGCTAGCTTAGCAAACTAAGGAGAGAGTGTTGAGATAGAAAATAGATGTTCATCCGGAAGCTAATCATACACCATTCCTTCCTCATCTACAGGTAAAATTAGTCTAGATAAGAAATTTTCAACAACATTTTCATTTCCTGTTTTATCAACAATTGTTAAATCAAACTGCTGAAATAGAAAAAAACATCTAATGATTCTTGCATTAACATCTAGTTTATTCATTAGGTACTTGATGGTTGCATGGTTAGTATGTACAAAGGTCTGATAATCAATAATATAATGCCTGGATTTTTTTAAGGAATAGAAAATGGCTAAGAGCTCATTTTCAGTGATAGTATAGTTAAGTTCAGCTTTGGACAGATTCTTGATAACGAAATAGATGGCACAGGGTAATTTGTCTTCTAACTACACCAAGGCTTCCCCCACACCTTTATCTGATGCATTTGTGCAGATGTGGAAAGGCAGAGCCTAATTGGGACCTCGAAGAATGGGTACAGTGGTTAGATTTTCCTTGATGAGATCAAAAGCCTCTTGACAAAGAACACACCATAAAAACTCAAAATATTTGGCCAAAAATCTGAATAATGGCGAAGCCACTTTGCTGAAGTCCTTAATGAACCTCCTATAGGAGTGAGCCAACCCTAGGAAACTTCTTACATCTCTTTGATTTTCAGGAATAGAAACCCTTTTTATGATGGTGATTTTTTTGGGTCTACATGTATTCCTGCTTGTGATATTGAGTGGCCTAGGACTATCCCTGCCCTTTTTAGAAATTCAAAATTTTCTGGACACAAGGATAGATGCATTTCAATGCACTTTCTCAACAATTTTACTAGATTGGAGAGATCCTCTTGGAAATCGTGCCCATAAGTTGTGAAATCACCCAAGTAGATTTCTACAAAGTCATGGAATAGTCTAGAAAAAATGCTTAGGACTACTCTCTGGAAAGTAGCAAGGGGATTTCACAACCCAAAGGGAAGGACTCTCTAAGCGAAAGTTTCCTAGGGACATGTGAACGTGGTCATGTCCTAGTCCTCTAGGATAATTTGGATCTGGTTATACCCACTGAACCCATCTAGGAAAGAGAAAAATCTCTTCCCTGCAAGACCATATAGGAATCGAGCTATGAAATGCAAGGGGAAATGGTCCTTCTTAGTGTCTTTGTTTAATTCTCGGTAATCAACACAGATTTTGCACTTTCCATTTTTCTTTTGGAATAGAACAAGATGAGAGACCCACTCACTATCTGATATGGGGTAGATGAAATCTGCATCCAACAACTTTTGCAATTCATCCTTTACTATGTCTTTTAGAGCTATATTAATCATTATTTGGGGCTAGTGCATAGGATTTCATCCCTCTTTAATATAAATATGATGTGTGCACACTTAAGGATGCACCCATTTCATGTCTTCATTTTCCCAAGAAAATGCATCAAGGTTTTCCTTCAAGAGTCAGCATATTTTCTCTTCTTCTTTGGCTAAGAGGGATGAGTTAATCTTCAGGTATTTTGATCGGCCAAATTCCACAGCCTTCGTGGCTTCATAGGTTGAATCAACTGAGTGCGGCTCAATCCAAGGGTGGCTTTTAGATTCTCTTACTAGGTCATCGAGTGGAATGGCGGTGGGGGGCTAGCTTTGAATGATGTGGTCAATGAGATCATCCTCATCAGGTTGTGCCCCTCTAAGTACAATATCTATAGTATAAATGGAGTAGGTTTTGGTACTATATCCTTCATATTCTTGTTCTTCATCCTCCAACCACAAAGGTATGTCATGGTTAAAGGAAGGCTGGGCAGGAGGATATAATACCAGCTATTTGGATAAGGGCCCATTCTTTATAGTCATGTTTCCAGCCATGTAGATGATATAAGAATCAGTAGTGGCCAACCAAGGTCTTCCTAATATGAGAGGGTATCCATTAAAAAAAAAATTTGGTTGGAGGACCAAGAAAACTATGGGGTACTCCCAGGAGTCAATTGACACCATAACATCCTCAAAATTCCTTCCAGAGCTACTGTGGATTTGTCTGCAAGTTGCAAAACAATGGTGGTCTTTCACAAAGCTCCTTGGAGGTTGATTTTAAGCATAGTTTCCTTGGCCATCAAATTGATAGCAGCCCTAAGATAAATCAGAGTATGGGGGACTATGAAACCATCAATGTGTATAATTAATACTGGACGTCCAGGGTCCAGGCACTTTGGGAGGATCACCCTTCCAAACATTAGTTTCGACATCTGTCCCACAACATTGATGATGGGTGTGTATTTATTCTTTTTCCAAGGTTTCTTAAAGAAATTTTCTTTGATGATCCTATTGTAAATAGGAACATCCTTAATGGACTAGAGAAGGGGTATTTTCACACACAATTTTTTTATTCATACCAAAAGTTCTGTCTCTTCTAGGGTGTGCTGACTAGGATGGATCAGGCACTAAGGAAAAGGAGGTTGATTGGTCTGAGTATTTCTCTCTTCATTTTCCTCCTCAACCTCTGCAGGTGGATATGGGGGATGATTGTTTGGGAGTACTCTTTTGGACCTGAGGTTGATCTCATGTATCTCCACAACATAAGCTGGATAGGATGTTTCCCCGCTGTAAACCTAATGTGTCTACTTATTTTTCAGGTTTGGATTGAGTTGGGAAAGAATATGAGGCAACTTAGGTGTAGGAGAGCGGGTGAGATAAGGTTGAGGTTGGGGTGGAGGTAGTAAAGCAGGTGGTTGATTGTGTTGGGGCCTCCACCCTTGTGATGGGTTGCTCCACTGAGGGGGTTGAAGAAAATATTTCTAGAATGGTTGGTTCAAAGGCTGAGGGTGTAATTCCAAGTAGGAGTTGTAGGCCATGATGGAGGATTTTATGTGTACCAAGACTGCATAGGTTCATTTTGGTTTGTATGATAGTAGGAGTAAGGTGCACCTTGTATGCCTTGTTGAAATGACCGAGGCCCTAATTGAGGCCTCCTCTAATTGATGAAATAGAGTTGCTTGGGTCCTCCTTCCCTACCTTGATATACAAATTTGAGCCTAGGTAAGGAGGGACACTTATATGTGGCATTATTTTGTTCAAAAACTAAGAAAACCACTATGACATTTAGTGGACATTCATTTCAAGGGTGTTTTCTGGTACATCTAGGGCCGAATATAGCCAAGGCAATCTCTGCTTCCTCTTTATTCCTCTTGATTTGCATTGTGTCCATTTGAAAATAAAATGTGTGAAACATCTCACTGTTGAATTCCTCCAACATATTTCCAATCTCATTCTTGATGGAGGTGGAAGAGGAAGGGGTGTTGGTGATTATTTGGCTAGCTCTACCTTTCTTCCTAGCTACCATAGAGTGGATTCTAAAGACAATTTTGATGTCCTTGTAATGAAGCTAGTAGATATATTCTCTAGACAACATAGTAAGGGTTTCTATCACCTCTTCCCTGATCCCTCAGAGAAGTACCAATTTAAGTGAACTCGGATCTAGGGTGCAGTTGGCTCTTTTACAGTTTAATTGGAATCTTCATAATACTCCAAGGATTCATCATGTCATAGAGTTATCCTAAATAGCTCCTCTTCGGTTTCTTTGGGTCTATAGTAGTTTCTAAATTTGATGTTGAAGGACTCTTGCATCTTTTCCCAGGTAGTGATGTTGTTTCCAGGAAAACCCATGAACCAGCGCAAGGTTGCATCCTTGAGGGGGGATGGGAATAGTTTTAGCTTCTCGTCATCTGAGGCATAGTCATAGGTCCCGGAGACAACAACAAACTTGAACATGAATGATCTGGATTTATGCAGGAATGAATTAAAATATAGAACAAGAAAAAAACACAGAGATGCATCGGAAATAAAACTTCATTTCATTAAAATCAAATGACTGAAATATGCTTACAGACATAATGAAAATAAACTAGCTAGGGCACTGGTAGCTTATCTTTGAGAAGACATGTGGCAGTAACAGGCCTCTAAACTATGTTACAATGAGTGTCAAATTCCTATTTACTGTTAAGAAATAATGGAAAACCCTAAACATCCAAAAACCTAACCCTAGGAGATGAAGCGCCAAAACTGTGCGCCCCGTTTGGGTAAATTGGTACATCAATCTTCCCTGGGAGATAACTTTGGCATACGATCTCCATTTGATGTGCTCAATACCTTGTTAGAAATATCTATCTGAGGAATAAAACTTTTGAGTGAGAAACATAGTTCCACAACCCATGTTTCTCCAAGTTTTCCAAAAAACATCATTTAGGGACTCGAAATGGCTTTGGAAGTTCAGAACCTGAAAAACTGCTAAAAATAGTAAGTTGTGCTGAAACTGAAAAACTGAAAGAACCAATGGTGGGGGTCCCAATGGAATATTTTGATGGTCACCAATATACACATGGATCATTCCTTCCCCCTTAGGAAGAAATGGTCCCCATTTCATTGAGTTCCTCCACGAGATGAGGCAAATTCTACTAGACTTGTTATTGGATTTTTCAAAGATGTCAGGGACTTGCTGGCAGATGTGCTAGATGCATTCCATAAATTTTGTTTCTTTATCATCCTTATCTAGAACATGTGTGGATTTTGTCTATGTTCTCGCATGAGGTATGGAAACATCAAGAGACGACGTGCTTGGGGTCAGATCAATGGAGTGCTTGACCTGACAATGTAGAGGGAGCTTTGTGGGTGAGGAGAAAATATTCTCGTATTCCTCTGCGACTTTGTCCATCTTCTACTGCCGTGCAAAGGAGCATTGTTTTTAGGCTATGGTCACGATACTCTTCTTGCATTTTGGGTGAATTTTAATGCAAATAAACTTCTTGGTTTGGGAAATCATCTTACTGTGTTGTTTTTTAGTAGTCAAAGAGATGGCAGGAGGCGATACTACCTCTCGTATCCTATACAATTTATTTCCCAAAGTAATAACAATGGAACAAAGCCTAGAATCATACACAACATGTCACTTCTACAAGTATGTTTGGCCCAATAATACATTAGATACATTAAGAGGACCAACATCACACTGTACATCATCTGTGAATGGCTTGATGTTGTATGGAAGGCGCCACTGCTAGCAGACACAAAGGTATCTTCCTTGGTGAAGCAACCCAATGGTATATGACTACAAGTGTGCTATAGTCAGTAGGCCAATCCACTTCATGACCTCTACTGGAACTAGGTTCTTTTGGCTTCCACTATCGAAAAGGAATTGTAGTGAAGAACCCTTCACCCACATCTATGAAAGGAAGAGGTGCCCCCCCTCCTCTAGATCCTTGGGATCCTCCCTCTGGAGCTTCGTGGTGGAAAAAATGGCACTAGGATATGCATCAATGGTCTACTTCCCTATGTCATTGCCCTTTTCTAGTTCTGACTCAGGATCAGAACATGCATCTGATTTGGGTGCCTTCAGTTAGGCCACCAACGACTGTTTGGCCTGACACTCGTCTGTGCTATTAGTGAGGCTATTATGAAACTAACACCACTTCCCCATGTCCTTCTTTGGATTTGTGGTGTTATTCTGAGTCATCCCAGTTTTTCTTTTCCCCTTGTTATGCGGTTTAGGGGCGTCTTTCCTTGGCTTTAGATTTGCAGATCCAAAGTCTTGCTTCTACTACTTA
Organism: Pinus albicaulis; assembly: GCA_034641835.2. Lineage (NCBI taxonomy): Eukaryota > Viridiplantae > Streptophyta > Pinopsida > Pinales > Pinaceae > Pinus > Pinus albicaulis. Next base: position 484,729,097 of record CM076576.1, read on the forward strand.
AATTTCTGCTAGATCTTGGTGGCATAGCGATATGCTATGCCAAGTGAGGTAATGTCGAGGAAATCCATTTCCTCCTGAACGTATTGGTGCAAACAACTATGGTACTTGAGCACCAAATGTATCTCTGAATATTTAATACCCAACTTTGTGCACAAGGTATGGAACAAAGTTGTCAGTTCGTGCACATCTTGATCCCTTTGCTGTCATAACATGGTCCATTGGATGCATTTGTCCTCATAGTTCCCCATGGGGTAATATTGTTCCTTGATGTCATCTTAGAATGAATTCCAAGTGGGTGTGACCGAGAACAGAGAGGGTTCCCTCTCATCCTTTTTCTCACAGTAGGTTTCCCACCAGTCTTTGACATGGGGGGCAGCTTTGAGGAGTGAAAAAATAATCTTTTCTCGGTCAAAGAAATCATGGACCGAGAAATACCTATCCAGTAAATTCAACCATCTATCTATGATGTCTGCATCTATCTGGCCTTCAAATATAGAAATTTCAAAGTTGACCTGTACCTTGAAAGGAGTGCTGCCTCTAGAGTGGTTTCACACTGTAGATGTGTCGTCGGTCGGTAGTCATTGAAGGACTTGGGAAAATTTATCCATCATCGCGTTCCTCTATTTCTCGAGGGCCTCCTCAAGCAATATTTTGATAGGATCGCCTGCTCCCTTGTATTTCTTTTCTTCCACCATGGGAGGTCATCGGGGTTTGCGAGGCTGATCTTGCAAGGGTTAAACCAGATCGAGTCGTAACTCCTTATACCCTGACCGCGTTGGCAACATGAAAAGAAAAACAGAGAAAGAGAAAATTGCTTTGAAACCACTGATACTGATTTATACAGGAACACAATAAAATACAAAAATAGACATAAACACAGAGATTCAGTGGAAATAAAACTTCATTTCATTAAAATCAAATGACTAAAATATGCTTACAAACATAATGGAAATAAGCTAGCTATGACGTTGGTAGCTTATCTATGAGAAGAGATGTGGTGGCTATAGGCCTCTGAATTGTGTTACAATGAGGCTTGAAGGCCTATTTATTGTTTAGAAACTATGGAAAACCCTAAAAATCCAAAAACCTAACCCTAGTAGATGAAGCGCCAAAATAGTGGGCCCTGTTTGGGTAAATTGGTACATCAATCTTCTTGGGGATGTAACTTTGGCATATGATCTCCATTCGATGTGCTCAATACATTGTTAGAAATATCTATCCGAGGAATACAACTTTTGAGTGATAAATATTGGCCTAAAACCCATATTTCTCTCTTTTTTCCCAAAAAACATCGTTTAGGGCCTCAAAATGGCTCTGAAAGTTCAGTAACCGAAAAAATGCTAAAAATAGTAAGTTGTGTTGAAACTGTAAAATTGTAAAACTGAAAGAACCAATGGTGGGGCTCCCAATGGAATCATTAGGTGGCCACCAATATCCACCTAGATCAATGAAGGTGTCAGGATCCTTAGAAGTAAGGCCATAGAAAGACTCTTTGGGCCCTGGTTTGATCCAAGTGAATATTGGTGGCCAACCACCTATGCCACTTGGGCCCCCACGATTGCTTCTTTCATTTTTTCAGTTTCAGCACAGTTTACTATTTTTAGCAATTTTTCGAGCCCTTAACTTCCGGAGCCATTTTGAGGCCCTAAAGGATGATTTTTGGAAAAACTGGAGGCAACATGGAAGTTCCTCTAATGTTTCTCACTAAAAATTTATATTCCTCAGATAGATATTTCTAACTAGGGATTGAGCACATCAAACAGAGATCATATGCCAAATTTACATCCCTCGGAAATTGATGTACCAATTTACCCAAACAGGGCACATAGTTTTGGTGCTTCATCTCCTAGGGTTAGTGTTTTGGATGTTTAGGGATTTCCATTGTTTCTCAATAATAAATAGGCGTTCAAGCCTCATTGTAACAGAGTAAATAGGCCTGTAGCCACCATATCTCTTCTCATATATAAGCCTACAAGCGCCCTAGCTTGTTTACTTCCATTATGTTTGTATGCATATATTTGTTATATGATATTAATGAAATGAAGTTTTAATTTCATTGCATCTCTGCATTTATGTTTATTTCTGTATATTTTTTTTTCTTTCATAAATCTGGATCCGTGGTATCAGAGCGGTCTACTCTTTCTCTGTTTTTCTTTTCATGTCCCTAATAAGGCAAGTGTATAGGGAGTTATGGCTCGATCTGGTTCAACCCTTGCAAGATTAACCTCGAAAACCCTAACGAACTCCCATGGCAGAAGAGAAGAAAGACGAGGGAGTAGGAGATCCTATCAAATTATTTTTCGAGGAGGCCCTCGAGAAACAGAGGAACACGATGATGGATAACTTTGCCTAGATCCTTCAACAGCTGCCCGCCAGAGGCGCATCTACATCCAGCAGCCACTTTGGAGGCATCACTCCTTTCAAGGTACAAGTCAATTTTGAGATTCCTGTATTTGAAGGCTAGATAGATGCATACATTGTAGATAAATGGTTGAATTTTCTCGAAGGGTATTTCTTGGTCCATGATTTCTCTAAAACCGATAAAATATTACTTTTTCACTCCTCAAAGTTGCCCCCCCATTTCAAATATTAGTGGGGAACCTACTGTGAGAAAAAGTACGAGAGGGAACCCTCTTTGTTCTCGGCCACACCCACTTGGAATTCATTCTGAGATGACATCAAGGAACAATATTACCCCCATGGGGAGCTATGAGGAAAAGCACATCCAATGGACCATGCTGTGATAACAAAGGGATGCAGCTGGTTGCATGGTTACATTTAGGAGGAAATGGAGTTCCTCGACATTATCTCGCTTGGCACGACATATCCCTATGCTTCCAATATCGAATAGAAAATTAAGCATAAGAAGTGCGACTTTGGATCCGCGAATCTGAAGCCAGGGAAAGGCGTCGTCAAACCATAGAACAAGGGGCAAAGCCAAAGCGGGGAAACTCATAAAAACACCAAAAATCCAAAGAATCACATAGGGAAGTGGTGTGAATTTCATAACAGCCCCACTCACAACACAAATGAGTGTCAGGCCAAACAATCGATGGTGGTCGAACAAAGGCACCCAAATGAGATGCACGTTTGGATCCTAAGTTAGAACAAGAAAAGGGTGATGAAAAAGTGAAGAATATCATTGAATTGGATCCCAGTACGATTTTTTCCACCACCAAGCTCGAAATGGAGGATCTCGAGGATCCAAAGGAGGGGGAGTGCCTCTTCCATTCACAGATGTGGGTGAAGGGTTCTCCACTGATATTCCTTGTCAATAGCGGAAGCCAAAAGAACCTCATTTCAGTAGAGGTCATGAAGTGGCTCAACCTACTAACCATAGCACACCAGTAGCCATATACCATTGGGTGGCTTCACCAAGGAAGAGATCTCTGCATCCGCCAGGAGTTTCGGCTTCCGTACAACATCAAGTCATTCGCGGATGAGGTATTGTGTGATGTTACTCCTCTTGATGTGTCTGATGTATTATTGGGCCAACCATACTTGTGTAAGCGACATGCTATGTATGAGTCTAGGACTCGTTCTGTTGTTATTAATTTGGGAAATATGATGTATAGGATACCAGACGTAGTAATGCCTCCTACCATCTCTTTGACTATTGCAAAACAACGCAGTAAGATTGTTCCCAAACCAGGAAATTTATTTTCATTAAAATTTTCCCACAAGGCAAGAAGAAGATTATGACCACAGCCTCGGAACAAGGTTCCTTTGCACGGCAGGAGTATATTGACAAAGTCATGGAGGAATACGAGGACATTTTCTCCTCATCCATAAAGTTTCCTCGACACTGTCAGGTCAAGCACTCCATTGATTTGACCCCAGGCACGTTGCCGCTTAATGTTGTCAGACCTCATGTGACCACAAATACAACATACACACATGTGACTAATAAATAAACCAAATTTATTGAATGCAACCAGCACGTCTCCCAACGAATCCACGACATCTTGAACAAATCCAATGCCAAGTACAAGCAGCACCATGATCAGCATCAGATGCCACACAAATTTCAGGTGGACGATAAAGTGTGGCTACATTTGTAGAAGGATTGCCTCGTTGGACCCCACTACAAGCTTCGTGTGCTCCGATATGGGCCATACGCCATCAACAAGGAAAGTGGCTCACTGGGGACCAAGTTCAGCAAAATTTGCCTCATCTCATGGGGGAAATCAATGCAATGGGGACCATTGCTTCCTATCGGGGGAGGAATGATCCAAGTGGATATTGGTGGCCACCCACCTATTCCACTTGGACACGCACCATTGTTTTTTTCAGTTTTTTTAGTTTCAGCACAATTTACTATTTTTAGCAGTTTTTCGGGTCCTGAACTTTCGGAGACGTTTTGAGGCCCTAAACGACATTTTTTGGGAAAAAGGGGATAAACATGGAGGTTCCTTCGATGTATCTCACTAAAAATTTGTAGTCCTTGGATAGATATTTATAACGAGGTATTGAGAGCATCAAACGAAGATCATATGCAAAAGTTACATCCCCGGGAAGTTGATGTACCAATTTACCCAAACGGGGCCCATACTTTTGGTGCTTCATCTCCTAGGGTTAGATTTTTAGATGTTTAGGGTTTTCCATTATTTCTTAACGATAAATAGGCCTTCGAGCCTCATTTTAGCACAGTTCAGAGGCATGTAGCCACCACATCTCTTCTCATATATATTCCTACTAGCACCCTAGCTAGTTTACTTCCATTGTGTTTGTAAGCATATTTTTGTTATATGATATTAATGAAATGAAGTTTTAATTCTATTTCATCTTTGATTTTATTTTATTTTCTGTATATTATTGCGTTCCTTCATAAATCCGGATCATAGTTTCATCCATGGCTTGAATTGGTGAAGTAGGTTCCTTAGGTGAAGCAAGTTCTCTTCTTCTCCAATAGGTTATTCAAAGTTTTCAAGTGACTCACCTATGGTGTATTCAACCTCACAGTCACTGGAGAAGAGTGAAGGGTCACTTTGTGGGGATGTGGGGGTTTTTGGTAAGAATTTTCCATTGTTATCCCTACTCCTACGAGGCAGGAAAGTCAAGCTATTTTTGTATTTTACAATATTTTGGAATTTAATGTAAAAGAAAACCAGAAAATAATGTTAAAGCATAATAAAAACATCTACTTAGACACCTCCATGACAATGGCACCAAAAAGTGGCGAGACCTGGTATTGCACCAAGATTTTTTCAACTCCGAGAGGCTACTCAACTTTACTTTATCAACTCGGGGATCGTACAAACTTGGAGGTGGTAGTGCTATATGCATAGAAAATGAGTTCTACTCATGCCATCCTCTTCTCAGTTCTACAATGAGTTGTTACTGTTAAGGTTATTTTTAGGAAAGAAATTTTGTCACACTTTTGAATGAAATATAAGAGTGGAAATACATCATGACCATTTCTCTATCAACTGGAAAGAAACTACTCTAGATCATAATGACTCATCTAGCTATTTGCAAGAAAGAGAAATCCACACCTAGGCTAATGTAAGAAAGGAAATTAAACTAAGTGGAATTCATAATTTAAATTGTTGAATTGAAATTGTAGAAAGGGAAACTAATATAGGCACACATGTTGAACCAAATGACTGATTTAATTCTATTTATTTTATGCTTAACAATGCATCTATCAATGAGCTAATTATACTTATAAATGACTTGTTTTTGCAGTAAGAGACAGACGCATCTAGGTGACCTAAGAGGGTCCCTGACTCAAGGTTTCAAAGCTAAAGGTGTATCAGAGGCTGTGCTAGGCTTAGATGAGGTGAAATATGTGTTTTGGGCTGAACGAGTAAGTGGCTGGCACCGCTACATGATTTCTTGTACTGTTATAGGATGTCCTGAAATGCTACAGGAAACATGTTGAGGGTATTTTGAGGCTATAAATGGTGGGGAAAGGGGTAGGAGAGGTGAAGTGAAGGTGGATATAGGTGGATGAAGGGTAGACAACCCCTTGTTCAATCTCAAAATGCTTCATAAATCCCATCTTGCACCCCCAAGTTGGATCTCGGTGATGTAGTGGAGATTTCCAAAAACAGGGTTGAATGTGACTTGGATGGAAGTTGGTTGATGAAGGGTGGAGACTGAAGCTAATGGTGTTGGGGAATTCCTCCTATGTTTCTTTATTAAAACCTGCAAGCAAACTACTTGTTCATGCATTCATCATTGACAAATATATCATGAAAATGGTGGAAACGAGGAGTTGAATTTAACTAAACCTACCTATGTACTTGAAATAGAAATCCACCTCTGCATCTAGAACATGTCCATGATAAGAAAAGTGACCTATATAAATTTTCCAAGAAATCATAAACTAAAATAAATTTTGGGTTTGTGGTGAAGATCTACCCTCCTCAAGCTCCAATGGAAGAGGTGAGAGAGGGAGGCTTTGACACACAATTTTGAGTTTTTATATGCTACTGAGCATGAAATGGAAAGGGATTAACTATTAAAACATGAAATAAAAATATATTAACTACTACAACATGAAATGGAAAGAGATTAGTTGTTGCAACATGAAATGGAAACACAAGTACATAAGAGAGAATGAGGCTAATGGATGGGCCCTAGCCCACAAGCTCAACTCCCTCAAACTAAATTAGTGGAGAAAAGACCAAATACTCATTTTATTTCAGAAGAACTCTTGTACATAACATATGAAAGTCAGAAATGTCTATTACAAGAGCTAATACTTCTCTAGCTACATCTAAAAATCCAATCTTAGTGAGCTCTTTCTCTGCCTTATTTATCCTAACGGGTAGCTACCAACAGCTCCCTAAAATGTAGGTGGTTTGTCCCCTTGGAACTTGACAGAAGTGTTGCTTGGCTCCCCTTGATCTTCCACTTGCTTGGTTGCCTCTAATTTCAAGCTTTTGGAGGATTGAGGATATATTGGCTACCGTTAGGAGTTAAGGAGGTGGTCAACCCTCCTACAATCACTCCTTGGTGTCTACTCTGAGTTGTGATTGTGCAATCTTCCTAAAAAATGGCTTATTCTCTTGATTTTCCTGCATTTAAACCACATTAGACCTTCGAAGCATGACAACCCTTCATACACCATCTATACTAAGCAACATATGACCATAATGCAATTAAATGTGAGAAAGAGAGAATAATTAGGCTAAAAAGGTGACAATTAACCCATTAAATTGTACCTAATGATGGTGCTCATCAAAAACGTTCTGTCAAGTGCTTATTTTTGAAGTGATTTTGGAATTCCTCCCAAGTTATATTCTATTCCTTTACCCCTAGTACTTCCTTAACCTATTCCCAACATAAGCTGGCCTTTTATTGTAGTTGATAAATGGCTAATTTAGCCTTGAGGTTACTGTTATACTCATATACTTGGAAATATTTGTTCATATTGATGACCTAGGCCTTTGTTGCTTCCTCTATTTCTACATAAAAAAATGGAGGCTTATTTTTTTAAAATTCCCCTTGCAGCTCCATATTCTGTTTCTTTGTTTTTCATTGGTCAAATAACTTACTAGACTCTTCTTATTATGAGCTCTATTTCTATCACTTTGTTGTGTATGAATTTATTCGGGTTTATCTTTGATTCGTTGTTGTTGTTCCCTTTCATTGTGGGTTTCATGCTCAGGACTCGACATATAAGTTCTATTATTTTGTTTGTCGGAAATAACTTTTACAATTATTTTTTGTTCATGCATTATTCTTTCATTATCAGTTCTTATATGCATCATTTTAGTTTGCAATTGCTTTAAAGTCTCCAACAGTCTTCTGGTTTGTCTTCGATGTTCTTCCAACAACTGATTTTTTTTGTACTGTTGTACCCACCTTTCCAAAGGAGCCCCTACATAATATGCTTCTGGTCTGTTTGGTGTTCTAGACCCTCTTTTCCAATCGTCTCTTGCTCTATGTTCATTAATAGTTTTCTCACTTTTCGTTCCCATGAAGCGACAGTGTCAGAACATGGCTCCAAGACCACTTCTAACATGCTCAAAAAAAAATTCACAATTAAATAGAAATATGTATATAATAAAATGCCATTATGCACTATTGTAAAAAAATAATTTCGTGTATATAGTGGAACATCAATACAGAAATATATCCATAGTGTTAAACTACATCAAATATATATTTACATCTTAGATTCACAGATATAATGTTATTTTTTTGATTTAATGTTAACCCACTTTATAGATCAAGTTTACACATTACAGTCACATCTCTTATATTTATGAGGTACCACCATATGGCCTAGCCATAAGGTCGAGGTTTAAGTTATGGGGGTGAATGAAAAACTTGCGTACCAACATTAATTTCCTAGTCGTGTTAACCTAATCTAAAAATGGGCTAGATAACTTGTTATGCTTTTCAAGAACCTTTCACTTGGTTAAAAAAATAAAATATCTAGCTTATACTTGACATTTACGGAATTTATGCTTGAAATAGGTGTATGTTTTTTCACTGTTTAAGTGCTTTAAGGCCATTTTTTTTTCTGAAATTAAATATGTATAACAGTCATATAATGCAGCAAATAAACATCAACACATAAGAACAAAAATAATCTAGGAGTTCACCCGAATATCGTGAGCTACGTCTCCTTGAGCTCTTGTCATCTTGACTTGGCTCTTTGGGATTATTGAAAAATTTCTTTTAAAAGTTACAAAATAAACTCCAAAGGTTAACTAAACTGAACTAATGGGTTTAGAATACAATCTATATCCTTGTCATGGCTTTCATCACTCTGAAAACAGATCTAGGCTCCCTTAGACTTGATTCCTTCTTTCGGTGCTCTTGAGCTACACTGAGCTTCTCTATGGCATTAACTCCTTAAAAATTCTTTTTCTATCCCTGAAACCTCACCTATTATCTCCAACACATATCAGACCTCCAAAATGTACTGATCAATTGCTCCAAAAGAGCACTAGCTCCGCAATCTAGGCCTCCATCCACTATTGACCCTAGGCTTCCAACAAATTCCATGTAGGTTATTGACCTTTATAAGTCTTCAAATGACTCTGAAAATCCCTTAAATGGATTCATAATGTCAAAAATAGTCATAATATACTATCATTTCAATGATATTGGCCTCCGGCTACTCCGGTTTCACCTCCAACGCCTGGTGGCACCCCTTGGCTCTAGGGTCAAAGAAAACTTATCTGTGGCTTCTCGAACTCTGTAATTCCTCAAAAGCTTCTGAAAACTCCTCCATTGATTTAGAATTCTCATTAAATTCAGAAATGACTATTGGTTTACTGCATACGGCCTCTAGCTACCTTGGTTAGGCCCCACACTGTTGTTGGCACTTGCTTGCCCTTGTGGCCCCTGGAACTTCACTGAAGCATCTCGGCCTTTGAAAGTCCTCTATAAGCTCTTCAAACTACACCATTAGTTCCATAACATCTGAAACATCCAAAATTGACTATTGGATTTATGAATAAGGCCTCTAGCTCCCCTAGCTAGGCCTCAAACTACTGCTAGCCCATGGTGGCCGTAGTGGCCCCTAGAACTTCTCTGAAGCAAAAACCTGCTCAAAAGTCCTCTGATGGCTTAGAAACCCTCACCAATGAGTTTGGAATGTTTAAGAAAGTCTAAATTGACTATTGGCACTCGAAAATTGGTTGCATCTAGCTCAAGATAGGGTCTGAACTCATTTTTCCCAATAACCCCTAAAAATCCTCCAGCAAACTTGGAGGAACTTGAGTTAACTGCAGATAAAATGGCATAACATCGAGATTAGCACGCCTGCTCTAAATCTTCCACAAGCCTAATTGCTAGCACTAAATTCGGGCGGCTATTATGGGCACATGTACCGTCATATACGCGGTCCTGTTGGTGGTTAAATGAAATTTAATGCACAAAAACCACGCAGATGTTTTAAACCATTTGGCATGTGATCACATTTTAAATTAAACGGATCCATTGATGAAAACAGGCTTAGCCCTTGGTTCTTGGCACTAAGGCCACATGTGGGGATGGGGGGGGGGGTCGCCTGGCCCCCCTCTGACCCCCATATGCATGTTACATAAACGTTAAATACAACCGGCACCACCATATTATTAAGAACTAATGCATACCCTAATGGTAAGACGTGGGCGTGTGAGATCGGAGTTCACGGGATCAACTCTAGTCGACACCCAAAAAATTTTAATGCACAGTCTCGGGGACACGTGGCAACCTCAGGTCTGATCACCTATCACCCTGCAATTGGCCGAAATCAAAACAGTCAACCCATTGTCCAATGATAATCCACCACTTGGCATGATCTGATTGGTCTGAATGGAATATTTCAAGGAATATTCCTTGAAATATTCTCTTTTTATTTTTCCCAAAATTCCAATCAAACCTGGTCAAAGTCCAAAAATTGGAGTTTACTGGACTTTTCAAACTGCGATAACTTCTTCATACGGTGTCGGTTTTTTGAATCGTTTACGACATCAGAATCAGGAAGACGAGATCTATCTGGTCACTCAAGTTTGGCACACTTCTAAACACTTTGAATTTTGAGCTATCACTTAGGTCCTTGATCCAAATTTGATCACACCTACCCATTGGGAATCTATTAGACCCCAAAATACTGATATAATGATATGTATAGTAGATTAGAGTATATCACCCTCTTCTTTTCAGCCTCCATACACCTACTTTGCATGGATTAGTGCCTTTGAACCACAACTCGAAGGTAGTCAACACTTCCCTTCCTGGATGCACTTGTTCTCCTATTAAGAACTATCTTCCTTGCACTTAGAAATTTATGGCAGGAAATTTACAGAAGGCATCTGAACATCATGTCCTTGATTATCGATCCAAGGTGGCTCAAACAAATGAGAGATTACAACAGAAAACATGCATACATAACTGAAATTTGCATATGCACAAATGAATGTATGTCTTATTGTGTCAAGAAGTCAAACCACTTCTTACCAAGCCACTTCCACGTCGAATTTTGTTGTTGAAAATCTTCTTCATGTGAAACATATGTTCTCACATCAATGATGGAATCCTTGGTTCCACTTTCGCGATTCTTTTTGTCGTCTTGTCTCAAATGCTTGGGACGATTAGTTGGATGCAATTTCCAACATTGGGAAACAACATGTCCCATCTTCTGTTAATGTGTGCAAGTCTTATGCACCTTCTTTGCAAGTTGCATTTGCCTCAACTACTTCTTGTATGCCTTCATCCTCTTCCAACATTTTGAAACAACATGGTTACACAAACCACAATACGCACAACAAATCTTTCTTCCATTTAAGCATGCAGAATTGTCATGCCTTGCAGAAACATAATCAACTTGATTGTGGGAAGAATTATACCTCGCATGCTATTTTGCATGTCCATGTTTTTTACTTTCATGAGGAGATGAACTTGTAGAGGCTCCAGCTTCACCATAAGCTGCATGTGTACACACATCTTGCTGCAACATAGGTTTCAAACAATGGCAATCAACTTGAAAGCAAACTTGACATGTTTGTGGTTTAGAACTTGGAACAAAATTTCTTCTTGAAATTGTCTCACATGCCTTCATGGCTTTGGAGTATTTTCCATTAGATTGAACATAACCAAGATCAAAATTCTTAGGTCTCCCCTCATCCAAAATAGGATCAATCATGCATTGTGCATGTTTTCCTAAACCTTTGCCTTCATAGCCCATTTTAAACATTAACTTGGACCCTATACCTCTAGTGTGCTTTTCAAATAAACCAACACATCTATCTGAAGAGGAAATGGAAGACAAATTTGACTGAAATACCTCTACTTCACGCATGTTCTTGGTTAAGGCCTCTTGGCCTTGATGGAGATGCATCTCCATCTCATGCAACCTTTGAATCATTTCTTTTTTCTCTTGCTTCATAGAAAACAATTTCTCATGAAGTCAAGTGCTTTCCTTTCTATCTTCAAACAAAATTTACACTCTATCCTTCAGGCTGTAGAAGTCTCGCTTCATGTCTTCATCGAAGAATCTTGTGAAGGAGGAGGAGTTGGAAACCTCCCTTGATGAATTTGTCATTATGAAAATGAACAAAATAACTTCAATCAACAATTCCGAAGCTTTCAAAACAATTGACAAAGCTTCAAAACAAAATGGCTGTAGATTCAAGCTCTTCTTCAAACATCCTTTTGCAAAACAAACCCTTTTGTGCTTCAAGGGTTGCCTTGACATCCTTTGGGTAAGGAAGCTGCTTTTATCCATTCTTCCTTCTTTTCCTCTCTAGGACATAACTATCAGTAGCTTTCCCTTCACCTCTAGAAAACTCAAGTAATAGTCAGTTTGCAAATAGTCAAATTCTTTAACTGCAAACACCTTTCAAGTCAAACAAGCAAGCTATTGCTCTGTCAATCAAGAAACCAAGTGCTCTGATACCAACCTGATCTGAAAATGGGCTGGATAACTTGTTATGCTTTTCAAGAACCTCCCACTCAGTTAAACAAATAAAAGATCTAGCATATACTTGACATTTGCCGAATTTATGCTTGAAACAGGTGCATTTTTTTTAACTGTTTAAGTGCCTTAAGTCCATTTGTTTTTTCTGAAATTAAATATGTGTAACAACCATATAATGCAACAAAAAAAAATCAACACATAACAACAAAATTAATCTAGGATTTCACCCGAATATCGTGAACTACATCTCCTTGAGCTCTTGTCATCTTGACTTGGCTCTTTGGGATTATAGCAAAATTTCTTTTATAATTTACAAAATCAACTCCGAAGGTTAACTAAACTAAACCAATGGGTTTATAATACCATCTATATCCCTTTTATGGTTGTCATCACTCTAAAAACAAATCTAGGCTCCCTTAGACTTGATTCCTTCTATTAGTGCTCTTGAGCTACACTGAGCTTCTTTATGGCACTAAGTCCTTCATAACTCCTTTTTGTCCCTGAAACCTCACCTATTGTCTCCAGAAAATATCATACCTCCAAAATGAACTGATCAATTGCTCCAAAAGAGCACTGGCTCCCCAATCTAGGCCTCCCTCCACTATTGACCCTACACTGCCCAAAACTTCCCTGTAGGTTCTCAACCTTCATAAGCCTTCAAATGACTCTAAAAATCTTTTAAATGGATTCAAAATGTAAAAAATAGTCATAATAGACTATTGGTTCACTGAGATTGGCCTTCGGCTACTCCGGTTTCGTCTCCAACACCTGGTGGCACCCCCTAGCTCTGAGGTCAAAGAAAAATTATTTGTGGTTTCTCGAGCTCTACAAGTCCTCAAACGATTATGAAAACTCCTCCATTAGATTCAGAATTCTCATTACAGTCAAAAATGACTATCGGTTTGCCGCATAAGGCCTCTAGCTGCGCTGGCTAGGCCCTAAACTTCTGTTGGCACTTGTTGGCCCTAATGGCCCCTGGAACTTCACTAAAGCATCTTGGCTTTCAAAAGTCCTCTAAAGCCTTTGTAAACCACACCATTAGTTCCAGATCATCTGAAACATCCAAAATTGACTATTGGATTTCTGAATAAGGCTTCTAGCTCCCCTTGCTAGGCCTCAAACTATTGTTGGCCCATGGTGGCCCTAACTTATCGGAGGAAAAAAAAAACCCACTCAAAAGTCTTTCAATGGCTCTGAAACCCTCACCAATGAGTCTGTAATGTCTAAGAAAGTCGAAATTGACTATTGACACTCAAAAATTGGTTGAATCTAGCTCAAGATAGGGCATGAACTCATTTTTCCCAATGACCCCTAAAAATCCTCCACTAAACTTGGAGGAACTTGAGTTAATTGTAGATAAAATGGCATAATGCCAAGATTAGCCTGCCCGCTCCAAATCTTCCACCAACCTGGCCGCTAGCACTAAATGCAAGTGGTTAGTGTGGGCACATGTACCATCATATACACGGTCCTGTTAGTGGTTAAACGAAATTTAATGCGCAAAAACCATGCAGGTGTTTTAAACTGTTTGGCATGTCATCACGTTTTAAATTAAACAGAACCATCAATGGAAAGGGGCTTATCCCTTGGTTCTTAGCGCTAAGGCCACATCGGGGGGGGGCTAGCCCCCCTTCGACCCCCATATGCACGTTACATAAACGTTAAATACAATCGGCGCCACCATATTGTTAAGAACTAATGCCTAGCCCAATGGTAAGACGTGGGCGTGTGAGCTCAGAGGTCACAGGGTCGACTCTGGCCAGTACCCAAAAAATTTAATGCACAACCCCAGGGACATGTGGCGGCCTCTACGCTGGCCCCGTGTCGCCCTGTAATTGGCCGAAAACAAAACAGTCAACCCACTATCCAATGAAAATCTGCCACTTGGCATGACCTGATTGGTCTGAATGGTATATTCTGGGGAATATTCTAAGAAATATTTCAAGAATATTCTCTAGAATATTCTCTTTTTTATTTTCCCAAAATCCCAGTCAAACCTGGTCAAAGCCCAAAAATTGTAGTTTACTAGACTTTTCAAATTAGGATAAATTCATCATACGGTGTCAGATTTTCAAACCGTTTATAGCACCGGAATCAGACACACGAGATCTATCCGGTCGCTCAAATTTGGCACACTTTCGAACACTTTGAGTTTTGAGCTATCACTTAAGTCTTTGATCCAAATATGATGAGAACCTCTCATCATAGTTACCTAATCTCCCAATGCCTAATTCTCTGCTCAAATTTCCAAGGTCTATAGACCTTATTTAAACCTTCACGATTTCATCTTTACCCATAGTTGTGGGTACCTTCCTCAATAGATGTTCGATTTTCAGCCATGGATGGTGGAAACTCAATTCAACGGTTGAGATTCATAGGAAGGGAGTTAGGATAACCAACCCCCACCCCAACGCCGCACATGATCCTCATTTTCCTCGACCCCTCCAGCTTTCTCTACAACTCTACCCTGCTATGACTACACTCCTCAATAGGCATACTAACTCTGGCACCATCTCTTTCCAGGTTCAAACCTATAGTGTTTCCTTTTTCCTAACCCTTCATGGTTTCCTGTTTATGCCACTTCCTGATAAGAGTCGTTACTGCACAGAAGTGTCGAGACCCAACCCCAGTCAAAGGTCCCTCTTACAGTGCCCTACTTCTTCTGGCTCGTGGCGCTCGTTTAGTACCTAGCAGGTTCTCTCCTTTCGCTCATTACAAGTAAATCTTGTCACAATGCAGTCATGTTTCGGTGTTAATTTCTTATCCTATTCTGGTTTTCTTTTACGGTTCAAGATTTATTAATATGGCTTGTTCTTTCCTAGTTCATTAACCAGCGGTTGCAATGGAGCGGCCTGCAATCTCATGCAAGAGTCGAAGCTTTCGTTATCTCCAGCTATGTGCTTGAAACCCACCACGGTTGGGGTTTTTTGAAGTTTTCCAAAGAGCGGTTTTTTCAAATCCCCAGTGTTTTCTTGCAGGAAATATGCCTACTCGTTTGATACCCTATTTCCAACATGCTATATCATGTACAGTTGATTGCGTGCTAGGGTTATTTATACACTTGTGGTGAAACACATATTATCGGTTCGAAAGTAACTCATTTGTTATGGTTCCAGGTTGGAACTTCACCAGTTTGTTCGCACAATTTAAGTTTAAAATTCCGATATTTAAATTACTAGATTGTATGGCCAGAGCCTTGGACTCGGTTGGCGCTAACATGAATGTAATTTACTGTTGTACTTAAATTTCAGGCTTTTCTTGGTTGTGAGGGTTCCACCTTTTGTATATTTTCCTTTTTCCATCACCGACTAAGAGTCATGCTAGTTATTTCGGTATGGAAATCTTGATTCCGCTCCCAAGTTACAAACAGTTGTTAGGTACTTGTTCCCAGATTATTAGTTCTGTGCTATAAGCTCTGTAATGAAAATGAAAATCTCTCTTTCTTTTAGCAAGGAAAAAAATACATATAGAATTACTAAAAAATTCTATCTTTTATTATTTTGTTTCTACAGTTAATGATATTTAGCTGTCAATTTGTGCACTAAACTTGTATGTTTTTCCTTTGTTTCATTTAATGTTTGCGGGAAAATTTAAAAATATATTTTCTATACAGTTCTAGTGGGAACTGGTCCTACTTGGGTCCGGTCTAAACCCCTCGGCTTTCTGTATTCATGATCTATATATAACCCTAGATGAAGAATTATGCTTCTTATTCAATAAGCAATATCTTACTGGTCAGATATATCTAAGCACCCCATGTTCGAAGGGGTTAAATATTACTTTATGGAGTACTTCTCTAATATTTTCCTCAATGTTTTTTTATCTTAGTTAAAATGCTAATCTAGCTAAAAATGCTAATCTTGCTAAAAATGCTAATCTTGCTAATCCATATCATTCTTGTACAAATATAGTTTACAAAATCTTCACTACAAAAACAACATCACCATCTTTAATCATATTTACAAAAAATATTACAGATGCTTCCTAGCAACAACACTTAATCAACATTTATTCTATACATAGTTACTTTTTTACTTTTTTATGTACTTGTTTAGCCAAAAACCACATAGAGCTCTCTTGTCCTCCCAACCACGAGAAGGGTGATTATGTCTTATTCTCCCCTCCGAGAGCTAGGGTTAACACTTTTGGCATCAAGACCACAATCCAACCATTAAGTTAGTCAGTTCTAGAGAACCCCACTAGCCCAAGTCCAGCTCTTCTCCCAGGCAACGTCTTGCCCAACCCACATAATTCATTTCTGTTAGTCCTCCTCTAACTTAGAAAAGAAGAACCCCCTCCTCTCTTGTGATTCCCCATTTAACCCATGGAGAAATTTAACTATCATAACTTTCCAAGATCTGAAATTTGTTACTAGCCATCTCTTTCTCTCATTGCAAAAAAGATTAATGTTAAAATTAAATGAAATGGCATTCATGTTTTACTTAATCACTAACCACAATTTCCTATTGGTTACCACTAGCCATTCAGTTAAGTTTGTAATTGAAATAATTACCAATAGTAATTTACATCAGTATAAGGGTTACAAATATGTAGATGACATATATCTAAAGCCACTTAGAGACGTTAGAAAGTTTACCTTAGTATAAGGGTTACAAATATGTAGATGACATATATCTAAAGCCACTTAGAGACGTTAGAAAGGGGCGGGCATAATCTCTGAAGAGGATTCCACTATTAGGATTGAAGAAGGCATTTTTCATTTATCATTTTCTCATTAAGTTCATTTCTATGCTAGTTTTTAACTTCCATATTCTAAGTTTTGTAAATATGGAAACCATGATAATATAAAAATCATTTTAGAAGAAAAAAAAGAAATTGAAGTGAAATGGGTAGCACATCTCACCTCTCGTGGCTGTAATTACACAAAATAATTTTGGAATAGGAGTTATCTTCTAAAGCAAACAATCTTGAATTCACCAACTGATTTATTTCTAAGGCTTGAGATTGCGAATAAAACTATCAATTCTTGAATGCTTCAAATCACCATCCAAGCCCCCATAACTTTCCATTTTTGGGTAAGAAACACCAATGGCAATGATTTTCGCCGAAGCTTTGATAGATTACAGGCACATCTAATCCATCAAATTGATCAAAAGAAGACGTCACAAAAGGGACATTATTTAGACATAACTCGATTATTAATATATAAGAATTAAATATTTCCTTACACTCTAGCTAAAAAATCCTTATATATTAATAATATATTTTAAATATTAAATTTTTTGATGATAAATTGACTTTAAAATATTTAAATGTAAAAATAAATAAATTATTATTTTAATGTTTTTAAAGATTTATTTTTTAAAGCCCGGTAAAAAATGAATTTACAAAACAATGAAAAATAAAAATATTCAGAGATTTAGAGATTAGAATCTTTCTTTTTTCATTTAGGATGATGAGATTTAGAAGACTTTAAATGACATTGCAGAGAGTTCCATGTGGGGTACCAAGTGTCAAAAATACTTATATATTAATAACATATATTAAAATTTTGTATAACAAATATTATAAATTTTATTATAAATTGATTTTAAAAAATTTAAATCTAAAAAATATAAATTTTTATTCTGATATTTTTATAAATTTATTTTTCAAAACTCAATAAAACTTAATTTTATGGTAAATTAATTTAAAAATCAACCTAAAATCAAAATATTTCAAAATTTAGAGATTAAAATCTTTCTTTTTTCATTTATCATTTAGGATGAGATTTAGAAAGTCCTAGATTTAGAAAGCCCTAGTCTAACTAGACTATCTTTTTTCTCTTAAAATCATGGAAATTCACTTGAGATTTTAAGAAAATCGGGTAGGGATTTTTGTAAATCCATGTTATAGCTATCAAACTTCAATATCGGGTTCCCTAGAGATTTTTTATGGTGCTGAATCCATTTCCACCATCAAACACATGATTCAAAGACTGCTACTGCAATTCCTTGATCATAGGGGTGATTCCTCCGCCAATTTTAGCAGTGCCCACAATTCCTTGACCGTCCGAGCAATTCCTTGGCCTTCCAAGTAACTCCAGAGAGAAAATTTTAAAGAATAACACACTTGCTCGCTAAAGTCAGTACTTGCTCGCTAAAGTCAGTACCCGTAGCATAACAAAATAAAGATAATAAAGATACCGAGGGTCATTCCGAACCTTTCCCCAATAATAAAAACATTGCAGTTTTAATTAGCTTTTGTTTTTTTCCAATGGTACAACCTGACTGATCTGATTGACAGACCAAGGAGAGAGTTCATTGACCCGTCTGATTAAGAGACCATGTAGTGGGTTCACACAGGGTACATGGTCTAGGAAAGGATCTTATAGTATTTGTAAGATTAAAACTTTCACTAGACTTCAGTATTTTGGTAAAAAATGACATTCAAATTATTGCTTCAAGTAAGTCAAATAATTTTCTTCATTAACCTCGCTGTGTGTTGAATTAAGAGATATTCCAAAATTGTCATTCTTATAAATTCTTATAAATTCACCAACGAGACACACTAAAGCTCATACAAGGTATTGGTATATGGTTTGAGAAAGGTTCATACGATATCCATGATAGATTGAAAAATTGAAATCGATAATTAGCAGAAACTAAACTACGATACAGAAAGCTTAAGCATTGAAGGCTTGATATGATTATTTACACAAGAAGAAACACTGGCATGATCAATATTTATACTGCACAGAGGTTCGTCCTTCTTTAGCTTGGAGTGCTTGATTGAGAAATTTTGAACAATCCTGTACTCGATCGATAAATTGCATTCCTCCCATTTGATAAAACTGATCGCTGATCTTCTTCCCATCAATACTAATATTGTCTAATTCATCATATCTCAAATTTACAAGATCGTTGCAATCATGCTCAGCCTGAGAGTACTGGTCAACATCGGCCCATAAAATTGCTGGTTCACTGGCTTGGGAGCTGGAATTATGCGGTGGCCATGACTGATGGCTAATATTCTCATGGAGGCTCCTGTAATTTTCAAGGATACTGGTTTGTTGAAGATGAGGGGTATAAGCTGCTGGAGAGAAATTGACTGCATTTGAATAGGAATGACTAGGGCTACATGGAGTGTTTATTGCAGAAGATGATGCAAACATCTCATTTTCAGTTTCAGTAAAGATCTTGCAAGGAGAGTAATAGAAAGACCCTGCTTCAGTTTCAGCTTCACAAGGTAGCTGTGCCATTGTTCCACTCCATGAGTCTATTTGTTTGCAAGCTGACTCTGCAGGTCTGCAAGCTCGGCCTTGTTCTTGCAGTCTCGGAGATGCAGAGGCATGTGCAGAGAAACTCTCATGGTTACGGGTAGAAGTAGAATCAATCCATACCTCATTTTGTGCACTTGTCACGGCATTAAAGGTGCTGGTCAGTGGCCTGTACCCTTCAGCTCTGGCATCCAACGGTTGGGAAAATTGAAACGATTTAAAAATATTGTGGCTATGTGAAGGAGCAGACACTGAATTGGTACCATCGCATTCGGGTGGGATGGTACATTTGGTGTTGGTGCTGATCTTGCTGCTGACATTGGGTGAGGAAGAAGGGAGCGTGTGTTTCTGTTTCTTTTTCTTGATGACTGAGTTCCAGTAATTCTTGATGTCATTGTCTGTACGTCCCGGCATTCTTGCAGCAATTTGACACCAGCTGTAGTGGGGACGAGCAGACACTGTTAGTTTTCGAAAGAGAAAGAAAAATGAATGGGTTCCTCTCTCAAATGTAATTTTTCGGAAGATTTTTAAATTTGACAGATTACAATTGTAAATTTAAGAAGTATTTCTGAATGATGACACATAACACGGGTACTTTCAAAATTGCTGCTAGAGAAAGATTGATATAGAAGAAAAATAAAAAAGAAAAATAAATGGCCTTTACAAAAGAAAAATAAATGGCCTTTTACAAAAATTGTAGATTGTTTGACAGATTACAATTGTAAATTTAAGAAATATTGCTGAACGATGACACATAACACAGGTACTTTCAAAATTGCTGCTAGATAAAGATTGATATAAAAGAAAAATAAATGGGCTTTTATTAAAATTGTAGATTGTTGATTGTGCTTTTCAATTGCAGAATTCAACAAGAACAACTAAAATATTTTAATTTGATTTGCCAATTTTGTCTGTCAGGGTAATTCTTACAATTCCTGTAGACAACTCTTTCATCATATGCTAGAATATTGTGGAAATCTCTCAATCTAATTAAATTCAACTGAAATCAACACAAAGAAATCATATATATACCTGTTACCGAGAAAGGAGTGTAAGTTTATCATCAATTGCTCTTCTTCGAATGAGAATACACCGCGTTTAAGGTCGGGGCGTAAGTAGTTAATCCATCTCAACCTGCAGCTTTTTCCGCATCTCTGCAAACCTGTATGAATTATTAAAGTTATGATATCATTCTATTTTTTATGGTTAATTTATGTATCAAATTCTAAAACAGAGCATCATAATTTTGTTTTGAATTGAATTGTTTTGAATTGTTTTGATTTTTTTTAATTAGATAATATATTTTCAAATAAGATAGTGATTTATTGTTGTATGAATAGATTCAGTAAACTAAAATATCTTTATAGTATTCAAATTTTCTAAAATAATTTAGACTTCTAATTCTTAAAAATTTCTATTAAATTTTGAGCAAAATTAACTAAAAAAAATACCAAAAAAATCATTTCATTATTTATCAAAATTAATGTACCCTTAATTAAATTAAATACTCACTCACCAGCTTGCTTGGCAATATAGTTCCAGGAGCAACCGAGGATGCCCTTGTTCATGATATAGGTGATAAGCTTCTCATCTTCTTCAGGCGACCAGAGACCTTTTCGTAGCTTTGGCTTCGAGAGAGGTGAGGGGACGCATTGCCCTTGCCCTTGCCCTTGCCCTTGTGTGCAACCCATTCTGATTTTCTGCTCACCCGCCATTTTCTTCAACACCAGGTTGCAAGGGCTGATTTCTAGTTGGCTGTTCGACTGGTGGAACCATATATTCCAATCGAAAAGACAAAGACGGAGACAAAGGCCAGACAGAGATATACATTGAGAAGAAAAATCAAGCTTGAAGACCACGACTGTACATTATTTAATCATTTGCGCGTGCTCCACCTACCCTTTCATTTGACAACGCATGGTTGTCCCAATATAATATTTCTGATTCTTGTATGACACGAATACTAGTAATTACTCTGCTGCTTCTCTGCGTTCAACGTTTATTCACTTCCAATTGCTAATTACAAGTTAAAGGGAGACAGCAGGGATGGAATTGGATGGTTATGAGGGATGGAATTGGATGGTTATGGGTGATTTGTTCGTCAAATTTTTGTTAAATTATCAAGATTTTGTTTGTTGAAGCTTTGAAAATGGGTATGAAAATGTGAAAACCGTGATGAATAAGTCTGTTTTGAAATTTCAACCTTGAGAATTAACAATTAAGCCTAGAATTTAAAGCTTTAATAAGTTTTTCCGTTTTTAATATGTATTTGATAATAATAAAAAATTGTAAAACATTAAAAGTAATGACTAAACAAAATTTGAAGCCTTGAATTTAGTTATATGTATGTAAATTGTATAAAAGAAATTCGATAAATTTTAATAAATACTTTAGATAGAAGTTTAGTTACACAATTTGGTTAGTTATTCACTGTTTCTTGTTATTAATTTTTGGTTGATTAGCTGTAAATGAGATTCCTACAGGCACCATTAGAGTAGTAATATTTTATAATTAGATTTTATTCACATGTATTTTATAAACAATGTTTTAGTGTTTTAGACATAATGAACTATTTTGTTTTTTTGGGAAGGATAATTATCTTCAAGTCTGTTTTGCAATTGTTATAAAATTTTCTATATAACAATATAAAAGAAAGAAAATAATACTTACAGATCCATATAAACCATATAAAATTTTCTATATAATAATATAAAAGAAAGAAAATAATACTTATAGATCCATATAAACCATAAAGTGACAGTCATGAAAAAGATATCATCAAATTTCTATTAGACAATCATGACAAATTTGAAATTCTATTTTTGTATCATAAAAATTATGTGTAAATTAATTGGTTTTTGTGGTTTAATTTTCATTTCTTCAAATTATAAAAGAAAGAAAATAATGCTTACAAATCTATATAAACCATAAAGTGACAGTCATCAAAAGAATATCATCAAAGTTTCAGTTGACAAGCATGATAAATTTGAAATTCCATTCCTGTATCTAAAAATTACCAATGTGTAAATTAATTGGTTTTTGTGGTTTAATTTTAGTTTCTTCAAATTTTATGGTAAAGTGTTATAAAAGAAAGTGTTTTTTTGAAATTAAATTTCTATATGAATTGATCTTTACATTCTCATTGATGAGTAGATTATTCTTCCATCTAATATTGGTGCTAACTACTATATAAATAAAACCACATTATAAATAATAATAATAATAATAATTCATATATATTATGTTTGCTTTAAATAATTTTGTCATGATCTTTACACTCTCATTGATAAGCCAATTATTCTTGCATGTAACATTGGTACTAACTCCTACATAAATAAATAATAATAATAATAATAATAATAATTCATTTACATTATGTTTGCTTTAAATAATTTTGTCATGATCTTTACACTCTCATTGATAAGCAGATTATTCTTGCATGTAACATTGGTACTAACTCCTACATAAGCACAACCACAATATAAAAAATAATAATAGTAAGAAAAATTCAGTTGCCTTAAATCATTTTGTCTCTGATTCCATCATGCAGGACTACAACATGCAAAATGGTAACAACATATGCTTTTAATAATATCAGAGATTCCTTGAATATGTCTGATGATTAGATCACCACAAAAGCAGAATCACGCCATCACGCCGGTCCAACTATATGTTTCATTTGTGATTTACTGTGATGCAATAACAAGAGAATAACATAGGAAAGCCCAGCCATATATATTTATAGTTATATTGGCCAGATATATAAATACACCAACCTTTGACAATTATATTTTAATTAAAATTATTAACAATTTTTATGGAATACGGCACATCTGAAATTTATATGGAATATCCTTCTGACTGTTAGGAGTTTGAATATATTTTATATTACATTGTTTGCAATATTCCCTATTTTCAGTAGATCACATTGTCATACGCTAGTACCTTATTTTAAATTAATTAATTATCTATATTTTTAGATTACGGTTTAGAATACCCTTCATTCTAAATAATTTTAATATAATTCATTTTTTATTATATTTATGAATATTTTTTTAGATTATATAATTATTTCTCATTTAATTATCTATTTTTAGATTACGGTTTAAAATACCTTTATTTTAAATAATTTTAATATAATCAATTTTTTATTATATTCATGAATATTATTTTTAGATTATATAATTATTTCTCATTTAATTATCTATTTTTATATTGCAGTTTAGAATACCCTTCATTCTAAATAATTTTATTATAATCAATTTTCTATTATATTTATGAATATTTATTATAGATTATATAGTTATTTCTCATTTAAATGTAACATTTGAGAGTCTTCTCATGGATGAAGTCTTTTGCTTATTCACTAATTTTTTTAAAGCTTAATGCAATGCATAGAATTTTTATATGGGTGTAAATTGTCCAATGATAACTCTGGTTTATATTTAAAATGATTAATTATATTAATATAATAATTTTTTATTAAAAAATAAAATAAAATATTACATATAAATTAAAATTATAAATATTAAAATATATAAATTTTATTTTAATGATTTTTTATATTTAAAAATAATATAAATACTATATATAAATTAAAATTATATATATTAAAAAAAAAATTATATTATAAAATATATTGTTTATCTTAAAAAAAATTAAAATTAATTATTAACTCTTCCTTAAATTAATTACATCTAAATTGAATTTATTTTATTAAAATCGAGAATCTTCAAAGTCAAATTTATATAAAAAAAACTCAACCATAATTCGAATCTGACGGATTACGTACATCGCATGCACTTAATCACACACATTTATATAAAAGGACCCAAATAACATTTACGAATCCATTATATCCCAGTGAAAAATCTATGAAAATTAATCCTCAATAAATGCATGAGAGGATACTTTTTCTCATAATATATAGAATCCTTAATTCTTCACTTCTATTTAATATCAACATTTCTAAAAAATATGTTAAACTTAGTTAATATATATGTTTGTGTATTTGTTTTAAATAATATACTAGCAATTGCACCACATGTTGTAAAGGAAACGCCCTAAGGAAATAGCATAGGAAAGAATATCATATAAGAAATAAGTAAAAAAAATATAATTTTGTAAGTCCTATATGGATTAATTTTCCTAGATTTTTGTCCCTATTTTTAAGGTTTGAAATTCTACCTTACAAATATGTACTATTCACTCATATTTCTTGTGCATTGGAACACACTAAATATGTACTATTCACTAATATTTCTTGTGCATTGGAACACACTGGTTTTTTCAAGTATTTCTTGTGCGCACTGGTTTTTTCAATTATTAGAAGCTAACCTTGGTTTAAGATTAAGAATTTTCTATCGGATTATATCTTGTGTTTGGGGTGCTTCTTTTTTCACAAAATGTATGGTTTTTATTTTAAAAATCATATATATCTTGATTGGACTATTAAAAAAAAGAAAGTTGTTTCATACAACTCCATATTTCTTAATGTGTTCAAGATATGAAACAATGATCATGACATGGTGAGATGAAATTAACAATGTCTTAAACATGTATATATGAAAACAAAATATTCTCCTAGCCAAAGGCAAGACAATGAGAAAGAAGCTCATCTTTGACTTCATTTCCTTCCCTTGAGATGAAGCATAGGTCTTCAAAAAGGGCGGGAAAGGAAGCAATATGACTAATTTCAATCTCTGACTCCCTTCTTTCTTTCGGTATGTGTTGATCACTTCTATTATGATAGCTTGTTTCTTGGCTTGAATTGGTATTTTTATGTCTATTCCACCGAGTTCAAAGTTAACTCCGAGATTTGGATCAATAGAAAGCAAGACACTTTGTCTTTTCTCTTTGAGCTTTCCTTTTCAGCGAATAATTGCATCAGATAAATCCAACTCGCAGAGCTTCGAAAGTGACCTTATCCTATGGGGTGGAATCAATGTTGAATTCTCAAGATATTTGCAAGCCTGAAAGTCAAAACCTTATGAATATGAGGGAGAAAAAGGATTTTAAATTTTTTTGACAAAAAAAGTACTAATAATTTTAAGTCTCTGAAGTAATAATTAATTGGGGACAAGAAATAATGGTGGACAGTAATTTTGTCAAGAATGTGTAAGACAAATCTAGAAGTTCCAAATTGGAGTCTCTATAGAGCCAACAACCCCTCTGGGCCACTTGAGGTGCATGACATGAAAACCAACAAGTCAATAGAAGGACATGCGTTAGTTGCAACAATCAAGAAATCATCATTAAGAAAGATACAATGTCAACAAAGTTTATAAATGCGAGTTTCATAATATATGTAAGACTAATATATATAGTTAATGGAGCATGACCATAAATAATTTTTAAGAAAACCTGCAGAAAGAGGCATCAAGCGAGTGCAATTGTCGACAATGTATATCTGTGAAAAAACACCACATCCTTTCATCTTCAATGATCTCATTTGAGGTGCTATAATCTCAAGTTCATAAAAATGAGGACACGTTCCTAGATTAAGTGAGAAAATCCCAACCTTCAATGATAATACTCTAGTCTTTAGCATACCAAATAAAATAAGAGGCAGTCACAAACCAATATATCAATGGAAGTATATGCAATAGTTGGAATATCCAAGAAATCATTATTAAGAAAGCTACGATGTCAATTTATTTAATAGATATGGGCTTCATAATTAACAAAAGAGTAATATATGTAGTTGAATGAGCATGACCATAAATAATTTTAGGAAAACCTAATAAATCAATGAAAGGACATGCAACAGTTGCAATATCCAAGCAATCATTATTAAGCAAGCTATGATGTCAATTTTTTTTTTTATAGATATGGGCTTCATAATTAACAAAAGAGTAATATATGTAGTTAAATGAGCATGACCATAAATAATTTTAGGAAAACTTGCAGAAAGAGGCATCAAGTGAGTGCCACTATGGAAAATCAATATCTTCTTCAGAACAAATTCCAAGGGAAGACATTATAATGTGGAAATGTGAATGAGCATAGGCGAAGAAGCATCTATTGAGTGCAGATTCTAGAAAATACAAAAGCAGTAAACACAAAGCCAAACAATACCAAGAAAAGAAAAGAATGCAAGAATGCTAAATAATATCCATTTCCAAGGTTAAGAGAGGAGTAGAAAAGGAGAGACTAGTTTATGATTAATGTTTGGAAATCATAACAAAGAATGCAAGAATGCTAAATAAAAACGCACTAAACTCCATAAATGTATTACAACAAGTTTCCTAAAGTGAAAAAAACACATCACTCATAGAATTGTCATTCAATAGCAGATAATAGGATTGCTTCATATAGATGGAAAACGTAACACACAATATCAATGTTGAATCATAGGCCTATGATAGAGCTAGCATAGTGCACGATCAAATTCTTAAATGGAAAAAGGGGTATATTCATTTCCAAGTTTAAGAGAGGAGTAGAAAAGAAGGGACCAATTTATGATTAATGTTTGGAAATCATAACATGAAGAAAGGAAAGAAATTGTGATTGGAGTCATTGAATTGGCAAGAAGGATGTGGGATGTCACCACCAAGATGATAAGAGAATGGGAAATCTTTACTTTGAAATTCCTATCTAGCTTTTCCTCCATGACCAATAATTTATGAAATATATAATGTATGAGCTACAATTGTTTTTGAGACACAAATAGAAGGGACCAATGAATAATTAATTGAAACACTCATCATCGTTCCCACTCGAGGGGTAACAAAACTCTATTACTACACCATCGCGATGAATAATGACATACAAAGACTACAATATTAATAGTTGAAGGAAATAAAAAATTACATTTAAATAATCATTTCAATATTTTGTAACATTATATTTTTAAAAAATTACTTTTTATTTGTAATATTTATTGTTACATTTACATTAAATAATCATTTTTTAATAAATTTCTAAAAATTACAACTTTTTATAAAAGATTTACAAAATGTCATAACAATTTTCCTAATTTACTTTAGTGCATTTTAGGGGTTTCTTTATTTTATTGTTTAATGTAAATTTAATCAGATTTACTAAACATTATTCAAATTATTATTATTTATTTTTCTTCTACTTAAATATTTTAATGTAGTGTGGGATGAAGTTCATCCACCAACCGAGCACTCCTTTACTATCTGATCATATTATGTAAAACCACTGTGTGCATATTTCCTACTTTTGAAAGTAGTCGCCCTTCTTTAATAGAGAGCCTTTGGCCTGCTAGTGGGCGGATCACTTGTTTGCATAGTAAATTGAAAGAGAAAAATTATGTTACAGGATGTTACCTAAGTTTTTGCAATAGTAATATTATAAGATAATTGGCAAGTTATACTGTAATCAAATCGTTGATTAATAACTTTTGAAATTATAATTTGTCATCTCAACCATCGAGATAGGCTAGCAAAGTTAAAGGAACGATCCGCAATTATAATTATATGACATTAAAATTATACCCAATACTTATTTAATGTGTTTTTTAGTAAGAATGTATTTATACTAAGGCCCAAAAATTTCTATGGAGGACGAGAAGCATAAACTTGAAAGTACTCAATAATCCACAGTGGATTCTATGGCCTTCCAAGTCATTCTGTATGGCATGGCCCTCCGCTTCCATGAAGAGCTAACACTGTAAAGCCATCTGTTTCGAAGACTTGGTTCTTTGACTTGGTTCTTCTGCTTGTACTTCGAACTACGACAGCTGGCTAATCACTCTACATATTAGTAGATAATATGAAAGTGCAGTAAAAATGGAATTTATTATCACTATACATATCGGTAGATAATATGAAAGTGCAGTAAAAATGGAAGTTATTTAGAAAAGCCCTATCTTGTGTCCTGCTACATTCGTCCCATTACTTATGCTCTCATTGTCTCATCTCTAACTGTGTTCACTACCATTCATGGTAGACAATATCAGAGTTCTACTTTTGTAGAATAAGAATTTCAATCAACATAAAATTAAATTTCAAATAGCCAAGTGAAGTGAACTCATGAATTTTACCACTCAACAGATTTATGATTGAAAAAAAAAAAATCATTACTGTACTAAGTAGCTAGTGAAAAATGAAAATTAACAAAAATACCAAAATAAAATTCATTTGAAGCTTGAGGTCAAGAACGGGCTGTTGCAAATGATATTTTCATAATTTATTTGTGACCTTTCTAACCCACCACAATGAACATTTGTGATTAGTATTTATCTACCCTACAACCAAGGTTCAAAATAAGTCATTATGGCTATTATGTAAACTTTAAATATATTCCTAATGGGGGCATTCTCGCACAACCATTATGAAAATTAATTTTCATTTATCGATGTAAAAAGAAATTCACTACAATCCATAATTAAAATGCTAAAAAAAACTGATAGTAAAACAAAACAGAAATATTACCCAGTATAAAATCAAACGAAAAAAACATAAAAAATAAAATGTAAAAAAAATCAAAACAAAGACCAGAGAATAGCTATAGTAATTAAAAATATGTAAATCATGAAACAATAATTATATAACAAGAAAATTATACCTAAATTATAGAAATTAAAGAAAATCTAGAATATGTGCAAATAAATGAAAAATCCTAAAATGCTTATGCTCTTCTGTGCCCTATTAGGATGGACGAGTTTCACACCATCAAGAAATCTCCATTTAAAGTAGCAACGTACATTTCTCGTACCATGGGATTCCACTACTAATCTACGGTACACGTTGTTGATTAAAGGTCAATTTGTGTAGCACGACTCAATTTTAATTTCAAGATATAATACAAACCGACCTAAATCCCTTCATTAAATAATCTTAAACATATTCATTAATGATAAACAAAATAGGGTGGTCATTATCGCAGTTCTTTGAAATTTAATTGCATGAGATCGTGATTTTCATCTATCCTTTTCATCTCAAAATCTTTTCACAATAGTATGCCACATTACAAATACTTCTTACAAACTAATTCAGAGTAGCAATGTCGATTATGTTCAGAACATCAACATAAATTCAAAACGTAAAGAAGTAAATTACTTTGGAAAAACAATATCTGCCTAAATGCAACTGCAATTGCATAGAAATGGAAAACATAAATTCAAAACATAAAGAAGTAAACTACTTGGGAAAACCAATATCTGCCTAAACACAGCTACAATTGCATAGAAATGGAAAGATTGTATTTTCTTTCTCTCTTCTTTGTCCATTTTTAACCCTAAGAATAGACTCACACAAACCTAACTATAGAACATTGGTGAAAGCAAAACATTGGATAGGCCTATCCAAGCCCACACATAGATTAGACATTGACACAGAAAACCAAAATAACCTCAAAACTGATTCAGATGCAAAATACTGTATGGATGGAGAAGAGGATAAAAAAGAATGAGAAACTAAGCGAGAAACATAATAATATAGAGATATTTGTGAGCCTTTTAAAGGAGTTCTGTAAGGATCAAATTACCAGAGTTGAGCTCTGCTGATGCACGCTGCTAATGCGACTGGGGCAAGTGAGGAAGGATAGGTTAAGTCGTTAACTAAGTTAGCAGTTAGATCCTTGCTCTCGGAAGCAGATCTATTGCCACTTGGCCAAAAAGTACCGAATTCAAATCAACGTGTGAGGACATTTTAATTGTCTAACAAAAAATCTAAATCTAATGATGCAGACCAAGGATAGGTGGGCAATAGGATAGTTGTTTTCAAATAATGACGCCTTACGGTGTAATTAAGAAATCAAAGATTATTGTTAAAAAATATTTCAGTGATAATCACATCTAAAAATATTTTGTCGATGCATTTTCAACTAGTTAATGTAATTCATCATCAAGGCACTGAACAAAATATTCTTGGATATGATTATCACCAAAAAAAATTGTATACATTTTATGAGTCACATAAAAAAATTCCGAATAAAAATTATTGTTATTAAAATTTGATTGATAATATATATTTTAAAAATATCAATATAGTTTTTTTTTAACTTAAAAAATATATTTACATGTCATAAAATTTTGTATAATTTCACACCCCTTTTTTTTTGGTTAAATGAATTGAATTTAAAAGAAATTTAGAGGCTATTACATGAATATCTTTATTGATCTAATAAGAAATAAATAAAGTCAATACATATGGCAATAAGCATAACCATAAACAAACCATTAGTTACATGTCAAAACTTAAATATCATCACTAAAGGCATACTGTTAAAATCATATGGAAATAAGAATGACCATAAATAATCCATTAGTTACATATGAAGACTTACATATGATCACTACAGGCATAATGATATAATCAAAATTATTATATAATTTTTATTAATCATCATCATCTTCCAAAATAAGTAATGCTTTTCTCATTTTCTATATTTACAATAATATATTAGATTATTTTTTTTGAATAAAATGTTTTAGAAGATATTAACTATTCATATTATTAAAGACAATAATATTTAAATACATAACATGAAAAATTTTCATGTTTTGTTAGACAAAAAAATGTGGAAGATTGATTCGTAAACTGTCGTGGATATTTCACTAGACAATTCATCACAATAGATCTAATAATATTATATTAAAAGTATGAAAATTTTACACTTTTAGAATTTATTTAAACTTCAAGATTTGTAAATTTAACTACAATTAGTGCATGCATGCGAAAGAAAATCATGTAGAAAAAATAGATAACGAAAAAATAAGCTAACACACAGGCATAAGACACAAGATATGCTCTCGGAAACCCTTTCGAGAGAAAACCCAACTAGAAGGTGAGGTCGCTTTGCTCTCTTTCTCTGTCTCCAATATGGTTGTAGGTACAAACAAGTAAGGTGTGTGGCCCGTGAGCTGCTATAGTGCACACATCCTCTTTGTGTGGTCTACCTCCTACCCCCCTTGGCTATCTTTGATCGAGTATGGAACAAAATGCTCTCAAAATAATGGAATGCCTCTTCCTTTGAGTGTCATGGTTATATCACAGCTCAATAGCATATTAGCGGTGAAGTTTGACTACATCAAATCTTAAGTAGAGTTACAATATAGACTCCTCTAGAGTATCTTACATCACAACCATGTGGCTAGCCCCTTTTCCATGAATAATGGGGATTGACTTGACATCCTCCTGAATTATAGGTCTGAAAATATGAAGATCAACTTCTGAGTGGCATAAATTTTGTATACGGACTCCGATTGACACGCTTCTTGCGTCGTTGTAAATATATTTGTGTAGAACAACTTGAAAAGGAGCTACGCTTTAGTGAAATTTTTTCTAATGCAGGAGAATTAAGGTAGAGCCAACAATGTGACAAAGTTGGTCACATGTTGTGGCTTGGAAAGAGGGCTAGTAGTCCTAAGAATTTGAATATTTTGTATTTCTTTGTTTTTAAAGTATTTTGTTTAAGTTTATTTTGGGCTAACTCAGCGAATGTGATTTTCATGATAAAATAATGGTTAATTTAGGATTAGTTGAGAATTTAGTTGAATAAGTTGAATAAATTGTTTTGGAAACTGAATGACAGTTTCCCAACCAAATGGGGATTTTGGAGAAGGATAAAATGAAACCAAATCCACCATTGCAGGGTATGCCATCCATAGAGGGAAAGGAGAGATAAAGAAGTGGAAGTGAATGTAAAAACCAGCCGTTAGAGGGCTTGGCTCTGTTTTTCCATTTTCTAGATTATCTAAAGGTTTTGCGTTTTGATTGGGATATCTATCTTTTAAACAACATTTCTTTTCCAAATAATGTCTAAGTGTTTTGGTGCTTCATCGGACTCCCTGTTTTAAATTGATTCTTTGAATATTTATTAAAATCGAATACTTGTATTTAAAATTGCTCCACAAGAAATCTTATCGAATTCGCAAGCGCTGAGAGGCGTTAGTTCTGTATTTTTCCTTTGTTAAACTACGTATTGTATTGACCATAGAACAAACTCCAATCGAAATTGGAGGTTTGAAGAGGATCATCTATGCGAAGTTGATTAATGGTGATAAAAGCACATCGCAGCCAAACATTATCGCACATCGCTAAGAATAATAAACAACAATAAGATTTCATAGGTTAAAGAATTTAGTTTGCAATGTAAACTGGTACAAAGGAGAAATAATGCAGGATGTCAAATCTGTCTGAGATCAAATGATGGAAGTTGATAGCGGTGATCGCAAATCGCTATTCGCGAGGTTTAACGTTAAGATCCATCACAAGGGAAGTTAAAAAGTTTTTGATGCAAAGTGCAGGAAGCCACGTGTTGACGCAATGAAACATCGCATTGTGCAGAAATTAAAGTTTAGCGCTTAATGTTTCAAGGTTAAGTTGTGGGGAATGCAAAGTGTGGTTGTCCGTTGATTGGTTGAAGATTATGGTGGGACCTTCCAAGAATAATTCTGTGGGTTTGCATTTTTTTTGTTTTGTGAGTTGTTTTGGATATTTGTTTAAGTTTGCGTATATGATAAAGACTCCATTGCTGAATGTGTAAGTATGTATGTATGTTCCTAACCCCTGAGGTTAATCCCTATTATGAATAAATGAGATCTTTATTAAATCTTAAAGAACTCCCTTTCCGCAGCGTTATTATGATATATTGCAGCGGGTTTGCATCAATTGGTATCATAGCAAGGTTTATTCCTAAGTAAGGATGGAAGTAGGAAGAAGAGGTTGGGGAAGAGCTAAAGCATGGATAAGAGGTCGAGGACGAGTTGTAAGAGGTGCAGTAGATGAAGCATTGTGCGAAGAGATTTGGGTACTGTCAGCACGTTTAGAAATAGTAGAAGTAGGAAGGCATAGGGACCCAGAAAATGGAGGTGACAGTGAAGATGAGGAGCCAGAGGCATAACCAGATGATCAAGATAACGACCCACCAGAACGCAGATTACTGAGATTTTTTTGATGGTTAGCAGCAACCCAAAACCAGAACTCTCCAATTATGATGGCAGTTTATCAACGGAAGCACTGTTGAACTGGATAAGTGAGTTGGATAAATAATTTGAATATGAGGAAATTTGTGAGGACAGGAAGATCAGGTTTGTTGTCACTAAGTTGAAAGGGCACATCGCACTATGGTGGGACAGTATGCAGGCAAAGAGGAGACCACTAAAAAAACCTTTGACTAAGAGTTGGGACAAGATGATTTCAAAGATGAAGAGCAAGTTCCTACCCAAAGATTACCAAATTTCCCTTTACAGGCAAGTGCAGAACCTGAGACAGAGGACAATGACTATGAAGGAATACACAAAAGAGTTCTATAAATTGAACCTGAGGGTTGGGTATGCTGAAGATACCCCTGAGAAGACAACCAGATTTGTAAATGGTCTCCAAATGGAAATTTTGGATGAGATCAATATTCTTTCCCCAAAAACCATAGAGGTGGCATACCAGTGTGCTTTAAAGGCACAAGAGAAGATTTCCAGGAAGTAGAATTCAAGAAGAGGAGGTGGTTTCGGAAGAGGAAGAGGATAGTCCTATGGTAGAGGTAGAATTTCCTACAGTAATGAAGAAGGCAACAATTTGAAGACTTCGGGACAGACTGAGAAGGAAGGTAACACTATAGGTGGAAGGGCATACCAGCGAGGAAGAGGTAATTGCAGAGGTAGGGGAAATAACTACCAGTGTTACAGGTATGAAAAATGGGCACACAAATATTTTGAATGTCCTGAAAATAAACCAACTGGAGAGAGGGGAGTGTATGTTGCTCAACCTAATGAAGTAGGGGCAACAACAGAAGAAGTGGAGAATGTGCCTGAGACCTGATGAAGTGTTGGTGTTGAACAAGGTTTTGATAAAACCATCCAAGGAGGTGGTTGACCTGACATAGAGGAAAGCATTGTTCCAGACTGTGTGTAAGTCAGATTGAAAATGCTGCAAATTTATCATAGATAGTGGAGGCACTAATAACTTGGTAGCCACTGAGATTTTGGAGAAATTGGGTTTGAAGAATTCAAAAATTCTGACTCCATATAAGGTGTCTTGGTCACAGAAGGGACACCAACTGTTGGTTGATGAGCAGTGCGAGGTGGATTTTCACATTGGCAAGTACAAAGACAAGGTAACTGGTGATATTCTGCTGGGAAGAGCATGGCAATATGATAGAAAGGTCGTCCATGATGGGGAGAAGAATTATTATAGATTTGTGAAGGATGGGATAAAGCATACGCTAGTTCCCATGAAAGAAGAAGAGACTGTAGAAACTAGTGGTACAAAGACATTGCTGATAGGTGGGAAGGATTTTCTACGACAAACTGAAGAGAATGAAGTGAATTATGCAGTTGTGCTAAGGCCAAGGGTAGTATTAATGCATACATAAATTATTTATTTTCCTATGTAAATACATGACATGCTGCAAGAGTTTAGTGATATTGTGGTAGATGATCTACGAGATAGATTACCACCAAAGCAGAGCACTAGTCACAAAATTGATTTTATTCCAGGAGCTATTTTTCCAAATAAGGTTTCTTATCGGATGAGTCCGAAAGACAATGAGGAGATCAGGAAAAAAGTGCAAGAGTTTTTGGATAAAGGACTAGTTCAGGAGAGTTTGAGCCCTTGTATTGATCCTACCATTGTATCTCCCAAGAAAGGAGGTGAATGGAAAATATGCATTGATTCTCGGGCGATAAACAAGATCATTATCAGGTATAGGTTTCCTTTACCCAGGATGGATTATATGATGGATTTTATGATAGGAGCAGCGTACTTTTCAAAGATATTTTTGAAGAGTGGCTATCATTAGATCAGGATTCAAGAAGGTGACGAATGGAAGAAAAATTTCAAGACCAATGAAGGTTTGTACAAGTGTCTGGTCATGCCTTTTGGATTGAGTAATGCACCCAGAAAATTCATGTGTTTGATGAATGAGATGTTGAAGTAATTCATTGGTAAGATTTTGATTGTATATTTGGATGATATACTTATTTCCAGTAAGACGAAGGAATAACATTTACGACATGTCAGGTATGTGCTAGAAAAATTGCAGTAGAATAAGTTTCTAATGAATTTGAAAAAATGTTCTTTTTGCAAGAAAGAATTGATTTAACTAGGCTTTTTAATTTTTGAGAATGGATTGAAGATGGATCTATAGAAGGTTGCAACCATAGTTAACTGGCCTTCTCCCAAGATTTTGTTTGAAGTTAGAAGTTTCTATGGATTGGCGAGTTTCTACCGGAAATTTATTAAGAACTTCAGCGGTATTTGTGCACCTATGTTAGATACCACTAATAAGGGATATGAACCTTTTCATTGGACATAATATACTGAGAGGATTTTTCATTTTTTGAAGAATAATATTATGGAAAAACCATCCTAAAGTTTCTTGACTTCAACAAACTTTTCCAAGTTTTTTGTGATGCCAGTGGGACAGCCATTGGTGCAGTACTCAGCAAAGACAATAAGCCAGTAGCATATTTTAATGAGAAGTTAAAATATAGCTGGCAGAAGTATATGTCTTATGACAAAGAATTATATGTAGTCAGCCAAGCTTTAAAGAATTGGAGACATTATTTGCTAGCTAATGAGTTTGTTTTGTTTTCAGATAATTATGCACTACAATATATTATGCAACAACATAATTTTAATCATAAACATGCGAAGTGGGTGGAGTACTTGTAGAGTTTCACATTTTTTTTGAAACATATTAGTGGTTAGGCCAACAAAGTGGCAGATGCGTTCAGCAGGAGGAGTCTGATCTTTCAAGAAAGTGCAGTACAAGCATTAGGATTTGAACATCTCAAAGACTTTTATGAAGTGGACGCAGATTTTAAGGAAGCTTATGAAGCTTTCCAAAACCTACCGTTGAGGGATAATAGTCCATGGTTGGATTATAACTTACAGGAGGTGTTTTTGTTCAAAGGAGGACAATTGTGTATTCCAGAATGTTCTATGCGAGAGAAATTAATCCAGGAAAAGCACAGTGGAGGTTTGGCTAGACATTTTGGTATAGATAAGACATTTGATCAGCTGAGCCATTTTTACTATTGGAAAAGAATGCGAAGGGATGTACAGAGGTTCATAATAATATGTAAAGTGTGTCAAAATGTAAAGGGACACAGTTAGAATGCGTGGTTGTATACACCCTTACCAATTCCGAAGAGACCATGGGACTCAGTCAGTTTGGATTTTGTATTAAGTCTACCAAAGACATAGAGGGGATTTGATTCCATCATGGTGGTGGTGGATCGCTTCACCAAAATGGCACATTTCATTCCATTAAAAAAGATAAGTGATGCCACACATGTAGCACATTTTTTCTTTTCATAGATAGTCATATTACATGGCTTGCTGAAGTCCATCATCTCGGATAGGGATGTAAAGTTCACAGGTCATTTCTGGTGAACATTATAGAAGAAGTTAGACACCAATCTAAATTTCAGTTCTGCTTACCATCACAGTCAAATGGGCAAACTGAAGTTGTGAACAAGAGTCTAGGAAATCCATTGAGGAGTTTGGTTGGTGAAAATTCCAGATAGTGGGATCGTGTGTGCTTATAATTACTTGCCCAATAGAATAATAGGCAGAAGTCCTTTCCAAATCCTATACGGAATGCACCCACGTGGAGTATTTGAGTTGCGGGATTTGGGTCAGTTAGAACATAGGAGTGTTGATGGTGAAGATTTCGCAAAAATAGTCAGTGATCTACATAAACAGGTCAAGTTGAAGCTACAAGATAGCAGCCAAAAGTATAAAAATTGACCAGATTTGAAAAGGTGGGAGGTACAATTCGAAGTAGGAGACTTGGTACTGGCACATTTGCACAAGGAGAGGTTTCCTAAAGGTGAATGCAATAAATTAAAGATGAAAAATATTGGCCCTTGTAGAATTCTTTGGAAGTTTTCTACAAATTCTTATGAGTTTCAGTTACCTCCGAGTGTAGGAATATCACCCATATTTAATGTGGCAGATCTGTACCCATATACCATTTTTAATGAAGGAGATAGTTCAGAGATATGAACACGGGACACCAAGGATGAAGAGAAAGAATGGATTAAACAAATGCCTCTAGCACAACCTTTGGATATTGAATAGATTTTGGACATGCAGGTGGCCAAGAAGACACAAAACAAAGAATATCTGAAGTATCTGGTCAAATGGAAGGACCATCCTCTAGAGGATTGTTCTTGGTTGGATGTTGCCCAGATTAAAAGTGAAGGTTATTCTATTGAGGAACTCATAGACAGGAGCCATGAATTTAATTTACCCTGGGAGCCTGATGCAGAAACATTAAGGTACAACTAGCAATGTGACAAAGTTGGTCACATGTTGTGGCTTGGAAAGAGGGTTAGCAGTCCTAAGAATTTGAATAGTTTTTCTTTATTTGTTTTTAAAGTATTTTGTTTAAGCTTAATTTGGGCTAACTCATCCAATGCAATTTTCATAATAAAATAATGGTTTTTTTTTCTTTTTTGTTAATTTAGTAGTTTGTTACCATTTTCTATTTCTCAAAATATAGAGCAAGTTGCAAACATATTCACAGATGGTGGTCTCAACCTGCCCGTAGGAAACCAGGTATGTTGGCCACCTTAAGGGATTGATTGCCATCCAAAATTGAAATTGTTTCATTCATATTTTTGTCATAATGGCCCGTTTACTGTTTACTACCAAACCTATTAAACAACATGAAATGTAAAAGCTATCCGCAAAAATCATGTGAACTAAAAGTTAATTAACCATCAGAATTGTCTAAAAGAATGGTTAATTTAGGATTAGTTGAAAATTTAGCTGAATAAGTTGAATAAACTATTTTGGAAACTAAATGACAGTTTCCAAACCAAATGGGGATTTTGGAGAAGGATAAAATGAAACCAAATCCACCATTGCGGGGTCTGCCATCCATAGAGGGAAAGGAGAGATAAAGAAGTGGAAGTGAATGTAAAAACTAGTCGTTAGAGGTTTTGGCTTTGTTTTCCAATTTCCAGATTATCTAAGAGTTTTGTATTTTGACTGGGATCTCTGTCTTTTAAACAACATTTATTTTCCAAATAATGTCTAAGTGTTTTGGTGCTTCATCATACTCCTTGATTTAGATTAATTCATTGAATCTTTATTGAAATCAAATACTTATATTTACAATCGCTCCATGAGAAATCTTATCGGATTCGAAGGCATGAAGAGGCCTCAGTTCTGTATTTTTCCTTTGTTAAATTGCGTATTGTATTGACTACAGAACAAAACCCAATTGAACTTGGAGGTTTGACGAGGACTGTTGATGCGAATTTGATCAACGATGATAAATGCATGTTGCATCTAAACGTTATCACACATCGTTAAGAATAAGAAACAATAATAAGATTTTGCAGGTTAAAGAATTTAGTTTGTAATGTGAATTGGTACGGGGGAAAAATAGCACAGGTCGTCGGATCTGTCCGAGATCGAACAATGGAAGTTGATAGTGGCGATCGAAAATCACTAATCGTGAGGTTTAACATTAAGAGCCATCATAAGGGATGTTAAAAAGTTTGCGATGCGAAGTACGGGAAGCCACATGTCGATGTGGTGCAACATCGCATCACGCAGAAATTAAATTTTAGCACTTAACGTTTCAAGGTTAAGTTGTGGGAAATGCGAAGTGCGACTGTCCGTTGATTGTTCGGAGATTACGATGGGACCCTCTCGGAATAATTCTGTGGGTTTGTGTTTTGTTTGTTTTGTGCGTTGGTTTGGGTATTAGTTTAAGTTTACGTATATGATAAACACTTCGTTGTTGATCGTGTAAGTATGTATATATGTGCCTAACCCCCAAGGTTAATCCCTATTATGAATAAAGGGGATCTGTATTAAATCTTAAAGAAACCATTTTCCTAAATGTTATTCTGATATATTGCAGTAGGTATGCATCATTTTCCCATAAAAAACATCTTTTGATGTCTCAAAACACTCCCAGAAGGTTTCAAACTTTGTTTTGACAATCTCAGCCCGACTAGGAAAAACAGTCTCGTTAGCTGATTCCTCCTTTTTTTCCACTCTGAATGCATCGAGTTAGACGAAAAAGAATCTAATGATCCCATCTCGATTAAAGATGGCCAAGAGGGAGATGATACCAACCATATATATTACAAACTATGACCCTTACTAATGAAATAATGATGTTTAAGTTGATCTCTTTTAATGGTTTAAATGAATTAGGTGGAAGATATTTCCGACCATGCTCATTAGTCATCACTTTAGAACTATTAATATATGGAGGGAATTTACTCTTTCCTCACCACAATACTTGAAACCCTCTTGTTACTACTCATGAGACGGGGAGGGATAAATTCAATTTTCCTGTACTTTGTTTTTTTTCACCAATTCCATATAACCCTAGGAATGTTGATGTAGGAGAATCTTACTTAAAACTGAACCCTTTTTCGATAATTCAATTTCCTAGAGATATTTTGATGGCTCTAGTTAGAGATTTCTATCCATGATGCAATTTATTTTCATAAATTGTGTAACATTTATTATCAATCAAAAGCTTGTAAACTTATGAAATGTAAGCATTGTATGTGTAAAATTATATTGTTTCTAATAATATTTATCTTAAATGCTTAAATATTATCCTACTTTATGAAATCAATTACATAAATTGAAACACACCAGACTTCATCAATAAGAATAAATCTCAATCAAACATTATAGTGTGAATGTACTTTTAATATATCACGGTATTGAGTAGGGACCTTCTTGTCAATATGTTTCCTTGTATAATTGCATGCACTACTTCTCATGCTACCAACAAACTTTGATAAAATTATAAACTAGCAAGGTAATTTTCAAGACAAAATAGGAGTCGATCTTCTCCAATCTAGGCTTCCAAACCTTTGATAGGTAGAAAACCAAGTTGTGCGATATCATGCCTCAAATGGCTCACATAACAATACTCTCTTTACATGTGGATATTAACGATTGAAAAATAAATTTAATCACTCTTGCATTGAATGGAAAACAACACTAAATTAAATAAAATGAAATGAAGGAAATTGAATCAAGTTTAGTTAACTTGTCAAGCATTCATTGAGGCCTCACAAGTGGAAAACTTGGCTTTAGTGTCTCTTATTCAACTCTTAATGGTTGAAAGGGCATGTAGTAGTACCTTGTTGAACAATCAATCATTATATAACAAGAAGGACTTAGAATTGTTTTAAAAATAAAATGCTACTCTAATTAAATGAAATGCTTGTTACAATACCAGAAAAATGATATAGACATATATAAAATAAGTTAAAGAAAATAAAGAAATTTATTTACCAAGAAATAATGTACAAGAAATGAGATTGCATAAAGTAAATAAAGAATATAAAATGAAATAAAGTTCCACTGTGATCTATGTGGAGTGAGCTCAATTCTACCCAGACAAAAAGTAGCAAGCTAATCTATAACATCATAAACTAAATCAAAATGTTTTGACTATAAAACTAAAGAATGATAATATATGTGAAACTAAATTTTGATTCTATTCCATCATAAGTTGGACATATGCTTCAAGAGTCCTCCCTTTGAAATGGACAAGACAATAATATATATATATATATATATATATATATATATATATATATATATATATATATATATATATATATATATATATATATATATATATATATATATATATATATATATATATATATATATATATATAAACATGCTTTGAAACTAAGATAAGTAATGATGAATTCAGATCCACGTATCTCGTTTGTGGTTACAACCATTTGCTAATTATTATTAAGTAAATCTCTAAGTATTTCTAAATATATTCTCATGAGTATATCCAAGATATTTGATAACGAATACTCCATGATTCTTCTTGACCCAAGATACTTGAGTGATCCTCCTAAATAGTCATAAAACCTTCAAATATTATCAAATTTGGACTTTAATGGTAAAAATTGCATTGTTGGAATCTCCAAATATACCTATAACCAATACCAAACTCGCATATCTTTCAAATATAGGTGAGAACATATTATTTTTATAATATCTAATTATAAACTCACTTAAAATACTAAAATAAATAGATTGAAAAATATTGAGAATAATCCTACATATAAACATAATAATGGAGTAAACCTGTTCATAAAAGAGTTCAAAAGAATAAAATTCAAGGGAAGGTTATGAAAATATGGTAAAAATGATGTGAAATTATGGTTTCCTGAATCAAAATTTCTTCCAATTAAAGATGTTCATGTCCTCATGCATCCTTGCATTTGAGTTTTTTGTATTGTGTGACTAGGTCTTCCTCCTCTGAAAAGCTGAGCTAGTTGCAATTGAGCTTTTTATGGTTGGTTCTTACACAACAACTACAATTTTGGTAAGTGTTAGTTCTTGTGTAACAACACTTACCTCTTATATCTGAATTTTGATTTAGCATCTTGTGATTGGTTCTTGTGTGACAAGAACAAGTTTGTAAGTGTTAGTTCGTGTGTGACAACACTTAATTTTTATTCTCCTTCTTTCTGAAACCAAAGAATCTCATGCCTATTCATTAAAATTGAAAAGAAGTTCATGTACATTCATTCATAATAAACAAGTTACATTTCAACCAAATTTCCATATGATAAACCTATGCTTACAAAAGAACCAATATCTCACAAATGCCAATCTACATGTCAATGCTTTTTTTCACGAGCATATTGATTTAATCATAATTTATTGCTTTACAAAAAATCAGAGAAACCCATTTGCGGCATTTCCAGTTATGGGAAAAGTAGTTTCTACACTTCTTTTAAAACACAAAGTCCCACCTACTTAATTGTCTTTAGAAAAAATACATGCGAAACCTTGTACATGTTTCCCTTTTAGAAAGTAATACATATTGGTTGTAACTTATCACCTTCTTCACAAAAACCAGGTCTAAGAATTTTCCCTTTCTTGTTCGTTTACTTGTACGTAATATGTCAAGGTGGCAATTTATTAGTCGACAAAAGTTTTAATTTTATTCTCCAAACATGCTTGCACAACCTTTCATATGCATTTTATAAAAAACTCATATACATGGTTAACTTAATGGTGATATTAGATACAAAAGTTATGCTTATTTTTTCTTGATTTGGTCTCAACTACATACAAATGGCATGAACAAAATTCTCTCGGAGTAGATTTGAAAGTACCAGATCATGTGGACCATGCATTTATCGAAAATTTATCATATTTAGGAAGATTTTAAAGGAAGCACACCATGCCATGAATATAGCAAATAGCCTCCAAGTCTAGTAGTTTTGAATTTGAATTGGCATTACTCTACAATACAAATTTCTAAATTTTCCTTTAACTATAGCTTTCATATGTAAATAAATCGTTCATATCACCATTTTCTCACATGGAACCTGTGAAGGGGTAAAAAGGGAAAAACGAGA
Source organism: Pinus albicaulis (assembly GCA_034641835.2). Taxonomy (NCBI): domain Eukaryota; kingdom Viridiplantae; phylum Streptophyta; class Pinopsida; order Pinales; family Pinaceae; genus Pinus; species Pinus albicaulis. The sequence goes on from CM076576.1 coordinate 484,771,985, forward strand.
ATATAAGACATTTCTTATAATGTGTCGTGAATATGTTCCTCAAATATAGATTCGTTTTTCCTTTCTCGAAAATTCAACAAATAGGGAGGGGAATATGAGAGCAAAAAAGAGAGAAATTTTTTTCCAAATACACTTGTTCTAGAATTGAATGAATTAAAAATTGGACCATAAACATACTTTCACCTGTCTGAAAAGTCCATGAAATGATATCCAAAGAAATAGAAAAGTTGAGGTGGTGCTACAATAATCAAAAGTCATGTGACGTTTCCAAAATTGACCTATTAAGTGTATGAAATATTTGGTAGAGATGTTTAAATGACATAAACAATTACTTTATCAAAAATTTTAAATGTAATTATTTTTGACAATCTTAAATTATGACTTGAAGTTGTATAATTAATTTATATCACATATATTGTCATTTCATTATACAGATTTGTATAATAAAATATTTTAACTCATAAGCTCATTATCCTTCACTTGTTTCTTCCTTCATGCATATAATTCCCACATAAAATTTCTTTACCTAATTTTCATTAATTTTACCTTAATTTTTTTCTATATCTACTTTACCAATATGACAAGGTCTTTGAGAAACTCACAAGAGCAGATGTGCAACTTCTTACCTCATCTTACCATTTCTCCTCCAAGTCATAAAAATTGATGCAAAAAAATCAAATGTTTATAAAAATACTACAAATTCCCCAATTCCTTTAACATTTCCACAACAACAGTGCCAAATTGTCAAGAAATTTATTTGAATAAATTGTGTAACAGTTTATTATCAATATGAAGTTAGTAAATTTGTGAAATGAAACATTGTTTGTGAAAATTTATATTTTTTATGGTAACATCTTTCTAAAATAATTAATCTATATCTTATTTTATGAAATGAATTGCACAAAATAAAACACACCAGAATTCATTAATCAAATGAAATGTGAATGTGCTTGACATCTATCATGTTATTCAGAACGTTGTCACCAGGATATCTTCTTACATAATTTTTTACACACTATTTCTCTTGTTATCAACAAGCTTTTCTAAAACTCTAAACTAGTAACTTTCAAGACAAAATATGAACTAATCTTCTCCAATCTAGGCTTCCAAAGCTTGTAGAAGTAGAAAACTAGGTCATGATATATTGCACCTTAAATGGCTCATAAAAAATTAATATCTTGTGGAATTTAATGATTGACAATAAAATCTAATCACTCTTGCATTTAATGAGAACTACTCTAAATCAAAGAGAATGAAATGAAGGGAATTGAATGAAGTTTATATAGCTTGTCAAACATTTATTGAGGCCTCATGGGTGGAAAAATAGGGTGTAGTGACTCATGTTCAACTCTTAATGGTTGAAAGGGCTTGTAGCAATACTTTTTTGACCAATCAATCATTACCCAAGAGGAGATATTTAGAATTGTTTTTAAAATAAATTATATACAAATATATAATAGACAATAATTAAAATAAAGAGAAGCATTTACTAGGAAATAATGTACAAGAAATGAGACTATATAAAAAAAATATGAAAAAATAAAACAAAATAAAATGTCTTCATGATCTTTGAGGAGTAAGCTCAATTTTCCCAATCACTAAACAAAAAAATATAGGCTACAACATCATAAACTAAATCAAAACATTCTACATCTAAACTAGAGAACAAAAATATATGTGAAAATAAATATGAAGAAGTTTTATTCTATTCCATCATAAGTTGGAAATATACTCTAAGAATGTTCCTTTTCGAATGGAGAATTAACTATGGTTTATACAAAAAAATTATTTTGAAATTAAGATAATAAATACTAAATTCAAATTCCTATATCTCTCACGTATTTACAACTATTTGTTAATAATTAACAAGTAAACATATATAAATGTTTCTAAATATATTCTCATTAATAACTTCAGGATATCGATAAAAAATATTCCATAACTCTTCTCCATCCAAGATACTTGAGTGATACTCCCAAATCCCCATCAAATCTTCAAATCTTGAAGTGGAAATTCAAATTTGAACTTTAGAAGTAAAAATTTGCATTATTGGGATCTCCAAATATACATATAATCATTACCATTATAACCCAATTTTGAAATATAACTGAAAATATATTATTTTTCTAATACTTAATCATAAACTCACTTAAAATACTAAAATAAATGCATTGGAAAATATTGAGTCTAATCTTAATTATAGGCATAAAAATGGAGTAAACAGGTTATAGAAGAGAAAAAAGGTATACATGTAAAGGAAAAAATTATGAAAATAATGTGAAAAAGGTGGTCATTTTCATGACTCGATGCTATCTTGGTGTGGCCTAACAATGGTTCTTTTTCTTTCTCAAAATGATTTTTATTACCTAAAATTGGGTATGGGGGTGGGATTGAATACCAAGGTAGAGCTACTAGAATTTGGGGCCTTCTCTGGTTTTATAAAGAATTGGATATTATCCATATTCAAGGAGTATGAGATTAAAATTTTGTATTGGATTTGTTTCATTACATGCTCATTAGGATAATATCTATATGTTCCCTTCTTAGTGGAGAATCAAGGAGTTACAAGATTTGTTGGTCTTATTTTTTTCTAAACACACACACACATGATTCAACCAATAGGTAGACCATATCCCAAAATAGACTATAACTTTAATTGAAGGCACTCTTATCTACTTTGAACTCCAAGGAGAGATAACTATACTTTTGATCGAAAAGTTTTCTTTCTAACGTTTGTTTCGTATATGGTTTAAGGCTAGTTTTTGTATCTAGGTTGCTTTTTCTTATGGGGATAAGCTTGGAATGTACATTTTACCTGACTATTTAGCTAGGTTTATTTTAGGAGAAGGCCATTTTCTAGTATGTTTTGATTCACTCAATTGCTGGGATGGAAGTATCTGAGCAGTTCTTTACTTTCAAAGGAACTAAAGGACACACATTTTGATTTCTTTTGAAATAGTAAAAACATGATTTTTTTCCTCTTTAAAATATATACACTAAGCATAGCCAATCACAATAATTATATTCAACCAATACTAATCATACCCAATCATGATCAATTAAAATGAATTTATGCCAAACATAATCATTTTTTGTCAATTTAAGTGCATAATTACAATAAATCTCAAAGTGAATTGAATTCAACTATGATGATCAAATTTTATTAATTAGAATCCACCACAGTGAACATATAAATAATAGTCAATCAAAATTCAACTAATAATTTTTCACAGTCAACCATAATCGATAAAAACTAAAGATAGTCAACAAGAGCCAATATTAGTTTAGCAAAGTCTAATGTAATGAATCATGGTTGATCATGGTAAGCTAAAATTAACCATGGTCAACTAGAATCAACCTTGGAAAATGATAGTTAGCCACAATCACTTCTTGTCAAATAAACTCAATCAAAGATAAGCTAGAGGTATCAAAATATTTCACTTGGATCCCCACAATGGTTGGAGCATCCAATCAAAATATTGACATATTTTTAAAAATTGGTGTACTTTATTTACAAAATCCTTATTACAATTATGATTAGCTTTGAAAATATTGATAACCATAAGTAAACATATTCAACTATAGTTAACCATATTCAACCTCAATTAAATAAAGTAAACTATAATATTTTACAATAAAACAACATGTACCAAAGTTAACCAAATTCAACCATATTGCAAACTATTCAATTACAATCAACCTTGGTCAATTATAAATACTAACACTATTTTTTATCAATATTACTATTAGCATGTTTTCTTAATATATTAATTTAAATTTTCCTCTTTAGTAATTTTCATAATATAAATCCATACTAATATGCAAATCCACTATAAATACTATTGTGTTGAGAGGGCTGATATGCAAAAAAAAAAAATGCTAAAATATATTGAAAATATAGCTCTTCGAGGGGACAACCTCTTTTTACATAAAAATAAAATAAAAATTTCATGCCCTAAACTTAGTTTATATATATATATATATATATATATATATATATAGATATATATAGATATATCCTTTGAGTTATTTTTCTATTCCTGTTGACTTAGGTTGGGTTATAATCTACCTACATACTATTTTGACATATTCCATCATTGCCAATGGGCTTCAACTTATTCATCAATGTCGTCAAAGCAGCTAATAATCTTAGGTTTCTCTTCTAGAATTTAGTTTTGCATGGTTTAAATTTTGAATCAATGTCACACAACTTGGCACTAGTGAAAAAATAATGAGGGTCATCACTTCAAACATTGGAAAAATTGGGAAAAGATATGCAAAACATGGTAAGCATAAACGTAGACATGAAAATCCCAAAATGCTCAACAACCTAAAAGGCTTGAAAATGAGAAAAAATAGAGGGAAATCACTAAGTTTAGAAACTTTTCTTTGATTATATTCCATATTGTTATAAGATCCTTTTTAGAGATAATCCTTCTTGATGTTATTTCTTTGTGAATTACCATTCCAATTTAACCAATCAACTTGGAGAATAAGAATTAACAAAGGCAAAATCGACGTAAAAATCCAACATTGGAATCTGTCATGTATTTTCCTTGAATATTGAATGTGCTAATGAGGTTTCCTTCTAATTGAATTCTACCTCGTCTCAAATCCATCCCTAAATTTTCTTGATAATATTTATATGCATTTTCCATCATTAGCACCTTAACAAAAATATTGCATATAAATGGCTTTCTAATTATGAAACCGCTAGGTAAATTATATTTTCAAGATCAGATTAGTGTTATTTCCCTATCATAACATTAGTTATAAGTTTTGAATCTACTATTAATTATAAAATTTGATCTCTTTAATGAAGGTTCAAGCCATATCCCATTCAATGCTACTATCCAAGCAAGATATCTCATGAACAAGAGCGAAGAGAATATTTGTGAGATTTAAAAATGAAAAAGAGCTCTCAGTAGTGAGTGATTATATTGGAGGGAAGGTATTAATAATAGGAATTAAATTTGTATCCTTATGATGGTTAGTGTATCTTATAGAAAATAAAAATGTACTTTTACAAATTTAATAACATTTGCCCAAGGATACATGAGACTATTTTGACATAATTACAAATAAATTATAAATTTTGGTATCAAAGATGAAAATAAAAGATATAAAATTACAAAATTATTCATAATGTTCTAAGTTTGCTAGCTATCAATTTTATTCTTCCAATAATGTGACATGCTCTAGCTCACAATCTCTCATTACCATTGAGGAAGTGAAATTGTTTTTTTTTTACAAGTTGCCACCAGTTTTGATAATATGAGCTAATGGATTTATTGCATTGCTTGTGTGTTATGCTCATTAAAATAAAGTGCCTTTTGGTGACTTTGTTTCATCTATAATTGGGACTTCATAAGGTTCCCACCAAATCACTCATGCAACTTCTCAGTTACAACGAATGGCTACTTATGTTCCACACATGTTACAAAATGAAACCTATGGACCTTTTGGTCCTCCACAAAGAACTTGAGGGGGGTGTCGAGAACTAATCTATAGTAGGGCTAGGGTATTCTTAGTGGTTTTCATCAACATTGCAAATATTTCTATTTACACCCTCAATTTTAAATTCTTTTTTCCAAGTTTCCAAGTTGTTTTTTTTCTATTTTTTTCTAATATTTTCAGTTCCAAATTTATGCTTATTGATATTTTTCAATATTTCTAACAATTTTCTTTCCATACCATCAACAATGTATCCCATGATAAAATATTTGTAACATTACTTTTCACACTAATTTTCTCCTCATCTACAACTATATGGTCTAAGTTTCTAATATGCAAGGTGTTTTGACTTGTTATATTGTTATGTTTATCTTAAACACTATGAATCCAATTATAAATTCAAGGATCTAGAGGAATATTTCAATCATAAGTTGTTTGTTATTTTTCCTATTTTTAAATCATAATATTCGGAATTTCAAATTTTATCATTACAAGTCTCAATTTACTACATTTCTTTGTGTGGAAGGGAACCTTGGTTTTAAAGTTTTTTATTCATTTTTTTTCAATACTACACCTTTTTCCATGATCTACATTATAGTCATGCATATTTAGTAAATGTGCTGCATATGAAATGAATGCTAATAATGGTTCATAGCATGTTCTTTTTATAAATAACCATAAGAATTTCTTGGAACACTTGTGAAATAAATGGCAGTATAAATAACAAGAAAAAAAAAGAGTGGTGTTCAAGCCCAACTCGTGAAAATTGTGAAATCAACACAATGTAAACAATGCTATTGTTGTAGATAGCAAAGATATCAAATTTTTTTTTCAATTTTATCAAACTGTATGGCAAAAAAAGTGATCATGGGAGTTGCTAGCACTACGGTCAACTTAAAGTCATTTTTAGTGATAAAGCATACAACCTTTTGTAACCATGCCAAGTTAAATAAATACGTCAGCTATCTTTGAAATCTCTTATATTAGGGAATTGGGCATTTTTAGTTTAAGAAAAACATGATCAATTCAAATTTAGAAAATTTATATGTTCTCAACTATCTATCGTATTGTGTATATGATGCAGTCGTAACTACAATTTAAAAAGAATCCATATCACTTTACATTTACGTGGAACTAGTGTTCTCGGGTCCCACATCTCGATAACTAATCACAACACGTCGCAGTCTCTTGCCCGCAACTTTTAACTCTTTATCGAATCCACTAAACCACAAAACCTTGCGAAATGCATTGTGGCACAGTGTTGTTATGTGACCGCTCCTTGTCACATCACATCCTTCCTCCTCCTCGCATTGCATCGCAACCAAAACACTATACTGTGTGAAATCTTAATGTTAAACCTTAAAACTGCCGATGTGCGCTAATGTGCAACAATGACACGTGTCCTTCCCACTTCGCATCGCAAAATGAATTTTTTTCCTTGCGATAGTCCTTAATGCTAACCCCTAAACTTTGCGATGTGTGAAATCGCTTTTAATCTCCATCATTGGTCTCTTCAAGATCTGAGGGTCTGTGCAACACCTTCTCCATACCATTTCGCATCGCAAACTATCCAACATAACTTGTGAAATCTCTTAACTCTTAAATACTTAAATCGTCCATGCGAAATTGTACCCTGCCGACACGCGTCTGTTTCACACTTCCTCAACTCAACTTAACCATTCATCTCTTGTCTTCAGACCTGCGATTTAATCGCAGCCGTTAGCTCAACCTTCTCATCGTTCTGCTTCTCCTCCTTTTCCCACACTCATCTCTGCTGTCAAACCTTAAACCTTTGGTTTTCCTCGTCATTGGTTCCTCACTTGGAATTCTTCTAAGTATTTTTTTCCTTTGTTCGATTGCTCTTCTTTTAGATGTCATTGCTTTGCGATATGGCTTCCTCCATGCTACTCCTCCTGTCTTATTTGGAATATTTCAATGCTAACTTTCCTGAGCTTTGTCCAGTCTGTAAATGCGTGGATCCCTCGGAGCTTCTTCTTTGTTTCGTCATCCCTCGGTCTCTTCCATAGATTTGCCTATGCGAAGTACACATGAACTTCATCCTCTTGCTCAATCTGTCTAGGAATTAACAGAAAGAACATGCATATATCATAACATATGAATGTAATGCTTGATTTTGACAAGAAAATAAAAAATAACATGTTGAAACAGAGAGCCTGATTAAAATCCAAAAGACTTGGAAATAATTTAAAAATGAAAATTCACAGAACCCAAACCCTTGGATGGTTGGTTTTAAATTTTTTCCTACTCTCTGTTCAACCCTCTTTCACACCTATTTCCCTCTCGATCTCTCTCTTTTTCTCTATGGAAGGCAGAACCCCACAATGGTGGATTTGGTTTTGTTTTATGCCTTTTCGAAAATATCGTTGAGAAATTATATTTCAATTCCGGAATAGTTTATTCAAACTAAATGCCTCACTAATCCTAACTACTCTAACCTACATATTACAATGGATATGTTAGCCCAAATTAATTTTTGAACAAAATACTTTAAAAATAAAGTCTTCAAATTATTAGGATTGTTAGTTCTCTTCCCAAGCCACAGCATGTGACCATCTTGTCACATTGCTAGCTCTACCTTAATGCTCCTGCATCAGACTCCCGAGGTAAAATAATTCATGACCTCTTGCTCAATTGTCTTCAATGTTTGAATATTATAGGATCCGAAGCTCTATTTTGTGGTTGTCCATAACCTGCATTATCTTCACCATTCTTTAGCTGCAATCTCTCAGGCTTCCATACTTTGTACTGTAGTGCTCCATTGCTTCTACCTTCACTATTCTTCACTTTCCAAAAAATTCCACAGTGGACTATTTTTTCATTTTGTTGTATCTCTTCTTAGGTATTAACTCCCGTAGTTCATCAATGGTTTCTTGTAATTCATTCTTCAATTGTAATCTAATCTTATTTCCAGTCCTCTGCAAAAACATTATACTACACTATATCCCAGATATTGTAGCAAAAACTACAAGGAAAATACCCTCTAGTGGATGTTTTTGTGGAAAACCTTATAAAAATACCCCATACATCCGTTTCTAGTGGAGGTTAATAGAGGAGGTTGGCAGGCAGAGCATTTTGTGGATGTTTTCCGCTCGGTGCGCTTGTCATCCAAAATACACCGATGCTTTCTACAAGAGAAAGCACCGGTGTGCACAAAAAATTGGCACACCAAACACCGTGCGCTCCTTACACACCTACCCGGTGCATCGTATTACTGTAGAGAATCGGCACTTCACAACTCTTCCGCACTGGTGCATCATAAAACACCACGGAAAAACAGAAACCGCCCGGTGCAGTATTAAGAAACCGCATTGGTGCATCATAAAACGCCGCGCCAAAATAGAAAATGACCAGTGCATTCATAAGAAACAACCTTGGTGCGCCTATAAACCCCGCGCACCATAACAAGGTTAAATAAAAAAAATTACGGCCAAAAAACTGCATTTTTCACTTTTCTCAGTGCTCCAGAGCTCTCAATCACCGGTGTGCTCTACAAGAGAAAGCATCGGTGTGCACAAAAAATTGACACACTGGACACCATGCAATGCATACACACCCACCCGATGCATCGTAGTACTGTAAAGCACTAGTGCTTCACAACTCTTATGCGCTGGTGCATCATAAAACACCACGCAAAAACAAAAACCACCTGGTGCGGTGTTAAGAAACTGCACTAGTGCATCATAAAACACTGCGCCAAAATAGAAACCGACCGTTGCATTCGTAGGAAATAGAACTGGTGCACCTATAAAACCCCGCGCACTGGAACAAGGTTAAATACAAAAAAAATAATGGCAAAAAAACCACATTTTTCACTTTTCTCAGTGCTCCAGAGCTCTCAAGCTTTGTTGCAGTTTATCCTTGTCTGAACTTCCCTGACATCGGTGCTCCCATTGTACCCATTGCACGCACTGTTGTTGTGCATTTCTGACTAATATCATAAGTCTTGCATTATGCAAAACGGTGGGCAGATTTTTTTTTGCAAATTCTACAACCAGTATGCCTCCTCGACGGTGAAATGTACAGGTATTTTTCTTTTTTATTCCATAATTAAGCTTTTTAGCGGATTGGAATTTCAAATAACCTTAAAATTAACCATTTAAAAGGAAAAAAAAATTTGTCACGCGGTGCACACAAGCCGTTCATCTCGCACCGGTAAGCGGTGTTGCCTATAAAATTTACAAGCTGCACCAAAACCGGTGCTAACAGTATCTGCACCGTGTCCGAGGCGATACCGAAAGGCACACCCATTATTTTAAAATTAAAAAAAAAATGTTGTGTGGTTATTTGGCCGGTCACACCATTAACCATGGGAATAGCAACATAGTGCATTGATGGAAATATCTGCCCCAGTGTTTGTCAGTGCACCGCTTTCGAAATTTTGACAGGGTCAACGGTGCGGCCTGGTAAAAGACCGCACCGTTGACTATGTAATTTGTTAGGAAGTCGATGCGCTGACACAACTATACGCATTAGGGCATATATTTTAGTCAGCGCACTGCTCTTGTGACACTGTACATAGTCAACGGTGCTTTAAAATTTTTCATGTGCACCGCATACGGTGTGATGAATGTCATTTGGGGCACCGCCCCTGGTGCGCGACAAACAAACAATGCACCGGAACCAGTGCATGACTATTTTTTGTGGCACATCGACTGGTCTATTTTTTTTCCAAAAAAAGTAGATATCTATATTCCTAAATACATGTCTCATTTAATAAAAAATTTATTTAATATGTCAATGATTCAAAGAGAAGAGGGGGAGCAACAGAAACAACAAGTGGAGCAGTATGACATGGTTCGCCTATGGGAGGCACAAGAGAGGGAGAGAGATGCGTACCCTCGCCCTATTACAACAACTACCCTGGGGCTCCTAAGGCAGGTAGGCCTCCTCAACTTCTATGAGCAGGCTACTTCCCTAAAGGCCCATAGTGTGTTTTTGAGACATCTTATCTGCAAGTACAATGCCCACCGACAGGCTTTCCAGGTTGGTCCTAACTACTGGTGCACACCCACTAAGGAGAATATATATTTAATTACAGGGTTATCAAGGAGAGGGGTGGATTTTCTGTGATTCCCAGAGGTTCCAGCTGGTTGTGTAGCAGGGATTCAGTTAGTTTACTCCTAGAGATAAAATGGAGCATCAGTATCATCTCCTGCAGATTTTCAGGTCATTGGAGGTTAATTACGTATTGTTGCATTTGGTAGTGAGGAGGTGCAGTGCCTCTCACTTCTCACTTTAACCATTTCACACAACACCAGTGAAGGGCAACACATTAGTTTCTAGCTTCTATATTATGTTGATTCTTTAGTATAGGAGCCACGACTTGTCAGGTGGTCTGCCATTTTTTTGTGGCAGTTCTATACAACCTTAGATAGATGTCGTGCTCATGCACAAGGGAGGGTGAACTTCCCTTTTGCTTCAAATATTTTTTGTTTATTTTTTGAGAGGTTTCCAAAGATGAGGCCTACTTTCTTTCGGTAGCCTCATAGGCTGATGTTGGAGGCACAGATGCACATGTGGGGGCATATGATGCCCAAGAGGGGTGAGACTATGTTCCCAGCCAGGATTTCGCATGATGCACTGGACTTGCTAGCTAGCATTGACAAGCTGAATCCCTTCATTATGGTCCCCTGTCCTTATTTTGGATTGGATTAGCGAGGGTGTGCTAACATCCTCTTCATAGATGATGAGCCGCAAGATGATAGAGGTAATATTATTGTTTTATTTAAATTTATTCTAACATGTTCTTTAATTTGTTTTTATTAAATAGTGTAATGAAATTGTCTAATTATTGTTGTGTACTTGTATATATTTTGCAGACATTGGCTCTTTTGATGGCGAGGAGATGGTGGAACCACCACATGATCCAAGTGTGGATCCCAATGACGATCAGGGCATGCCATATGCCGAGGATCATCAGGAGGCCGGTGCAGAGAGACATGCTACTGCTAGTGTGCTAGTACTACCTTTTTCTAGGCACGGTCGACTTGATACTAGATACAAGATGGAGTTGGGTGACCAACTTAGTGCATTGATTGTTGAGGCAGGAATCAAAGAGATATATAGGCCAATTATATGTTATTAGAGATGTGGAGAGACATGTCGCGTGACTTGTATAGCCTGATGTAGCATGTCGTAGGAGCTACGATAGCTGTTACACGACTGAGGAGGACTGTTGCATGTTATAGGCATGGTTGAGATGCATCACATGATGGACATTCCACGAGTAGGGACTCATCATTTCATGATCGTTCACCTCGCACCGCGCCAGATGAGAATGAGCCTCCACTAGCATCTAGTAGTAATCATCATGGAGATGAGGCTGGACCATTGGCCACATCCAGTCAGTAGCCTGCAGGATCCATCAGTACTCATGATCATGAGCAGGTTGGACCATCAACTGTTGAGGCTGCACCATTGACTGAGCATGCCTCCACTAGTACTTCTATTGATGTTGTACTTCCACCAGCTGATCCATGACATTTATATTACAGTTGTATATTTTTAACAATATATATATATATATATATATATATATATATATATATATATATATATATATATATATATATATGTATATATATATATATATATATATATATATATATATATATATGGTCCATGTATTTTATGTTCATGTTGCATTTGTACTTAATTTACGTGTTGGTGATCATCATGATGTGTATATTGTTAGGTCATGTTAGATATGTTCATTTAATGTACAGCTTGCAGATAGATGTGTATGTGATAGCATGAGTTATTTGACATGAGATATATATTTGTGTTGTGATGATGTTAATATATAATGTTAATTGTGTTTTGTTAGATGATCATGATCACGATGATGTTAGCGAATTTGAATGTGTTTTTTAGTTGAATATGATTTTTGTACAATGGTTATCATAATAGTGATGTTTATTGATTAACTTAATATTAAATGACCATGATATTTATTAAATATTATGTTGTGATTGTAATTGAAATTGAAATTTTAATTGTATGTAAAATTGTATTTGTATTTGTAATTGTAATTTTAACTGTAATTGTATGTAAAATATTTAATGTAATTTTAATTGTAATTGTAATATTTAATTTATTTTGAAATGATTGTAATTGTAATTGTATATATAAGAAATTGTAAAATTGTTATTGTAATTCTAATTGTATGTAAAATTCTAAAATTTTAAATGTATTTGTAACTGTAATTTTAATTGTAATTGTAAATGTAATTCTAATTCTAATTCTAATTGTATGTAAAATATTTGTAAAATTTTAATTGTATTATTGTGAAATGATTGTAATTGTAAAAATTTAGTTGTAAATGTAATTGTATGTAAAATTAAAATTCTAATTCTAATTCTAATCGTAATTGTATGTGAAATTGTAAAATTTTAATTGTAATTGTATGTAAAATATTTGTAAAATTTTAATTGTATTAATGTGAAATTTTTAATGGTATTAATTTGAAATGATTTTATTAAAATATTTAATTTGTAAATTTGTAGATAATTGTAAAATAATAAATCTAGAATAATATGAATTTTTGTAACATAATAAAGTTTAGAAAACAATGCAAATAAATTCATGTACTTTAGAATTATCATTATTTTATTATGATCTTATATACCAAAAAAAAAATTTATACAGTCCGGTGCACTTATCATCATAACACATACTGGTGCGTCTTAGTACTAAGACGCACCGGTGCTTCAAAACTCTTCCGTGCCAGTGCGTCATAAGACACCGTGCCAAAACATAAACCTCGATCTTATGAAACTACACCGGTGTGCCTATAAAACCCTATGCACTAGAACAAGGTTATTCTGTAAAATGCAGTATTGGAGCAACAGAGGGTTCGAATTGTGGGCAAGAATTTTTCTAAGGAGATGAGGGTTTGAAAACATGAGAGTTCAAATTTCAGCTGAGAATTTTATAGCAGAGAAAATGAGTGATTCAAACATAAAGACGGATAAAGGTGCTTATAAGGATGCAGATGGCTACAAAGCTCAATAGAGTACAAAAAGAGAAAAGGAGTATAGGTTGAGACTAGAAGAGAGCATTTTGTTGAGGCCAACGATAGGGTTAAGAGGTCCCATGATGGAGAAATGCAGAGCAGGGTTGATGCTAGAGAAAGATCAATCAAGGCAGTCGATAAAGCCAAGAGGCACCATGAAGGGAAGGATTTTCATTCCCTTAAGGATAGCAGACAAAAATAAATTGACATTGTTGATCAGGCTGGTAGGTCCCATGAAGGTAAAGATTCTCTAGAATGCATTTAAAAGCAGCTGGGAGTATTGTCCGAGCTTTGGTTGGATTACATAAAATTTTACCAGCAAAGTTGACGTCTCATAAAATCACACTTCGGCTTTTAATTGAACTTGAATGGAATCTCTAACTTGTCTGACCTATGGTCCTGTGGATGAAACCAATAAAAAGCTTGCTTGCATTATAGATGGAAATCTAATGACCATTTCTGTGGGAAGAAAAGCATAGATACCTGCAACTACCATATTTCCACCTGCAAATTGGTTTCCCATTGGAAAAGCTAATATAATAACCCATTTTGCAATGTCTTTCCTCTGATCAAACCTATACTCATTTTCTACGGGAAACCATTCCCTCCACATGTAATAAATGCATCGTCTAGTCAAAAATCGGTCTTATTCTGCTAACAAATGTAGAATGAAGGACTCATTGTCATTTCTCCTAGATTATTCAGGGTTATTTTCTCGTATAACAGATATTATATAAATTTCGTTAAGATCAAGATAGAAAGCACAAAGGAGAAAAGAGGAAATTGGATGCCAAGATGGAGGAGGAACTTACAAATGATCAAATAGATCATGGGTTAACAAGAAGATCATGGGGCACATTTTCTTGTTGCAGGTTATGGAAAGGTTCAAGTTTTTTTTCTGAAAGAAGAAGAGGTGTAGTTTTGAAAAGAAATGGCCCAAATATTTTCATAGAAAAATGTACATTTCCAACATGTATAAAAACTAAAATATCTCCAAATTCAATAAACTTCTCAGAAAGAAAACTTTCCCAACCATTTGTGAAAACTTCCCACATCTTAATATAGCAAAGGTTCACATGCCACAATTTCCCACTTGGGCCCTGTACTATTGCATCTTCACATGCCCCACATTGCATTCTCTCCACATAAATAGTGGGGACTTCCCGCAATAAACAAAATGCATTGATCAAGAATTTATCCAATTCGAATTCTCAATTCTAATTCTAATTATAATTCTCGAGAATAAAGAAAATTCTAATTCTCAATTTCTATGGTTGGAGTTCCCTATAATTTTGTGCACACACCTAAAAGTAATTTCGGTGCCTTAACTGCAAATCAGTGCTACTGTACATATAACCGCACTGCTGCATTTTAGTTACTGCACACTGGTGCCGGTGTTACAAATGGACACATCAGTACGGTGATATTAACTGACGCACCAGTGACGAATAAAAAAAATAAAAAAAAGTCCAACTCTATATTCTTTAAGTGAAAAAAAAGTAGCAAATTGAAAAATGGGCGGCAAAATATTTTCGAAAATCTAATTTCATAAAATATTTCTTCAAATACTAAACAATTTTCATTATTTAACTATTTTTGCTAAAATTTTCAGCGAGATATTTGCAGGAGAAATACCTGGAGCAAGAGAGCATGAGAGCATTATGGAGCAGTGAAATACGTTCGAACAAAAGAATTCAGACAATCAGAAACCAAACCTCTAGTGATTCAAACTCCGTATCATAGAATTTCAAACCATCTCATGATTAAATCTGATTATCTTTTTTTACTTTTGCTGCAATGTTTTTAATTTTTTTGTAGTTTTATCCATATTTACCCTAAACCCTTCATTTTTTTTTTTGTTTCTGCCCTTTCTTCTCATTGTTTCTGTGATTTCAGAATTAGGGTTTTTCATTTTAGATTGACATCCAACCCACGGGACAACTTGCAGACTTGGATCCCAATCCATTTGGCCCTTGTGTGAATTTTTGGAAAAAATAGATTTTTTTTATCGATGCGCCCTGCGTAACCTAGCACACCATTGCGGTGTATTATATAGTGCACCGCACAAGTACTGTGTAATAAAATATTTGAATTTTTTTTTTTAAATGAGTGCGCCATATCTAAAATAGGGCACATGTGCTCTATGTTATGAGGATAGCACCTTACGGTCTATTACACTACTTGTGCGGTGCATTTATAATACACCACGCACCGTACAATCTATTATACTATTTTTGCAGTGCGTTTCTAATGCTCCCACACACCGACGTTAGTGCATACATCATGAAAGGCGCATCAGTTTCTTCAGATTTATTTTTTACCTGAAAAGTTGACAATTTATTATAAATATATTAATGAATGATATGGTACATGTTTCAAATTGACAACGAAATGACTGACAAGAGATCAAGTAACAAAAATACTGATAACACATTAAGAAAATAATAAAAGGCAAGTTCTTTGTAAATTTTTTATAAAAAATATTATTTTTGAACTATATGTAAGTTTAACTAATATGTATTGTTTATTGTGTATCATGCAGAGCCATAAAATGATGAAGCTCGATAAGATTATTTCTGATCTAGGACCAGAAGAGCGTAAAAGCTTGATGGAAAAATTGCAAAAGGATGAATAAGGTGAATTAAAAAATACTATCGATCCAATATGAGTTTCTTTTTTTATTTTTCATTAATAATATAATTAAAATTATTAGATAAGATGTGTCAAACAGTCTATTAATTCACATCTGTTTAATGTTATACAGGGACCAACAACTTAGAAAAGGAATGCTGTTCTAAGAAAAGAAAAAAAAATATAACATGCCAATGAAAATGAATTGCTCCTTAGCTCATCTCGAGTGGTGCTAGAGGTTAACGAAAGGGGGAAAAACTTTTACAAAAGTTTGAGGGATCTAATGGAATGAATATATAGATGTTATTTCCACTTAAAATACAAAAACCAATCGAATGGTCCCAAGAACCAAATTTTATCTAAACTACAGGAAGAGTTTCTGGAGAATTGGTCAAAGAGACATTTCAGACTTTTAATAGAAAAAACATACAACAAAATAAAATAAGGAACGAAAAAGTAATATTCCTTTAAATGTTTGTCTAGAATTATTTATAAATATCTGTTTTGTTATATTTACTTTCCATATATCAATGTAAAAATTAAATATTTTATTTCCATGTTACATTTTCAGGAAGATTATGAAAATCTCAAAAGATGAATGAGTTGATATCATAAATATGCCAGTAGGAATGTCCAAAAAGGTGTACAAGGAGATGGTCAAAGAAATGGACAAAATTGCATCACAGGAGGAGCCATATCAACAACAATGTGCTTCAATTGTAATATGTAATCATTGAATTTTTTGATCATTAGGTACAATAAATAAACAAATTAGCATTGAATATTAATTTTCAAAATTTTCTTGCAGAAAAGAAAAGAAAATGGAACCCATTCAACACATAAAACATGACGACAAGGAAGAAAAGGGTTGATATCTAAGTTTGTGAGTAATTGTTACTTCCTTATAACAACTTAACTAGATTTCATTTTTGTATTTTTTAAGTTTTTTTACAAAAATCATCATTGAATGTCTTCAAACAGGTGCTAACATATGAAGAAGAACCATGAGACGAATTGATTGAAATTGGGTTAAATATGGGTTGTGAGTATATGTTGGCATATCAGAAATTAATTGTGGAATTTGTAAGCATCTATTGATCTTGTTTTACTTAGCTCCGTCTATAATTAATAGAACAAAAAAATCCTTTATATTAAATATTTGATTTGTTATGGGGTATAAAACTTGCAGGAAACAAACTATGGAATTGCACCAAAAGATGAAATGTTGAAAGATGGCATGGTACATGGTTTTGAAATAATGTGTGTAGTTTATGAGTCAGTTGTTGCTATGGTACGTCATTTTTCTTTTCGATTTACATTGATGTATATTATTTAATATTGCAATTTCAATTATTCTCACGAATGTATATACACTCATTTTAGTTTATTTTTATGTTTGTAGATGGAAGGTGAAGAAGAAGAAAACAATCAACACAGTGAACAAAACATTCCTAAAAATAAACCAAGTCATGGAAGTAGCTGTAGCAGTGATACCGGTTCAAGCGACGAATGATGATCACTATGTTCTGATATCAAAGCAAGGCATTGTATTTTTTGAAATATGTCTGTGAAATCAGAGATTTTGTTTAATGTAATGGACATACTGTCCCAATTGAAAGACAAAGGGATAACAATAATTGTCCCATTTTGTATGAAAAAGACTGTCTTATATATATATATATATATATATTATGTTTTAATTTATTCTATTGCATTCTCCATTGTCCTTCTCAAATGCACTAATACAAATTTAATTCATATGAAAATTGTTATAAGATATATATGTGTCGAATTTTGATGAATAATGAATTTTAAAAAACCATAATAATTATGATATGATATAACAAATTAATCCAAACATCACATTCAAATGCATCAATTAAAAATTAATTAATATGAATATTGTTATAAGATGTGTTGACTTTTGATGAATAATGAATTTAGAAAAATCACAATAATTTCACTGTCACAGGTCGATGTTTCTAAAAAATACAAAATAAACACTAGTGTGTGTCAGGTACTGTACACTGGTGCTTTTGTATGCTGAAGTGCACCGATGCATTTCTACGACCTATGGGCACTGCACAAATACCAAAACAAATTAAAAATCTTGGTACGGTTGTGCGATATTACACATCAATGATTTTATGTGAGACTACACGCCGGTGAATTTCTATGATGTATGGGCACCGCACACATAACAATACCAATTATAAATATCAGTGTGTTTTTCTGATATGGTGCACCAGTGTGTTTCTATAATTCTATGTACCGGTGCGTTGAGACGACCTATGGGCACCACACAAATCCAAAGACCAATTGGCACAACCCCGTGCGTCGTATTACCAACACTGTACCTGGTGTTGTTTTACACCTTGACGACCTGGTGCAGGAACCTTCGACCGCCCCGGGGCCACTATCTAGATGACATGCACCGGTGTGTTGAAACCTTAGTAGTGCACCGACAAAAAAAACATCCTTAATAACCTTCGACCGCCCAGTTGTTTTAGTTGTATTGAATTTATGTTAAAATTTGTGCCAAAACCTCTGTAACCATAAACATATGTAGTATGAAATGTTTTTTTGACAATTTTGGCCAATTTTATAACACTAAAAGCCTCCTTTATAACCTCTGCTAGAGGGTATTTTCCTTGTAGTGAAATATTACTCCAGACATTTCTACTACCCAAACTTCCTTAATATCTCTGAAGATATCTCCCTCTGTAACATCCCTGTTCTTTTCCTTGTTTGCAAATTTACTGTCAAAATTAAATTTCCTTCTAATTCACTGACTACAGTAACATATTTATTCTCTCTTTCTTTTATACTAGCTAACATAATTAAATTTTGGAAACTAGTATCTCTTTGTTTCAACTACAGTTTGAAACGATTCCATCGCATTGTCTGCAATATCTTTCTCTTGTTCAAATGCTTTCAGAAAGCAACTCAACCATTCACTAATTAATTGATTCCCTTCAAGTACCTCTTCAGTATGTTGTATTATAGTTTCAACATAACTCGCTTTCTCTTCCTTGACAACACTCTATTGTTGTCCTTATGCTTCTTGACTAGTCCTAGTAGTCAATTTAGTCTTTTCCACTTGTAGGACTCCCTTTCCTTTAGCTTGAGACATAACTACCTCACATTCATATTTATGGCTTTCTTATTCCTTGTTATTAAGAAAACATCTTTGTGACACTGCTTCTTCATCTTTAACCAGAATAAAATTATGATTCTCTATTTCTATGACAGTCCTAAATGTCCATCCAACAATCTTCCTTTGGCTATTTAAGCAAGCCAAATCCTCTTTATCCCCATCAAGAACAATTTTCATCTTATGAGGCATTACTACTTCATCTCCACTAAATTTTCTCCCTTCATTAAATAAAGAACTTATGAATTCCTTTTGCTACAAAAAATCAACTTGGTCTTCATCATACCTTGCTTGACAATTTTCTTCTTCATTATGCTTTGCTAGATAAACTTCAGCCTTACCGGAGACAATTCCAAGAGATGGACTGTCCTCTACACCCGCAAACACATTCAAATTGTCAGCATTAAACTGACAAGACCCAGTGGTCTTATTTGATGACTCAATCACCAAATATTTGTCTTGTTGTTCTAACTCTCTTTCAAGACTCAAAAGGTATTCACTGGTCTTCTTTTCAGCTTTCTCAGGCATAACATATGAATGCTTTATATCATCCTTTTCCTATTTCTGTTCTTGCCCATCATCATAAGCCAAATCCTCCTTATTTTTAGCTTTCACAGTAGGCTGGAAATCATTACCTTCACTTAGTTGTGAATGTGCATGTATATGAGACTCAACTGTCTCATTTTCTTCTTGAATAGAATTCAGATTCTGTTCCCCGCCCCCCCCCTTCATCCTTTATAACCACATCATCAAATTTTCTTTCTTTACCAATTTCACTTGACAACATACAATAATCATTTGTTTCAAAACCATAAGGATCCAAATCATCTCTTGTTGTCTCAAACATCAACTCCTTCTGTTGCTTCCCCTCCTTCCAAGGATCATCAGCTGGTCTCATGTCTTCATCTTCATTACTACTATCACCAAGAATAGACCCTTGCTCAGGTTCACATAAGTAAACCTCTTCCTCAACGCACATCCTATGATGTAACTCAGCTCCTCTGAGTTCTTCTTCTAGCCGAATTCTTGTGTCATATCTCAGCCTACTCTGTAACTTACTCTACTTGACTCTTATCTTTCGCAAAACCCAATCATACCTTTTGTGTTACATACTCCCTTGTATGAATTATCTCAATACTTCTAAATTCACTTTTATCTCAGCTAATTCTATATAAAAATTATTCTTACTTGATCTTTCATAATCTCCCTTGGAACCTTTACTATTACCATCAGTAGACATAGTCTTCTTTCCTTTATGAACTCCTCTTTGTTCATCATGGACTACAAAAAATCCATCTATACAAGTTGACTCCATCAACCTGTCTATAGATACCACAACAATATTTTTCATCCTTAGTCTTTTACTGGCATCTCTGCTCACTTCTTTCTTATGATTATGAATCCTCTTTGAACCTTTCAGATATCCATCAGTGATCATTTCTTCTTCTTTCCTCTATGGAATCATCTTGATCCACTTTGTGAACTGCAACAAACCTCTTTTGTCTTTGAAACAAGTGTAGTACTTGTCTCCAGTCCCAAGTCATTTCTTAGTGACTCTTATTCTTCTTGACTCTTCATCTACATCCCATGCCATTTCAATTTCTTCCTCATAATCCATCCACACCTCTAGTCTTCATCACTCCTCTGTAGCAACTCCATCAATAGATGAATATGGGTTCTCATCTTAGCTATTTCTCTCTTATATTTTTCATCAGTCATCTACTTCCATATGCGATTAGCTTTGGAACCTTCCTTATTCACTTTGTGGTTGCCTTCTAAACCTTTTTCGTGACTTTCAATAATCATATTCTTGAATTCATTCACCCTTTATGAGCTGCACCAGCCCCTGCAATAATTGTTCCTCCTACTACAACTTACATCACCAAACTTTCTCTGTGCTTGCTCTTTTGGCAAGTACGGGTCCTCAATCCAGAACCCTCCCTGAGAAATCCTCTATGCTGCTTCTAGGCTTACCCTCACAACTCATCTGCACTTGAGAACACTACGTTAGTCCTCTTATATTTCAATCTCAGCTGAAATACTATGTTCTAACAACACTTTTTTTCCTCCTAGAAACCCTCGCTATATTCCTTCATCATTGTCCTTAACGGCTGTAATCTTCTTGCTAAGATGTTTTCACTCCTACTTCTACTTCTATTAAACTCTTATGCTCCTCTTCTGAGTGTGAGAATTTACTTGTTAGTTTTGTAATCCAAAATAAAACTGAAACAAAACATTCTTACCTCATTTTCTTTACTACTACTTCATCCATGCTTCTGTAGCTCTCATGATTTTTTCGTAAGCCTTCAGTCCACAGTCTTACCTCTTAAGGTACACTCTATTAGAATCAACGATCAATCTTTCCCAATTTTTCTTAGTTCAAATTCCTTCAAACCGCATCTCAGATCTTGTTGCTTTGATACCAATTGATGCAGATGTAACTACAATTGACAAAGAATCCATATCAATTTACATTTAGGTGGAACCGGAGCTTTCGGGTCCCACATCTTGATAACCATTCATAGCATGTTGCAGTCTCTTTCCCGCAACTTTTAACTCTTTACTGAATATGCTAAACCACAAAATCTTGTGAAATCCACTATGGCATAGTGTTGGCACGTAGTTGCGCGCTGTCACATTGCATCCTTCTTCCTCCTTGCATCGCATCGCAACCAAAAAGCTATAATATGTAAAATCTTAACGTCAAACCTTAAAACCGCCGATGTTTTCTAAAGCACAATGACAACACGTGTCCTTCCCACTCCACATCACAAAATTTTTTGGTTTCCTTGCGACAGTCCTTAATTCTAACCCCTAAACTTTGTGATGTGCGAAATCGGTTTTAATTTCCACCGTTGGCATCTACAGGATCTGATGGTCCATGCAACTCCTTCTCTGTACCATTTCACGTAGAAAACTATCCAACTTAACTTTGAAATCTCTTAACTCTTAAATACTTCAATCGCCGATGCGAAATTGCACCCTGCCGACACGCGTTCGTTTCGCACTTCCTCAACCCACCTTCACCGTTCATCTCCTGTCTTTAGATCTGCGATTTAATCGCAGACATCCACTCACCGTTCTGACATCTCTACTTCACATCCTCTGCCCACACTCATCTCTACCGTCAAACCTTAAACCTTTGGTTCTGTGCTTCGATCGTCGCCGTTGGTTCCTCACTTGGAATTATTCTAAGTATTTTTGTCCTTTGTTCAATTTCTCTTCTTTCAGATGTCGTTGCTCTAAAATATGACTTCCTCCATGCTAATCCTCCCATCTTATTTGGAATCTTTCAATGCTAACTCTCGTGATTTTTTTCCAGTCTGTAAATGCGCAGATCCCTCTTGAGCTTCTTCTCTGTTTTGTCATCCCTTGGTCTCTTCCATAGCTTTGTCTATTCGAATTTCACATGAACTTCATCCCCTTGCCCAACATGTCTAGGCATTAATATAAATAACACACATATATCATAACACATAAATGCAATGCTTGATTTCGATAGGGAAATAAAACAAACATGTTGAAACAAAGAGCCCAATCAAAATCCAAATCACTTAGAAATAATTTAAAAAATGAAAATAAACAAAACCCAAGCCCTGGGATGGTTGGTTTTAAATTTGTTCCTACTCTTTGTTCAACCCTCTTTCACACCTATTTCCCTCTTGTTCTCTATCTTTTTCTCTATAGAAGGCAGAACCCCACAATGGTGGATTTGGTTTTGTTTTATGCCTTTCCAAAAATCCCCATATGGTTGATAAACTGTTATTTAGTTTCAGAACAGTTTATTCAACTAAATTCCTAGCTAATCCGAATCTAACTATTCTTTTGAACTACATATTACAATGGCTATGTTATCCCAAATTAACCTTTAAACAAAATACTTTAAAACTAAAGTCTTAAAATTATTAAGACTGCTAGTCCTCTTCCTGTTGGGAAAAATACTGAGAGGGGGGGGTGAATCAGTATTTACTGCATAATCAAATCTTCTTCTTTTTTCATACCTTAAAACCCATACGCTACTTTCCTTCAGTAAACTAGCGTATATACGCGGATCCCCTTTATGAAACTAGCATATACACAGAGATCTAGATCTGTCATTAAATCTTCACTTACATTATTCCATCATTTATTCATCAGATATTCAATAAGCAGTAAACATGTGCAGTAAGAACAGAATAAGCCATCACACAAAGCATCACACATGAACACCAGGATTTTTAGGTGGAAACCCAAATCGGGAGAAAACCACCGCTGCAGTTGCTCAGCCTTCAATATTTTATTATAGAGAAAACATCTTACAACATATGTGCTGGCGCAGACTTGACCAGCACGCAGGCACCCACAACGCTCGTTTGCAGACTCTCTGGAAGGAGCTCCAACCCACGACTCGTTTCTCGGCCCTCTGGAAGGAACTCACGACCCCACAGTCTGGATTTGACCTCACTGGAAGGAGGGCGCAACCCCTGGCCCGAAGGCTACGACCTTCGGCCACCACCTTGGACCACATTTCATCAATTTTCACACTGGATCCAACCACTTCAATAGAACACAACTTGCAGGCCACGTTTCATCATATTTTCAAACTGGACCCATTCCATACTTTTAAGCTCAAACATACATCACCAACAGATACATACCAATTCAGACAACCCAGATTAGATAGCAGTAATACAGCAGAACAGATCAGATGTTCCATACCCCATGCTTCAGCAAGCCCTAGTTTGCATACGCGCCTTTATTTCACTGATGTCGCGTATATACGCACTTCCGTCCATACAAACCAGCGTATACCTTTGTACATATTACAGAACCAATTTAATTGCGCATACGCACTTTTCCTTCAGAGAAGCCGCGTATATACGCGCTTTCTCTGCGTCGAAGTAGCGTATATGTCTTCAACCATTACAGAGTTGCATACTTCTTTAGATCAGACATTCAGTTCAGATTTACCCTTTTACTTCAGACATATGTTCGCCTCATTTCAGATCTAAGCCTTCCATAAACAGATTTAGCAAATAAAAACATTTCAGATCTAGATCCCCTTCTTCATCATTTTCTTCATTGGTGCATAATAGATTCAGATCTATCATCAAGCCTTTACCCTTTCCATACAGATATACTTCACAGAGAAGTATTCATTTATGCTCAGTCATCTTGCACCCACACTCCTCATTTTCACAATGAATTTCTTCTCCTTATATAGGTTTATCCTTTTTCAATACCATGAGCCCCTTTTTCAATACCATGGGCCAAAGCAATACCATGAGCCCAAAACTACCTGGACGGGGTCGGTCGGCGGATGTGCAAATACAATGGGTCAATACCATGGTGGTTACCCTTGGCACACTTTTTGAGCGCTTTTGCCCATACGCGACTTGGAACGTTCCTTTCGCGTGCACTGAGACATACTCTTTTTCATCATAGAATTACTTGCATCTTTGAATTCCTTTTTCTTCATTACCTTGTTCTGCTTTGTAGATACATCGAGATTTCCTTCATCTAACCATATTCTATCTAAGCCTGCTTCATCAAGTGTGTTGTCATCATCTTCAAGGACAACACTGTCGTATTGTCAACAAACATCATATCACATCAGATTTACATCATTTACTAAGTCCATCGAGTCGAGCATACTTCCATCGGGTGGTTTGCCATCAAGGACAGCACATGTCAATAGTCGCATGTCTTCATCTTCATTTAGTGGGTTGCCATCAAGGACAACACTCTGCATCATATTTCCAACAATCTCCCCCTTTGGACTTGATGGCAACCACGATGGTGTTTGGTTACCACAACAGATAAGTATATTGACACCATGTCACTATCCCAATTCTTTGACACCATTCTTCATTCAAACAACATGTCACTCTCCCCCTTTGACATCAAGGGCAAAGGGCGGATCAAAACCAGCATACTCTCCCCCTTTTCTCCTCATGTGGAAGAAGCGTTCTACATATCTGATATAAACTAAAGTGACCAAGCTCCCCCTGAGTTCATGCTGAATCTTCAAACATATTTTCCAATGAAGTACATGACTCTATGACATTCCTATCACCAATGACTCATACTTACATCAAAGATTCATCCAAGTGGATTTACATATAAGACTCAAGTACCCAACCAAGTGGGTTTACACAATTCAACTCAGCTACCCAACCAAGTGGGTTTACAAATTTGACAAGTCCTTACATGACTGAATATTACAATTTTTCATCATGGGTCTCAACAAGACCTTTTCAAAAAATTACAAAGATGCCCATTTAAGACCAACACCAGAAAGTCCTCAAGAAAGAGAACATATTTCAGAACCATCATAATGCCAACAATGAATTATACTCAGCAAAGCCAATGCTCCCCCTGAATCTGTGCATCCCAGCATCCTTTCCAAATGACTAAGGCTCCCCCTTAGTTTGTGCATCCTGAACACTTTCATCACCAACAAATCATCAAGGCATCTTTATCAAAACATTAGAAACAGAATTATGAGAACTGGAACACCACCAGAGATACCAAACAGTATCAGATATACCAAATAGCACTGCCGCTGTGCTAAAAAGAGCTGACTCCAAGAAAAAATTGTCAGCAATCAGACATACGCGGTTTTCTGTGCATGAACTCGCGTACATACACGACTGTGTTTCAGGAAACCCGCGTATCCCAAGCGATCTTCTAAATTTCAACCAGATCTGAATCTCTATGAGGAAAATACAATGTTCAGCTTCTTTCTGAGATATTTGACTGCTCCCCTGGACTACAGTGTAGTTGTGTCTTCAAGCGTCATCCAACCGTTGTAGCATCAGCACAATAGTAACCAAGCCTTCAGATTCTTTGCAGCATCAATACAATCTTTCCAAGAGAGATTCTCATATCAGAATAACATCTTCACACAGGTGTCGAGCAATCATCCATGTTAGTCTGGGTTCACCATGATCTTCAAGATTTAACATGAAGTAACATATGAAGGCAAAATATCTCTCAACCATAGTAACAAACTCTGCATGATTTATCTCTGAATCAAACGACATCCAACTCATCCATGTGTGAGCACACAAGATACTTATAAGCAACTAAGGTTCAAAAACTCATCATAATAGTCCATGTACCAAGTTATCATCATTTGAGCATGAGTATCATAAAGACCAAAGAATAAGAAATTATATTGCCAACAATGTAATCATCATCCTGCTACTCCCCCTAAACCAGTGCTCTTCCTTAACTTGTGCAATCTGAAACACCTTCAATCAGTAAGTTATTAGCAACAATCTCTGCATGATCTGTCCTCATTTATGAATTATAAGACTTTCATCTCAACAACGAATGCTCTTCATCATAAAGCAACCAGGCTTCATCCATAATCTTCAACACAAGAACCCATGTATCATTTCATTATCACGAGTATAACCAGAATAATGCTAACAGTGCAATCATCAGTAGTCAGACTGATGCTCCCCCTGGACCTCTGCTCCAGATCTTTAGCTATCAGATAAATTTTCTCATCATCAATGCATACGCGGCTGTGTCAGCTAGAAATCGCGTGTATACGCTACTTTGTTTCATAGAACCCGCGTATGTAAAGTGAAATATAGAAAATTTCACACCTTCATCTCCTTCTGCAAATTTACCTTCTGTTCCTGTCTTTTCTTCACACCAGATGCTCTGTCAGAAATACATATAACCAGAATAATCTATTCAACCATGAGAGACATCATACATTTCTCCCCTTGTGACGATACATTACTAGATCTCATAATGTATCTCACATCATTCCTACAGTCAATCAGAGAAGTAAGCTTCAGAAGCGGATGACTGCAGCAAGGTCAGAATTCCCTACGTTTCTGATCGGTCCTTGAATTGAGTGTTTTCTTCAAGAAAATCATTGTCTTCTAGAGCATCCACAAAAGTATCCTTTTATTCTCTAGATTGATTCTTATTCCATCCCTCCATCTTTTTCCAGACTTGTTTAAACTTTCTATTTGTGTGCTGGAAGTTATCCAATTTCTCATATCTATTCAGCCTGCATTCCTTTTCTACATGTCCATACTTGTTACAAGAATAAAATCTTATGTGTCCAGAGTAATAAGAATTATAATGAGTATTTCTGATCTTCCTTCTTTTACAATCAGCTGCTTTATGTCCATACTTGTTACATGAGAAACAATATCCCTTGAAGCTACCAGAGTACCTGTTTATTTGTGGCTGAATTGTTCTGCTTCTGCAATTTGCTGCAACATGCCCATAGTTATGACATTTAAAACATTCAACGTTCTTGAATGAATTCTTTTGAGAATTCATGATTGTTGGTTGATCTTTTGTTTCTTTCAACACATCAGGTTTTGCATTGAGATCTTTTGAATTTTTGGCACTTCCTTGTGAGCTAGATTCTCCTTTAACAGTTTCATGGAAACCAAGACCATGTTTGATAGCAGGAGACCTTTGATTACTCAGAATATTGTCCAAAATGTTAGTACTATCATGAAACCTCAAAAGTTTAACCTTTTCTTCTAATTTACCTTTGAGAATATTTACCTCAACCTCCAAGGCTTGGCATTGCTTTGTCATGCTTTCTTCTTTTCTTCTTCCATCTTCAACTTGATCCTTCAGATTTAGAATCTCTTCTTTCAACCAATCTTCATTTCCTTCACATGTTTGTTGCGGCTCTTCATTCTTCTTATTTGATTTTTCCAGATCTTCTTTGAGAGAGATGATTTCTGCTTCAAGGCCTTCCTTTTCAAATGACAGAGGTTCTTCATTCTTCTTATTTGATGTTTCAAGATCTGTTTGTAGAAAGATGATTGCAGCTTCAAGTCCTTCATTCTTCTTGCTTGATTTTTCGAGATTTTCATTTAGATCGTTGATTTCTGCTTCTAGTTCTTTAATACGATTTTGATACTTGTCCACCTGACCATTCAGCATTTCTATTTGTTCTTTCATTTGAGAGATCATCTCTTTGTTGATAGAATATTTCTTATCAATTGCTCTTTGTTGTTCTTCATCTTTGATCTTGAGAGCTTTCTCTATTTCCAAAACACTACTTTCACAAACTTCATTATTGTTTGTACCACCAAGATCATGCAAAGGATGACCCCAATCACTATCTGATTCATCTTCTTCTATTTTCTGAGATATCTCCTTGCTTCGAGTAGCCTTCTTCTTTTTCTTCTTTTCCATGAGCACCTGTAGAGCTTCGTCAGAATCTATTTCATCTTCTTCAATTTTTGCTATACATGATTTCTGAGGTATCTCCTTTCCTTGAATAACCTTCTTCTTTTGCTTCTTTGCCATGAGCACTTTCAGATCATGGTCAGAATCTTCTTCATCTTCACTGGACACTTCATCATCATCTTCTTTTGCATAATAACTCTTTCTCTTTTCAAATTGTTTCCCTTTACCATGTTTTTCTCTATAAGGACATTTAGCGGCATAGTGACCAACTTTTCCACACTCAAAACATTTGAAGGGAAGCTTACCTTTGAATCTTCCAGTACCTAGTTGGAGCTTTCTCACGAAATTCGCTTCTTCTTCATCGGATATATAGCTGGATTCTTTGACAACTTCCTTTTCCTTTCCTTTTCTAGATGCCTTAAAAGCAACTTCTCTGATTTGGGAAGGACCTCCTTGTCTCATTTCAAAAGCAGTCAGAATACCATGCAATTGAACAATAGAAAGAGTTTGCAGATCTTGCCTTTCTTCAATAGCCGAAACTTTAGAGTCAAATTTAGAAGTCAAGGATCTTAATACCTTTTCCACCAGAGTAGTATCAGTTATGGTTTCACCCAAATTTCTCATTCTATTTACAATATCATCCAGACGAAGAAAGAAACTGGCAACACTCTCATCACTATGCATCTTCAAATTTTCATATTCAATTCTAAGAGTTTGGAGTTTTGCACTTTTTACCTTTGTATCTCCTTCATAGCTCAGAATGATTTTGTCCCATATTTCTTTTTCTGAATGTAGCTGCATCACTTTAGCAAATTCTGATTCAGACATGCTTCCTAACAAGACATTCACTGCTTTGGCATTGATTTCATACTTCTTCCTTTCTGCTGCATTGGTAGGAATACTTGCTGGGTATTGATAACCTTCTTCCACGATTGCCCATACATCTGCACCAAGACTTTGCAGATATGCTTTTATTCGTACCTTCCAGAATATCAGATTGCTTCCATTGAATAGAGGTGGCTTTATAGACATCACTCCTTCTTGACTTCCCATGGCGACGGATCTTCTTCAAGCGATCAAGCTTCTGCAGAAGAACCTCCTCTGATACCAATTGTTAAGAAAAATACTGAGAGGGAAGGGTGAATCAGTATTTACTGCATAATCAAATCTTTTTTCTTTTTCATACCTTAAAACCCATACGCTACTTTCTTTCAGTAAACTAGCGTATATACGCGGATCCCCTTTATGAAACTAGCGTATACACAGAGATCTAGATCTGTCATTAAATCTTCACTTATATTATTCCATCATTCATTCATCAGATGTTCAATAAACGGTAAACATGTGCAGTAAGAACAGAATAAATCATCACACAAAGGATCACACATGAACACCAGGATTTTTAGGTGGAAACCCAAATCGGGAGAAAACCACCGCTGCAGTTGCTCAGCCTTCAATATTTTATTATAGAGAAAACATCTTACAACATGTGTGCTGGCGCAGACTTGACCAGCACGCAGGCACCCACCTGCGCTCGTTTACCAACCTCTCCTGGAAGGGAGCTCCAACCCCCTGACTCGTTTACCAGCCTCTCCTGGAAGGGAGCTACGACCCCCCGATCTCGTTTACCAGCCTCACCTGGAAGGGAGATGCAACCCCCTGACTGAAGGCTACAACCTTCAGCACCACCTTGGACCACGTTTCATCAATTTTCACACTGGATCCACAACTTCAATAGAACAACACTTGCAGGCCACGTTTCGTCATATTTTCATACTGGACCCATTCCATACTTTTAAGCTCAAACATACATCACCAACAGATACATACCAACACAGACAACCCAGATCAGATAGCAGTAATACATCAGAACAGATCAGATGTTCCATACCCCATGCTTCAGCAAGCCCTAGTTTTCATACGCGCCTTTATTTCACTGATGTCGCGTATATACGTGCTTCCATCCACACAAACCAGCGTATACCTCTGTACATATTACAGAACCAATTTAATTTTGCATACGCGCTTTTCCTTCAGAGAAGCCGCGTATATACACGCTTCCTCTACAACGAAGTAGCGTATAGATCTTCAATCATTACAACATACTTCTTCAGATCAGATATTCAGTTCAGATTTACCCTTTCACTTCAGACAAATCTAGCAAATACAAGTACCTTTCAGATCTAGATCCCCTTCTTCATCATTGGTGCATCATACATTTAGATTTATCTTCAAGTGTAACCCTTTCCATTCAGATCTACTTCACAGAGAAGTATTCATTCAAGCTCAGACATCTTTCACCTACTTATGATTTGCACAATGAATTTCTTCTCCTTATATAGGTTTACCCTTTTTCAATACCATGAGCCCCTTTTTCAATACCATGAGCCAAACCAATACCATGAGCCCAAAACTACATTAGACAGGGTCAATTAGGCGGATCATTGCCCAATACAATGGGTCAATACCATGGTGATTACCCCTGGTTTTGCAATTTTAGAGCGCTTTAGCCCATACGCGACTTGGCACGTTCTTTTCCGCGTGCATACGCAACTTCCCTTAGACAGATCCGCGTATACCTTGATACATACTCTTTCACCATAGATTTAGCACAATCTGAATTTATTTCTTCATTGCCTTCTGTACTTACTGTAGATACATCGGAATTAGTTCATCAAACCATATTCTATCAAGCACAACTTCATCAAGTAAGTTTCCATCATCTTCATCAAGTGAGTTGCCTTTCAAGGACAACACTTAGCATCATATTGTCAACAAACATCATATCACGTCCGATTTACATCATTTACCAAGTCCATCAGGTTAAGTATTACTTCATCAGGTAGTTTTCCATCAAGGAAAACACATGTCAACAGTCGCATGTCTTCATCTTCATTAAGTGGGTTGCCATCAAGGACAACACTCTGAATCATATTTCCAACAGCTGCATCTGCGCCTTTGGAATTTAAAGCATTAACAGAGTTAGAAATACCTTGCATAAATACAATGTACCAACCTTTTCACCTTTTGCTATTACCAGCGCTCCTTTGGTGACCTTCCAAGTTTTATCTGTGAAAGTTGTCACACAACCTTCATTGCCTAACTGCCCTGTTGAAATCAGATTTTTCTTTAGATCTGGAACATGCCTTACCTCCTTTAGTAGCCATTGGTTTCCATTCTTTTGTTTTACAAGAACTTTACCCATTCCAACAATTTTACAGGGTTTATCATCACCCAAATGAACTTGTCCAAAATCTCCTTGAACATAGTCATGAAAATATTTCTTATCAGGTGTGGCATGGAATGAAGCCCATGAATCTACAACCCAAGAATCAGTAACATTTTCGAAAGAAAGAATCAAAGCATCTTGTAACACATCACCTGTCACATTTGCTTCATGATTGTTTTCTTGCTGTGTGTCTCCTTCTTTTCCCTTCCGAGATCTATAGTCTCTCTTTAGGTGTCCTTTCTTTCCGCAATTCCAGCACACTATTCCTGATCTGGACTTGGATCTTCCTTTCCTTGATTTACTACGATATCCCGAGCTCTTTCCTCTTTCCATTCTTCTTCCCCTAGACTCTGTACTCAAAGCATTACCTGATGTCTCACCGGAGCTTTTCCGTCGCATTTCCTCGCTAAGGATTGCACCAACAACATCATCAAAATTTAAAGTACTAGATCCAGAGACAGAGTTACTAATGGCCATTACTAAACCATTCCAACTCTCTAGCAATGAGCACAAGAATAAAAGAGCTCTAACTTCATCATCAAAGTTTACCCCTACAGAACTTAACTGACTGGTAATTGTATTAAATTCATTTAAATGGTCTGCAATAGATCCACCTTCTGACATCTTCATATTAATCTGCATCAAGCCCTCAATTGTTGTTTCCTTCAAAATATTGAAGGCGACTGACGCCGCAAGACACAACTGTATTGTTCCAAGTGCCTTTCTATCGAGAATGTTCCATTCCGCGTCTGTCATGGCCGCCGGCTACTTTGTTTTTTCGCTCAATGGTAGGTATAGATATTTCTGATACATATAATCTTCCATCTGCATCTTCCACAGCGGGAAGTTTTGGCCGTTAAATTTCTCGACCCTAAACTTACCATCGTCCGCCATTTCTCCCACTCGAACCAGGAACCCTTCTTTCCTGCGAGTTTATTAGCCAAATATACCTTCGGCTCTGATACCAATTGTTAGAAAATTAAATATTACAGAGAAATGCAACACATAAAATATGAAAAAAATAAAATCACACAAAAACACATAAAACTAGAGAGACACAGATATATGTGGTTCACCCAGTTCGGCCTACGTCCACCCCGAATAGCCAGTCCTTCCTTTCTATTATCCAACAAAATGAAAAGACAAAACCTACAGTAGATCAGCTATAATATCCTTTGTTCTTTCTCACAGTCTCCCTCTATGTTTCTCGCTCCGAGAATACACATACAATACATAGCCACAATACAATGCCCTCATAAAAGTGAGGGGTTGCCTTCTAGGGCAAAAAGCCCTATTCTAAACATAACTTCTACCATCAGATCATTTTCCTAATGAACAGCCCAGATTGACTAGAAATTACTATACTTTTACAAGGCAATTTTACATCTGTTTTTAGCTTCGGGGGCGCTGCCCCCGAAACCCCCGCCACGGGGGGGCTCCGAAAAGTGTTGCCGCCCCCCCCTAGACCCCCCAAAAAAATGATTAATTACGGGCGGCGTTGCCACCCCTTTGAAGGTATAGGGGTCCAATGTTGTGATACAAAGTAAACAAGATAATCAGGCTCCACACCCAACACTTCAAATACAAAAACTTCAAGGAAAGGCTAACTTCCTAAGAAGGTTCATTCCAAACTATGCCGAAATGGCTAAAGGATTTACTCGACTATTGAAAAAATGGGTTCCCTTCCATTGGGACCAAGTTGCGCAAGCTTCTTTTGATGTTGTCAAGGACACTCTTGTCCGAGCATCATTAATGTATCCCTCTAATTATCAAAATGATTATTTCCTATATATCACCGCGGTTGAAACGACTATTTTTATGGTATTAGTCCAAGTAGAAGATGGAATTGAAAATCTGACCTATTATTTGAGTCGCAATCTCAATGATACGGAAGTTAAGTATTCATACATAGAAAACCTTACCTTGGCAGTTGTTCAAGTTGTCCAAAGATTTCGCTGTTATATCTTGCTTCGAAAAACCATTATAGTTTCAGATAGCAACCCCATGACTTATATATTATCATTTTAATTGCTGGGTGATTGTCATTTTGTAGTAATTTGATTTGGAATTCATCAAATCCAAGTCAAATAAGTCTTTAGTTCTGGTAGAGCTTCTCTGTGACCTTCCCTCTGATAGTACTGCAACTACGTCGGAACCATCAATATCTGACGAGTCTCTATTTCTGATCGGATCATCTGATCCTTGGTATGGGGATTTCATCATTTATCTCCAAACCCAAACTTTTCGACCTGATACCTCTCACTCTGAACAGCAATGTATTCGATAAAAAGCTAAATATTATCAGATCGTTGGCGATACACTTTATCATAACATGCTATAGATCTAGCTATCCTATGAAGTAACCACATCTAGTGGTTAGGAACCCCAATAGTGTGTCGCTGCAGTCGCATAGGAAGCTCTTGGTATGGGGATTTCATCATTTATCTCCAAACCCAAACTTTTCGACCTGATACCTCTCGCTCTGAACAGCAACGCATTCGATAAAAAGCCAAAGATTATCTGATCGTTGGTGATACACTTTATGGTAACATGCTATAGATCTAGCTATTCTATGAATTAACCGCATCCAGTGGTTAGGAACCCCAATAGTGTGACACTGCAGTCGCATAGGAAGCTCTTTGATCTGGCAATCCGGAATCCTGAAGGTCAAACCCTCTATTTGCTGCCGAAGTTCAGTCAGAGTCTCAGCCATATCAAGATCCTGAAGGACTGCTCTCCTGAAAACCCTCTCTACTAGCACATCTGCTTCGCGCTCCGTTTCCACTACTGGTTGAACACGACCAACATCTGCATTACATAAAATATTTAGTTTAATCTTGGGAAAAAATCAAAATACAAAAAAAAATTATAAACCTTAGGAAAATCAAAAACATGGTCAAAACATTCTTACCTATTTCACCCCATTGAGTGCCTTCTGGTAATGCTAAATTATGATCCCCTCGAAAATTGATGCCTGTGTATGCATACTCATCGATGATGATGATCTGTTGCTGGAACCAGGCAAAGAATGCAGTCGATAACACAAAAATCGATTGGCTTG
This sequence comes from Pinus albicaulis, assembly GCA_034641835.2. NCBI lineage: Eukaryota > Viridiplantae > Streptophyta > Pinopsida > Pinales > Pinaceae > Pinus > Pinus albicaulis. Next base: position 484,806,711 of record CM076576.1, read on the forward strand.
CATGTCAACTCATGAGTTCTACCCATCTTTGCATCTAAGGATCTCTAGGACTAGCTATATCCAGTGTCACATGTTGTGGCTGCATCAGTGGAATCCATTCCAATGCGAAGGATATAAGGATAGAACCATAACTGAAATTCTTCTTCCTCCCTCCCTTTTCTTTATTCAGTTTTTCCTTTATTTTAGATATAACAGCTTCAGACCAGTTGAAGACTTTTGGCTCCATACACTCTAGCGCATATTGCATATACGATCTGTTCGCTACATGTAGTGTAACGGTGCCAGTGAGTTTGCGATCGTGAAAAGGATAGTTCTCAAGGGAAAATATCTAACATCTCGGATGTTTATCTTTCCATATTTTCTTGGCTCTGACCCCAGATAAAAATTTTGCAAAACATAATCTCTCACTGTCTCTCCTCCAACGACAGACCCTGAGAGTGAAATGGGAAAGCCTCTCCTTGAAAAACCTATAAAAAAGTACACATCCTCAACTGTTATAGGAACCACTTGGTTCTTAATATGAAATGATTCAATAGCTGGATCCCATGCTCGAACTAAGAACTCCAATAGTTATATTTGTTTCCTCATCCTAGACAATTTGAAGTACTTAAGCAATCCACAATCTCTTAGGGCTCTTACTGTACCTGGATCATTTAAGGAAATAATATCCTATTCTTCATGTTCTCTTTCCCTCCATGTAATTTTCATTATAATATGATGGAAACCTGAAATACAACCATAAGATCCATTATATTCCATTCATTGCAAAAAAATAGGCAAATTTTGGGCATAATGTGAAAATAAAAAAATTAGATTGCGCCCAACGCACTCCCTAACAAGAGATAGTGCTTTTCATATGGAATTACACTTCACTGTACTTGCTATGCAATGCAGGTTTCGACATTCAGGGGTGCGTTTCCCTTTTTTTGAGAAGAATTTACCCTAGAGGCCTTAAAACCCTAAAATTTTGCAAAAATTGGAAATGAAATGAATACTAAAGGAAAGAGGAGGTTCATATCACTAACCTAGATCAAACGGAAACGAAAAAAATCCACAGAAACGATCACAATCAGCAGCTGAAGTTCGGGGGAAAAATCAGGTTCAGAGCTCCAAAATGCAAATGGTAACTATGGAATGGTAAAAATGAATAGTGAAGCTACTTTTAATAGTCATTTAATTATTTGCAAGTTAAATTTATTGCTATGACTATAGTTTTATTATGTTTTTATCATGAAACGGGTATTTTTAATCCATTTTATGTTGTTCTGAACAAGATATACAACTGATGAACAGATTATTGATGCAGATTTATTTCAAAGAATGACTTGAACACAAAGAATACTTTTTCTCCTTATTTTTCGAGCTTTGTTAAAAACGAAAAAGGATTTGAAGCGCACTTTTATCTCCTTTTCGAGCTTCTATAACAACGAAAAAGGAACCCCTGGAGTCTTCTTTCAGCTCTTTTTAGATTCCGATAATGTGAAAATATTGTCGAGCACTTGTCTTTTCAAGATCTTAAAAGTAAATGAATCAATATCTACTCAGTATAAGTTTAACCCTTTTCTAGACTGAGATAGATTATTTACGAAAAATGAATACCTTGGTTAAACATGGCCAAAGAGGTTCTCTCAGATATTATTTTACACTTTTTCGGATCTGAGTGACAAATTTACAAAAAATTACTTATGGATTTTTCTTTCTTCCTCTTTTTCAAACTCTCTAAATATGAAAAAGGACTGGGTTGTCACTATCGTTAAGCTCGTTAAAACATAAAATAGCGATGAGCTTGTCGATCATGGAAATAATCGAGTTTCATTCATCGTTAGACTCTTTAAATTATTAAATAGCGATACTTTATTCACCCGAAGGGTTGAATTATAGATCAAGAAAATGTTATCCTCCTCAAGCTTGTTAAAAAATAAAGAGGTATTGGTCGAAAAATGACCAGGGAAAATTTGGGAAAAGTGAGAAAAAAATTCTTTATGGTAGCAAGTCACTCTTGAACATGACACTTCCTTCACTCCATGTCTGTGACTGTTTGGGTTGGGTAAATATCTTGATGGTTCATTCATACATATGTTTCATCATACCTTCACTTTTATTTTGGGTCAATGCTGCCAACTCATCACAATATCGCCGATATGTTCAAGGGAAGTCATCCAGTGAATAAACTCATCCTTTGGAAATACTCGTAAACCTGTATTCTCATGACCATCATCCCTGAAAAATTGCTATATCAAGTCATACCCTTGTTTCTGAAATCAGTAACTCCCGTTTCTCAATAAGGTGACTTCCTATTGACAACAAATCATTATCCAGGAAGTTCACTTAGAAACATCTAATTCTAGTACCATGAGGCTTGTTACAGCATCGACAATATCCTCGCTTCCGGACTTTTGACCGAAATATTTTGTTCGGCATTCGACATTAAATCATCTATTCACGCCTTACGAAATGTACTGTAATACCTTGAGGGCCATTGACATCAACAACAGTTCTCTCACATTAGTTAACAGCTCACATCATTGGCTAATAATCAAACAATGTCTTTCCATGTTCAACGACAAATCATATATTCGCATGGCTAGAATTGTACTCGAATGATTGAGTGAACGAGATAAGAAGACCCTAGATCTATTTTCAGCCATCCGGGCTCTGATTTCAGGATTGTTGTACACATCATCTATATGGTGACCTTACATACAGATCATCATCCGAACATGGGCCTATATCTGTAGGCATGTCTACATTGGGCAACATTCCAATGTCGATGACTTTATGAATTATGTACATGTTATTAGATTTTTTATGTGCTGAACATGGGAATGCCTACCCTCAGAAATTATGATCAAGAGGATATATCATGATGTAATGTATTGTAATATTGATGCAGGTCACCACTATGCTTCATCTCCAGCTCATCACAGTGTAAATCATATCAATCAAAATAGTGTTGTTATTATTCTGACTTCATGCTTTAGGGGGAAATTGTTATAGGTCAATTTGGGCATCATTCCCAATGACCTGGTTAACTGGGCATCATCTCTAGGACCAATGTATAGGGTCTATCATCCCCTAACATTTGAATTTCTATATGCTCTAAGACAAAGAACAAGACAGATCAATCAAAGACATTCATTTGCAAAGGTTTCCAAGGTTTGAAGTTTATAATATATCATATGAGAGCTCATCAACGTTGCCTCTAAAGGGACTAAGTGTGTTGCATATGCAGGTAGCCCTATGCAATGCTGCTCTGCAAAGCACTTCCCAACATCTATGGGTGTGTTGGTCACATTGGGAGAAAAATTCTCATTGTTCCGGAATCTCCACTTGGCCAGTGCCTTCTAGAAGAGTTCACATGTGTCAAAGTTCGAATCCATGTGTCCATTTGACATATACAAGATTGGGAACATGTCTTGCCTATTATTGGAAAGTCATTGATTGTAAAACTACCTCAACCTCTCTATAAATTGAGCACAAATCTTAGTGTTTGATAAGGAAGAATTTGTGTACAAAAATGTTGGTAGATTTTTCATTGAGGAGATTGATTTGAGTGATAGTTTTCTAGAGATATCTCCATTGTGTTGAGGTTGGGATGCTGTTGGAGATGGCGACACTAAATCATTCATTTGTTTGTAAACTCTCCTTCTATTATTTATATATAATACATCTTACATTTCCCTATATGCATCTGTATTGGCTTTGATTTCCATATTGCAAGATCTTAGCGGATGTATATGGTTTATGCTTTACTGATTTAGCAATCTAACTTGAATAGACATTTGTATTATTGCTATCTTCTGTTTTTTAGTGTTGATTCTTGTAGGAAATATTTTTCACAGTAGGCTGGAATTTGAAACTAAAACGGAAGTGACAGAAGGAATCATTTGGAAGCGCTTGAATTCCAGGTAAGCATCTAATCCATTCTGTGTGTCTGTTCTTAGTTAGGAAAAGTATTCGTATAGTCTTTAACCTTTTCTTCTAGGTTAGCACCTGTCTAGGGAAGCGTAATTTATCTGTAATTCATGAGTGGCATCGTCTTCATCGAATGGTTAAGACCTTTTTTCCAGATCAGCTCCTTACTGAATGGTTCATTAAGTCCCTGTTACCATCTATAACTGAGGATGTAGCTAAGGGTGGCATCTTCACAGAAGAGCAATTTATCGCTCATGCATAATATTTAGACTTGATTTACACTCAGTCTCTCACACTCTATGAAAAAATTCCTAATGCGACAAGATATAATTTTACTGTTCCTCCTCAATTAAAGGACTCTCATGTCAAAGACGAATTGATTGGCACTGCAAGCACACATCAAATATACCATATGATCCTGCTCCTACTTCATAAATTAATGGCATGTCATTTGACAAAGGAAAAAGTGACAAGAAACCCAAAAGTAAGAAAAAGGGGAAATATAAGAAAAAGAAAACTTCTAACCCGCAGGAAAGATCATCCAATCAATCATCTGGACCTAGAAAACCTCGTTATCCATGCATAATCTGTAATTAGGAACACTTTGTTATGGATTGTCCTCACCGTGCTGAAGTCTCAAAAATCATCAAGACTTCCCATGCGTCAGCTGTCTTGATAGACCCATTTCCAAATCCGGATACAAACATGGTTGCTACAGATCTAGCTCTTAGTTCCCAAGTGTTAATGTTATATGTCACAAAACCTTCAATAGATATTTTTGTGTCAACGTGTAATAAATATTATGGTATTCAATTCACTAATCAACCTACTACCTCGACAACGAATCCATCTACAGAATCAGTACCGCCTACTGTTATTCCTAAATTGACAATCAAGCCACCAAAGGGAGTAATTCATAAATCGACATATAATCCTCGAGAAAGAGCTGCACAAAATTATAATATAGTTGAAGATTTGGCTCAATCCCTTCAGTTATGTCTGCTCTTGAAGTATTACAAAATTGTACCTCCCAAAATAGGCTTTATTGTCGGCTATTGGTGGAATTGATCTTACTGATTCTAATCTTGTCGTCTTTAATCATACGGGCTATGTGCCGCAATTACTAGTAGAATTGGCATTCTCCTTACAAGTAAATTTTCTCTATCACCTTGTTCATCGCATTATTATTGATGAGGGAGCATCTACATGCATTATGTCTCTAAATTTTTGGAAGTCACTTGGCTCGTCGCGCTTATCACAATCATCAACAACGTTGAAGTCATTTGATGGACGTACATATAAACCTTGTGGTATTATTAATAACCTGCATGTTGAACTAGGGGGGGGAATAGTGAATATTGATGCTGAGGTTGTTGACGGACCCCTTGACTATACTATTTTACTTGGAAGACCATGGGTATATGCAATGACTGCAATTGTTTCTACATATTTTAGAATGATTACCTTTCCACATAAAGGTACTATCACAATCGTTAATCAACTATCCTTCTTTTCCTCTAATTTGCACATAACTGGAAGTGTTTCGTTCGTTCACATACCCCAACTAGAACTTCAGAACATTGGTGTAGGACTCTTAAAGGATTCCACTTTTATGGGAACCTTTTCATTACCGCCACCCGTGACATCGGAAGAAATTGCAAGTATAGAGACCTGCTACATGATCTCTTCCACTCTATCTGGCTTAAGGGAGAGTATGGGTGATTCTAGTACTTCTACGTTGGATGTGTTTCTGCCACCCAGCCCTATTGAGCTGGAATAGAAATCAATCTATCTGGCTTGGGTGAAAAATCTGAAATCAAAGTCGCCGAGTGTTTGGGTTGATCGTTCCTTAGATTTTGGTACTCCATCTGATCCATTTTCCTCAATGTTCTTGACAGATGATAATATCTTGGAAGCCATCATGTCAGAAGGAGAACCATGGGAAGATTATCATCATCGTTCCCATCTTCTTGATTATGAAGAAAATAATCTTAGTGAACTATATCACCCATTCATCAAAAATTTATTTTCAAATTCTGTACCCATTAATGCAATCAATTCTGAGCGAAATCTGTCAAATATTGAAGAAACCATTTCTATCGATATTTCAACCAAACCTAGTGTTGTAGAAAATATTCATGTCAGTGTATCTTTTTCTCCATCAGAACACGAATCATATTTCTCTCTCTTTCGTGAATTCCGTGATGTATTTTCTTGCCCTTATGAGGAAATGCTAGGCATAGATACTAGTATAGTTGAACACACTATTAATATGTATCTTCATGTAAAATGCGTGTGTCAATAGCTTCATCCTGTTCATCCAAAGAAATTCGCTGCCATCAAAGCAGAAGTTGAAAAACTTTTGTGTGTTGGTTTAATATACCCTGTTCCACTAAATGAGTGGGTTTCTAACATCGTTCCTGTCATGAAAAAGCAAGGAACCATTAGAGTGTGCGTCAATTATCGAGATGTCAATCTTTCTTGTCTAAAAGACAACTATCCTACTCCCTTTATCGACCAGATTATTGACGATTATGCTGGATGTGAAATATTTTCGTTCATGGATGGATTTTCCGGCTACAATAAAATCAATATCTTCCCAGAGGATCAACATAAGACAACATTCATCTGTCCCTTAGGCACATTCACTTATAGGAAACTACTGTTTGGTTTAAAGAACGTTGGGGCAACTTTTCAGAGATAAATGGATTATGCTTTCAATGACTTCAAGCACATTGTTCAACCGTATCTAGATGATTTACCAGCGCATTCACAAAATCGAACTGATCACCCGATGCATTTGAGAACCATTTTCTTATGCTGCTGACACTACAATATACTCCTGAATCCACATAAATGTGTGTTTTGTATTGGTTCTGGTCATTTTCTTAGATTCGTAGTCTCAAAAGAAGGAATTCGAATCAACCCGTTGAAGGTTCAGGAAATTCTTGATTTTCCTGCGCCATCAAACTTACTTCAGATACAGAAACTTCAAGGAAAGGCTAACTTCCTAAGAAGGTTCATTCCAAACTTTGTCGAAATGGCTAAAGGATTTACTCGACTATTGAAAAAAGGGGTTCCCTTCCATTGGAACCAAGTTGCGCAAGATTCTTTTGATGTTGTCAAGGACACTCTTGTCCGAGAATCATTAATATATCCCCCTAATTATCAAAATGATTATTTCCTATATATCGTCGCGACTGAAATGACTATTGCTATGGTATTAGTCTAAGTAGAAGATGGAATTGAGCATTCGATCTATCATTTGAGTCGTAATCTCGATGATTCGGAAGGTAAGTATTCATACGTAGAAAATCTTGCCTTGGCAATTATTCAAGCTATCCAAAGATTTCGCCATTATATCCTGCTCCGAAAAACCACTATAATTTCAAATTGCAACCCCATGACTTATATCTTATCACATCAATTGTTGGGGGGGAAATATTAAAAATGGATTGTCATTTTGCAGGAATTTTATTTGGAATTCATTAAATCCAAGTCAAAGAAGTCATTAGTTCTAGCTAACCTTCTCTGTGACCTTCCCTCTGATAGTACTGCAACTACGTCGGAAAAATAAATTCCTGACGAGTCTTTGTTTCTGATCGGATCATCTAATCCTTGGTATGGGTATTTCATCATTTATCTCCAAACCCAAACTTTTCTACCTAATACCTCTCACTCTGAACAGCGATGTATTCGATACCAATCCAAATATTATCTAATCGTCAGTGATACACTTTTACGTCGTGGTGTTGATACCATTTTAAGGAGGTGCCTCACTCATGAGGAGAGTGAAAAAGTGTTAAATGATTTTCATGCTAGCCTAGGCTTGTGGTGGACACTTATCTGGTTATGCTACTATGCAGAAGATACTCCGCGTCGGTTACTTTTGGCCAACTATTTTTCGAGATTGCATTCTCGCGGTCAGAACTTTTCATGCATGCCAGATTTTTTATCGTAAAATCCGCAAACCACCAGCACCAATGCATCTTGTTGTCTCTATGGGACCATTTTCGAAATGGGGTATTTATTTCATGACCTCTAACCCTTGTTCGTCCAGGGGGCATGGTTATATTATTGTCGCAGTTGACTATTTTACCAAATGGGCTGAAGCGATCCCTACATTCAACAACACGGGATAGACTGCTGCATTGTTTTTGTTTAATCATGTTATTGCATGGTTTGGGGTACCACAGGATATAGTTAAATATCATGGGAATCACTTTCGCAACCACATGATGTCTGAATTGACTGCCAAGTTAGGATTGTCACATGATAATTCTACTCCTTATTATCCACAATCAAATGGACAAGTTGAGGCTATCAACAAAATTATTAAATGTATGCTTCAACAAATGATAGGAGTTCGTAAAAGAAACTGGAATTTTATCTTTTACTCCGCCTTGTGGGCATATCGAACCTCGGTAAGGAATGCAACTAGCTTTACTCCTTTTCAATTTCTGTATGGTCTAGAAGCTATCTTACCAATCCAATGTGAAATACCGTCGTTAAAACTCGTGATTGACTTGTTACTTGACACCTTAGAAGAAGAAGTGTGTCTCCTTAACCTCATCCATCTTGTGAAACACGTCATGAAGCCCAATTGTCCAACGAAGCACACAAGAGATGTATAAAGGCACAATATGACAAAAATGTCTAGCCTCGCATTTTCTCAAAGGGTGACTTGGTCCTTCTTTACGATCAAGAAGCTGTTGTAATAGGTACATGAAATTTTGAGCCATTATGGCATGGCCCCTATATTTTCAAAGAGTTCTTGTTAAGGGTGCCTATGAGTTGGTTGATTACGATGGAATTCCATTGGTGTAGCCTAGAAATGGGTTGTATTTGAAACGTTACTATGTTTAATCATGAGCATAGTAATTTTTTGTATTATATTGTATATATATACTATTGATTTGCATTCACTATCTTAATTTGTTTTTAGATTTTTCTTAACATTAGTAATCTGCTTTACATTTCATCGTAGATGTCTGAATCTTCAGAACCCTTTGTTGGATATGCTGATGGTGCTAGTCGTAGTACGCAAAATCTATCCTCTGCAGCGTGGGCCATTTTTGTTCCAAACAACGAGTTAATGAGTTTTCAAGGGATTTGTATTGGTAGATAGATGAACAATATTTCTGAATATAACGCGTTTCTCGAACTTCTCTCTGATGCCATTTCATTTGGTATTAACTGTATAATCATAAGGTTAGACTCACAACTTGTGGTATTACAACTTACTAGTATTTATACTATTATAAATCCAACATTGCATAGATTTTTCCTTAGAGTTCGACTTTTGGAAAGAAATTTAGATCTTATTCAATATAAACACATTTCCATAAATTTGAACACATTGACTGATTCATTAGCTAATCAATTTTTGGACAGACCTTTTCAACATATGTAAAGAATACATTCACATCATTGAATAGGATTGCAAAATAAACATAGGAAAACACTAAAATCATAAAGATATATAGTTATGGTTTTTTACAAAATTTGTGCCCAAGACACATTGGTCATCTGACCTCAAAATGTATGCAAAATGTCACAAGAAAACTAGTGGTGCTTATGGTAACATGCTATAGATCTAGCTATCCTACGAAGTAACCGCATCCAGCGGTTAGGAACCCTAATAGTGTGTCACTGTAGTCACATAGGAAGCTCTTCGATCTGGCAATCTAGAATCCTGAATTTCAAACCCTCTATGTGCTGTTGAAGCTCAGTCAGAGTCTTAGCCATATCAACATCCTGAAGGAATGCTCTTTCGACAGCCCTCTCTATTGGCACATCTGCTTCACGCTCTAGTTCCGCTACTGGTTAAAAATGAACAACATCTGCATTACATCAAACATTTAGTTTAGTCTTGGGAAAACATCAAAATAAAAAACCATTGTATAAACCCTAGGAAAATCAAAAACATGGTCAAAACATTCTTACCTATTACACCCCACTGAGCCCCTTCTAGTAATGCTAAATCTGGATCCCCTCAAAAATCGATGCCTACGTATGCATACTCGTCGATGGCAACGATTTGTCGCCGGAACCAGACAAAGAATGCAATAGAGAACACAACAATTGATTGGCCTGCATGCCGACTCATGAGTTCTACCCATCTCTGCATCTGAGGATCTCTAGGACTAGCTATATCCAGTGTCACATGTTGTGGCTACATCAGTGGAATCCATTCCAAGGCGAAGGATATAAGGATAGGAGCATAACTGAAATTCTTCTTCCTTCCTCAATTTGCTTTATTTAGTTGTTCCTTTATCTGAGATAGAACAGCTTCAGACCAGTTGAATATTTTTGGCTCCATACACTCTAGCACATATTTCATACACGATCTATTCACTACATGTAATGTAACGGTGCCAGCGATTTTTGCGATCGTGAAAAGGATAGTTCTCAAGGGAAAATCTCTAACATATTGGATGTTTATCTTTCCATATTTTCTTGGCTCTAACCTCGGATAACAATGTTGCAAAACATAATCTCTCATTGTCTCTCCTCCAACAACAGACCCTGAGAGTGAAATGGGAAATCCTCTCCTTGAAAAACCTGTAAGAGAGTACACATCCTCGACTGTTATAGGAATCACGTGGTTCTTAATATGAAATGATTCGATAGTTGGATCCCATGTTCTAACTAAGAACTCCAATAGTTCTATTTGTTGCCTCATCCTAGACAATTTTAAGTACTTAAGTAATCCACAATCTCTTAGGGCTCTTACTGTACCCTGATCATTTAAGGCAATCATATCCTGTTCTTCATGTTCTCTTTCCCTCCATGTAATCATCATTGTAATCTGATGGAAACCTAAAATACAACCATAAGATCCATTAGATTCCATTCATTGCAAAAAACTAGGAAAAGTTTGGGCATAATGTGAAAATAAAAAACTTAGATTGTGCCCAACGCACTCCCTAACAAGAGACAGTGCATTGCATATGCAAGTACCCTTCACTTTACCTGCTATGCAATGCAGGTTTCGACATTCGGGGGTGCATTTCCCTCTTTTTGGGTAGAATTTACCCTAGAGGCCTTAAAAACCTAAAAATTTACAGAAATTGGAAATGAAATGAATACTAAAGGAAAGAGGAGGTTCATATCACTAACCTGGATCAAATGGCAATGAAAATAGTCCTCAGAAACGATCACAATCAGCAGCTGGAGTTTGGGGGTAAAATCAGGTTTAGAGCTCCAAAATGTAAATGGTAACTATGGAATGGTAAAAATGAATAGTGAAACTACTTTTAATAGTCATTTAATTATTTGAAAGTTAAATTTATTGCTATGACTATAGTTTTATTATTTTTTTATAATGAAACAAGTATTTTTAATCCATTTGATGTTGTTCTGAACAAGATATACAACTGATGAACAGATTAGTCATGCATATTTATTTAAAAGAATGACTTGACCACAAAGCATACTTTTTCTCCTTATTTTTCGAGCTTTGTTAAAAATGAAAAAGGATTTGAAGTGAACTTTTATCTCTTTTTTGAGCTTCTATAACAGCGAAAAAGGAACCCCTGGAGTCTTCTTTCAGCTCTTTTCAGACTCCGATAATGTGAAAATATTGCCGAGCACTTTTCTTTACGAGCTCGTAAAAGTAAATGAATCGATATCTACTCAGTATAAGTTTAACCCTTTTCCAGACTGAGATAGATTATTTACAAAAAAGGAATACCTTGGTTAAGCATGACCAAAGAGGTTCTCTTAGATATTATTTTACACTTTTTCAGATCTGAGCAAAAAATTTATGAAAAAGTACTTATGGAGTTTTCTTTCGTCCTCTTTTTCAAACTCTCTAAATATGAAAAAGGACCAGGTTGTCACTATCGTTAAGCTCGTTAAAACATAAAATAGCGATGGGTTCGTCGATCATGGCAAGAATCGAGTTTTATTCATTGCTAGACTCATTAAATTATTAAATTGCGATACTTTATTCACCCGAAGGGTTGAATTATAGATCAAGCAAATGTTATCCTCCTCAGCTTGTTAAAAAATAAAGAGGTACTGGTCGAAAAATGACTGGGGGAAATTTGGGAAGAATTAGCAAAAATTTATTTATGGTAGCAAGTCGCTCTTGAACATGACACTTCCTTCACTCCATGTCTATGAATATTTGGGTTGGGTAATCATCATGACGGTTCATTTATACCTATGGTTCATCATACCTTCACTTCATTTTTGGGTCAATGCTGCCAACTCATCGTAGTGTCGTCGATATGTTCAAGAGAATTCATCCAGTGAATAAAATCATCCTTCTGCAATACTCGTAAACCTTTATTCTCATGACCGTCATCCCTAAAAATTGTTATATCAATTCATACCCTTGTCTCCAAAATCAGTAACTTCTGTTTCGCAATAAGGTGGCTTCTTGTCGACGATAAATCATTATCTAGGAAGTTCACTTAGAAACATCAGATTCCAGTACCATGACGCTTGTTACAACATCAACAAGATCCTCACTTCCGGACTTTTGACCGAAAGATTTTTTTTGGCATTCGACATCAAATCATCTATTCACGCCTTACGAAATGTATTGCAGTACCTTAAGAGCCATTGACATCAATGGTGATTCTCTCGCATTTTTTAACAGCTCAAATCATTGGTTGGTAACCAAACGATGTGTTTCTATGTTCGATGACAAATCATATATTCGCATGGCTAGACTTGTACCTGAATGATCGAGTGAACGAGATAAGAAGATCTCGGATCTAGTTTCAGCCATCTGGGCTGCGATTTCAGGATTTTTGTACACATCATCTGTACAGTGACCTTACATATAGATCATCATCCGAACATAGGCCTACATCTGTAGGCATGTCTGCATTGGGAAACATTCCAATGTCAATGACTTTTTGAATTATATATATGTTATTATATTATTTATGTGTTGAAAATGGGAATGCCTACCCTTAGCAATTATGATTAAGAGGATATATCATGATGTAATGTATTGTAACATTGATGCAGGTCGCCACTTCTCTTCATCTCTAACTCATCACAGTGTAAAGCATATCAATCAAAATATTTTTGTTATTATTCTGACTTCATGCTTTAGGGGGGAATTGTTATAGGTCAATTTGAGCATCATTCCCAATGACCTAGTTAACTAGGCATCATCTCCAAGACCAATGTATAGGTTCTATCATCCCCTAACATTTCAATTGCTATATGCCCTAAGACAAAGAACAAGTCAGATCAATCAAAGACTTTCATCTGCAAAGGTTTCCTAGGTTTGATGTTCATAATATATCATATGAGAGCTCATCAACGTTGCCACTAAAGGGACTAAGTGTGTTTCATATGCAAGTAGCCCTATGCAAGGCTACTCTGCAAAGCACTTCCTAACATCTATGGGGTGTGTTGGTCACGTTGGGAGCAAAATTATCATTGTTCCGGAATCTCCACTTGGCCAATGCCTTCTAGAAGAGTTCACATGTGTCAAAGTTCGAATCCATGTGTCCATTTGACATCTACAAGATTGGGAACATGTCTGGCCTATTATTGGAAAGTCATTTATTGTAAAACTACCTTAGCCTCTCTATAAATTGAGCACAGATCTTAGCGTTTGGTAAGGAAGAATTTGTGTAGAGAAATGTTGGTGGATTTTTCGTTGAGGAGATTGATTTGAGTGACAGTTTTCTGGAGATATCTGCATTGTGATGAGGTTGGGATGCTGCTGGAGATGGTGACACTAAATCATTAATTTGGTTGTAACATCCCCTTCTATCATTAATAAATAATACAACTTACTTTTCCCTATATGCATATGTATTAGCTTTGATTTTCCATATTGCAAGATCTTAGTTGATGTATATGGTTTATGCTTTACTGATTTAGCAAACTAACTTGAATAGACATTTGTATAATTGCTATCTTCTTTTTTTTAGTGTTCATTCTTGCAGGAAACATTTTTCACAACCGGCTGGAATTTTAAGCTACAACGGAAGCGACATAAGGAATCATTTGGAAGTGCTTGGATTCCAATTAAGCATCTAATCCATTCTGTGTGTCTGTTCTTAGTTAGGAAAAGTAGTCGTATAGTCTTTAACCTGTTGTTCTAGATTAGCACATGTCTAGGGAAGCATGTTTATCCATAATTCACAATTATTTCCAATAGTATTGATAATGTTTGGGATCATTATTGATGAGATGAGGACATTTGGGTGTTGCCTTAGTATGAAATATGCCATCATATTTTGCATGAGAATTCCATAGATTTAAGCATGACCGAGGTTGAGTATGATGTTTTTGGCATGGTTAACTGTGATGCAGGATTAAGAATCTCTTTGGAGAGATATTTTGAGCAGTTTTTGGATATGACAGATACATTGTGATAATATTCAGTGGGATCCAATTGGTAGAGTATCCCATATATAGTTTGGACTAATATCTCTTCATATATTGAGACAATGTTTTTGTATGATACAAGCTTAGGCTTGTGGTTTTTTCCTCTGTGAGAAGGAGGGTGAATAAGGTATCCTTTTCATGATATATAGATTTTGTTCTAATGTAACATTTGATTTGATGTCCTACATGAATAAGAGAATGATTTTATTGTGACATTATGATTAATACGATACCAAATATGATTGCAATGATATGTTTCTGATCTATAGAGAGCATGACTAATCGAGAACATTGAGCCAACTCCTCCCCACTATTTGAATTTTCTGGGTGAGGAATTGAGATGGAGGGCTCTTGGGTTCAGGGATATATGGAAAATATTTTTTTATATTTTTCTCCCCTATATGTTACTCATAGTTTTGAAGATTTTTCTCCCCTATCTTGGTCTTTCAAGTCATACTCCAATTAACATCATACCCACAAGTAGGGCTTGTTGGGAATATCGCTCCCCGCCTGGCCAACGGATTGAAAGTGTACTAGGAGGTGTAGAATCCAGAATGATTATCATGCAAGTGTTATACCACAACACTATTGAGTGTCATTTTTGGGAATATCAGTAGGCAATAGGATGTGTTGAGATGTGCTCCCCTATATCATATTTTTCTTTATATGGGGTTGAATATATTTTTCTCCCCCATGAGATTTCATGTTCATATGTGCTCCTGATTTGGTTCTAGTTTTATATGTTCTTATTGATGATAAGATCTTTGATGTTTCCCAAGTAGTAGCATTGGGTTCCCCAATGGAAGCGATTATGGGTTGAGATGTGCTCCCAATTGTAGTTTTAGGTTGAGATGTGCTCCTTGATATTGTTTCTGATTGAGATGTGCTCCCTGACATGAGAGAGGGTGGTATCTTACGATCACCTTCGCTGTCAATTTCTTCTTCTTTTAGATTCAATAATTTTCATCATATGAGTAGATACAATCAAGAGATAATATGGGATAAGCGGATATGAGTATATAATATGAGCATTGTCGACATTTGATGAAAAGATACTTGAGAGAGGATATGATTTGATGGAAATATTCTTGCGATGATTACATGATGCAGTTGGAATTTCTCCCTATATGAGAGGGAGTGTTAATTTGGAAGCTCATTAACAAATTCCAACCATGGGATGAGATTCATATTTTCGAGAGGACCAATTTTGACTATTGAAGTGCTCAATTTGGAAAAGGGAAAATGTATTTTTAAATAAATCCCACATGTGCATATTTTATTAGGTTGCCCCTAAATAAAATTGGACACCATTGGAAGGCTATAAATAAAGGTGACCTCAACTTCATTTGGACATCATCATCATGATCATTCTTCATCCTTCTTTGGTTTGGCTCACATAGTTTTGAGATGTTTTATGGAAATCTCACTCGCACAGGTCCGAGATTGCAGGGTTTGAAGCTCACACATGTGTTTGGGTTTTGGTTTCCGACCACAGGCATGACACGGGTATTTTTCAGTCACAAACATGGGCATGCAAGCCTATGCATGTGGTTGAAGGGTTTCAGCCACACACACGACACGCTCTTCGTGCAGTTGGGACCTAGGGTTTTGTTTTTTCCATTGACCAAAATTTTCATCAATTGACCATAGTATTTGGCAGTTGACCGCAGACAGTAACAGTTGATCGCAAGCATCTAAAGCATGGTTTTGGTTATTAGATTTGTCGGTCTCATCTTATGGATGTGGATTAGTTTATTTTTCTAGATAGGTTTATGATTGAATATATGGATCATTGTATTATATTTTTTTAATCATTCAATGACAATCTAATAAGAAGAATAATTTGAGGCGGTTTTCTCAATGGTTGGTTTTTCCCTGGTCTTGGACCAATCCTGGTGTCTCTATGTGCGAATTTTTTTCTTATATTGTTCCGTTATGTTTTTTTGCATTGATGAAGAGGTTGTTCCTTCACATAATCATATGTAAAACCTCTTATATTGGTTTTCTCATTTAGATTCTCCCCTTGTCCTTCTCTACTTGATCATATTAGTGTGGAAAACATTGAAACATAAAAAACCAAGTGTATGCATGAGGTTTCCCAAATAGAAATGGATATTATGGTTCGTCACAAATATTTCCTTATGAAAGGAACGTATTTTCCATCATAAAATCATCGACCAAAAGGTGTAACCAAGACAAATAAGAAGGACTGAAGGTTTTCCAAATGTTGCAGTGGCATAAGACTCTTTTCAATTATACCACATACATTGTAGCCAGAAAAAACACTTACACATGAAGCTTATTCACATGAACGAAACAAAATAGAAAAAAAATATTAAACATGACAACAAATAAAAACAACGGACTATGTACATATGATAGGGCACATCCCTAGACTCATTGAAAATATTGTTTCATATCTTGTCCATTTACAGGAAGAGAGTCAATCTTCCCATCTAAATATTAGAGACAATAAGTGTGATGGCCAAGATTTTCATGAATGGAAAATGGTCTAATCCACAAGGATTGGAACTTACTGTGTTTCCCCTTATCTTTGTGGCCTTTAACCTACTTCAATACCAAGTCACCCACACTGAATTTAGTTTTCCCCTCAGACTCTTATCAAACCATCTCTTGATATGACTTTGTGAAGAGAAAAAAATTCTTTTGATTTCTTTCTTTCTTCTTGTAGCTTAAGGAGATTTTTTATCCTATTCTAAACCAAGAGACAAGGCTTACCCTCGGATCCTTGCGAAATTTGAAGGATAGGCAGGTTTATGTTCAAAGGTAGGATGGTTTCTTTTCCATACACTAGGAAGTAAGGAGATGTATTCAAAGAAGTTTTAGGTGTGACATGGTAAGCCCATAGGGAGTTCACCAAAGAGGTGTGACTATTCCTTTTTTAGAGAAGAAAATATTTTTAATGATACATATGACGTTCTTATTGGCCGACTCAGCAAGATCATTTCCCCGTGGGTAATAATTAGTTGAATTTTTCAATGCAATTTTATTTTCCAATGAAAAATAATATATCTTTAGCGATGAAAAATATGTTTCATTTTCAAAAACAAGTGAAGTTGAAACATCGAACCTAGTGATGATTTTATGCTTGAGGAAGTTGATGACTTCTTGATCATTCGCTTTCTTGAGGGGAACTGCTCTTGTCCACCATGTGAATTAGTTTGTATTAGTAAGGATATAGAGGTGGTGCTTCAATGAGTGCATAAAAATATCATTGATAACATATAATCCCCATTGTTGGAATGATTCTTCTACAATGATGGGTTGTAATGTGGTGGCTTACTTATTTTCCTAGCTAGCGCATTTTTGAAAAACTCAACACTTGTGGGCATAAGCATGAGCATATTTGAAAAAGGTGGGCCAATAAAAAATGGGCCGCATAAAATTTTTTGCAGTAGTGTCACCCGTAAAATTTCCTTCGAATGGTCTATCATGGAGGTCACGCAATACCTTTTCTAAATATAGTGCTTCCAAGCATTTGAGTAGGAACCCATTGTGTTGCTTTCTAAAAATCATTGTGTACCAACTAATAAGATAAAGCTTTCAATCTAATTTCCTTTGGAAAATTATTGTTTTCAAGATATTTTTGCACGTTTGCATACCAAGAATTTGGTGTGACAGTAGCAATAGCTTGTTCAATACGGTACAATTCAATTTCCTACTCCCATCTAGAAGAATCATCTTCTGGTGCATTTGTTTCTTATGTTTCTAGTTGACATGGACCGTGGACTTTGATGGTGTGAACCGGTTTGAACTCAAGAATGTACACCTATAATCCGGGCATCCATTTCACTCTTCTTTCACCCATCTCTTATTGAACTAAAAGTGATATAACAGTTGGGTGTGGCACAAAGATAATACGATGATTTTTTAGAAGATAAGGCCAAAAGTGTTTTACCACCTTGTAGACTGTGTCTTCTTGTTTATAGAATCTGAAATAATCAATTTAAAGTCCTTGCAAGCTGGAAATCATGAATGATATAGGCCGCTCATTATCTTGATCATATTTATGTGTAAGAATGGCAACGAGAGAAGTATCTGAAGCAAAAGTGTAAATTGGGAAATCCTTGTTGAATTTGTTAGTGTCATTCTTTGCAACCTTCCTCCAGTGATCAAACATGCTCTTACAAAGTGATTTTAAGGTGTCAAGGTCAAATTTTGTCATTTCAGTGAGTCTTCAAGAAAAATTTGGTCACTAGGTATTAGGTCTAGGGTTTGTTTTCACTCCTTTTAAAGTTGTCCAAATGTCGGTCCATGTCACCATTCAGCTGAGTGTACCATCATTCAGAGGGTTTTCATCATCATGTCAAGTTCCACTGGGTCATTTTACACCTTGTTCATGCTTCAGTTGTGCCTAGGTAAGGTTCATTTCCCTCTTCTAGGGTTTTGGAGGTAATTTCTCTTGGATGGTCAAATCATCAGCAAAACTTGTATCCTGATGTTCATACACCTTCCCCTATCCTTAATGTACCTTATTAAACACTTCCCATCACTAAAATCCCTCAAATTCATCATTTTCGCACAAACCCTAGTTCCTTGCTACAACTTGACAGTTTTTTAGGCTAGGCCTGTGTTTTTCCCTTTTGGACCTCTTCCCCTCACTCAATCTTTGAAATTCCACTTCCCCCTGCTTCCTAACATCCCTCCCTACTTCCAAAAATTTTCTAAAGAATTTAGAAGCCCCTTATCCCCTTCATTTTGCTTCATTTCGACAAATCCCCGGTTCCACACATTGGGATAGGTTTTACTTCAATGATGTTTTTGAGCAAGAAAAGATGAATTTGGGAAAAATGAGAGAGGTTTTTGTCCAAAATAGGCCAAGGAAGAAAAAACCCCTTCAATGTTTACATAGGTGTCATTTTTTTAGAGAAATTTCAAAAATACATTTGCCTTAGGAGAATTGATGCACCTCTGAAGTGACCTTGGGAAAATCAAGCTTTCTCCTAGCTTGGTTGACAAAATGACTTGCTTGATGAGTCAAATGATAACTAGACACAAAGAGATTTCCAATGAGCTATCATGAGCCCAATTTGGAGGAGTAAGACCTTCAAAAGTTGACTGCAACAGCACTCTGCCTTGAGGCAACCTCATTTTGCACATTTTGACCAGTCTTGGGAGATTTGACTTTTGACAAAGCAAATGAACTACAAATTGAAAAATTCAAGTTGGGTTGGAAATTAGACTCAATAATATTTCCAACAAGCTATACCACACCAAATTTGGACACTAGGAAGGCTTCCAAAAGTCTCATTTAAAAAGGCGCTACGCATTGAGATGAATTTTGGAAATTTTTCCTTAAAAAAACAGAGTTTTCAGCCCAATGCGTCGCGCCACCTGGCACTCGCTTTTGATGGGGGAATCATTTTGATGAAAACTAATTTTTTTTTTATTTTTCATGGAAAAATATGCATGCCTACCAATGGCCAAGAAATTTTGACAGGTTTTGAGCCCCCAAAAAGGTCAAAAACATCCCAAAAATGACCTTTCTACCCCTTTTTGGACACACAGGAAGTAGTGTTGGGAGAACTCAATTTTTGATGGGAAAATGGAGGAAAAATTAAAAAATTCTACTTGTGATAGAAATTATACAGGAATACCTTTCCAACAAGCCCACTTGGAGAAAATGTGGACACCGGGAAGGCCTCCAAAATCAGCTACAAAAGGTGCTACGCATAGGGAAATCAGCACGGTGCATTGGAGGAATTTTGCTCATTTTTGGTCAAAAACTCTGTTTTTCGCCTAGTTTTTTCACAGTTTGACTTTTTTCCTTCTAATTGTCAAATTCATGATGTAATTTAATGTGACATGATGGATTTTGATGTAATTATGCTAAATTTTCACTCATAGAGGTAGATTCATCCATCAAAAGGTAGTCTGCAATTGAATGAATCAATTTCCTAGTTTTTAGAGGCAAGCTATTCCACTGCCTACTTTTTAGTTCTCAGTTTAGATTTTGTTGGAACAGCTCCTAAAATTATGATCTCAACCCCTAGAGGCTAGGATGAGTTTTATTTTACCTATATCTTACGTTTTTTCAGTCATTAGCATGGTTGGACTTTTGGGAATGCTTTGAGCATCATTGTACATTCATCTCTGCAGTTTGGCAAAGGAATAGACCAGGGTTTGCAGCACTCTATGGGATTCATGTGGCATCTTAATTTGATATTGTGTTTCTCTCTGTAAATGTAAGTTTACTAGTGTTTATGTATGCCATTCTCTTTCTTATTTCTTCTTAACTAAAACAAACAAGGATAAAGGTAGAATCCATTGAAATTGCAGTGCTCTACCTAGGGTTTTCTTAGTTATCTATGTTTTTCAGCTGTTTGAAGAGGATCCCTGAAGGTTTCTTGCCCTCTTCAACTCCTCACCTATCTAAAGCTCTCCATTTCATTCAATTTGAAGTACCAAATCACTTGCCTACCTTGCCCCATAGAGATCTCTGCAAAACTGAGCCTCATTCCCCAAACCCAAATCTGCCTTTCCATTTGAGCCAACAAAGCATCATTAAATTCAATCAAACTCTTCTACACACATACGTAGCCTAATATCAGCATTCACATCAGTCATCTCAAGCCTCATTGATCATATTTTGTTGAGATTGACAAGGATAGAGCCCTCTTCCAACCTGGTAGGGCTAGCTACCAAGTTAAGCGTCGTTTGATGTTACCCTAGATCCTGCCTTTCTCAGCCTGAGGTAGATTTAGGCCCTAATAGAAGTATATACTATAAAGTGTTGGTGCTTCTGTGATCGCTTCCTTTATACGGGAGAATGCATTCATTTCCCTTTTATCCCACTTGTATATTGCATCCTTATTTATCATCTCCTACAGTGGTTTAACTATCTATGCATAGTCATAGATGAATTTGCAGAGGAAAATAATTTTACCCAAGAAGGACTACATGGCTTTCTTGTTCACCGGGAAGAGAATATGTGTGATATTTCTAACCCTTTCAGGGTCCACCTTGATCCGGCGATAATATGGCCCAAGATATTTCCCTTGGAAAATGTGAAAATTTTCTTCTTAGGATTAATATATATCTCGTATTTGCAAAATTTCTTGAAAATCTTCTTCAAATGATGTAAGTGGTCAGATATTATTTTTGAAAACATTGTTACGTCATCAAGATAGACCACCATGCTCTGACCAATAAAACCATGAAATGTGATGTTCATCGCACATTGGAAAGTCGCATCGGCATTAATAATTCCAAACGGAATTCTCTTGAAAGCAAACATACCCCACTTGGTTCGAAAAGTTAATTTATGTCTGTCAAGTTTTGAGACTAGAACCTGGTTGTAGCCCAAAAATCCATATAGCAAGGAAAACATTTCATACCTCGATATTGTCTATAAAATATATTCCATCAATGGCACTAGATAATTTTCCTTATATAAGGCATGATTAATATTGTTGAAATCTACACACAGTCATATTTCCCCAGACTTCTTCCTCACTAGGACCAAATTTCAAACCCATGTTGAATGTCGCACTTTGAAGATGATCTGAGAATCCAATAGCTTCCTCGACTCTTTTTGAATCAAGGGCTCAAGAATCAGATGAACTTTACACATCTTCTGCTGAAAATACTTGGCCCCTTCCTTGATTGGAATCATGTGTTGGATTATCCATGTGTCATAAGTTTTAATATAATCGTATGTCCATGCGAAAACATATCGATACTGCTTGAAAATGTGAATGAAATCTTGTCTTTGTTGAGATGTGGAACAAGTGTCGAGATTAACAAACTTTGGACCTTATTATGTACCAAGATTGGTCAATTCATACAATTGAGTTAAGTTGTGATTCTTTTCTTTCACAAGCCCCTTAAAGTGATTTTTCAAGTCATTCAGGTTTTCGAGTGACACCACGCCCTTATGCATGGGGTTTTATTTGCTTTCTTTAATTTCATCTTGCAATTCTTTATCATTCTTGTCCTTGCCAATGGTTGTTTCTTTGAACACATCATAATCATAATTATAATTAAAATTTTCAAAAGTTAACAGAAATGGTGGGCAGGGAGTGTTAGAACTTAAATTTACAGTGTTTACAAAATATTCAAGGATATCATGAGCATTACTAGACCTTAGTTGCAATGCAGAAACTTCTTTACTTGTTGGAGTGTGCGACAAGAGTGCCTGGAGAATCAGTTCATGATGGCCAGCTATCTTTGCAAGCTCAAAAATTGAAATGTTCGTGCAGACTCTCTTCATATAATCAACAATGTTATAATAAATTTTTTCCATCACAACAAGTTATGTTGATGATTTAGGTGGTGTAATGTTTTCCATTGCAGCAAGAGTTATGGACTTGTTCTTATTTCTGCTAGATGTTTTCTTTGAAGAAAAGGCACCTCTAGACTTATTTTTTGAATTCTTAGTCAGATTTGAAGATGGCGGAATTATGCACAGGAATTTCTTCTTAATTTCCTACTCAGAAACAGGTCCCGCTCTCCTCATATTGTAATGATCAAATGATTTCTTGAGAGGAGATTCTCCCTTTGTTGGTTGATCACCACTTTGTTTATCAACGTTGAATATAATATTGAACATGTTTACTAAATTCCTATCACATGAACTATCTTCAGTTTCATTAGGTTCACTTTTTTCTTCATTCTTCTCATTTTGTTCTTCCGTTAATAAGGTATCCATATTGGACCCTATTTTTTTCACCCTTTCTGACAACATATCCTACTATTTCCATTATAACCTACTCTATTTTTCTCCTTTTGACACCTAGAAACCATCCTATACTGACTAAGCTGCTCTAGTTTATAAATGGAGGTAAGAGTCACAAAAAGGTTTTAAATATGTATGGTTACTCTAAGTAGATTTTAAATAAGCTTATACTTATTGACTCACTATTGACTGATTCATTACTAGGATTCCTAAAGATGAGGATGGATATTTGAATGCATTGAAAGGTCACTGGTGACTCAACATCTAGCTTGAAGTGTATTAGAAATCCATTCAGTACTTAATTATGTACTTTATTTGGTACTTTATTCAGGAATTGGCACCAGTCAACAAATGGACATCTAGAAGGAAGATTCTTTTGTTCGTGGTCGTGGTGACAACCTTTTCAGCCTAAATATAGTGCTACAGTCCGATTGTTGCTGATATGATAGAGTGAACAAGTGATCCATGGAATCTGGCTTAGCTTAATTAAGCACAGATTGCATTTTCATTACTTTTCTGGATTATTTATTTGTAACTATCTTTGGGTCTTAAATTCCTTAAGAAGGCCAAGCACCATTGTTATGGGTTAGCGAGCTGAAGCAAGAAAATTGTGACTAATAACATTATAAGAATCTCTTTTAATTTTGGTTTGGAATTGTTATTGTTGGCTTGAGGAATCCTGACCCAAGTTCGGAGTTATCGCGCAACCAACAAACCCTCCAACTATTGGCCCTTTCGGTGGTGACCTGCTTACGTTGATCAAATTCTTACCCAAAGCAGTATGAGGAGGTGTTGGAAACAGGTTTCCACACCCTGAGGAAGAATTTAATGTAGTGGCCCTAAACAGAATTGTAACAGAACTATAATTGATGTGCGCATCGATATATCAACAGAACAAACCCTTCCCATATTATCATAGAAAGCTTCAATATATTTGCGCATAGTAATTAGATATACTTCAACCAGATCTATTCATCAATAGATATTCACGCACAATGTATTTCATTCATTCGTGCAGATGAAATTTACCATTAACAGAAGTAAATATTCAATAACAGATTCATACCTTTAAGCAAGTAACAGATAAATAACACAGGAAATTGCATAACATTACAGGTTCACCAAAACAACCTTCTTTATTAAGAGATTTATCATTTTTAGTACATTCAGTCCTTCAATACAATCTATTGTTCTGCGCACATAGCTAGCAGAATCCGCACATAGCAAATACTTAGGTCTCCAGGCACATAGCCAGAAGGAGCCTTTTTACCCAAAAACCCAGACTTAGATTAAAACCTTAAGAAATAACCATAACAAGATCACATATTTCCTTTCATGACTCGATCCTTACATATTTATACTAACTTGTCGCACAGATACCATGGTCTCAAACCATGGTTTGAGACCCATGGTTTTCCCTTTAAACCCATTACATTGATTGAGGGACTTTGACCCGCCCCAAAGCTCCTTTGACTCTTTTGCGTGGTGATCACAACAAAATATAAACAAAACTTAACCAAAATTGTACCCTAGGGGACCCCGCTACAACAGGCCCCCAACACAAACTCAGTACTCATCTCGAATCACTACCGGGTTTTCTCCTTAATCTTGGCTTTGAGTGCTTCGACAGAGCTCTTTAGTGGCAAGATCACTTCGATGCTTTGTGTGGCAGAACCCTGCACTTCATCAACTAATTTTGTGGTTTTCGGCCCTTCAGCTGCTAAATTGATGCTCTGTTGTGTTTGTTGAAGGCTTTTCAGGGCACCATCAAGGCTCTGCTACAAGTGCAGGGCTTCCTCAGCCCAAGGTTGCATCCTTGTCTCCAGAAGTTGCTCCCGATGGCGTAGGTCTTCGATCTCTAATTGAATTTCCCTACCCTCATGAAAGCGGCCAAGGCTCTACGATGTCACTAATGTCGTTGTTGCCATATGGATCTTCATGAATTTTTGTTCCTTAACGCACAATGCATTGCATAGCTGGTATACCATCGGGTCGTTCTGAAGAGAAGTACAAACACCCATGGCTTCATCCAATAACTGACCACACTCTGTCACTGTGGCTAATATTCTTCTTGTAGCTACCTTGATCTCTGCGGTGCACAGCGCTCTGATCTCAGCTGAGCGGAACGCCTCTTCTGATGTCTATTGTTGTTGCTGTAATATTGTTTCTTATTGTTGGGACTCATTTACATCACGAAAGGCACAGTCCTCTCTATATTGTAATTCATCGAAAATATTACTGTGGATCTTATGAAGTTTCCTAGTTGGAAGCACCGCCAGGTTGATGTTATTTTCTCCACAGGCTCTCAGGGTCACACGCAAAGTCAGAAAATCCACTCTAATGGCAAGCATGAGGATCTGAATCAGGTGGCTATCCCCAGAAGATGGCAGCATCGTAATGATGAGATACGCGCTAGAAGTTGGCACGCTCGCTTGAAGCTAGCTTTCTTGCACCACACTCGCTTGGATCTGGGTCGCTTGTACTTTAATTCGTGTATCCCTGACTACACTCCTTCGAGAAAAACCTTGTATTGTGCTTCCATATCGATCCACGTGTCTTTTGTTGTAAATTTTTCTTTATTTTCAATTTCAGTAAAATCATCTTCTGTCAGCGTGAGGTCCTTTGTGCCAACTATTTTGGACCCTTTTCTCCTTTTTCACAGACCTCCCTTAGCCTAAGAACCATGCTTAGTCCCCTTGGTGGTCTACGTCTCCTTAGCACCTTCACCTTTCTTTTCTGCTTCATCTTTCTCCAAATCAATATTTTCACCTATCGTCATCAGCTCAAGATTTGCTTTGGCATATTTACCCTTCTATTGTGTGTCTTTTTTCGTTTTGGGCTTTGTCAGAGTCTTCAAAATGGACAACGAGTCACCCCCAGTGGTGCGCATCTCTAACCAAGTAGGCGATCACTCTACTGTGATGTGCACTAGGTCATCCTCTATGACCAAGTATGGAAAATCATACCACATGCCTTCTACAACACCCTTTGCATGGATATGTACATTATCAAATTTTCTTTTGAAATATTTGATCAATTTTCACTTCTCATAAAAGTTTCGGGACAAACTTGTCTTTGACTAAATAGCTTGACATAGCGCAGAGTCAAAAA
This sequence comes from Pinus albicaulis, assembly GCA_034641835.2. NCBI lineage: Eukaryota > Viridiplantae > Streptophyta > Pinopsida > Pinales > Pinaceae > Pinus > Pinus albicaulis. The sequence continues at coordinate 484,832,803 of CM076576.1, forward strand.
CACCCAAAAAATCTTATTTTTTGTGACTCTGGCTAGGATCTTAGAGTTCCATAGGGTTTCGTAGCGCGCGGCTTTGCACATTTCTAGCTCTATTTCTAGGAACTGTGTGTCTTCAGGGTCTTCCAGTCGATGAGCGTGATGAGGATTATTAGCCAGGCATAATAGAAGTTTTTCCCATCCTCCAGCGCCTCGCGCACATCTTTCAGAAAATTGGTACACAGATACTGAGCCCAGTTGTACTGGACACCCATCTCGCATAGCCCAGTGTGCACAACAACATGTGTTGGGACTTCCTTCAACCTGCACTTCCTCATCATTTTACAGACGATGACAATCGTGCCAAATTGAACCACAAGGTCACCGATTTTGCTGACAACAAATCCTCTAGTGTTGCGCGATACTTTATAATCCTTCTTAACCTTCTCTGCAACTTTATTTTCTTGACCTTTACCTTCAAAGGATACCATAGGAACTTCACCCTAGTCAGGCAAGCTGGTGATCCGATGGATCAGCACGGTATCGATTGGTATGCACTCTACAAGCCATAAACAATCATAATTAATTAGTTCTAGCAGTTTTCACACACATATATCATTGATCGGGCTGCGCCCAAAGTGTGGAATCTGCATTAGGTTTAACAAGCCTTATTTGTGGAGGCCTAGCACCCAGGACATTGGCTCAACTTTGACTATGCCATCATCATAGAGGATTCACTCCAAATATATATCAGGTGCGAGCTCTCGAAATTTCTCTAGATATTTGAGGTCCAAATACTCCATCTTGAGCAGTGGAATTTTGGTGAACATATCGCCCTCTACAAGTACACTCTCCAAAGGAAATGGCATATTAATATGTGAGCACACTTTATTGAGATCCTTTGGGACCTTTTTATTAAGATCCTTTGGGACCTTCACTGAAGCTTTGCGTGGTGCAAAATAGGCAGGAAAACGTGATATTGGATTAGAAATATCTACCACACCTTCCTCCAGTACGGTCTTTAGAAACTCTTCCATTGGCTTCTTCTGACGCTCTATAGTAGTGGAGTGCGGCTTAGGAGTATTCTCACGAAGCGACTTCCCGAACCTTGAGGATTTTCCCTTCTTGGTTTGCGCTGGCGTAGGGGTCTCAGCAGCCTGCACAGCGGGTTCCTCTCCCTGGCTTGGTGGAAGTTATGCTTAGCATAATTAGGTGACCTAAACCATGACGACACATCTCCTCCTCAAAGATAAGATTAATACTAGACATAGGCTTCATAAAAGCTTCAAAAATCAGAGAGCACAACTCGCAAAAATCACACATAAATCAAAGGTAACTAATGTGACCCCTTCAGTCATATTTATAGCTTAGGTGCATCTTAAAAGGTCTCTTGTGCATTAATGTAGCTCCATAAATGTTAAAAAGGTCTCCAAATCTAGCATAATCTCCTCATTAAATGAAACTTAGACGCTCCTCCAAATAGTAAGAATATTGTCTTGTCTAGATTTATTGTTCCAACAGCTATATTTTGGCACCTTTGTGACCCAGTCGACCTCCGCACGCAGTTCCTATCCACCATCCTTTCTGCACAGACCCATATTTCTGGCCATATAGTCATTTGTTGTGCGCAAGGGGAGGTTCAGCCCTATAAGGCTTCAATCGACTTCCATTGACATACCCAGGAAGGTTTTCTCCGTTCAATGTGGCTAGGTGCACCGCACCTCCATCAGTGATTTCCTTAACAACATATGGTCCTAGCCAATGCATCTTGAACTTCCCTAGGTGACGTGCAAACTTGTTGAAGTACAACAATACCAAATCCTCTTCCTTAAAGGCCTTCTGTCTAATATGCCTATCATGCCAAGCCCTTTTGCATGCCTTTTTCAGCCGCTGATGGAAAATTTCAATAAATCGATCCTCTTCTAACGCGACCAACTGCGAAAATCATTCTTCCATAATATCTTGCTCTTCAATATTAGTGAACACTGCAATGCGCATACTTGGAACAATGTACTTCATTGGCATAACTGCTTCCTACCCATACACCATCATAAACAATTTCTTTCCTGTCAACTTCTTGCATGTGGTTCTATATGCCCAAAGAACCACAGGTATGCGCACATCCCAATCATTTTGGTTTGCATTTCAGACCTTAGTAAGCATAGTTTCCAATATCTTATTGAAATATTCTACCGCACCGTTTGCCTATGGGTGATATGAAGTACACTTATAATGATGAATATGGAATTATTTTGTCAAAGCTTCAATACTTTCATTCACAAAGTGTGTACCTCGATCACTCATAAAAATATTAGGGCACCCAAACCGAGTCAGAATGTTCTCTAAAATGAATTATACGGTCGTTTCTGCACTACAATCCTTCACAGGCTTATCTTAAGCCCATCTGGTCACATAATTTGTCGCAGTGATTATGTAATGCACAATTGTCTTCTTTCCTGGAGGGTCAATAGGTATAAAAAAATATATGGCCCATTTTTCAAAAGCTTGCAATGACATCTGTGGGTGTAAGGGAATCTCATCTATTCATGACAGTTTTCTCGTCCTTTGGCATACATCACAAGCGTGGAAATGTGCATATCTAGCATTGTGCAGCATGGACCACCATAAAATAGTTCGTAGGATCCTATGTGCGGTTGCTTTCCCTCTGTAGTGACCTCCGGAAACTCCTCCATGAGCTTTAGCTAAGATATCTCGTCTCTAAAATTCCAATACATACCTTCACGGAGCTTCACTTTTACCCATCTTGTACAGCTTACCAGCAATTAGAGTAAAGTTGGTTGCGCGTGCAACCAACTCTTTCTTCTCTTGCAATGTATACTCCTCGGGCTCACTTCTAGTAGTCAATAAATGAATAATGTCAGAAAAATTATCATAAACCACCTTTATAGCAAATATTTGTGCATCTGGTAACCCATACTTCAAGCTTGTCATCTCTTCTCCATTTTCAATGTGTGACAAATGATCTAGCCCAACATTCAGTCTCCTAGGTTTCACAATGACTTCAAAATCATACTCCTAAAACAGCAGCAACCACCCGTAGATCCTCCCCCCTAACATAGGCTTATTGACCAGTTAATTCAGCAAAAATGGTCAATAAACATTTTAAAGTGGCCTCCTAATAGGTAGTGGTGGAATTTCTACAGTGCATAAAACATATCCAATCCTTCCCTTTTCGTAGTTGAATAATTACGCTCTGCACTTGATAGATTCATACTTGCAAATGCAATAGGGTGATCGATCTCCCCAGCTTTTCACTGTGCTAAAATAGCTCTGAGTGCGATGCAGGAGGCATCAACATGCACATGAAATACCTTCAACCAGTCTGGAAAGACCAATATGGGCGTAGTGACCATCTTCTCCTTCATCAATTCAAAACCCTTTTGACATTCTTCATCCCAACAAAATGACGCATCCTTCTTGAGAAATTTCTCCATGGGCATAGTGATTAGTGCATAACCTTGAATGAACTTTTGGTAATACCTTGTATGCCCAAAAATTGAGCACAGTTTCTTGACATTTGCAGGAACTTCCAAATTAACAATAACTGTGATTTTGGTTGGATCCACCATGAATCCTTGCTGACAAACAATATGATTCAGCAATATCCCGAATGGCACACAAAATACGCACTTATTTAGATTAAGTGAGATCTGACACTTCTGACAAGTATCCAACATTAGGCACAGACTTGATACATGCTTCTTTAACAATCCAAAGACAATCCAGTCATCAAAGTAGACTTCTAATAACTTGTGGATGTATTCCTTGAATGCAACTACTACTATGCACCAGAATATAGCAGGCACATTCTTCAACCCAATTTACATAATTGTATATTGAAAGGATCCTCATTCCATCACAAAGGTTGTCTTACTCCTATCTTCCAGCACAATCTTGATCTAGTGGTATCCTGAGAAACCATCTGTAAATAAATAAGCCTATTTTCCTCCTACATTATCGAGGATCTCATTAGAAAATGGGGTCGGGAACAGATCGTGTACATAGGAATTATTCAATTTGCGCAGATCCATGCAAATCATTAGTTTTCCTTTAGTATTCTTATCCTACACCAGCATAGGACTCATCCAATCTGACACCTCCATTGGTTCTATAATTCCTGCAGAAACCATTTTATCAAATTCTTCTTTGACTTTATGCTTATATTTGGGATTCAATATATATGGGTGTTTCTTCACAGGTTACGCATCAGGTTTCAAAGTAATTTTCATGACCCCAAGATCTTCGATTATCCCCTTCAACTCAAAAAAATTTGTAGAAAGCAAGTCCTGATACTCATTCAACAACTCAGTGACATTTCCCACCATATCATCATCCTAGTAATCTATGATCTTTTCCAGTTTCAGCTTTTCTTCAGAACCAATGTTCACTTGCTGCATATTGAGAGGCTAGGCGAAATCCTGCAACTCAATTGAAGGACCAGAAACTGCGTGTTTCCCTTCAAATTGAGGGATTGTAATATTCCTTTGATTTTCTCATTCTCTTCAACTATTATATTTCTTCAATTGAAAATATCCATCATCTGCGCATCCCATGTTGGCGAATCGTGCTCTACCTCTGGTTTTGTAGTGTCAAATATGACCTCCAGAATGCCCTGCAGCGCTTTTCCCAAACAATCGAACCCACATTCAAAGTTGAAGGTTAAAATTAAACATTATGTCAGTGTATCCCATTCATTGGTTCCTTGGCGTAGCTCAGTTTCCAAGTACCAATCCATAGGTACCTTCCCCAAAGTATGGATGAACATGTGCACCCATTCTGGTCTCGGTTTTGCACCCTATACTTCAGTCCATTTAGTCAGATGTCTGCGTAGATTACCTTTTGCAGAATAGGGCTCTTCCATTTTAGTAGTTGGACACTCAAATTACAGTCTCATCATCTAGGTTCATTCTTCCCAGTTACCCAAGTTTCCTTTATGTGTCTCCCACCAACGTGTTGGGGTAGAGTGCAATATGATATCAAGTGCATGGAATCTTTGTGCATCTAGAACATTCCTTTAAATTTCTCCTAAGAACATGTTAACGTTACTTAACCCATCATAATACAACAATTCTCGTACCTCTGATGATATTCAACGAAGAGCTCTGGTCACTCAATTGCAGCGCAGTGTAGATACTTCATGTAGCCAATTCTATCAGTTTGTAATATTCCTAAATTAGCACACAACTAATTGGAATATTATTTTTTTATTTTTCTCTTAGTTATAGGAATAAGAGGGTATGGAGACCCATAAATATCCTTAGTAGGAATAAATACACTCCTAATGTGGAAGTAGGTCATCTAAAAGTTTGATTGAATACCCTTATGCCTGAAAAGGGGTTGGAGCATGAAGACTGGTTCAACCTTGACCAAATCAAATAGCGCTGGTATGGAAGGAGTGGAATTCATTGAGGGATAGCACAATTTTGGAGGGATATTCCATGCATGGAAGTAGTGGCTTTAATGAGTGGGGCTCAAGGGGAGGAATCTCACCAGGAATATAAGGAAATGGATGGCAGCCATTGTGGGGATGATTGGATTATTATTTTGTTAATGGTATGTTTAGACTTGTTGCTCTCTTCAGTTGTTTAGCTAAGATTGCAGCATTGTTCAGCATAGGGTGTTCTCATGCGGGAATCCCTCCTCTTTCCTTGAGAAGCCTCTAGGAATAGTATTTCACTATATTTCCACATTTAGGCATCAAGCCAAGCTTCAACTTTCTTCAACAGCGCAGTTTCTACTTAGAGTTGTGTTGTTTTGCAGCGTGCAACAGTGGAGGTTTGAATTGGGTGTTTTATAAGCTATTTTTGAAGTGGAGGAAGGTTTCCTTCAATTTGGAAGCTAGTAAAGAAGCCCCTTGGTATTTATTTACATATTTGGCACCATTCCAAGTATTATTTATCCCCTACAATGCAATTTCAGTCCATATTTTCATTATTTTAGGGAGGAGTTGCAGGGGTGGTTGCAGTGTCTAATTTGGGAGGTGATTTCTTCAGTATAGGGGCCATCCTTTCATCCGAAGGATCTATTGGAGAAGATTTATAGGATTCTACATCAGCTTCAGTCATATCTTCTCATTTCTATTTTTGTACCATACCTTCAGCCCTAGGTTTGCAGCTTACATTGGCACATTGTGTGCATTTTATGGAAACACTCTTGGGTTATCTTGGAAAGGTGATATAGGACCTAGATATATTTTTATAACATATATTGAGGCATATATCATTATATTTGTATCATTGTATGATCTCCAGTTGTAGTTATGCATGTTATGACTGCGCTGTAGCAGCTCTCTAGCATTTTGTATTGTAGCAGCATCTCTCTTTTGGGAGGTTTTCTTTATGGGAGGCTTGCTTCCTCATTTCATGTGACTTATGCCTCACTATTTTGCACTGATTTATTATTCTTATAATTTTATGGCTCCATATTGGTCTCCATTGTTGATGTGTTTATTTACCTTGCTATTTCCAGTTTTATGCACTATATTCCTGCTTTTCCCATTTGGGAATATTACAGTGGTGTCAGAGAATAATCTTGGCTTAGCCTATGGATCTCAGCCATTATGCTATCAAGAGAATAAGAAGAAGGAGAAAGAGATCATAATTATGGAAGGAATGTTTTTTATCTCATCTCTTTTAAGATCTAAGAGGGACCTCACCAAGGAGGCCAAGCAAAGAGAAGTGGAGAAAAGCAATGAAACCACACTAGGGTTTCAAGATGAGGAAGGACCATGCAATTCCTATCAACAGAAGAGAAAACCGGTATTGCATAGAGCTCCAAAGAAATACATTGTTCCCTTTCCTTTTGAAGAATAAGAAAAAAGGCATGGTGATGGAGGACACTTAGATCATGAGATTATAAGTGAGTATCTTGCAGAATACAAATCTCAATCAAGAGCTTTCAAGGAGGATCTAACTCTCCCTTAGTTCATTCAACTCAAAGAAGAAATAATAAGTTGTAGCAATAGAAGAAGGAAGAAAAATAGATTTCTAATGTCTACATTTGATGGGTCATCCACATGCACAACAAGGGCTTGGGGAATGAAGTTGGATGCATTCTTCCTACTACATCCAGTAGTAGAGATAGAAGATGCTGAGATTGTAGCATTGCACCTTGAGGATGAAGCAAACATTTGGTGGTTCAGCCATTTGAGTCATGGAAAAATGACTACATATGCATATTTTACTCAAAGGTTGATTAAGAAGTTTGATATGAAGAAATCAGAGGAGAAGAAACCCTCACCACCACTTGTTGTAGGAGTACTTGCATCAAGAGAAGGAACGCTTGCACCTTTGCAAGGTGGTCTTGATCTCTTGACATTTTATGTCCCACGCATTATTCAGGAGATGCATGAGGAGGAGGAGACTTATACCAGCGCTGGCGCAGCCATAGAGGAGCAGCCATCATCACCAATAGTTGGGGAAGTCCTCACACTAGTGGGAGGAACCCTTGTAGCAGTACAAGATGTTCCCAAGAAAAACCAAGGTATACAAATGTTTCCAATTTATTTTATTTCAACACATCTTATGGAAGGTTGTGGGGATATGCCATTGCATGACCTAGGGTCAAAAAACACTGCTGGTTTGGAGCAGCAGACTATCACTGTGTAGAGGACCCTTGACAGGATCAAGGAGGAGATATACATTCATCCTAGTATGTCATTAATGAGTTGCACACAACTCTTAGGGTTGGAGTGTAGATTTTTGGAGCATAGGATGAGCATTTTCCTAAACAATCCAATGCAGAACTATATGTTCAGCATTGAGCATGAGCATGAGACAGTAGATGCACCATCATGGATATCAGCAGCGCTATCATGGAGCGGCAGTGATGGGTTGGGGACCCAACCATTATTGGAGCATTCCAGTGACTATTCTACATGTATAGCAGGGGCTAGGCAGATGGTTGATGAGAGACATCTTATCTCCTATTATTATGATGGATCCTTCTTATTGAGCACTTCACAAATCAATGAGAATATTCTTCCTTCAGTATATTTGGACCGTTATGGGGTCAATTTTTTCATTGATGAGTGGTCTTCATTTGGAGATCTCTAGGAGGTTGCACTTCAACATCCAATGAAGTGTAGAGATAGTGATTTGGATTGGGAGGGTGGTATTCTCCATTGGAGGGATACCAATTTTGACCATGATGATAGACACTCACCATTGGTTGGATGGGTGATTTTGATGAGCAAGAGGCTAGAAAGCCACTTGCATATCTATGACACATGGAAGCACGAGGCAAGGCTGCGTTGGCTACACTTGAAAGATTTTTTTCAGCATGTGAAATATCCTACTTTGAAGGGTATGGTGTTGGTTTGGATTTGGCATGACACTTTAATCATAGGGCAGCAAGGAGTTTGGGTGCATTGTGATGATGTGGCATTCTTCATGTCAATCATCATGTTTTCACCTCATCGTTTGTATGATGGAGGTGTAAGGAGGTAGCAAGAGCTATTATTTCTTTGGCTACTCTTGGGATAGTATGGGCTGACTTTATCCCATACTTTGCATGATATTTTAAATGAAGAGTGTTGTAGAGGTAAATCCCCTCTACGGACAGAGGTGATCCCTACTAGCCCAGATCGGGTCTAGCAACAATTGTAACACGCTAAGGCGCAAGATCCTAATTACAATAAAACAACTTGCGAAGAAGGCCTACCTCAAGTCCAACACTATCGTTTGTAGAAGAGATGATGCTCCCGTTTCCTTGCCCCAACAGATCACAATCCTCTCACTTGCCACGATCGAACACCTGCACACACAAGAAACATGACAAACACAAGCGTAAAACCTGATATATGCAATTATGTATCAGTTAGAGAAGACACAACTCATGATCATAATGAAAAAAAAGAGTGGAACCATAACCAATAGTCTCTTATCATTAATTCATACAAAGGAAAATACAACCTGGCTCTGACGTTGAATTCTCCTTCGACGAGTCGCCAGCGGAATATGTCTCGGTAAAACTTGTCAAGGATGGGGACAAGCCTCTCTCTTCGATCGTCAATCTCCTTGCTATTGATTTGACACTATGAGGACTATTGCAGCATCTTTGGGCTATGAAGGCTCTTGGAGATTCTTGTAGACTATCTTACAAAGGGAAATGGCAAGCTTATATAGATGGTGGAAGAGGAGTTAGGATCCCTAAAATCATGGGATTGGCCCTATCCTCAAGGAAGCTTCCATGAGAGGTGGAAAACTACTTCCTCTACATGGAAATTCGAAGCCAACCTCCCAACTCAAATTAGAGACCAGTTTAGGAATTGGTTGGGGTCAATCTTCCGCCATTTATTTTTAAAAAACACCCTTTATTAAGCCTGGTGCGGGTGCGGCTCTGAGACAGAGTGCCAATTGGCACGCCCTCTTTGGAGGATTTTCCCCCTTGGCGCGAGGGCTGAACTGTGTACTCACACCAATGCAAAAAGGCTATTTTTAGGGTTTTTCACAAGGATTTGTCTTCAGGGAAATGAAATTACATGTCTAGGGGAATGCCATGAAAGTGTTTTCAAGTTATGTCACTGCTCACAGGTCACGGAAAGAGCCCTCCAATGTGTGGGATGGGGAATTGTAGGGACGGTGACAAATTGCTGTGTAACAGATGCCCCCTAAAGCATGAGGCACGAAAGAGAGAGAGGGGTGAAATGCTTTACGAGAACGTGTCCAACTGAAAACACCGTCGTCGAAAAACCTACGTAGAGAAGTACAAATGATATCTCAAATACATGATACATATGTGGTATGGGCGCAACCATCCATAACAGAGTATACAATAATCAGGATCCAAGGTATGGACGCAGCCATCCAAAAGGGATCGAAAAATAGACTCAGGTATGGTCGCAGCCATCCAGTAAATGAGTCATGTAACCAATCATAATAATCCACAAAATCATAGCCTGGATTCCAACAGAAAAAATCTAGGGTCTTGCACTCCATCTCGACCCAAACAAAGTACAAGTTCAAGCATGCGAATAAGTGACCTAGAGTCGAACATGCAAGAACATCGCCTGATTACCAGCCAATGATGAAAGTTGTTAACAGACGCAAGAGGTACCACCAATAATTTCAATGGCCCTCAAGGTACTATAGGTACAATCTACGGCATGTGAATCAGTGAGATCGCATCGAACACCCATAGAATCACTCGATCGGAGGCCAATGATGAAAACCTCACGTCGAATGCGAAGAACCTACCATTGAGGCATGCAAGCTCCAAGGTACCAGAAAGGAGTCTCTAGATCATCTTCCTGGATAATGAGCTGAAGTCGACAGGAAGTGACCTTGATCGAAGGTGGGCCATAGTGTTTCCCACATCATCGACACGAGACAGAGGAACATAAAGTTGTGAATCAGAATCAGATGAGAATCAGGGAAAGGTTGTAACTGCAGAGGTCAACTTCTCTTGAACATATCGGCGGCACGATAATGGATTTGGTAGAATTTGACATCAACAGATCAGAGGTCATGGTGACGAGGCAAAGAGCAGATGAGAGGTCAAAATGGATCACCCAAACCCACGGAGGCAAGTGGAAAACAAGATGAGATGTGCCCAACCTGACACGAATGCAGACAAGTGCCATTTTCAAGAGAGACATACTGCCGACATGACAATGATGTTGGTTCCATTTTCCCCGCCATTTCTGGCGAGTACCTCTTTATTTTTACACAAGCTTGAAGAGGATACCATATGCTTGCTATATAAATCCAACCTAGTACATTTAACGAGCCCTAGGAAGGCGGAACTCGAATATCGTCATTACGACTGAATCCAATGTCATCAGGGTTTAACGAGTCTGACAAAGGAATAACTCGGCGTATTTTCATGTTTAGAGAGTTTGAAAAGATAGTGGAAAAGTAAACTCCAACGGTCCCTTTTCATAAATAGTTCCTCAGACCCGAAAAGGTAGAAAACTATGTCTAAGGAAACCTCCTAGTCACGATAGACTAGGGTATTCCTTTTTCGTAAATAATCTATCCCAGCCCGTAAAAGGGGTAAACGTATACTGGGTGGATTTCGTTTCGTGGCCACTTTAATGAGATCGAAATGACAAGAGACTCGGCAATATTTTCATATTTAGAGAGTCAGAAAAGAGCTGAAAGATGACTCCTCCTAGAGGAACGAGTGGTATAAAGGGTAGCTACTAGTTCCGGTAATGGTGGAACTACTCATAACAAATAAAGGTCAAGAGGTTGGCTAACAAGACCACTCATCATAGCCGTTCCTCAGGAATGGGTAAAACAACCAAGTGAAGGCATATGATCGGCCAAGCAGATAGTGGCAATGGAGTGAGAAAACCAAGGCTCATCTGGCAAAAACAAGCTGATAAAATGGCAATCACAAGATGTAAAATGGGAATGGTTTCATTTTTACACAAGATTGAAATCAAGATAAACTATGCTTGACACCAGTTTCATTTTTACACTAGCTTGAAACAGAAAAAAAACTATGCTTGAAAAAGTAAGCATGCCCCCAGCATGGTGACTCAATTCGAGTACATGCCCCCCAAGCTTCAGTCCATGCACCTGAGTAAACAGATGGAGGGAGTGAAGGTTCAAGTTACGAGATCTAAGAAAGACTCAATTGGAATTTTACGAGATCTGATCAAAGACCCGAATTGAACAAGAACGTGTTTCATTATTTTAACGAGGTTGACACATTAAAAGAACTATCCTCAAAACACCTTGTTTCATGGTTTAAGGAGCTTGGCACAAGACAAGGAACTCTGCTCCGACCAACTTGTTTCATTTGTTAAGGAGCTTGACACAAGAAAAACGAACTCTGCTTCGACAACCTTGCTTCATTTTTAAGGAGCTTGACACAAGACAAAGAACTCTTCTCTGACCAGCTTGTTTCATTTTTTAAGGAGCTTGACACAAGAAAACGAACTATCCTCCGACCATCTTGTTTCATTTTTTAAGGAGCTTGACACAAGAAAATGAACTGTGCTCCGACCAGCTTCATCATAATTAACAAGAAGTCATGGCTTCTAAAAGTTCCACTCCTGATGGAAGGAAAACATCCTGGAAGTCAAGACCCAATGCCCCCAGCACCTGATGCACGACGGCATCATCACTGAGTACAGGCATGGGGTAGGTAGCCACATAGTTGACCTGCGATGGGGCAGATACAATGGGTGGATTAAAATCAGGAAGGGATGATGGCAGGCCAGCTGCCATATTAGGACCAAAGAACGAAAGCTGATCAATGGTCACGATCCGTCCTTCATGCGGAAAATAGACCACATGAAAAAGGGAGGAGATAAGCGCTCCCATGGCATAGGTGTAATCGCGCCCCAAAATTAGATTGAAATCCAAGGGGCCTGGAACAACCATCATGTCCATATGGACGGTTTTACCTCCCAAAGTAATAGGTAACCTTGGAAGGATCCCTAAGGGTTGACTCGTTCTTCTGTTAAACGCCAACAGATTCTGTGTAACAGGCACAAGAGGAGGCGAACCAAAAGCTTGCCAAGTAGTTGAAGACAGAATACTAACAGATGCGCCTTTGTCTATAATGGTGCTGGGTACAACCAGACCAAAGGCCTGTACCATTATCTCAAAAGGCACATAAGACGGAAGGCGATATCCTACAAATCGACTCCAGTCAAAGGAAGCGATCAAACTACTCAGAGGGGTTACCATTGAATCGATATGGTCTTCCCCTGGTGTTACGATCGAAGAAGAAGCATCCTCCATGACCTCCATCGCGGAGTCGAGAGGGGTATCCTTCAGGACCTCCATCATGAGAGGCGGAGGAGAAACTTCTTGAGGTATAGGGAAAGGAGAATCTTTCTCCAAGTCTGAAGAATCTGAAGAAACAAGAAGAACCTGAGGAGTATGGGATCCACTCTCCACAGAAAAGACCTGGTGCACCGTGGACAGGGCCAGCTCAACTGATCCCACAACCAATGGTTGGTCGGGAATGGATTCTTGAATTTGAATTTCTAGGGGAGCGAGGTAGACCAAGGATGACTCTTGACCAATCGTAGGATCAGCTGGTGGAGGACTCAAAGACAGTTTCTTATAACCAACTGGGAGGCATGGTGTAGAAACAACTAAGTTGTCCAAAACTCGCTTAGCTTCATCCATATATGGACAAAGGTGAATGGCATGGTGCCCTTCATACAACTTACAGGGATTGGCAAGCTTACCATGTTTCCTAAGAGCCTTACCAGCACTAGTTGAAGACGTGCCCCCAACCTGACTCCGAGAAGCCAAAGGCAACGGTGGGCGACCATTGGACCATAGTTCGAGCACCTTGGGAATGTTAGGGCAATCTCGAAGAATATGGTCTCTCGTGCACAACATGCAAGGGAACTTGACTTTCCATGGAGGGTTGGGAGGTTTATCAAGAGGATACTTCTTAGGTGCAATAGCCGCAGAGCTAGCCTCTCCTTTATCGGACTTCTTCTTCTTTTTCTTCTTCTTCTTCTTCTTAGCCACCTGGTTACTCGAATGCATACTTTCACCAGATGAAGTAGAAGAGGAGGACGCAGAAACAGGCGAAGAAGGGGAGAGGTCCACCTTGGAATCAACATGATGTTGTTCAGGTGGAGGAACTGATTGAACAGTAGCTGAGACATTCGGGACCACAGAGGTTGAAAACAACTAAACAGGCAACCCAACAGTTAACCCAGGAAGGGACAACGTTGCCATATAAGGAGCACCAACATTCCCAAAAGGAGGAAAAAGACCCGGATTCCCATCGGAGGGGATTCCTTGGTTGGTGTACTCCAGAAAATTTGCCATCAAAAAAGATCTTGAGAAAAACACCCTAAGGAAACTAAATTTAACCAGGGATATTCCATGGGCAGTTAATTTTTAAAACATTGAAACAAAACTCTACTGTTTCATCTTTTAAGAGTTGAGAAACAGGAAAAAGGTGACTCTATCTCTTTTAGTTTTGAAACAAGCGTGAAAGGACAAGCGCTTGATGATCTTTTGAAATTTAATCAGTCATAAAAGATCGAAATGACTGCTCAGGAATTCTAGGCAAAGGGTGTATCAAATAACCGTGAACTGCAATATACACCTTGGTTTCAAAATGAAAGAGAAATCAACCAAGGACTTAATGTACATGCAGGCAATCTCCCCGAATGTTGTGTCTGGTGTATCATAGGTATAAGGCGGCAGACTCGGCTTCCTACGGATAAATTATAGCAACCTAGTGGGGTCTCCCTTTACATACGCGACGGTACGAGGAGCACAAGTCCGTACTAGTGTTGTCTAAAGCCAAGAGGCAAACAAAAGCTACTAGGTTTAATGATGCCGGAACACGTCTCTAACCTAGACCTCTAAATGTTTCATTAATGTTTCAATGTTGCCTTAGTGTGAATTGAATAAATTTTATGGTTGATCTTCAATTATGTTTCAGTTTCAAGGCCCTACCGCATGTCATCTGACAATCTCCTATATGCAGCTATATGAGAAAAGAAAATTTTCAATTCGATGAATTCTATCTAGCTAAGGGAAGAGATTCAAACAATGATGCAAAAAACAACAACACTGAAAACGAAACTTTTCCAAACTATATTACTTTCACTATCCAAAAGTATTCTAAAACATTCAACGATGTGAATGATGCAATGTAATCTATGCAAAATCCCTTTTTCGAAAACTATGCAATTGTAATATATGCACAATTTCCTTTTTCTTTTCAAATAATAAGAATGCACTCAATGCATTTTTCGATGAAATGAGAATCTACTTAATACATGCTTTTAATGAAATAGAATTCACTCAATGCGATTTTTAGCTTTCAATCATTAAACAATTTGATCTAAGTTCAATGATAAATCTCAAAAATACATTTCAATGCAATGTGATCTAATGCATTTTAACGAAAAGAAAACTTTGAGACGAAAACTAAATGAACGCAAATCTATTTAATGAAAGGATGAAGGCAAAAGGGATGCAAACACTAAGAATGCACTCGTTGTTTCAAAACACTTTGTAACAAAATTCCTTAAAGTTGACAAGACATATGAGGTCAAACACAAAGAGGACTTCCAAAGTATGAGATCAAAACAAGGCATTCATTCTCTTTCACATCAAACAATCATGGAAATAAGACATTCCAAACAATGAGAAATGTAATCTATGCTCATACAGTGAAAAGACCAAAAGGGAAAGACACACTGATGAAGGATTTAGGGAAAAAATCTCAATTTTCACACACCCTAAAATTGGCACGACTTTATCATTGAAAACTAGCGCCAACTGGCGCGAGTTTCTCACTGAAAACTAGCGCCAATGGCTAATTAGCACGAGTTTCTAACTAAAAAAAAGCGCCAACGCCTGAAAATGAAAAAAACAAAGAATTTCTCCCAACCAAGACCAGACTCACCACTTCAAGCAGAATCTCCAAGACTCAAATGAACCATGTAATCTAGTCTCAAAGTGAGACAAAGCGAAATTCGAATGAAGAAGAAGCCAATCACTCAAATAATGCAATAAAATGATAAACAAGCACTAAAAATATGCAGAGAAGCGATCACAAGGTTGACTGAACAGATAGAAACCAAAAACTCCCACGGGAGGCTCGACACACAATAGCACCTAGATGCCCTAGGGCCAGAATGTAAAATCGATAGAAGAGGGCAAAAAACCAAAGGAAGAAGGTCATAGTCAATCAAAAAAGGCCCCAGAACACTCACACAGTCGAAAAAATAAGACCAAACACCCATATCACTCTCAGAAGGCTCAAAACCCAGTAAACCCTAGCACCTTACAGGATTGGCGCGACTGTAAGGCTGAAACTAGTGCCATAATGGAATTGGCGTGAGTAATACACTTAAAACATGTGCCAGTGGGCGCAACTGTCACACTAAAAACCACGCCAACCGAGTTTACTAAGGAAAAATAAAAAATAAGCAATCCAAGAAGCAGACCAGTGATGGTGGAGCTTAAACAAAAATCCAAACTCATGAAAAGAGCTAGCCAAAAGAGTTGATCAAGCAAGCAAAGTCAAGAATCGACCGAAAGACAAGACAATACTCCAAGTGTTCGGTTCATAAACTAGACCGGAGATTGACTAAAGTAGCATTGATCTACTTCGCTAATGCAGAGCAAGAGAGTTTCGAAGGCTATCTGGCTAACTTCAGGCTCTGTCTATAGTTTATAAATCAAACAACAAGCTAACTCCCCAGCGGAGTCGCCAATTTGTTGTAGAGGTAAATCCCCGCTGCAAACAGAGGCAATCCTTACTAGCCCAGATCGGGTCTAGCAACAATCGTAACACGCTAAGGTGCAAGTTCCTAATTACAATAAACCAACTTGCGAAGAAGGCCTACCTCAAGTCCAATGCTGTCGTTTGTAGAAGAGATGATGCTCCCATTTCCTTGCCCCAGTAGATCACAATCCTCTCGCTCGCCGCGATCGAACACCTGCACATACAAGAAACATGACAAAAACAAGCGTAAAACTTGATATATGCAATTATGTATCAGTCAAAGAAGACACAACTCATGATCATAATGAACAATACGAGTGGAACCATAACCAATAGTCGCTTATCATTAATTCATACAAAGGAAAATACAACCTGGCTCTGACGTTGAACCTTCCTTCGGCGGGTCGTCAGCGGAATACGTCTCGATAAAGCTTGTCGGGAATGGGGACAAGCCTCTCTCTTCAATCGTTACTCTCCTTGCTATTGATTTGACACTATGAGGACTATTGCAGCATTATTTAGGCTATGAAGGCTCTTGGAGATTCTTTGGGCTATGAAGGCTCTTGGAGATTCTTGGAGACTATGAAGGCTCTTGGAGATTCTTGGAGACTAGCTTGCAAAGGGAAATGGCAAGATTATATAGATGGTGGAAGAGGAGTTGGGATCCCTACAATCATGGGATTGGCCCTATCCTCAAGGAAGCTTCCATGAGAGGTGGAAAACTACTTCCTCTACATGGAAATCTAGAGCCAAACGTCCCAACTCAATTTAGAGACCAGTTCAAGAGTTGGTTGGAGTCAATATTCTGCCATTTATTTTTAAAAAACACCCTTTATTAAGCCTGGAGTGAGTGTGAATCTGAGACAGAGTGCCAATTGGCGTGCCCTCTTTGGAGTATTTCCCCCATTGGCGCGGGTATAACACTGGCTAGTCACGCCAAGGATGAAAAGGCTATTTTTAGGGTTTTTCACAAGGAGATGTCTTCAGGGGAATGAAAGTCCATGTTCAGGGGAATGCCATAAAAGTGTTTTCAGGTCATGTCACTGCTCACAGAATAATCCCTCCAATGTGTGGTATGGATAATTGCAGGGACGGTGAAAAATTGTTGTGTAACAAAGAGGATGGCACAATCTGGGTGCAAAGGGGCTACCCTTCAGCATTAGAGGATAAGGAGGTGCTTCCACTTAGGATGGAGTCTCCCACATATAGCAGCATGATAGTGGATGGCTTTGGCATGTGGCATGTCAAAGAATGGATTCATGAGGTGACAAGAGCCTTATCACAAAGGCCAACAACGATGTCACTTGGGAGCATGTATCTATTGATGGAGTGTTCCAAGGGGAGTATGCATCCATTCATTTTTTAGACCATTATGATGAGAATCTCATGGGAGGGCTCATCCATGGACCTCATTTTCAACCTACTCACAATGCATGGTAAGAATTGTGTTTTTGTACTTATTAATCATTTCACAAAGTATTTGGATTCTCTTGCCATCTATACATAGTGCATTGCCCCACAAGAGGGCAAGATTATATTTGGGCTTCATGGTCATTCTAGGAACAACATGTATGATGGAGATAGCCATTTGTTTTATGTATTTGGGAAAATGTTGTGATATTCTTGTTATGCTTAGCTGATATATAATTCCATTTACTACTTCCTAGTAGATGAGAAAACATGCATAGCTAGAAATTTGTTGGGAGACAATTTGCCACATGATGTTCTAAAATAGCAGCTAGTAAAATTGCGCTATATCCACTAGAGAAACCATTGGTACCATCTAGAATTACATATAACACTCAGTATCTTTCTGATTTGGATGCCATATGGTGATGATGTGCTGTTCACTTTGTATGGGATGGTTTGGGCTTCAAGGTTCATGATACTAGAGAAGGGGTCTTCGAAGATCCAGTTGTCCTTTTGTCTCTTAAGGGCAACATTATTAAAGCCCAAATTCAGCAGCAACTCTACACTTTCCATAAGTGGAGAGAGAGACAGCATGGGGTAGGCCATTTGTTCTATCATGTTTAGATATGTGGCCCACCTACATTGCAGGAGCCAAAGGTGGAAGACCTTTTTTATGTGTTACCATTTTGGAGGGTGACTCACATTTTGTAGATGATAGCTCGAGTTTTGGAGCTTCACATGGGAATGAAGTGTTATAGGTCAATTTGGGCACCATTCCCAATGACCTGGTTAACTGGGCATCATCTCCAGGACCAATGATCAAGGGTCTATCATTCCCTATCATTTCAGTTGTTACATGCCCTAAGACAAGAAACAAGACAAATTAAGCAAGACTTTCATCAAGCAAAGGTTTCCATGGTTTGAAGCTTATTATATAGCATATGAGAGCTCACCAACATAGGCTCTAGGGGGCCTAAGTGTGTTGCATATGTAGGTAGCCCCATGCAAGGTTGCTCTTCAAAGCACTTCCCGACATTTACAAGTGCGTTGGTCACATTGGGAGTGAAATTCTCAATGTTCCGGAATCTCCACTTGGCCAGTGCCTTCTAGAAACTACATGTGTCAAGCTTCAGATCCAAGTGTCCATTTGACATCTACATGAATGGAAACATGTCTTTCCTACTTTTGGAAATTTATTTATTGCAAAACAACCTACAGTTCATCTATAAATTGAACACAGATCTAAGTGTTTGGAAGGAAGAATTTGAGTAGAGAAATGCTGGAGGATTTTCAATTGAGAGCTAGATTTGTGAAGCTGCTGCTAGAGATATTTATACTGTGATGAGGCTTGGGAATGATGCTAGAAGGTCACTTCAAATCAGTCACTAGGTTGTAACCTCTCCTTCTATCATCAATAAAGAGTACTACTTATTTTTCCCTATATGCATCTGTATTGGCTTTGATTTTCCATATTGTTAGATCTTGGTTGATGTATGTGGTTTATGCTTTACTGATTTAGCTAACTAGATTGAATAGATATCTATATTATTGCATCTTTTGTTGTTTCAGTGTTCTTTCTTGCAGGAAGCATTCAGCTCACAAACTGCTTGAATTTGAAGCTGCAACAGAAGTGACAGAAGGAGCCATTTGGAAGCGACTGAACAAGTAAGCCTCCAATCCTCTCTGTATATCTATTATGAGTTAGGAGAAATAGTTGTATATTCTTTCACCTGTTGTTATAGACTAGCAGCTATCTAGGAAAGCATGATTTATCCGTAATTCACAATTCTGGCCCAACAAATTGGCGACCCCACTGGATATCATTTCTCTTAGTTCTAGGTGTTTTAGCCTCTGATTTTCTTTTTTATCCACCTAGTAGCTGTTACACATAAATATTAACCTTTTTCAGAGCCTAATTTGCAAAGACAGTGAGTTAAACAGTAGCATTTTTCTTTGTTTACTACGCCCAACGCACCCTTAGACTAGACATAGTGCTTTGCAGAGCACTGTCTCCCTTCCTAGCCTGCGTTGCAGAGAACTGTCTCCCCTTGGAGACTGCGTTGACTCCTGAAAGTGACCAAATTCCCTTGAATTTAACTTTGCAACTTGCTTTAGTTTTGTTTACTGTTGTGTTCTGAAAATTTTGATGCTCAATTGACCAGTGAATCTATATACTTCTTCCTCCTTTGGCTGAAAATTTGTTCAATTTTTGTTTAGAAAAGTTTTTCTTTATCATTGACAAGTTGATTTCAAAGTATTTTTTATGGTCACATTAAGAATCATTTGCTTTCACAATAGGAAATTGTCATAAAATCTTCATTTCCTTAATAGGAGAAATTGTTGTTGAAATCCTCGTTTTTCCTTCAAAAGAGAAATTTTTGTTGGTATTCTTCGTTTCTTGAAAGTAAAAATCATTTGAATTATTGATTTAGTGAACCTAGTTTCTTTTGTGCATTCATAACATTAAGGAACTGAAAATAAAAACTTGCATTTGCATGTAGGATTGTGTGTGTTTTGCAAAAAGGAACATTAGGAAATCTGCATTTAGTTTTTGATTCATTGATTTGTTTTTTTTCATTGATTTGTTTGCTCACGGACTATTTTCTCTCTTCCCTTAGTAGCTAGGTTCTTAATTGAAAAAGCTAAAAGTGAAAGTTTGTTTATCATTCTTAGCTTGCATTTTAGGAATTTCATATACATCATCGCGATGGACCTGAAAGGCAAATTGTTAAGCAAGATTAACATAAAATGAATCTCAATTTACTTAACAACGCATTGGAGCCATAACGATAACATTTATAAGGTCTAGGCTAGAGATGTGTTCTGGCGTCGTAAAACATAGCAATTATCATTAACTTGTCTACTATACATTCCGAATGTGATACATCACTCCAAGTACGTAAGTATATCGTAGCTCATCCATGTACTTTCACATATATCGGTCGGTGTTACAGTACAATAAGTATAAAGGGGTGCTCTCACTGTGTGGTTTCGCATCAGGCAACGCTAATATAGACTTGGGCCTCCACGTACCTTCAGGTATATTTGGGAGGACAAATTTTAGGTGCTATCCATACATAGTGAACCGAGTCGGCCGCCTTGAAATTGTGATACACCGAACACAGAATTTGGGGAGATTACCTGCCTGTACTTCTTGGTTCGCCAGGAGGTATTCTGCAGTTCACAGTTTCTTGGTAAAAAATTTTGCCTAGCATTACCCTCTTTTGTTTTTTTTGTTTTTTGGATAAAATAAATCAGTAATCATGGAAGAAAAAAATCCTATCCCCCGTTGTTCGTGTAGATTAGCTTTAAAACCACATTTACCACCGGAAGTTACTTATGGTAGGCGAAGGCAATCATGATCTGCGAATCAAGTATAATTCGTACCTCTGGCGAAACATCATCTTTTAAACCAGAGTTACCTCAAATTGTTTCCACACATCTCGGTTTGTTTACTGTTGTCGAAACAGAGTCTTCACAGCCACCCGTGGTCATGATCCATTCAATCATTGAGACCATAACTCCTGGACCCGACGTTGTTCAATCACAAATTGATCCATATCCTATCTCTTCTTTTCCAGAAAATTTGAATCCTGAAGTCGAACAAGCGGTATTTGTTCTTACCTTAGTCACCCCAAAAATTTCTGTAGCCATTGAAACTCCTATATCACACAATCAACCATCTGAAATATATTTTGGGCCTGACGGTGAAGTTCTTCCTCCTGTTTTAATTACGATTGAAGAAATCCCACAAGACAATACTCCTTTAACTCCAACCCATTTTGGGGTGGACCTTTACCTGTACCATTATTTTCCTCAATCATTTCCATCTGCTTTTGTTGATCCTATTACCATTCAATCTCTCATCGATTTTCGAGGGTATACATTTGGTCACACAACCATGTCTGAACCAAAATCTTCGGTTGGGTCTACTGTTCCAATTACATCAGCTCCTACCCTCGCTACTTTTTCGATGTTCACAACCTCACCAGAGTCATATTTGCACGGTGGCCCTTCGGTCCCAAAAGGTTACAAATCATTATCTCGCACTTTATCTGGTACATCTTCAAGACCATGGTCTTTACCAATGCTATCATCTAGTGTTTTAACTAGTAATCCTATTGTTAGTATTGAACGACTTGATTCATTACATACATCATCAGGGCAATATCAAGTCGGTCCTTTTGGGTTAATTCCTTTAAGTACCATATCAACTGGACTCCCAGCGTTTGGAGAAAATTATTTTTCATCTTATTATCCTCCTTATGCTGGGGGGAAACCTTTGGTCACCCAATATGACAGTACTCAGTCACTTTTTGGTCAAAATAATGTTGACATGAATGTTTTTCAATGGCAGCCCACTCTGCCTATCCAACCACAAACTGTTGTACACTCGTTTCAACTGATTCAACCTGTTACACCCACTTCATTACCACTTGTCAATACATCTATACCCCTGTTACAGAATCAAAATATTGTACATCAACCTTATCAGGCAGGTTCTTCGACTCAATATCATCAAATGTTGGGTCCACAAACTCAAAATCCTTTGGTTAATTTACAACAACCTGTATCAGGGATCATTTATTCACAAGTTGGTGTACCATTTTATGGGATGTCAAAAATGCAACCTGGTTATACATATCAACTGAATCCAACTTACACTAATTTGGGTTATAACAGTGGTGGACAGACCCCTTGGTAGCCACAAGCACAAATGCCTCAAACTTCATTTCAACAAGTATCATATCCAAGTTTTGGTCAACAGAATTCTCAAGCATTTGCTATGAAAAAAAACCCCTATCTGGGTTACCAGCAACAAATTCCATATGCTGGTGCTCAAAAACTTGTTGCCCAGGCAATTCCATCTTACCCTGGTTATGCTCAACCTAACCTTAATAGATAGTTGCCTTTTGTTGCAACCTTGGAATTACTAGATTTAAACCAGTTAACCAATGATCCTATCAATTATGCTCTTTGGTGGCCGGTGATACCTCATAAATTACCCTCCGGCATTCCTAAATTCAATGGAAACCCTAGAGAAGATCCATCGACTCATGTCATGACTTATCATTTATGGTGTTCATCAAATTCCTTGAATGATGATTCTGTTCGACTACGTCTTTTCCAGCATACGCTCATAGGTCCGGCTACTAAATGGTACATTGAGTTACCTATAGCTTCTTTCGACAATTTCACTACTTTAGCTACTATCTTTTTAACCCATTTCTAGTTACCGATCAAATACGAAACTGGAATAGAACTCTTGACCAACTTCAAATAGACTAATGCTACTCACATTTCTGATCATATTCATGAGTGGCGTCGCCATCGACAAATGGTTAAGACATTTTTTCCCGATCAGATTCTTGCTGAATGGTTCATAAAGTCCCTGTTACCATCTATAACTGAGGATGTGGCTAAAGGTGGCGTTGTCACAGAAGAGCAAGTTATCGCTCGTGCTCAATATTTAGACTTGATTTACACTCGGTCTGGCATGCTCTATGAAAAAATCCCTAATGTGCCGCAATCTAATTTCAATATTCCTCCTCAAATAAAGGACTCTCATGCCGGAGATGGCTTGATAGGAACTAAAAACACACACCCCACACTACTGCATCTGATCCTGCTCCTACTTCCGAAATTAATGCCATGTCATTTGACAAAGGAAAAAGTGACAAGCAATCAGGAGGTAAGAAAAAGGAGAAATCAAAGAAAAAGAAAACTGCTAACCCACAGGAAAGATCATCTGATCAATCTTCTAGACCACGGAAACCTCATTATCCATGCATAATCTGTAACGAGGAACACTTTTTTAGGGATTTTCCTCACTGTGCTGAAGTCTCAAAAATCATCAAGACTTCTCATGCATCAACTGTGTTGACAGACCCATTTCCAAATCCAAACACAAATTTGGTTGCTACTACGGATCCAGCTCCTAGTTCCCAAGTGTTAATGTTATCCACCACAAAACCTTCACAAGATATTTTGGTGTCGATGCGGAATAAATACTATGGTAGTCCGACCACTGATCAACCTACTACCTCGACAACAAATCCATCTAATGAATCAGTACCACCTACTGTTATTCCTGAATTAACAATTAAACCACCGAAGGGATTAATTCATAAATAGACATATAATCCTCGAGCAAGAGCTGCACAAAATTATAATATAGTTGAAGATTTGGCTCAATCCCCTTTAGCTATGTCTTCTCTTGAGGTATTACAAAATTGTCCCTCCTGCAAGCAGGCTTTATTGTTGGCCATTGGTGGAATTGATCCGACTGATTCTAATCTTTCCGTCTTTAATCATACGAGCTATGTTCCTCAATTACCAGCAGAATTGGCATTCTCCATACAAATAAAGGTTCTCAATCACCTTGTTCATCGCACTATTATTTATGAGGGAGCATCTACGTGCATTATGTCTCTAAACTGTTGGAATTGACTTGGCTCGCCATGATTATCGCAATCATCAACGACGTTGAAGGATTTTGATGGAATAACATATAAACCTTGTGGTATCAAGTTGAATTGGGGGGGGAAACAGTAAGTATTGATGTCGAGGTTGTTGATGGACCCTTTTACTATAATATATTACTCGAAAGACCATGGGTATATGCAATGACTGCCATTGTTTCTACATACTTTAGAATGATTTCCTTTCCACATAAAGGTACAATCACAGTCATCAATCAATTATCCTTTTTTGCCTCCGCTTCGCAGGTAACTGGAAGCGTTCTGTTTATTCACTTACCCCAACTAGAAAATCAGAACATTGGTGTAGGACTCTTAAAGGATTCCACTCTTATGGGAACCTTTGCATTACCGCCGCCTGCGATGTCGGTAGAAATTGCAAACATAGAGACCTGCTACATGATCTCTTCCACTCTATCTGGCTTAAGGGAGAGTATGGGTGATTCTAATATTTCTATGTTGGATGATGTTTTACCGCCCAACCCTATTGAGATGGCATAGAAATCAATCTATTTTGCTTGGGCGGAAAATCTTAAATCAACGTCACCAAGTGTTTGGATTGATTGTTCATTAGATTTTGTACTCCATCTGATCCATTTTCCTCAAATTTTTTGACAGATGAAAATATTTTGGAAGCTATGATGTCAGAAGGAGAATCATGGGAATATTATCATCATTATTCCCATATTCCTGATTATGAAGAAAATAATCTCAGTGAACTATATCACCCATCCATCAAAACTTTCTTTTCAAATTCTTTACCAATTAATGCAATTGACTCTGAGCGAAATTTATCTAATATCAAAGAAACGATTTCTATCATCGACCAAACCTAGCGTTGTAGAAAATATTCATGTTGGTGTATCTTGTTCGCCATCAGAACTTGATTTATATCGCTCTCTTTTTCGTGAATTTCGTGACGTATTTGCTTGGTCTTACGAGGAAATGCCAGACATAGATACTATTATATTTGAACACACTATTAATATGTATCCTAATGTCAAACCGGTGTGTCAACGGCTTCATCCTGTTCATCCAAAGAAAGCCACTTCCATCAAAGTAGAAGTTGAAAAACTTTTGCGTGCTAGTTTCATTTACCCTATTCCACTAACTGAGTGGGTTTCCAATATCGTTCCTGTTATGAAAAAAACAAGGAGCCATTAGAGTGTGCATCTATTATCGGGATGTCAATCAGGCTTGTCCAAAAGACAACTATCCTACTTCTTTTATCGACCAGATTATTGACGATTATACTAGATGCGAAATTTTTTCATTCATGGATGGATTTTCTGGCTACAATCAAATCAATATCCGCCCAGATGACAAACATAAGACAACATTCATCTATCCCTGGGGCACATTCACATATAGGAAACTTCCGTTTGGTTTAAAGAACACTGGGGAAAATTTTCAAAGAGCAATGGATTATGCTTTCAATGACATCAAGCACATTGTTCAACCATATCTAGATGATTTACCAGTGCATTCACGAAATCGAATTGATCACCCGATGCATTTGAGAGCCATTTTCTTACGCTGCTGACACTACAAGATACGCCTCAATCCACACAAATGTGTGTTTTGTGTTGGTTTTGGTCGATTTCTCGGATTCGTAGTCTCAAAAGAAGGAATTTGAATAGACCCACTAAAGGTACATACCATTCTTTATTTTCCTGCACCATCAAATTTACTTCAGATATAGAAACTTGAAGGAAAGGCTAAATTCCTGAGAATGTTCATTCCAAACTATGCCGAAATGGCTAAAGGATTTACTTGACTATTAAAAAAGGGAGTTCCCTTCCATTGGGACCAAGTTGTGCAAGCTTCTTTTGATGTTGTCAAGGACCATCTTGTCTGAGCGTCATTAATGTATCCTCCTAATTATCAAAATGATTATTTCCTATATATCGTTGGGGCTGAAACGACCATCGCTATGGTTTTGGTCCAAGTAGAAGATGGAATTGAACATCTGATCTATTATTTGAGTTGTAATATCAATGATACAGAAGTTAAGTACTCTTACATGGAAAAGCTTGCCTTGGCAGCTATTCAAGCTGTCCAAAGATTTCCCCATTATATCCTGCTCCGAAAAACAACAATAGTTTCGGATTGCAACCCCATGACTTACATCTTATCACGTCAATTGATGGGGGGAAAATATTCAAAATGGATTTTCATTTGTAGGAATTTGATTTGGAATTCATCAAATCCAAGTCAAAGAAATCTTTAGTTTTGGCTAAGCTTCTCTGTGACCTTCCCTCTGATAGTACTACTACTACGTTGGAACCATCTATTCCAGACGAGTCTCTGTTTCTGTTCAGATCATCTAATCCCTGGAATGGATATTTCATCATTTATCTCCAAACCCAAACTTTTCAACCTAATACCTCTCGCTCTGATTAGCGATGTATTCGATACCAAGCCAAAGATTATCTGATCGTCGACGATACACTTTATCGTCATGGTGTCGATACCATTTTAAGGAGGTGCCTCACTCATGAGGAGGACAAAAAAGTGTTAAATGATTGCCATGCTGGGGCTTGTGGTGGAAATTTATCTAGATATGCTACCATGCAGAAGATACTCTGTGCCGGTTACTTTTTGCCTACTATTTTTCGGGATTGCATCCTCACGGTCAGAAGCTGTCATGCATGCTAGATTTTTTATCGTAAAATCCGTAAACCACCAACGCCAATGCATCTTGTTGTCTCTGCTGGACCATTTACGAAATGGGGTATTGACTTCATGACCTGTAACCCTCCTTCGTCTGGGAGGCATGGTTATATTATTGTCGCAGTCGACAATTTTACCAAATGGGCCGAAGCGAGGCCTACATTCAACAACATAGGACAAACAGATGCATTTTTTTTCTTCAACCATGTTATTGCATGGTTTGGGGTCCCACAGGCTATAGTTACGGATCATGGAAAGCATTTTCGCAACCATATGTTGTCTAAATTGACTGCCAAGTTAGGATTGTCACATGATAATTCTACTTCCTTTTTATCCACAATCAAATGGACAAGTTGAGGATATTAACAAAATTCTTAAACGAATGCTTCAACAAATGATAGGAGTCTGTAAAAGGAACTGGCACTTGATCATGTACTACGCCTTGTGGGCGTATTGAACCTCGGTAAGAAACGCAACCGGATTTACTCCTTTTCAATTGGTGTATGGTCTGGAAGCTATCTTACCAATCCAATGTGAAATATCATCATTAAAAATCGTGATAGACTTGTTACCTAACACCTCAAAAGAAGAAGCGTGTCTCCTTAACCGCATCCATCTAGATGAAACGTGTCGTGAAGCCCAATTGTCCAATGAAGCACATAAGAGATGTACAAAGGCGCAATACAACAAAAATCTCCAGCCTCGCATCTACTCATAGGGTGACTTGGTCCTTCTTTATGATCAAGAAGCTGATGTTATAGGTACAGGGAAATTCAAACCATCATGGCATGGCCCCTATATTGTCAAAAGAGTTCTTTCTAAGAGTGCCTATGAGTTAGTTGATTACGATGGGATTCCATTGGCACAACCTAGAAATGGGTTGTATTTGAAACGTTACTATACTTAATCATGAGTATAGTAATTTTTTGTATTATATTGTGTTGATTTGCATTCACTATCTAATTTTTTTTTAGATTTTTCTTGACGTTAGTAATCCGCTTTACATTTCATCGCAGATGACTGAATCTTTGGAACCATTTGTTGGATATGCTGATGGTACTAGTCGTAGTACGCAGAATCTATCCTCTGCAGAGTGGGCCATTTTCACTCCAAACGGTGAGTTAGTGAGTTTTCAAGGGATTTGTATCAGTAGATCGATTAACAATATCGATGAGTATAGCGCATTTATCAAACTTCTCTCTGATTCCATTTCATTTGGTATTAACCGCATAATCATAAGGTTAGACTCATAACTTGTGGTATTACAACTTACGAGTATTTATATTGTTATAAATCCAACACTTCTTAGATTGGTCCTAAGAGTCCAACTTTTGGAGAGACATTTTGATTTCATTCAATATCAACATATTTTCAGAAATTTGAACACTTTAACTGATTCATTAGCTAATCAAGTTTTAGACAGACATTTGCGACATAGGTAAATAAAACTTTCACATTATTGAATAGGATTGCGCATTAAACATAGGAAAAACTCTAAAATCATATAGATAGATAGTTATAGGTTTTTTACAAAATTTGTGCCCAATACACATTGGTCATCTGACCTCAAAATGTATGCAAAATGTCACAAGTAAACTAGTGGTGCTTGTGTTAACATGTTATAGATCTAGCAATCCTATGGAGCAATCACATCCAATGGTTAGGAACCCCAATAGTGTGTCTTTGATTCGGCAATCTGAAATCTCGAAGGTCAAACCCTCTATGTGCTAATGAAGCTCAGCCAGAGTCTCAGGCATATCAAGGTCCTCAAGGACTGCTCTCCCGACAGCCCTCTCTGCTGGCACATCTACTTCGTGCTCTGGTTCCTCTACTGGTTGAACATGACCAATATCAGCATTACATCAAACATTTAGATTAGTCTTGGAAATAAATAAAAACACAAAAACATTGTATAAACCTTATCAAAATAAAAAAACATGGTCGAATAATTCTTACCTATTGCACCCCACTGAGCGCCTTTTGGTAATACTAGATCTGGATCTCCTCGGAAGTCGACGCCTGCATATGCATACTCATTGATGGCGACAATCTGTCACTGGAACTAGGCAAAGAATGCAGTCTAGAACACAATGGTCGATTGGCCTGCATGTCGACCCATGAGTTCTACCCATCTCTGCATTCAAGGATCTCTAGGACTAGATATATCCAATGTTACATGTTGTGGCTGCATCAATGGAATCTGTTCCAAAGCGAAGGAGATAAGGATTCAACCATAACTGAAATTTTTCTTCCTTCCTCCCTTTGCTTTATTCAGTTGTTCCTTTATCTGAGATAGAACAGCTTCAGACCAGTTAAATATTGTTGGCTCTAAGCACTCTAGCACATATTTCATATACGATCGGTTCGCTACATGTAGTGTAATGGTGCCAGCAAGTTTAGCGATCGTGAAAAGGATGGTTCTCAAAGGAAAATCTTTGACATCCCAGATGTTTGTTTTTCCATATTTTCTAGGTTTTGACCCTGGATAGCAATACTTCATAACATAATCCCTCACTATCTCTCCTCCAACGGTAGACCCTGTGAGAGAAATGGGCAAACCTCTCCTCGACAAACCTGTGAGAAAATACACGTCCTCAACTGTTATGGGAACCGCTTTGTTCTTAATGTCAAATGCCTCTATCATCAGATCCCATGCTCGAACTAAGAACTCCAAGAGTTCTATTTGTTGCCTCATTCTCGACAATTTGAAGTACTTAATTAGTCCACAATCTCTTAAGGCTCTTACAGTACCTGGATCATTCAAGGAAATCATATATTTCTCTTCATGTTCTCTTTCCCTCCATGTAATCGTCATTATAATCCGATGGAAACTTGAAAATAAACCATAAGATCCATTAGATTCCAATCATTGAAAAAAATTAGGCAAATTTTGGACACAGCATGAAAACCAAAAACTTGAACTATGCCCAACGCACTCACTGGGCCGAGACAGTGCATTGCACATGCAGTTACCCTTCACTGTACCTGCTATGCAATGTAGGTTTCAACATTTAGCGGTGTGTTGCCCTCATTTTGGGCATAATTTACCCTAGGGGCCTCAAAACCCTAAAAATTTGCAAAGAATGGAAATGAAATGAATACTGAAAGAAAGAGGAGGTTCATGGCACTAACTTGGATCAAACGGCAACGAAATCCGTCCACAGAAACGACCGCAATCAACCACTGAAGTTCATGGGAAAAATCAGGTTCAAAGCTCCAAAATGCAAATGGTAACTATGGAATGGTAAAAATGAATAGTGAAACTACTTTTAATAGTCATTTAATTGTTTTCAAGTTAAATTTATTTCTATGACTATATTTTTATTATGTTTTTATCATAAAACATGTATTTTTAATCCATTTGATGTTGTTTTGAACAAGAAATACAACTGATGAATAGATTGGTCGTGCAGATTTATTCAAGGAATGACTTGACCACAAAGCATACTTTTTATCCTTATTTTTTGAGCTTTGTTAAAAACGAAAAAGGATTTGAAGCGCACTTTCATCTCTTTTTCGAGCTTCGATAACAACAAAAAAAGGAACCCCTAGAGTCTTCTTTCGGCTCTTTTTAGACTCAATAATATGAAAATATCGCCGAGCACTTGTCTTTTCGAGCTTGTTAAAGTAAATGAATTGATATCTACTCAGTATAAGTTTAACCCTTTTTCCAGACTGAGATGGATTATTTACGAAAAAGGAATACCTTGGTTAAACGTGACCAAAGAGGTTCTCTCAGATATTATTTTACACTTTTTTGAATCTGAGTGAAAAATTTATGAAAAAGTACTTTATGGAGTTCTCTTTCGTCCTCTTTTTCAAACTCTCTAAATATGAAAAAGGATCGGGCTATCACTGTCGTTAAGCTCGTTAAAACATAAAATAGTGACGGTATTGTCAATCATGGTAAGGATCGAGTTTCATTCATCGCTAGACTCGTTAAATTATTAAATAGCGATACATTATTCGCCCGAAGGGTTGAATTATAGAGCAAGAAAATGTTGTCCTCATCAAGCTTGTTAAAAAATAAAGAGGTACTGGTCGAAAAATGACCAAGGAAAATTTGGGAAAAGTAAGAAAAGTTTCTTTTTGGTAGCAAGTCACTCTTGAACATGACACTTCTTTCACTCCATGTCCGTGACTATTTGGATTGGGTAATCATCTTGATGGTTCATTCACACTTATGGTTCATCATACCTTCACTTTGATTTTGGGTCAATGCTGCCAACTCATCACAATGTCACCGATATGTTCAAGAGAGGTCATCCAGTGATTAAAAACTCATCCTTCTACAATACTCATAAACCTTCATTTTCATGACTTTCATCCCTAAAAATTGCTATATCAAGTCATACCCTTCTCTCTGAAATCAGTAGCTCCTGTTTTTCATTAAGGTGACTTCCTGTCAACGAAAAATCAATATCTAGGAAGTTCACCTAGAAACATCAGATTCCAGTACCATGAGGCTTGTTACAGCATCGACAAGATCCTCGCTTCCGGACCTTTGACTGAAATATTTTTTTTGGCATTCGACATCAAATCATCTATTCATGCCTTACGAAATGTAGTGCAGTACCTTGAGGGCCATTGACATTAATGTTGGTTCTCTCACGTTTGTTAACAACTCACATCATTGGCTGGTAATCAAACGATGTCTTTCCATGTTCAACAACAAATCATATATTCGCATGGCTAGACTTGTACCGGAATGATCGAGTGAACGAGATAAGAAGACCCCAGATCTAGTTTCATCCATCTGATCTGTGATTTCAAGATTTTTGTACACATCATATGTACAGTGACCTTACATACAAATTGTCATCCAAACATGGGCCTATATCTGTAGGCATGTCTGCATCTGGGAAACATTCCAATGTAGATGACTTTCTAAATTATGTACATGTTATTAGATTGTTTTATGTTCTAAACATGAGAATGCCTACCCTCTGCAATTATGATCCAAAGAGGATATATCATGGTGTAATGTATTGTAAGATTGATGCGGGTGACCACTCCGCTTCGTTTCCAGACTCATCACAGTGTAAATCATCTCAATCAAATGTTCTTATTATTTGGATCTCATGCTTTAGGGGGAAATTGTTATAGGTCAATTTGGGAACCATTCCCAATGACCTGGTTAACTGGGCATCATCTCCAGGACCAATGATCAAGGGTCTATCATTCCCTATCATTTCAGTTGCTACATGCCCTAAGACAAGAAACAAGACAAATCAAGAAAGGCATTCATCAAGAAAAGCTTTCCATGGTTTTAAGCTTATTATATAGCATATGAGAGCTCACCAACGCAGGCTCTAAGGGGCCTAAGTGTGTTGCATATGCAGGTAGCCCCATGCAAGGCTGCTCTACAAAGCACTTCCCGACATTCACAGGTGCATTGGTCACATTGGGAGCGAAATTCTCATTGTTTCGGAATCTCCACTTGGCCAGTGCCTTCTAGAAGAGTTCACATGTGTCAAGCTTCGGATCCAAGTGTCCATTTGACATCTACATTAATGGAAACATGTCTTGCCTATTTTTGGAAATTTATTGATTGCAAAACAACCTACATTTCATCTATAAATTGAACACAGATCTAAGTGTTTGGAAGGAATAATTTGAGTAGAGAAATGCTGGAGGATTTTCAATTGAGAGCTAGATTTGTGAAGCTGCTGCTGGAGAGATTTATACTATGATGAGACTTGGGAATGATGTTGGAAGGTCACTTCAAATCAGTCACTAGGTTGTAACCTCTCCTTTTATCATCAATAAATAGTACTGCTTATTTTTCCCTATATGCATCTGTATTGGCTTTGATTTTCCATATTGTAAGATCTTGGTTGATGTATGTGGTTTATGCTTTACTGATTTAGCTAACTAGCTTGAATAGATATCTATATTATTGCATCGTCTTCTATTTCATTGTTCTTTCTTACAGGAAGCACTCAGCTCACAAACTTCTTGAATTTTAAGCTGCAACAGAAGCGACAAAAGGAGCCATTTGGAAGCGACTGAACAAGTAAGCCTCCAATCCTCAGCGTATATTTGTTCTGAGTTAGGATAAATAGTCGTATAGTCTTTCACCTATTGTTCTAGACTAGCACCTATCTAGGGAAGCATGATTTATCCGTAATTCACAATTCTGGCCCAACAAGAAGGTTCCCAATACTTTTCTAATTACATGCGTCAAGAAGGCCTTTAAACCACATATAGTTTCCTCCATGGATATCCCACTACTTCATGATGAGAGCCATTTGGAATTTTCACCAAAGGTTTATTTATACACTTGGGAGGAGCAACTAGGGGACATATTGATGAAAGGACATCTTGTTAATTGGAGGAACTTACCATATGGGGATGCTACAGGAGGAAGAGGAGAGGCTCTTCAATTATATCCTTGTAGTTTCTTGATGACAAGCAACATTTGGGAGGGGAGGACTGTAATATTCCTAAATTAGCACACAGCTAATTGGAATATTATTTTTTTATTTTGCTCTTAGTTAGAGGAATAAGAGGGTATGGAGACCCATAAATCTCCTTAGTAGGAATAAAGACACTCCTAATGTGGAAGGAGGTCATCTAAAATTTTTTGAGATTAAACAAGATGATGAGCTTAGTGAAAATATGTCACCTTCACTAAGTGGGCCCGTAGGCTATTTTTAGGTGTAAGTATATTTTTAGACTATGTCTATTTTTAGACATGGTGATCATATTTCAGAAGTTACAGGATGCTATTTGTGGATGGTTGGTCAAGTTGGAAAAATAGATGAAATTATATTTTTATAGTATTAGGTGAAGTCTATTAATAGATCTTCGATCGAAAAATAGAAGTGTCGATTATTATTAGCTCTTAATAATAATCTGACAACAAACATCAACTTATTCTCTTGGAGCACTTAATTTCAATGCACATATTTGTCAAATCAGTGGGCTGAAGGAATTACGCAATTCCTAGGGTTTAATAGTGGTTCATGCATGGAGGACTCAGTTAGAACTGAAGTGGAAAAGTTGTGATAGAGTTGGAAGAGTATTTCATGGAGTTGTTATTCAGTTTAACTCAGTTAATGGAGTTAAACATAATTGAGCTAGTTGTATCTAGTCCTACTGAATGATACACTAGTGAGAGTGGAATGAATTAATTAGTTAATTAATTCAAAAATAATAACTCATTAATCAACTAAAAAAATAAAACAGTTAACTACAATGCATGTCAGTTCCAGTGGAGACCCGGTGGAAAGATAGGTTAAAGGGCAAGATGGACTATCCGTTGTGACTATAGTGATGCATTGATTGCATCACACACACATTGGAGTTGCCAATGAGGATTGCACAGTCAAGGTAAGGTAGATTTGAATTCATTCAGGGATATTCTTTAGCAAGGATTGCGCAGTGGAGGTAGGCTATCAGGTGGCAAGAAATCAGTACATGGATTTGCAGATTTCTTCATGCAGGCTATCAGGTGGCAAGAAATCAGTACATGTATTTGCAGATTTCTTCATGTTAGTGTGTGACGATTGATTGTACTGGGAGCTTGATGTACTAAGCCTTGTATGAGATTGTTACATGATCTCCATGATACATAATATATGATAGTTGGGGTTTTCAGCTTCAGGCTTTCTCGTTAAACAATTGTGTTATGTGCGATTGTTTTTATTGCTTCATGTGTTTGCAATTGAGTTTTTAAATTTCCACAAAATATTAACAGTGGAAGGATTCTGTATTTAGAAAGAAGATAAATATTGTTAGATCAAGAGAATATGGATATATACATGCATCTTGTATATAATTTCTACATGGTATTGGAGCAGTTTTAATTCTTGAAGATTGTAATTGTGAAGAATTGTTGAGTTTGTGCTGGTGGACAATTCGAATTTGCTGCAGGAAATTCTTGGTGCGGCAATTGAGTATACGTTGAAATTTATTTCAATGGGTTGCGATTGAATTATGCCCTTGATGGTAGCTCAAATTACTAGCCTAGAAGGATCGGATGGAGGTGGTGCTAGAATATAATGGACTGAAGGAGTTCATCGATAGCAATGTTCCTAAGCCTAGATCTAGCAATGCTGCATTACTTGACACATGGCAAAAGCAGGTAGCAAAGACAAGAAGAATTATGCTGGAAGGTGTGAAGGACCATATTGTGTCCAGCCTTCACAGGAAAGCCACTCCATTTGCAATGTGGAAGGATTTGAAAAAAAAATTCCAATGTAGTAGCGACCAAAGGAAGCTGGTGCTGAAAGATAAGCTCAGAAAAAAAATGGAGAAGGGCAACAGTATTCCAAAATATCTCACGAAGTTTGTCCACTATAGGGATGAACTGGGAAGTGTGGGGATTAATGTTGATGATGAAGCCTTGGCAAGCTTGGCTCTCCTTGGGCTTCCAAAGAGTTGGCATATCTACGAAGACTCTGTCAATGGACGGGAGAAACTATCGGGTTGGGAGCGACTTTGGTTGGATCTTGTGCAGGAGGAGATAAGGCGAAGTACCATGGATGGCTCTTCATCGAAGGATGAAGATTAAGAGAATTTTGCTTTGACTTCCAAAGCAAGGAAAGGGAAGAGGAATAAATTCCCTTCAAAATCTTAAGCTAAAGGCAAGAAGCAGGATTTGTCCAAGGTGAAGCATTTTCACTGTAGCGAACATGGGCATTTCGCCACTAACTGGCCACAGAAGAAGAAGAACAAGAAATTTGTTGGATCTGCAGCTGGAAAGACCTTAGCCTCGCAATTTGAACTTGATTTCTCTTTGATCTCATGCTTGGTTTCAAGCTCTATGGGATCATTGTGGTGTCTTGATAGTGGTGTGTCTTTCCATATGACGGGAGACAAGGAGTTTTTTAGTGACTTGGAGGAGAAGGACCTTCAAATGCATATAGAAATGGGTCACGATGGTCGATACAGTGCGGCTAACATTTGGACCATTACCTTTGAGAGGGATTTAGGTAATCCATTTCTGTTGAAATATGTTATGCATGTCTCAGGTTTGAAGAAGAACTTGGTCTCGGTCACAATGTTGGAAGACAAAGGTTATGACGTTGTTTTTAGCGATGGAAAAGCTTTCCTGCGACATAAAACAATGGGTCAAACCAAGAGGATAGGGATTCGAGTTAAGAATATCTACAAGATATAGGTAGATGGTTGCGCTACAATGATGGGCAAAGCAGAAGAAGTGGTGAGCCGAGATGAGGGCGAATTATGGCACAGGAGATTGGGCCATCTTCACCATGGCGCTTTGAAGATTTTGCAACATATTTCTACTAGAATTCCCAAGGGTACTCTTGCACAATTAGATCAGTGCAAGGGATGTACTATGGGTAATTTTTTGAAGACCACCTTTCATGAGAAGGAGAACCATGCTTCGGTGATCCTGGAGAGAATTCACACAAACGTGTGTGGACCTTTCTCGGTTGCTTCAACATCAAAACACAAGTATTATGTTATATTTTTTTATGACTATTCTTGTAGATGTTGGATCTTCTTCATGCATAAGAAGAGAAAAACATTCTCAAAGTTCTGTGAGTTTAAAGCATTGGTGGAGAAGGAGTCGAGGAAGCAAGTGAAGGCTCTGCGGAGCGATAATGGTGGTGAATATATCTCAAACGAATTCAAAGACTTTTGTAGCAAAGAAAACATTCGAAGAGAACTCATAGCACCTCATAACCCACAGCAGAATGGGGTCACGGAGAGGAAGAACAGAATGATCATGGGTGCTACACGAGCTATGTTGCATGACTAGGGCCTACCAATGCACTTATGGGCGGAAGCATGCAACACTGCGGTTTATGTGCAAAACCGTTGTCCTCATAGAGTACTTGGCATGAGTATACATGAAGAAGCTTTTACTGGTAAGAAGCTTGATATTTCTCACTTGAAGATTTTTGGCTCATCTGTTTACATTCATGTGACAAAGGATGCCAGGAAGAAGCTGGAGCCGACTACAGAAGTTGGTATATTTTTGGGGTAGATAGAAACACCCCATAATTATCGTGTGTATTTTCCAAACAGTGAAATGATGGTGTTGCGACGGGATATAAAATTCAATGAGGTGAAAGCCATGAAGTTGTCGCTTGAGAGGGAGCTACACTTGCATGCAGAGGAGGAACTACTTGTTCCCAAAGATGAGCCTCTAGATGTGGATCATCCACAGGAGGAGATTCATGGAGTGGAGGAGTCCACTCATACGGAACCAAACATCAGAAAATGTAGAAAGTGTACCACAGAAGCTGAGAGACTGAAGCTTGATGCGGCACAAAATGTAGGAGTCCCTACATCACAGTGTAGACAAAGACAGTCACCTAACTGATTTAATGGATACATGGCTCTTATGAGAAAGTGTATCGCGACAGAGCCATCTTCTTTTGAAGAATAAGTGCAGAAGCCCACATGGGTAGATGCCATAGTGGAGGAGTATGACTCCATTGTCATAAACAGTGCTTGGGAGATTGCTCCAAGGCCAGTGGGAAAATCAATTGTAGGATCAAGATGGATTTACAAGGTAAAGCAAGCTGCTGATGGGAGCATCGAGAAGTATAAGGCAATATTTGTTGCCCGGGGCTTCTCACATATCGAGGGGATTGATTATGAAGAAAAATTTTCACCTGTCACATGATATTCTTCTATAAGGACCATCCTTTCTCTCTCAGCGTAGATGGGTTGGCACATTCACCAGATGGATGTGAAGACTATGTTCCTTAATGGGATCATTCAGGAAGAACTGTACATTGAGCAGCCTGAAGGATTCAAAATCTTTAACAGCGATTCACATGTCTGCAAGCTCAAAAGAGTGTTGTATGGGCTGAAGCGAGCACCACGTGCTTGGTACACTCGGATCGACAGCTATTTCACTGGACTTGGCTTCACCAAGAGTGAGGCGAATGCAAACATGTACCAAATTGTGGTGAAGGGTAAGATTTTAATCATTGTTCTTTGTGTTGATGATTTAATACTAACGGGTGATGAGCAGTTGATACACTCATGCAAGGCAGATCTTGCAAAGGAGTTTGAGATGAAGGATTTGGGCCTCCTTCATTATTTCCTTGGATTGGAAATATGGTAGCGGGAAGGTGAACTGTTTGTGTCTCAAGGCAAGTATGCCTAGGAGATACTAGAGAAGTTTCACATGCAAGGTTGCAAGCCTATCGACTCTCCTCTTCCAGGAAATTTGAGGAAATAGGATGCTACATTGGCAGAGGTAGTGGATGCCACTGTTTATCGATAGTTGGTGGGTTCGCTCATGTATTTATTTAATACAAGACCGGACATATGCTATGCGGTGAACCAGCTTTCACAAGCGATGGTTAAGCCTACCAAGCTCTTTTGGAAGGCAGGCAAGCATGTCCTAAGGTATCTCAGGGGCACATCTGAGTATGTCTTATGGTACAAATAGATGGATGAGGTGAAGTTGCATGGCTTCACGGATGCAGATTGGGTAGGCATCCCAACAGACAGAAAGAGCACATCAGGAGGGACTTTCAGTATCAGATGTACAATATTTTCTTGGTACAACAGGAAACAGAGATCCGTGGCACTCAGTTCAGCGAAAACAGAATACATGGTATCAAGTCAAGCTGCATGTGAGGCTATCTGGATGAGGAATATTTTGGTTGGCTTGTTTGGTTCACATTTAGATCCTACAATGATACATTGTGATAATCAGAGTTGCATTAAACTCTCGATTAATCCTGTGTTTCATGATAGATCTAAACATATTGATATGTGGTATCATCATATCAGAGATTGTGTGCAGCGGAAGATCATGGTTCTTCAGTACATTTCTACAGAAGATCAGGATGCAAACATTCTAACGAAGGTGCTCACCAGGAGAAAATTCGAATACCATAGAGGGAGGATCGGGTGAAGGATAATCCCTATCTTGTTGAGAGGGAGTGTTGAGATTCACCAAGATGATGAGCTTAGTGAAAATCAGTCACCTTCACTAAGTGGGCCCACAGGCTATTTTTAGGTGTAAGTCTATTTTTAGACATGGTGATCATATTTCAGAAGTTGCAGTATGTTATTTGTGGATGGTTGGTCAAGTTGGAAAAACAGATGAAATTATATTTTTATAATATTGGGCGAAGTCTGTTTATAGATCATCGATCTAAAAATAGAAGTGTTGATTATTATTAGCTCTTAATAATAATCTGACAATAAACATCAACTTATTCTCTTGGAGCACTTAATTTCAGTGTACATATTTGTCAAATCAGTGGGCTGAAGGAATTACGCAATTCCTAGGGTTTACTGGTGGTTCATGCATGGAGGAATTAGTTAGAACTGAAGTGGCAAAGTTATGACAGAGTTGGAAGAGTATTTCATGGAGTTGTTATTCAATTTAACTCAGTTAATGGAGTTAAACTCAGTTGAGCTGGTTGTATCTAGTCTAACTGAATGATACACTAGTGAGAGTGGAGTGAATTAATTAGTTAATTAATTCACAAATAATAACTCATTAATCAATTGAACAAATACAGCAATTAACTACAGTGCATGTCAGTTCCAGTGGAGACCCAGTGGAGAGATAGGTGAAAGGGCAAGATGGACTATCCGTTGTGACTATAGTGATGCATTGATTGCATCACACACACATTGGAGTTGCCAATGAGGATTTCGCAGTCAAGGCAAGGTAGATTTGAATTCATTCAGGGGTCTTCTTCAGCAGGGATTGCGTAGTGGATGTGGGCTATCAGGTGGCAAGAAATTAGTGCATGGATTTGCAGATTTCTTCATGTTAGTGTGTGACGATTGATTGTACTGAGAGCTTGATGTTCTAAGCTTTGTATGAGATTGTTACCTGATCTCCATGATACATAATATATGATAGTTGGGGTTTTCAGCTTCAGGATTTCCCGTTAAACAATTGTGTTATGTGCGATTGTTTTTATTGCTTCATGTGTTTGCAATTGAGTTTTTAAATTTCCACAAAATATTAACAGTGGAAGGATTCTATATTTAGCAAGAAGATAAATATTGTTAGATCAGGAGAATCTGGATATATACATGCATCTTGTATATTATTTCTACAAAATTTTGATTGAAGACCCTTATGTGTGAAAAGGGGTTGGAGCGTGAAGACTGGGTCAATCTTGACCAAATCAAATAGCGCTGGTATGGAAGGAGTGGAATTCATTGAGGGACGGCGCAGTTTTGGAGGGAGATTCCATGCATGGAAGTAGTGGATTTAATGAGTGGGGCTCAAGGGGAGGAATCTCACCAAGAATATAAGGAAGGGGATGGCAGCCATTGTGGGGATGATTGTATTATTATTTTGTTAATGGTCTATTTAGACTTGTTGCTCTATTCAGTTGTTTAGCTAATATTGCAGTGATGTTTAGCATAGGGTGTTCCCGAGTGGGAATCCCACCTCTTTCCTTAAGAAACCTCTAGGAAGATTATTTCACTACATTTCCACATTCAGGCATCAGGCCAAGCTTCATCTTTCTTCAACATCGCAGTTTCTGCTTAGATTTGTGTTGTGTTGTAGGGTGCAATAGTGGAGGTTTGCATTAGGTGTTTTTTGAGTGAGTTTTGCATTGGAGGAAGGTTTCCTTCCATTAGGAGGCTAGTAAAGAAGCCCCTTGGGCTTTATTGACATATTTGGCACCAGGCCAAATAGTATTTATCCCCTACATCATAGCTTCATTCCAGATCCGCATTATTTTAGGGAGGAGTTGCAGGGGTGGTTGCAGTGTCTGATTTGGGTGGAAATTTCTTCAGTGGAGGGGCCATCCTTTCATCTGGAGGATATATTGGAGAATATTTGTAGCATTCTACATCATCTTCAGCCATATCTTCTCATTTATTTTTTTGTGGCATACCTTTAGCCCTAGTGTTGCATCTTGCATTGGCACATTGTGTGCATTTTCCATAAACCCTCTTGGGTTGCCTTGGAAAAGTAATATAGGGCCCAGATCTATTTGTATAACATCTATTGAGGCATGTATCATTATATTTTTATCATTGTATGATCTCCAGCTGTAGTTATGCATGTTATGACTACATTGTAGTAGCTCTCCGGCATTTTTTATTGTAGCAGCATCTCTCTTTTGGGAGGTTTTCTTTATCGGAGGCTTGTTTCCTCATTTCATATGACTTATGCCTCACTATTTTTCACTGATATGTTGTTATTATACATAATTTTATGGCTCCATATTGGTCTCCATTGTTGATGTGTTGATTTACCCTGCTATTTCCAATTTTATGCACTATATTCCTACTTTTCCCATTGGGAATATTACACAGTTCTCTAGTTCTTCATTGGAATATGATAAGTAGGAACTATTTTTTTCCCAATTAAGTCTTCCATCAATTGTCGGGTTGATCCAATCATCATCTCATGTAGTCAGCTTATAGATATGGTTAACATCGTCATCCATGCTCATCGGTTCTATATATATTTCACCTTCTGTAGGATCTAGGGGAGCCACAACTCTGGTTCCATTATTCTCAAATAACATACTTCTCCTATTAATATTGATGATTCCATCCATGTCAATAGCCCAATATAAACCCAACAGTGCAAGATAAAGATCACTATCATCCACAATCTGTATGACTTCAAAATCTGCAAGCACCTTTACTCCTTCAATATCCTACCACCTGCGAGAGTCTTCCTAATGGAATGATATTATGTTGATTCGCCATGTGCAACTGAATAGTAGACCACTCCAACTTGGGCTCTCCCATGCGCTGCCAATATTTCTTCGATAAGAAATTTGCATCAGACCCTAGATCCAAAATGACCTACTCTATCTCATAAGCACCAATCTGAGTAGTCAAGCACATCTCTCATCCATTTCTTCTTTTGTTCTTATAGATCTTATTGATAGCTTTCAGTTCCATCCGGGTTTGTTCTTTTTCTATGCAGTTATCTATTAATTCCTAAAGGTTCTCAATTGCCTTCTTATTATGCAATAGTTTGATGCAAGCTTGTGAGAAGGGCTTTATTTCTTCATCTACTCCGGCCACATCGATAGTTTTACTAGATTTTGATGCGTTTGCTTCTGCAAACCCATTCTTTGCTTCTACAAAGGTGTCTTTTTTGCGTTATAAGTTGGATCCATCTTTTTTCTCAGGTGCCTTTTGGATCCAAATATCAGCATCTGGCTTTTTTCCTTTGTCCTCACCAGTGGCTGCACCACTCCTAGTGAAAACGTTCACGCAAGGTTCCTCTTCGTGCAACTCCACCCTTACCATATGAATATTCTAAGTCGAAGTCTCCGTTTTCTTTTCCTACATATTGGCAATTAAAATAGGACAATCTTCAATTACATGATCAAATTTCCTACAGTACCTGCAAGATTGTCGTGTTGGATTTGGACGGTCTCGCACATAATGACTAGCATCTCCACACACAGTTGTAGCAGATGATCTATCCCCTTCCTCGACCAACTCTACCTCCTCTTCCTCATCCTTTAGTCCGGAATCCACTACGCCTAGACAAGGATGCTCATGAGGTAGGTTTAGCATGCATTCTATAGAGGTCAGCACGATCAATCATCAAATCAAAACTCTGAAATTTTTTTTCAATGTATCCCAACAATGAAATTTTTTTAAAAAAAGGTTGCTTTAGCTCAAGAACATATTTTCCAATCTATATATAGTAATTTTTCACATGCATGCCCATAGCCTGACAAATTGTGCACCATAATGTAGGTGTTCCACTTGGTCCAGCCACACTCTTCAGCGGGTTGGTCCTCCAGCTTGCAGATAATCATTGAACATGGGACATTGATCCTTATGATGCCTAGAAAATTTTCATCATATGCACCATACATCTGTGCATACCTCCTTTCCCTTATTTTTGCGCAGATTTTCTATTTCCAAATGCATCACTTCTAACTTACTTTGAATTTTCTAGGTCCTGATCTGTGCAGCTGATATCGGCGAAGCTTCTAACTTCATTGCAATTTCTATGGCCTCAGCCTGTGTGGAAATATTTTGTTGACCCAAGGGCTGGCGTAGATGTGGGAGCAGCATGGAAATAAACCATTCCTTATGTTGGGTATCATCGATACTGAATACACTGTCTCTAATGGTGTGCTTCAACCTCTAATATGTGTCCCATATAGATTCATTCAATCCTTGACGAATCTATTTTAACTCAGTGACACATTGCGCAAAAGACTCTGAACTCTTAAATTGGTCTTTTAGTGCAACCTTCAAAGCATCAATAGTGCCATTAGGATTCATTGATACGTACCTTATATACCAGTCCAGCGTGAGATCTTGAAAAGTAGTGGCTAATTGAGCTTTCTTAACATCATCATTATTCACCAGTTGTGCTCTCCATACAGCATTAGTGACAAAAAACAATTGTCATGTATCTTCATTCCCAATACCACGGAAAGTAGCAAACTTCATGGAGACAGCCATATCTTCGCCTGGTGGTGGAGGTGGATGTGGAGATGGAGTGGATGACTTATGAGATGAGATTGCAAGCAGAGTGGATGTGATCTGAACTATGGCCAATGCTCCAAGGTTATTATGATATTGCGAGACTTCTTCTTCAGAGTACATATATTCACTAGAGCTACTCATCTCTGATTATTCATCATTGTCAGGTTCCCATTGCAATGGTCCCCATTGCATTGAGTTCCTCCATGAGATAAGGAAACTTCTTTTGAACTTGGTCCCTAGTGAACCACTTGCCTTGGTGCAGGAGTTGGCCAGCTTTGACAACCCGATACAGTTGGATCTTCTATTGGTGAGTGTTCTTGATTTTCATGTCCATGATACAATCTGTGGCCGCATGTTCTATGTAGTCTGGGTTTAACTATGTTGGTGTGAGTTGTTCTGCAATGTCAGAGGTGTCCAGTAGAGGTGGGAAGTAGGGAAGAAGGTGGTCCATATTTAATACTGGGTGCAGGCCAAGGAATGGTGGAATATTAAGCTCGAAGGCACTATTCCCTACAGCCTTGGTGATGGTGTATGGAACATATCGGAGTGGGTGAAGCTTGCGGTGGGGTCTAATGAGGCGTTCCTTCTACAAATGCAGCCACACTTTGTCGCCCACCTAGAAGTTGTGTGGCACCCAATGTAGATCATGTATTTTCTTCTACTTAGCATTGGCTCTATCCAATATGTGATGAACTTGTTGACGGATGTGTTGAATGCGCTCTATGAAGTTGTTTGCTAGCCCACCTGAAAGGGGTTGTGTCCGGTTGAGTTGTGAAGAGCCAAGTTATAACTATTTTGTACATATGGGAGGCTCTCATCCCATGTGCGTGCATGCTTTTAATTATACATGCGCGGAATGTGTACAATGATCCTATTGATGACCTCTGTCTGGCCATTAGTTTGGGGATCTAAAGTTGTAGACTTGGTGATCTTGGTGTCCAGAATTGACAAAAGGATGGACCAAAATGTGCTAAGGAACCTACTATCCCGATCTGAGATGATAGACTATGGGATCCCAAAGTGCATCCACACTTGTTCAAAGAAGATTTTAGCAGTGACTTCTATTGTGATATTCTTCTTGCAGGCCACCATAATGGCCATCTTCGAGCATCTGTCGACGACCATGAAAACACAGTAATTTCCATTCTTAGTAGAAGGAAGGCTCGACATGTAATCCATGGAGATGGATTCCCAAGGTTGAATAGGGGTAGGTAGCGTAGTATAGAGGCCTTTCTTCTTGATGGTCATTTTGGCAATGGTGCAAGCAGTGTAGTATTTGATGTACTTCCCGATATCTT
Source organism: Pinus albicaulis (assembly GCA_034641835.2). Classification (NCBI taxonomy): domain Eukaryota; kingdom Viridiplantae; phylum Streptophyta; class Pinopsida; order Pinales; family Pinaceae; genus Pinus; species Pinus albicaulis. Next base: position 484,877,228 of record CM076576.1, read on the forward strand.
GTCAAAGGTTCGGCCAATAGAAATACTTTTGCAGTACTACCACTGTTTTCTCAACCCCGAAATGCCCAATGACTTGATTGTAGTGTGCTTCCCATAGAATCTTGGCACACTCGCTTGAAGGAACACAAAGGTGTCCTAGGTGACATAACAGTGCATCTTGGAGGTGAAAATTTGGAAATTGCATACCCCCCAAGAGTGCCTAGTATGTGTGGCCGAATTATGGATCGCTCTTGTAGAGAAGCATCCAATCATAAGTCTTGTGTCCACAAGAGTTGAGAACGGTGGTTAGTGCCACGATCGGTGGTCAACTGAGGTAGTCTGCAACATTATTGGTGTTACCCTTCTTATACTTGATGTTCAAATGAAATTGTTGCAGATATGTGGACCACTTCTAATGGCGATCGTTCTTCAACTTCCCTTATCTTTGTATGAACTGCAGGGGTCAGTGATCTGTGTGGATGATTGTTTCCTTCACAAAAATGTAATGCTTCCATTGTCGACAAACTTGAACAATGGAATACATTTCTTTGTCATAAGTGGGATACTTGTGGATTGTGTGAGACAATGTCTCACTGTGATATGCCACTGGATGCCCCCATTGAGTAAGAACTGCCCCAATAGCATAGTCAAAGGCATCTGTCTTGATCATAAATGGTTGTTGCAAGTCTGGTAATGTGAGAATTGAGGCAGAACAGAGGTAATGTTTTAATTCTATGAACGCCTTCTGTTGAGATTCTGACCAAAATAATTTTTCTTTGCCTCCTCCCTTGGTGACTTGACTCAAGGGCCAAGTGATGTGAGAATCCCAACACGATCCTACGATATAAATTAGCAAGACCTAGAAAGCTATGAAGCTCTGATAGAGTGGTTTCCACTGGCCAATCCCAAATGACTTGGATCTTTGTTGGATCCACATGCACCCCCCTTTCAAGGTCATGTCAAAAGTGCACTTCTCCAAATTGGCACACAATTTGTGTTCCCACAGTGTTTGGAGGAATTTTCGAATGTGGTGGAGGTGCCCTTTGTTGGGTGTGTTATATTCTTTCCACGACTAGCCCCACGCGCTTCACGTTGCGCCGGGCGCAGCAGTGGGGTCACAAGGGGGGAGGTAGCCCCCACTGTTGGGGTCCAAGGCAGCGCCCCGGTGAAAAATTTTTTGGTGTGCAAACCCACTCATAGGCGGATCCAGCCCATGTTTTGTGCATGATTTTGCACATGGTTTTTGGGTACGATGGTTTTCAGCCCCTGGTATTTTTTAGATCCGGTCAAGGGAACTATGGTTATGTTCTAATCCAGGGTTAATGGATTGGGGTCTATGTATGCTTCAACATGTATATATATGTGTTGTAGCACTATGTTGACGGGAAAATTTGTCCGGCCAACAGTAGGGGATCTCCCCGGTAGAAAGTCCCAATTAGACCTTGAACCGTTTGGAGTAGGGATCCCGTCCGGGGTGTGGGTCCGGCTACCGCTTAAGACGCCTTCCCTTCGGTCTCAAAAGAACCTGTTTGAACCTACGGACATACACTTATTCACATGATACAGAATACAGGATTGATGTATTAAACACGAATCAAACACTATGCGTAGCAAGATTATAGATAAAGCACGTACACCTCAAGAGATGCCATTAGCAACACATCTTTGGGGGTAATGCTTATAAGGTAGTCTGATCACGAAAGAAATAGTTCTTTATGATAAGATACCCCTTTACTTCCTAAGAGATAAAATGAAATGCTAACAAAATAGTTCATTAACATTCATTAATAGAGCAGATGATAGAATGAACATCATTGATACAACACAGATAGCCATGACGCATGAATGATGACATAAAGAGTGCAGCTTCATTAATCATAGGATTTTCTGAAACTGTACAAGGAATACACACAGTGTTCGCACAGCAAAACACATCATAACCATAGGGTGTTTTAACAAGAATCTATATTCATATGCACAAGTGTATAATATTTCAATACAATGCTATGTAGCTCTTCAGTTTCCAAAAAGAAAAAGCCCTTTTTACCTTCCCCGTAGGGAGTTTTATAGCACCAAACTTTCCCTTTGGGCTTCCCGACTTTTCGCCTGCCTGCCTGTTGAGTTGCCTCGCAACCTTGAAGAGGTTGCGACCTGCGACCTGTCTGGTATGCGTGACTTGCGACCTGGATAGGCAGTGCGACCTGCGACTTGTCCTGTTGGTGCGACTTGCGACCTAGCTCTAACTGCTGCTCATGACTTGCTGCTACCGGGCTGTGGAGATGGACGCGCAATGTTGATGTCAGGGGCGTCAATCTGTTTCTCCTTGAGAAAATCTTGCCATGTCCGGTACTCTGCCGCTATGGGGGAAACTAGAGGGACCTCCTCCTTCAATCGATGCATACATTCCAAAGCATTTGGTACTAAGGTTTCCCTTTTCTGTGAGATCTGATTTGAAAGTGAGGCAAGCTTGGTATAAATCCGCGCTGGAGTGGCAATAAACTGACTCAGATGCTCTTGAGATGCTGAGGGCTCTAGATCAGCAGCGGCTTGCTTGATAGGCTGCAAAAATGACTGGATGTCCTGGTCCACTTGTTCCCAGGTTTTCTCTTCGTCCAATGCCCCAAGCGATGGAATGTGGTGCAAAGTGTGCATCGAGTCGATACCGCTGATCAGGTGGTTGTACGAAGACATTACTTTGTCCAGATCCTTAGACAGTTTGTCTTTAGATTGTATCGCCATACGAAGATGAACCTTAGCATCATGTGTGTGAATCTAGTCCCTCTTAGGCAAATTTTCAGGTGCCTGAGGGTATTGTATTGTCCAGCCCATCATCCTGTCTAAGGCCTGTGAAGCCTCCCTGAGCTGCTCGTGCCTTTGCCTAGTTTCTACTCATGCTCTTACCAGTGGGGCGACTGTTTGTTTGATGGTGAACATTTCACCATACACCTGCCTCATGGTTACTTCCAACACTTCACACTCCTTGAAAATGGCCAGTGGGACTTCATTTACCGGTGGAGTCTGGTTTCGAAGTTGTTGCACTTCTGCTCTCAACTCTACTTTCTCCTGCTCTGCTCTTTTCTCGCGCTGCTCAGCTGCTTGCAGTCTATTTTTTAGAGAGACTATTTCTCTACTCATTCTGGTTACGTTATCTTCCGTGGCTGCGGCGAAAGCAGTACCTGCTGATGCTATCATTACAGGATTAGTCCTGGTATCAAGGACTATGTCTTTGCCTGTTGCAACTGTGGATGTGGCAGAGGGACTTTGCGCCAGTGACCTTCTTTTCTCTTGCTGGATTTTGAAAGAGAATTGATCGAATGTGAGTCTGGTGAGGTCAAATACATCCTCTTCCTGCCCCTGGGGGGATCTAACATCAGAAAGCTTGGTACCGCCCAGAGGTATGTTGAGGGGATTTACCTCGATATCTTTCAGCATGTCATCCTCCCTTTCTTCTGTGTTATTTTCTTCTTCTTCCTTTCGCCGGCGTTCAGCTTCTGTTGATGCTTCTATTTAGGCCTTCCTCTTCCGCTCAACTGCAGCAGCCTGTTCGGCTTTCTTTTGGCGCTCAGCTTCTGCAACCTGTTCGGCCTTCTTTTGGCGTTCAGCTTCTGCTTTATCCAGCTCTGCCTTAAGTGCCCATTCTGCTGCGGCCTGTGCCTCCTTTCCCTCTTTTTCTTTCCTGGCCTCTTTGGCCTGCTTCTTCTTCTGTGTTGCTGTTGCACTCTTTTGGCGTGCTTCCTCATCCTCTTTTATCTTCTTTTCTCTTTCTTGCTGGGCTTTTGCTTCTCCTTCTTTCTGTTGGATGGATGGGGTAAGCCCTGTGTTGGTCCGAGGTTTCTTAGGTAAAGAGGAAGAGGAACCTCCTAACTGACGACTTCTGTCTTCTAAGCTCTGATCATCTGGATCTTCTTGGACTATGTTTACTCCCAGAGCAAATTGTCTCTCAGCACTGTACCAATTCCTTCTCTCGTCTTCTGCCGAGTGCTCAATATGCTGATAAGTCCATTTGAATTTAGCATTCAGGCAGTGTTCCGGAACTATTCTCTCCGGGTCATATGTTCGATGTTCAAGCGCTCCAAGCTGATAACTTTTCATTGCTTCTCCCTCTGCTGCTACTTCCCTGAAGTCTTTAACTGTGCATGCGCCAATGGTGAGGGGTAGCGTGGGCCACGGCTTCTTCTTGCCTTTAGACAGGACGCTGGAGAAGCCTTGAGACATCTGGAAGCATACCTCCTGGAGGAGAATTTTGTCTATCACAAAGCGAGGCATAGCATGGGGTGCCCTGAAAGTTCCAAAGACTCAGATGAAGGTATACCCGGGGAAAGGGAAACAGTGTGCCACTTTGACTAGAGTCTCCTTGGCCGGCCAAGACATGCAGGGGGCGTCTTGGCAAAATAAGTGTCTATATAGAGAGGGAATAAACACCTGGGAGATCTGATCTATATCCTGTTTGTATTTGGACTCCCAAAATACCTTGAGTTGTGTTAGCCCCCCTATGAAATTTTTGACAAGCAAATAGGGGGCTAAATGGTTGTTGAGTCTTCAAGGAATGCATTTCCCCTGAAAACACAGTCTCCTTGAAGCCTCTATGTGTCTTTTATCCTTCGATCAAATCCCCTCTGCTGATTTCCCTTATAAAGCCTCTCTATTGGTGAAGAAATGCCCAAAGGCCCCTTTTTTCCCTCTTATTTATCCTCCTTGTCTTCCCCTTCTATTCCCCTTTTTACCCCTCAAGTCCCCCCAAAATCCCCTTAAAATTCCTCCCCTACCCCTTGTTTTCCCTTTTTCCCCTTCTATTCCTCTATCGTTACCTTTCCCCGGCCCTCAAATTACATTAAAATGGGCTAAAACCCACTTCCTGACCTTATTATAGGCCTAGCCCCTTTCTGCCAGCCCCTTCTAACCACTTCCCCACATATGACCCCACGCTGGGACCAAGCGCTTAAGTCCCACGCGCTAATCGCAATCGGAAGACCGGGCGGGTGCATTTCCTTTGTTATAGCTGAAAACTCCCGATGCGATTGACTATTAAACAAAGTCTCGCGACGTGTTGTGAACCGTCGATCTGTCACAAGATCTGACGGCCAGCGCTCAATCGCATTACTCCCCCCCTGATCGCAATCGCAAGTCACATTGGCACCGCCCCGATTGAAACCTTCCAATTTGATCCCGGCCGTTCATCCCTCCCCCTGATCCGACGGTCCTCCGCCAATCGCATGTTTTATGTTGCGCCCCTCGATTGCACTCTCCCTCCGATTGAGCGCGCACCGTTGATCTGTCGGTTGGATCTACGGTCAGCGCTCGATCGCAAGTCCCCTTTCGATCGCAATCGCAAACCATTTCGTCCGACCCCCGATTGTGATCTCCCGATTCAATCTGGGCCGTCCACTCCCCTGCTGATCCAACGGCCATCGCTCTTCCCTTTTCCTCCGATCGCAAGTCTTTCTGCCTTCCCCCCGATTGGATCTCGTCCGTCCGTTTGTTGCATGGTCCAACGTCCATCGCAAGTCTCCCCCGCTGTCTCCCGATTGCATCCTGACCGTCCATTCTTCCGCAGGTCAATGGCTATCGCACAATCGTAAGTCCTCTCCTGATCGTTGATCGCAGGTTCTTCCGTTTTCCCTCCGATTGCATCCCCGCCATTGATTCATATCCGAGATCGATGGTCGTCGCTCAATCGCGTCCCCCCTCTCAATCGCAATCGGAACTTCTGTGTTGTGCGTTGCGATCGCTCCCCGCTCCGACCTCTGATTGCGATTGTGCGATTTGATCATAGCCGTCCGTTCCTCCCAGATCTGACGGCTCGAATTCAATCGCCCTCCGCCTCTGCCGGGTCCCACATTCATGCCTCCTTCTATTGTTTTTCGTGTCTCCCTGTGTAATTCGCCCAAACAACAATCTTTGGGTTTTCACAGTGTTAATCATTTCTCCGCCACTTTGCATACTTTTCATTGATTCTCTACTATTCTGCCACCATTCTTCCGCCACCACTGCCCGGGCTTTAAACAGGTATATTTTAAAGTGTGCAGATAGTACAGAGAGGCCAATTCAGCGGCCAAACGAGACAGCAGAGCAGGATTTGAGGAGGATTCGAGCCTGTAATTGAAGATTAACGTGTTAATCCTGCGGTCAAATGCTTAAGGCACTGTTTGAAGACCAATGAGCGCACCAGTAAGCCATTACTGCGCTACCTAACAACAGGACATTTTCCTCCTGAGGTACACCTTCCCACAGCGCCTCCATATCTCCTCGAGCCCTGAAAAGATTAATTGTGCTGTCCGAAATCCATTTAGGACAGTCAGGTAGCAGTTATGAGGTATGGAGAGCCTCGCAGATCTTTCACCCAGTTCATTTATTCAAAAGGCCAGCACAAAGCTCCAAGCACCAGAAAGGACTCAAAAGAAACATCAGAGGTCAATTTCCGGCCTGACAGAGCCTCCAAACAGTCTACAGAGTACATACAGCATTGCAGAAAGCCATTAAGCAGTAGGGGCGCAAACACTTCCGCCATTCTGTCTTAATGGATCTCATTTAATTGTTCATCTACTTCTGTTTTCTCTCTTATCCTATAAGAAATCCCTGAGAACACATTGTAAAGGTTTTTGTTCAGTTGCTGGTAGTTTGCTGTTAGAGGGATTCATTCTTGACTATTAGAACAGTCGTGGGAGGGAGTAGCAGAGTAGTTGTATGTAATAGGCTGGGAGGAGAAAGTCTGGGCCGTAACAGCCATTGAGCCATTTTGTACATGACTAGTTTTGCATCTATTAATCAAAGCATATTTCACAGGATCCTGGTCTATTACTATTGGTGATGTTCTTCTTAACTCTGTTTATTTCATTTACATGATGTTTCATGTTCTTCTGGTAGGCATCAGAATAATGGTATAGGATTCACCCTTTTTAGGTGCCCTATGCTGTCTGCTCTCCCTACCTTTATGTTTTCTGCTCTATGTGCTATCTAAGAGCTGGTTTCCGTTGATTTAACCAGTGCAGCGGATGTTATTGCCTGCTGGCTGATGTATGAATTGGTTGAGTTAGTTCTTAGAAGTTCTTGTTGGGTTTAAGCTGGAAGGTTTGGGAACACTGGGGATAAGTGTTAGCCCTGTCCACTAGGATCCTTGCGCGACCAGCTCGCCTTTCTAAGATCCCTTTGTTTATCTTATCTCTGTTTTCCCCTTGGAGTTGCTAAAGCAGACCTGGAGTTAAATGACCTCTGGTCTGATCTATAAGCAGCCCCGTTGTCTCTTTGAGAGCTGCCTTTGAGTATGTCCAAGCAGGTCTGGAGTTAAATGACCTCTGACCTGATCTATAGACAGAAAATTGGTTGCTTTCCTTCTTTCACTTTCCTCCTTAATGTTCCATCCCATCATCTGCCTAAAAGATCCTTTAGTGTAGATGACTTGCCCTTTGAAAGCCTTGGCTAGTGGATGCAAATAATTTCCTTTTATGACTCCATAGCCCAATGGATGGCACTGTCTTGGCCTATCATCTCTGCTGAAACAGCCTGCTATTTTGTTCCTTTCCTCCCACTGCTTTCTCAGTCCATGATCTCGTGACCAACCCAGCAACCCTTCAACCAAATTATTTAAAACCCCCCTTGGTGCTTCATACCTAGCCTAACATCTCATCTTGAGCCTCAAAGATATATCATTCTTTGTTTTATTGGAGAGATCCCTCTCCGGGTCCAGGAGGGCTAGATCCTAGGGCCCCAAAGTGGTTTGATGTTGTCTCATCTTTTGGTATTGCCAAATCTGCCAAAACATGGGAACACCAACATAATGGCGACTCCACTGGGGACAATCTGAGAGTCAAGAACTGCTGATAGTTGGTCTATTTCCCATTGTCGTCACCAACATAATGGCGACTCCACTGGGGACACAGATCAGTCAACTTTGATTTGGAAAACTACTGTGGTGGACAGTAAGTTGTGAATCATCCACCTGGCGACTCCACAATTCCTGAATGATTAAAAGACTCCGCTGGTAATCAGCTGGCCACTGATTATCTGTGGTATCACATAAGACCCCATTAGGAGACCATGTCGCAGTACAACATCATCCATGCCGAAGATCCAGTCACTTCGCTAATAGAGGACTCTGAACAATGTGCAGAAATAGATCCAAGCCTCATAGCAGAGTTTCAGAATGGAGTAGCGAGTGTACTGGCAGAAATTGAATGGGAGGACCTTCCAAAGGTTGTCCCTATTGGCTTAGCACTCAATCATCTACCTGCGCTTAAGAAGATGTTTCTTGATTTGGTGGTTGACAGATATGAAGCTGAGCTCGAGCTTCTGAGCTCACAAGAGATATCATATGAGTTCAGAGACCCGAGAGCCTTCTTGGAAAGTCTCCCGCCCCCTAAAAATACAGAGATTCCGCTGCTGTTCAACGTGCAAGAAGAAGAAGATTCGGTTCTCAGGAGCCGCTTTGAGAACACAGTGGAAAACGAAGAAATAATTGAAGCTACCCAGGACGTAGACAGCCTTCCAATATGGGGAGGCCTAAAAGAAAGAAATGTACATCATATGTTCGTGGATCCTGTGGCAGAGTACATGGAGGCCCTAATATGCTCGAACGCTCCAGCATTGATCCTCAGCAAGGGCCAGATTCATCAGAAATGATCACTACTGATGGTGACCACAGTTTTGAAGAACCACATGCAGAGCGCCCTGTGGTTATCTCTGACAGGCAGCCAGTGCTCATATCCTTTTTCACTACTACTTGACTGGCTGTATTGGCTTTATCATATCACCTAGAACATCAGAGATTTCCAGTTAGAGTAGGGTAGGTAGGAAGCTCAATAAAGCTCAGTCCATGAGCAAGTAGATTAGTTGTTTTAGTTTCTGTCTTAGAATGTAGGTGAAGAAACCTGCTAGACAGTCTAATCCTAGCAGGTAGTAGTGTAGGTAGAGAATCATATGAGACCAACAGTCTAATCTGGTCTCATGGAGTAATAAGGGTAGAAGTAGAATAGGTTTATTTTTTCCTATTTGTAAAAAATTAATGATGTAAAGGGTCTGCAAGTCCAAATGCACCCAAGAAGAAAAAATGTTAGGACTATAGTGTGGGTAGGTAGTCGTTTGGGAGAATTGTTTCTGCTGATATGTTGTCTTCATAGCTTGTGGCAGCAGATCAAAGAAAGAGATGGATGGCTAATAGCAGTAGGCATCTGGCCTACACCAAGAGATCAATTTCTGAATTCTTGACTCCTTCAAGAAGAAGCCATCCCCATGTGGAGCCACTGTTAGCCCCCCTATGAAATTTTTGACAAGAAAATAGGGGGATAAATGGTTGTTGAGTCTTCAAGGAATGCATTTCCCCTGAAAACACAGTCTCCTTGAAGCCTCTATGTGCCTTTTATCCTTCGATCAAATCCCCTCTGCTGATTTCCCTTATAAAGCCTCTCTATTGGTGAAGAAATGCCCAAAGGCCCCTTTTTTCCCTCTTATTTATCCTCCTTGTCTTCCCCTTCTATTCCCCTTTTTTCCCCTCAAATCCCCCCAAAATCCCCTTTAAATTCCTCCCCTACCCCTTGTTTTCCCTTTTTCCCCTTCTATTCCTCTATCGTTACCTTTCCCCGGCCCTCAAATTACATTAAAATGGGCTAAAACCCACTTCTCGACCTTATTATAGGCCTAGCCCCTTTCTGCCAGCCCCTTCTAACCACTTCCCCACATATGACCCCGCGTTGGGACCAAGCGCTTAAGTCCCAGGCGCTAATCGCAATCGGAAGACCGGGCGAGTGCATTTCCTTTGTTATAGCCGAAAACTCCCGATGCGATTGACTATTAAACAAAGTCTCACGACATGTTGTGAACCGTCGATCTGTCACAAGATCTGATGGCCAGCACTCAATCGCATTACTCCCCCCCGATCACAATTGCAAGTCACATTGGCACCGCCCCGATTGAAACCTTCCGATTTGATCTCGGCCGTTCATCCCTCCCCCGGATCCGACGGTCCTCCGCCAATCGCATGTTTTATGTTGCGCCCCCCGATTGCACTCTCCCTCCGATTGAGCGCGCACCGTTGATCTGTCGGTTGGATCGGATGGTCAGCGCTCAATCGCAAGTCTCCTTCCGATCGCTGATCGCAGGTCTTTCTGTCTCCGCCCTGATTAAATCGCAGCCGTCCATCTCTGGCACGATCCAACGGCTATCGCACAATCGCATCGTCATTTCGCCGCCCCTCTTCTCTCCCTTCAATTTAATCCCAGTCGTTCATCCCTCCCCCAGATCTACGGTCAGCGCTCAATCGCAAGTCCCCTTCCGATCGCAATCGCAAACCGTTTCGTCCGACCCCCGATTGCGATCTCCTGATTCAATCTGGGCCGTCCACTCCCCTGTTGATCCGACGGCCATCGCTCTTCCCTTTTCCTCCGATCGCAAGTATTTCTGCCTTCCCCCCAATTGGATCTCGTCCATCTGTTTGTTGCATGATCCAACGGCCATCGCAAGTCTCCCCCGCTGCCTCCCGATTGAATCCCCGCCATTGATTCAGATCCGAGATCGACGGTTGTCGCTCAATCGCGTCCCCCCTCTCAATCGCAATCGGAACTTATGTGTTGTGCGTTGTGATCGCTCCCCGCTCCGACCTCCGATTGCGATTGTGTGATTTTATCATAGCCGTCCATTCCTCCCAGATCTGACGGCTCAAATTCAATTGCCCTCCGCCTCTGCCAGGTCCCACATTCACGCCTCCGTCTATTGTTTTTCGTGTCTCCCTATGTAATTCACCCAAACAACAATCTTTGGGTTTTCACAGTGTTAATCATTTCTCTGCCACTTTGCATACTTTTCATTGATTCCCCACTATTCTGCCACCATTCCTCCGCCTCCACAGCATTCCGCCACCACTGCCCGGGATTTAAACCGGTATATTTTAAAGTGTGCAGATAGTACAGAGAGGCCAATTCAGTGCCCAAACGAGACAGCAGAGTAGGATTTGAGGAGGATTCGAGCCTATAATTGAAGATTAACGTGTTAATCCTGCGATCAAAGGCTTAAGGCATTGTTTGAAGACCAATGAGCGCACCAGTAAGCCATTACTGTGCTACCTAATAGCAGGACTTTTTCCTCCAGAGGTACACCTTCCCACAGCGTCCTCCATGCCTTCTCAAGCCCTGAGACAATTAAATACACTGACTAAGGCTCATTTCAGACAGTCAGGCAGCATTAAAAAAGCATGGAGGGACTTGCAGTTTTCCATCCAGTTCATTTATTCCAGAATGGCAGCACAGAGCTCCAGACAGTCGAAGGACCCCAAAGAAATATCAAAGGTCAATTTCCGGCCTGACAGAGCCTCCAAACAGTCTACAGAGTAAATACAGCACTGCATTTCAGCCATTAAGCAGCATGGGCGTGGACACTTCCACCGACCCTGTCTTAATGGGATTCATTTATTGTATATCCTACCACTGCTTCTTCCTCTTCTCCTATAAGAAATCCCCGAGAACATAATGAAAAGGTTGTTGTTGCCTTGCTGGGCATCTGCTGTTAGAGGGATTCATTTGACTGTTAGAACAGTCGTGGGAGGGAGTAGCAGAGTAGTTGTATGTAATAGGCTGGGAGGAGAAGTTGGGACTGTATTAGCCATTGAGCCATATTGTACATGACTGGTTTTGCATCAATTTATCAAACCACATTTCACAGGAACCTGGTCTATTACTATTGGTGATGTTTTTCTTAACTCTGTTATTTACATTTTCATACTGTTTCATGTTCTGCTGGTAGGCATCAGAATAATGGTATAGGATTCACCCTTGTTAGGTGCCCTATGCTGTCTTCTCTCCCTACCTTTATGTTTTCTGCTCTATGTGCTATCTAAGAGCTGGTTTCAGTTGATTTAAACAGCGCAGCGGATGTTATTGCATGCTGGCTGATGTATGAATTGGCTGAATCAATGCTTAGATGTTCTTGCTGGGTTTCAGCTGGAAGGTTTGGGAACACTGGGGATAAGTGTTAGCCCTGTCCACTAGGATCCTTGCGCGACCAGATGGCCCTTTTAAGATCCCTTCTGTTTAACTTATCTCTGTTTTTCCCTTGGAGTTGCTAAAGCAGGCCTGGAGTTAAATGACCTCTGGTCTTATCTATAAGCTGCCTCTTTGTCTCTTTGAGAGCTACCTTTGAGTATGTCCAAGCAGGTCTAGAGTTAAATGACCTCTGACCTGATCTATAGACAGAAAATTGGTTGCTTTCCTTCTTTCACTTTCCTCCTTAATGTTCCATCCCACCATCTAATCTAAAGATCCTCTAGTATTAGATGACTTGCCCTTTGGAAGCCTTGGCTAGTGGATGCAAGTAATTTCCTTTCATGACACCATAGCCCAATGGATGGCACTGTCTTGGCCTATCCTCTTTGCTGAAGCCTCCTGCTCTTTTGTTTCCTTTCTCTCATTACTTTCCCAGTCTATGATCTCCTGACCAACCCAGCAACCCTTGAACCAAATTATTTAAAACCCCCCTTGGTGCTTCATACCTAGCCTAACATCTCATCTTGAGCCTCAAAGATATATCATTCTTTGTTTTATTGGAGAGATCCCTCTCCGCGTCCAGGAGGGCTAGATCCTAGGGCCCCAAAGTGGTTCTTTTGGTATTGCCAAATCTGCCAAAACATGGGAAGCCCAACATGCGGTTACTTCGACATCACACAGAGCCTCAAAAGTCAACAAAAGCTCCCACCGAGCTTAATCTTTATGTAAATCATTTAATATAGAGGATATGTATGTAAGTTTCTTCATTGAGCCCCTCAAAGGCCCAGAAGCCATTTAAGTATATATTAATTGTAATTGAGATCTTTTATCAGATCTCACCTCCTCATCCTTCTATATATACTTCTGCAGAAGATGAGTGAGGGGTTGGTTGCAGAACTTGGAAATATATTTGAGCAAAAAACTTCTGATTGTAAATAGTGTTCACTGGCCCTTGGAGCTCTGCTTGTGATAGATTAGATAGGATGAATAGTGAAGATGATTGCTGAACTAAAACATTGGACCTGAGTACTGTAACTGGTTTGACATCAATAAACAAGTTGTTTCTTGGGATCCTGGTCTATATCACTGGTGAAGTGCTTCTTTCTTTGTTATTGTTTTCCTTCTATGTATGTCATATTTTTCACTATTCTCTGATAAAGGACAACATTTATAGAGTTAGGACCTACTGTATATCAGTAACCTTCTCTAACTGAAAGCTTTATCTCAATGTTTTCCTCTAATTTGTTTATTTAAGAATGATTTAATATAGTTTAAGCAGTTAGGAATGCTGGAGTTCCCTCATCCTACTATTTGCTTTAAACATTGTTTCTTGAAATTTATTTTCCTTATTTTCTTATTAAAGATGACTATGGAAGATATGGTGTGCCTTGGTCCTAGTTTTTCTCCAAAAGTAGATTCTGAAAGTTTCCCTTGGTGATTGACTGAAAGCAGAATAGGTTTAAAAGTACTTTATCTGATCTTAAGTTACACTTTGTTTCTCTTATGTGTTTTCATACTTTCTGAAGGTAATTATGTGGATTACCGGATTGTTTGTCAATTAAGCTGCTTTAATACAAACTTGCCCAAGAAAGTTTATGGTTAGCCCTGTTCTTGGTTGGTTTTAAACAGTTACTTAAGAGGTTTTTCTTGTTTGGACTGACTATAAATCCTTTGTGAAATTATTATCAGTTTCCACCATCTCCAACACTTTATTGTTTCCATTCCATCACTCTAATCTCAATAATCTTGTGATATAGATGACTTGCCCCTTGGATCACTCTTGATGTTGTTGCTCAATTAAAGCCCAGATATGACTCCATAGCCCAATGGACTAAAAACCAGCGTTATATCTATCTTTTTAGCCTAAGTTGTTCTATTCACTTGCAAATTCTCACTTTTGAAACTGTTTTGCATTTAGAACTTTCCCCTCAAGTCATTTTCATGCTCAACCATCCAAAAAACAAACAAAATTTTGGCCTTCATAACTAGCCTAATATCATAACCCCAAACTTCAAAGACAAATCCATATTTGTACTTATTGGAGAGATCCCTCTCCGGATTCAAGAGGGCTAGATCCTAGAATCCCAAAGTTGGTTGAAACGATGTTGCTTCTGCAGTTTTAGTCTCACCAATCTGCTAAAATTACGTATCTCACACAACCGACGGTTGTAATCCTCCTTTTTATAAATCAATAGAACTATATATGTTTTGTCCATTCTATGCATTGATATTGTCATTATTATTTGATTATTTACATAGCATGAGATGAATGGCTTAGATGTGAATTGTTTAAATGTTTATCATATATCGACTTAATTGATAGGAAATGTATGTTATGGTAGAGATTACACGGGTGCTTTGATTGATTGCAGGGTCAAGATCTAGAGTTGGTGAAGGAGAACTCCTGCTTCGCTGCCTAGTGCTCTCCAAAATACTTCGAGATCATTGAAGAGGTAATCTTCCATCTTATTCCATCAAGTTATTTAAGTTGATATGAACATGTATATGCTTTCTTTGTGAACTATACAGCTAATCTTACTGTCTGCCTTAGGCACCGGAAAGCCCTGAGAGGGATTCGATAACCAAAAACCCAAGAATTTTACCCTATAGCAATCCTTAGGGGTTCTAGTGATGAAGCTATTACAAGAAGTTCAAATGGAAGAAAATGACATGCAAAGGAGGATAAATCATACTATCCATTTACAACAAACAAGAGAGGAAGTTTACCAAAGGACACAGTTAGTGCAAGATAAGATGAAAAATATTTTTGACAGAAGGACCAAAGAAAATGATTTTCAGGTTGGGGATAAAGTATTAAAATGGGATTCCAGAAGGGAAGATAAAGGAAATCATGGTAAGTTTGAAAAATTATGGAAAGGGCCTTTCATTATCAGCTCAGTTAGAGGAAACAATGCTTTTTTCCTACAAGAGCCTGATGGGACTGAGACATTTGGAGGTCCTGTAAATGGCAGGACACTGAAACATTACTTCTGTCAAGAGCTCCAGTTTTAAATTTGTTACTCATTGTACATATTTTTGTTCGAAGAAATAAATCATAAAACAGAAAATCCAAAAACAACAGAAAATAGAAAAAGAGGGTAGTCTTGAAGCAGCAATAAAGCCCCATGTTCAAAAAATAGTCATGCTGAAAGTGTGCAAGTCTAAATGCCACTACTAATGCTCAAAAGATGTCTTGTTCAATTATCTAGCCTAATCATAACTGAGCATGTTTTAAATTGATTGCTGATAAGTTAGTAAAAAAAAATGATAGTAAAAATATGCAAGCTTGACTTATCAAAGAAAGTAGATTAGGAAACAAAGGTGCTGGTTCCACACACTCAAAATAGAACCAAAGAGAAAAATAGGGATGAAAAGAAAACTATGTATCCTAGCCCTGATTTTTCTAAATCTCATTTTGTACAAAAATAACATTTGTGTGCAGCTTGTCTTTATGCCACAAACACATGACAAATCAGACTGTCTAATCTTGATATGATCATTTTTCAATTCCATGTTTTAGTCTAGCGAATGAATTCCTGTCAAACAGCTTAATCTTGACAGTTGATCTAGTATAGGTAGAGAAATAAAGGAGTTCATCAGTTTAATCTGAACTCCCAGAAGATATAAGTGATGAAGTAGATAGTGTTTTCTCTTTCAAAAATATCATGTCAAGGGTATGTCAGCCCAAGTGCACCCAAAGAAGAAAAAATGTTAGGAAAAATAGCTGGGTAAGTAGAGATGAGGTTGATGCTAATCATGCTGTCAGTTTTCCAGAAAGCATCATTTTAAGGAAAAGCATCAAGAAAAAGAGAAATCTGCACCAATGGATGAGGCAATGGTCTTCATAAGCCAGAGATCTGCAATTCTAGACACCTCCCGAAAAGGAGCTGCCCTCCCCAAATGGAGCCACTGTTAGTCATCAATATGTTTTCCTGTTGTGATGACTATATGCCTTGCCTAGGTTTTTCTAGAACCAAATTCAAACAGTCAATTTGTCCACTAGAAAACCCCTCAGAGAAATTTTTATCTTTTTTTCATCTCTTACATACTGTTTTAGAGGTGGTCATCAAGTTTCAGTCTTGATAAAACTCCCCTATCCATAACTGTCATAAGCCTTGTATATCTGATATCCAAAATCCTCTATTTTCACACAACTCTCTATCAAAGCATAAGACAAGTTGTCTTTTTCCCCTGTTACTATTTGAAGGTCCATTTGATGACCTGACTATGTCTAAGAAACCCTTCAAAAGTCATGACAAAGTGTCTAGGTTAGGTGATGGTGTTTAGAATAGGTATCTTGAGAGAAATATCTCTAGTCAAAAACCTGGTTTTAAATATCAGTCAGCCATCCTCTTTCTTATTTGGCAAAATGAAACCTTGTTTACCCCTAGGTCATACACCATCAAAATGGTCATTGTGTTTTGTCTTAGAAAATCTTATAAGATTCAAATTCAGGAAGAAACAGAGTAAGAAGGTCTTATGTCCGAAGAAAGTAATCAAGTGAAATTTTCAAGCACTATCATCATGATACCTCAGGAAAGGTCTCCAATGGTCAAAGACATTTTATTAATTCATCTCTGCAGGGGTGCTATGGATAGATGGCAATAGCCAGTTCTAAAACAAAAGGGACACTTCAAGGAAATTTTTCAAAGTTAGAACAGTTGACTGTTGGGAAATAAAGGAAATGTAGATTTCAAAGAGAAAGGAAACCTACATGATTCATACCTGCAAACTCAAAGCACCAAGAAAGTCAAAGAATCATCCATCATGGAAAAATGAGTACAAATGTTGGGAGTTTAGTGCATCTAGCACTTCATGTCAACTCACAATGGCATTTGCACATTCTTCCCAAACATATGGGCACAACTCTGAAAAACAGTCTTATGAGACTAGGTATGTTAGTTCTCTGGCAAAAGACTTCCAACAGTTTAGGCATCAAAGTGAAAGAGCATAAAAAGGGAACAGCTGCCCTTTTTATATCCCTATAGCCTAGACTCTAAAACCATTAAAGACACTATCATTATAGAGGAAGCTAAAGCTACTACAAAAGAGAGTTAACCTAAGAGACACAAAGCATATATGTTGGAGTTTGAAATATCTTGCCTGCTCACTATCTTCACAGTAAATTTCTACAAAGAAACCTATCTCATACAGATTGATAAAGAATAAAGCATTTGAATTGCCTCCTTCATGATAAGCAGATGGCAATCACTTGTGTTTATGAAATGCCTCCTTCAATGATAAGTAGATGGCAATCACTTGTTTTTATGAGGCACCCCCTTCAATGATGATAAGCAGAGGGTATAAACAATTATGTTTAAATTACCTCCTTTAGTGATAAGTAGACACAGGGCACAAGGTTTAGTTTTCAAGAGATGCTTCATTCAAATCATAAGCAGAGGGTATAAACAGTTTATGTCTAACAAGACTCATTCAAAGATGATAAGCAAAGGGCATGACACAAACAATTTGTTTTGAATACTAAAAGCTTCATTTGGAAAAAAGAGGCTAGGCCTAAAGTTGTTTTAAAGAACCTCTTTCAATTGATAAGCAAAGGGAAAAGACTGTGTTAAAGGCCTCCTTCATACATAAGCAGAGGGTACCTACAGTTGGTAAAAGGTCCTTTTTTCATAAAAAGTAGAGGGCACATTTTATAAGTTGAAACAGGGGATGTTTGCTTTTGCACAAAAAATGAGAACTTGATTTGTTGTTTGCAAAGCACTGTTCAAATAAAACATTGTTACACATGTTTACAAAATTGTTTTATGGAAATAGGACAAATGAGCAAAAAGGCAAGGGTTTAATAAAACTATTTTTGAAAAAATTCAAAAGGAAGGTTGCGTGCTTTAAAAACGCTCCACGAGGCACAAAAGCCCTCAAAAGGCATATCTCACTCTCGTATTATCAATTGGAAAAAAGGAGAGGGTCTCACTGGTTCCTTGGCAAACACTCTGGGCACTTTTTCCAGGTCGTGACGCGCCTGTAGTAGCTCACCGCAAGAATTTACAAAGGGCGCGACGCGCCTGTGCACTGGTGCGACACGTTTCGGCACCCGACCCTCGTTTAGTCTCCACTCGATGCCCACAACCGCCCGTCATTCAAACTTCGTTCAAAAACACAGTTTTTTGAACTGACACGGTGCTTTTTCTTTGTGCAGCCTTCGTTCAAACGCTACGCGCCTGTGTGCAAGGGTGTAGCACCTGCTCACTCTGTTACAAAGGGCCAGAAATTTCCCAATCTTGCTCAAAGGTCAGTGTTCATCTTTGCAAGGAAATTTTCGAGGTATTTATCCATATTTTTGCCCCTCAGTTGCTCTTAAAACATAAAGGATATTTCAAAAACCGAATTAAAGGAGAAATAAGTGCTAAAGGAAGAGAAAGCTTGTTTTTATTTAAGGGCTGTCTAGTTGTTTTTGGGGAAGAACAGAAAAATCAAAATGCCTCCAAAGAAAAGGGTAAAAAAGGGAGGCCAACACAACAGATTTGAGCCCATCACTGTTCAAGAAATCACTGCCTCTCCCTCAATCTTGTCATTTTTTCAAGAGGTAGGCTATTTTGAATTTTGCAAAAGAATACCAGAGGTCACTAGCCACCCTCATCTAACAGAGTTATTTTCCCTGAGGTTGGATGGAAAGCAAGTTCACATAGCAGGTTTAGATTTTGAACTCACTCCTAAAGCTATTTCTAAGACAACCAAAATCCCTAACATAGGAGAAGAGTGGTTCAAACAATCATAGCTTGACCTTAGCCACTATCAGCCTTTTCTTAAGCCAAATCATCAAAATGCATGCAGCTCCATTTTCCCTTTCTCACACTTACTGAATGACTATGCAGCCCTCATGAAAATAATCATGAATTTTTTCACTTGTGAAGGTAGATACTCCCAAGTATATGCCTATCACATCAGACTCCTTATGCATTTCACAAAAGCTAAGTTTCTAAACCTACCTTTCTTCCTGTGCAAGAGTATAGACAAGATCTCTTCCATTGTTAGAAAAAAGCCTCCAGCTCAGCAGAAAGCAAGTTTATTCCATCACTCTCTCATTAAGATCATTATCCTTCACCAACTGAAACAAAAGGGCATTCGTTGGGAAACTTTCATCTCTCACCCTGATTTCAGTTCTGCATCTTCTATGCCACTACAAATCAGGCCATTTTCATCCCAAAACCCTCTTGATGTTCATTCCTTGCCCTCCACACCTTATGTTTCCTCTTCTTCTCATGAGTCTACTCCCCAACAAAAACCATCCTCCACAGATAGCAGTGAGAAAGAAGAATGTAGTAAAAGCAAAGAACAAGGAAGTGATGGTGACAAAGAACAGGGAAGGGATGGTGAAAAAGAAAAAGACAGTGATGAAAGCAACAATAGAAGGAAAGGAAAGCATGATGAGGCAGGCAGCCCACAAGGAGAGAATGAATGCAATAATCATGAAGCTGGCAGCCCACAGCAAGAAAATGAAGACGGTGATGAGGAAAGAGGCAACCCACAGAGAGACAATGAAGATATTAAAGAAGGAGGCAGCCCACAGTAAGAAAATGAAGACAGTAATGAAGAAGGAGGAAGCCCACAGCAAGAAAATGAAAACAGTAATCATGATGAAGGCAGTCCACATCAGGAAAACATTGAAAACAATGAAAATTATCGAAGCAGTCGCAGAAAAGAGGGAAGTAATAAAAACAGTCATGACAACAAGAACATAGATGAAGGCAGAGATAGTTTTTAAAATGAAAAAAAAGTAGACCTAAACATCTCCCACCAAATAGAAAAGGAGCATAATCTTTCTGAGTTTACTCCTGATAATGAGTTCATTACAAATATCAAATTTAATGAACAAGGAAATTCCTTACAAAAAAGTAACCAAGAAGTGAAAGCAGAGAATGTTTTTGGAGAAGAGGATAGCCCTAAGGCTGTAGGAGACCAAAATAAACAAGCCTATGTATTAACTCCTCCTCTCACTCATCATCAACAAAGTCAAGAGCATGTGTTTACTGCCTCTCCAAGGCAAGGGGCCATGCTTCCTTCATCAAAAGTATCAAGGCTAAAAACACCAAAACATCAAGGAAGAAAACCACTCAAACAGTGACTAGCAATGTCACTAGGGCACTAAGAAGCAGAGGTAAATTTCCAAAACAACGCAAGATTGAATTGCCTAAGAAAACTAGAGGAAAGAAGCCCATCAAAGGCAAGGGCAAAGAGAAGGTTGAACAACAAGAGAGCAGCCATGAGCATGAAAGGGAATTTGACATAATACAAATAGACAGTGATGCTGAGGATGATGAGGCCAGTATTCTTAGATCTCTTTTGCAAAACCGGGAGGCTCAGATTAAAGATTTGGAAAATGGCCTAGAAAGGTCAAAATACATCATCCACTATTTGCAATTGCAAAATAATCAAATGAGTGGACATATGGAAATATTCGAGGCTCGGGTGCTCAAATACATAAGGGAAGCTCAAAATTCACAAGTGAGGTTAGAATAATACAGGGGTGAGTATGCGGAAGATGATAAAGAATAAGGGCCAGCAAGAAAGAGACCTAGGATCATGGGTCTTAGAAAAGCATTACAAAAACAGAAAGAGGAAGAATCAGCTCGTGCACAACAGTATCCTCTTACGGAGCTCCTTGCTAAAGAAATTGAGAATGATAGAGAGTCTTGGCTTGAGAGGGAAAATCAGCATTTGGAAACCAAATTGGAGAAATCTACAAGGATTTGGGCCTACAAATAAGAATGACCGAGCATTACAAGAAGTTGAATCAATTTGCCCGAAGGAAACTCAAAGCTTCCCAAAGGAGGGGCCCGGTGGAAAAACATGGAAAAGGCATATCCTAGCTTGGAATTCTTGCTCAAGCTTCATTACATGTTTCTAAAAACCCTTAAGGGGTTTACTCACCAAAATTGGGCATTTTTGGACACATTCTTGTTTTTTGTGAATTTTAGGCCTAGAAGCATAAAATCATGGGTACCTTAAATTTTTCTTAGAGCATCCTCAACTAAATAAAAATATATTTTTGGATTCTTTTACATCAAAGTAACATGCTCAGAAATTTTCAGATCAAATGAAGCTGTTTTGGTCTCTCAAAAAGGCCAAAAACAACCATTTTTTACCTTTCTTCCCCTAATATCAGCAGGTGCTACACTCCTGGGTTCTTTCACTGTTTCCACTTTTTTACTGCCTTCCAGGTATCATATTGGAAAAAATCAAGTATTTTTGGAAAGTATACATTCATAGCTTTCCAAGGAGCCATCACGGGACTCATTTCGACATTGTGAGGTCCGCCAAAACTTCACTGCAATACAAACTTTTTTCTAGTGCTATGCTCCTGTAGATTTTGCTGAAAAGCAGTTTTCTGAGTGATGACTGGGCCAAATGTGCGTTAAGCAAGTTTATATTGTGTTTTAGGCCTTGAAAGTGATTCTTTTTTGCTATTTTGTTCTGAAAATATATTTTTGAAAGATATTTTGTGCCTTGGACTTTGTTAAGCCTCAAGGACAGTTTTAGATATTTGTTTTTGGCCAATGGCCTTTTAGTTGCTCTAGGTGGGTTTCCTCCTCTTTGGCTTATATAACCAAGAGGATTCATTGTAACAAAGAGGCAGAACTTGATATATTGAGAGCAATACATAGTATTATGAGCTTGGAAGAAATACTTGTTTTATGAAGTGGATGATGTCTTGCTTGGCTTGATGGTGGAGGAGCATTGTGTGCAGGATTCCATGGCTTGGTGAATGGTGATGTTTCTATGTTTTGTTTATGTTTACTTGTTTTCATTAATGTTCCATATTTCTCATTTGTTGTAGATCAGAAAAGTATATGTTGAGACATGCTCATGGAAGCACCTCAAACATCCTACACATTACAACTTTAATGTTTTCCTCTTCTTGATCATTTCTAAAGGATTCTTAACTGCCCTTTAGGTCCATCAAGAAATTGTTATTTGTTTCATTTATGGTCAGTATGTTTTGCTATCTTGTATGATTTAAGGTATGCCCTGCTTACTTATAGTTTCTCAAAACTCCATTTCTGAAATCTTTCTATGAAATATTGGTTGTTTTAGTTAAGTCAAAGAGGTCTTGTTCGATCTTGCCCTTTGTCCATGCTTGCAAACTTATTTCAGAGTTCCCGATAACTCAAGATATGTTTTTTAGGAGTTCCCTCTTCATAGATTGAGTTGTTTGTTTATCTTATTTGTTTTCCCAACAACTGAAGGTGATTTTCTAGAGTTAGAGGTTCTTATGCTTCTATGTATCGTCGGATTGTTTATCTTTCATATGTTTCAGTTTGAGTTTTATTCATAGAGATTTATGGTTTGCCCTACCTCATGAATACCTGCTTTAAAACTATATATGTTTAAGATCTCTTTGTCTTTCACAAACTTAGTGTTCATTTCACTTTACTTTCACCCAAAGAATCCATTTACCTTGACTAAATCGGCCCTGTAGTAATACCTTGTCCACCATTTAGACAGTCTTGACTTTATCTAACTCCATAGCCCTGTTGATTTGATGAACTCTCTTTCTATTTGTCCTTTTTTATCATTTACCTCAAAAACCCAAAACAAACCAAAATATACTTAACAGCTAGCCTAAAATCAAACATAGAGAGAGCCCTCTCTAATTCCATGAAGGCTAGGTCCTAGGACTCCAAAGCTTGGTTTGATGTTACCCTGTCATTTGGTTTACCAATCTTCCAAATTACGGGACACCAACATAATGGTGATCACGATGGGACTTTTCTGAGTTCATATTAATCTAAATATCTTTCAATACTCATGAAAAACCCCTGTCGAATTGAGCATGCTATCCTATTGATCCATCCCACCGCTCTCTAACATAATGGCGATCACGGTGGGACTTTTCTGAGTTCATATTAATCTGAATATCTTTCAAGACTCACGGAAAACCCTTTTCTAACTAAGCATGCTATCCTATTGATCCATCCCACCGCATACTAACATAATAGCGATCACGGTGGGACCTTGAGTCAAAAGATCCTAGGTATCCCTTATGAAATCTCAAAGTCTCAGTCAAACTTAGAAGACTAAAGTGTTGTCAAAAGAGTAGAATTTGGTTGTTTCACCATTCTAGCAAAGTAATGAATCAGTTGTAGGACACTCTCACAAACCTTAGGGCTACATATAGAAACTTAGAAAACCCCAAAAACATTGCTAGATTGTTTTTTTATCAGTATTGGTGGTGGACCATACACATATACCCTCAAAATAACTAAAAACATCCACCTGGTGACTCCACTAGCCTCCAATAGGCCTATTACTCCACTAGTCCTTATAAAATCTCCTGGGAATGCATTGAGTAATCCAAATCATGCTGATAGTGGACATCAAAGTTCAAATATTCCACCTGGTGACTCCACAACCCTCAATAGAACAAAAGACTCCATTGGTAGAGAACTCTAAACTGGTTGAAAGGACACAGTGACTCTTTCTGGTAAACAAAGATGGATCCAAGTGTGAACAGAGAGGAAAAGTTGGAAATATTGATAGATACATTCGGAAAACTAATGCATCTAGTTGACAGGAAAATAGAAAGACACAAAGTTAAGGTTAATGTTGCTTATTCAAACCAACCTACACTTTTTCCTCGGGAAGAACATACTCAACCATTACAAGACAAGAGTAACAAACAAAATGTGCCTAATGAGAAAGTTGCAAATAAAAACATAGAGGAGTGCTCTAAATAATCAATCAGCCATCTTGAAATCACGGAATCTAAAATAGAGAAAGATTCAAAACCTTTAACATCTATATCCTTATGCTTTAATTCATTCCAGATCTTGAAAGGAAATTTGCATCTTGAATATCTCTTAGCAGTTATTCAAAAAACCCCTGCTCAAGTTAACTCTCGCATAAATCAAGAAAAGTTGGTTGAAGATGAAATCAAATCTAAAATGAAAGAAAAATCAGAACCTTTAGGATCTCTACCTTTTTGCTTTGAGTATTTTCAAATTATACAAGAAAATTGGCCTCCTGAGAATCTATCAAAGGCAACTCATGAATCCCATGCTAATTGTCCCGAACATCAAGAAGAGTTGGTTGATGATGAAACCAATCAAGAAATGAAAGAGAACCCATAGGATCTCTATAAAGGCACAAGTGATGATTCATCATCTCTCTTAGGTAAGGCCCAAAAAGACATTCATCCTCTAAATCAGCTTTCCCAAGAGAAAGAGGATTATTGTAGTTATATCCAAAGAGAGATAAAAATGCCTCCCTTTTTAACTGAAGAGGAGATAGATCAACTCATAAACATTCAAAAAACCTCTAAATCTTCATATGACCAAAAATTTTATGATCAGTCTCCTGCTAATCTTGCATACCATAAGTCAGAAAATAGATTTGTAAATCAATTCGAAGAGAAACAATTTTATAGTCCAATATGTATGGCTGGTGACATTACTTATATTAATGGTTCTCCAAGGTTTGATCAATATATTGATGATTATGATATCCAAGTAGAAGCTAACCTTGTAGAGCCATCAACAGTTGATTTGTGGGATGAAGTTCACTATCATCAGATTGAAAGCATCAATCAACCAAGACAGGTCACCTATGAAAATGATGAGGAAAGCCTTGAGAGTTTAGAAGTAAGTGAAGAGTCTCTGACTCTTTGCTCTACTTCACTTCAGTCCATCAGAAATAACTTTCACATAATTGGAAATCAACAGTCTTTCAACTTTGATGATGAGGTTGAGGAGGATGATGAAATTCTTGAGCAAGTTTTCAATGAGAAGCCTTTTCCTGAAATGGTTGAGGAAATCATTTTGGACATGGAATCCTCCTTAACTCCATTTTTGCAGCCACCAAGTTCCATTGAGTTACAAATTGCAGATGAAGAAATAGAAGTTGATAATCACATGAGAGTTGTCACACTACCCTCTTAAGAGGATTTACTGCTAAAGAGTATCCCTGCTCATCAACATGATGACCTTCATGCAGTTTTCAGTCCACTAAATCAGAACACATCAGTTTGGAAAGAGGACTACACTGCAATATATGATGAGTCTGATAGTTCAAGTGATCATGAGCAAGGGGAGGAGTTTCTTTCACAAGAGAGCCCCAAACATAGCCAAGTGAAAGAAGGAGTAGTCCTGAATGGAGCTTATGTCTCAATTCCTCTAGATCAGTATTATTCCAAGATCCATTTGTTGTTTTCCTTGAGAAATATGAGGGAGGAGTGTGTTCTACCATGAACAGTTTGTTGCAAGGTGTGAGAAAAAACTTAAGCACTACTGTCCGAAAACAAGTGAGGTGGAAGTGGCCTTTTGATTTCTTTAGCATCATCAAAGAGCCGAACCAAGGTCAACCATGCAATCATCTACTTGACTGGTTATGTTGGAAAGAAGATTTCACCAGATAAATGTCTATCATATATAGGTTAGATTAGAATAGATAGGCATGCAAAATAAGCTCAGCCCCATGAGCATCTTTCTTTCATTTTTTTTTGAGAAAAATAGAAAACACAAAAACAAAAAGAAAAGTAGAAAAAGAGGGTAGATTCTAAAGAAACGGTACAACCCCATACCCAAAAAATATTCATGTTGAAAGTGCACAAGTCTAAATGCCACTGCTAGTGCCCAAAAGATGTCTTGTTCAGTTATATAGCCTAATCATAACTGAGCATGTTTTAAATTGATTGCTGATAAGTTAGTGAAAAAGAATGATAGTCAAAATATGAAAGCTTGAATGATCAAAGAAAGTAGATTAGGAAACAAAGATGCTGGTTTCACACGCTCAAAGCAGAACCAAAGAGAAAAATAGGGATGAAAAGCAAACTATGTATCCTAGCCCTGATTTTTCTAAATCTCATTTTGTACAAAAATAACATTTGTGTGCAACTTGTCTTTATGCCACAAACACATGACAAATCAGACTGTCTAATCCTGATTTGATCATTTTTCAACTTCATGTTTTAGTCTAGCAAAAGAAATCCTGTCAAACAGCTTAATCTTGACAGTTGATCTAGTATAGGCAGAGAAATAAAGGAGTTCATTAGTTTAATCTGAACTCTCGAAAGATATAAGTGTAGAAGTAGATAGTTTTTTCACTTTCAAAAATATCATGTCAAGGGTTTGCTAGTCCAAGTGCACCCAAAGAAGAAAAAATGTTAGGCAAAGTAGCTGGGTAAGTAGAGATGAGGTTGATGCTAATCATGTTGTCAGTTTGTCAGAAATCACCATTTTCAATAAAAGCATCAATAAAAAAGAGAAATATGTGCCAATGGATGAGGCACTGATCTTCATAAGCCAGAGATCTACAATCCTGGACACCTCTCGAAAAGGAGCTGCCCTCCCCAAATGGAGCCACTGTTAGTCATCAGTATTTTTTCCTGTTGTGATGACTATATTCCTTGCCTAGGTTTTCTAGAAACCAATTTCAAACAGTCAATTTGTCCTCTAGAGAACCCCTCAGAGAATTTTTTATCTTTTTCCTCTCTTATAGACTATGTTAGAGGTGGTCATCAAGTTTCAGTCTTGATAAAACTCCCTTGTTCATAACTGTCATAAGCCTTGTATATCTGATATCCAAAATCCTCTATTTTCACACAACTCTCTGTCAAAGCATAAGACAAGTTGTCTTTTTCCCCTCTCACTGTTTGAATTTCCATTTGATGACCTGATTATGTCTGAGAAACCCTTTAGAAGTCATGACAAAGTGTCTAGGTTTAGGTGATGGTGTTTAGAATAGGTATCTTGAGAAAAATATCTTTAGTCAAAAACCTGGTTTTAAATATTAGTCAGCCATCCTTTTTCTTATATGGCAAAAAAAAACCCTTGTTTACCCCTAGGTCATACACCATCAAAATGGTCATTTGTTTTGTTTTAGCAAAGCTTATAAGGTTCAAATTCAGGAAGAAATAGAGTAAGAAGGTCCTATATCCGAAGAAAGTAATCAAGTGAAATTTTCAAGAATTATCATCATGATACCTCAGGAAAGGTCTCCAATGGTCAAAGACATTTTATCCATGCATCTTTGCAAGGGTGCTATGGATATATGGCAATAAGAAGTTCTGAGACAAAAGGGACACTTCAAGGAAAGTTTTCAAAGTTGGAACAGTTGATTGTTGGGAAATAAAGGAAATGTATATTTCAAAGAGAAAGGAAACCTAAATGATTCATACCTGCAAACTCAAAGCACCAAGAAAGTAAAAGAATCATCCATCATGGAAAAATGAGTACAAAGGTTGGGAGTTTACTACATCTAGCACTTCATGTCAACTCACAATGGCATTTGCACATTCTTCCTGAACATATGGGCACAGCTTTGAAACACAGTCTTATGAGACTAGGTGTGTTAGTTCTCTGGCAAAAGACTTCCAGCAGTTTTAGGCATCAAAGCGAAAGAGTATAAAAAGGGAACAACTATCTTTTTTATATCCCTATAGCCTAGACACTAAACCATCAAAGACATTGTCATCAGAGGGAGCTAAAGCTACTACAAATGAGAGTTAACCTAAGAGACACAAAGAAGATATGTTGGAGTTTGAAATATCTTACCTGTTCACTATCTCCACAGTAAATTTCTACAAAGAAACATGTCTCATGCAGATTGATAAAGGATAAACCATTTGAAATGCCTCCTTCAATGATGATAAGCAGATGGCAATCACTTGTGTTTATGAAATGACTCCTTCAATGATGATAAGTAGATGGCAATCACTTGTTTGTGTGAGAAACCTCCTTCAATCATGAGCAGAGGGCCTAAACAGTTTATGTCTAACAAGCCTCATTCAAAGATGATAAGCAAAGGGCATGACACAAACAGTTTGTTTAGAAGGCTAAAAGCTTCATTTGGAAAACACAGATTGGGCCTAAAGTTGTTTTAAAGGACCTCCTTCAATTTATAAGCAGAGGGCAAATACTGCTTTAAAAGGCCTCTTTCATAAAAAAGTAGAGGGAACATTTTATGAGTTGAAACAGGGGAGGTTTGCTTTTACACAAAAAATGACAACTTGTTTTGTTGTTTGAAAAGTGGTTTTTAAATAAAGCACTATAACACATGTTTGAAAACTGTTTCATAGAATTAAGACAAATGAGGGAAAAAAAGGAAAAGGTTTAATAAAACTATTTTGAAAAAGTCAAAAGGAAGGTTGCGTGCTTTAAAAACATTTCACAAGGCACCAAAGCCCTCAAAGGGCATATCTTATTCTCATATTATCGATTGGAAAGAGGAGAGTGTCTCTCTGGTTCCTTGGCAAACACCTCATGCAAAAATATTTGGTCGCGACGCGCCTGTACCTAAGCGCTACGCGCCTGTCACATCTCACCGAAGGAAATTACGAAGGGCGCGACGTGCCTGTACACTGGCACGACGTGTTTCAGTGCCTGACCCTTGTTTAGTTTTTCCACCCGGCGCCCAAACCTTGTTCAAAAACCCAGTTTTTTGAACTAGCGCAGTGTATTTTTCTCGTGCAGCCTCCGTTCAGATGCTACGCGCCTATGTGCAAGGGCGTAGCACCTGCTCATTTCATTACAAAGGGCCAAAAAATTGCCAGTCTTACTCAAGGATCAGTGTTCATCACTACAAAGAAGTTTTTCAAGGTATTTATCACTATTTTTTACCCCTTAGTTACTCTTAAAGCATAAAGGATATTTTGAAAACCGTATTAAAGGAGAAAGAAGAGTTAAAGGAAAATAAAGCCTGTTTTTAGGGCTATTTAGTTGATTTTGGAGAAGAATAGAAAAATCAAAATGCCTCCAAAGAAAAGGGTAAAAAAGGGAGGCCAACACAACAGATTTGAGCCCACCATTATTCAAGAAATCACTACCTCTCCCTCAATCTTGTCATGTTTTCAAGAGGTAGGCTACTTTTATTTTTGCAATAGAATAACAAAGGTCACTAGCCACCCTTATTTTGAGTTATTTTCCCTGAGATTGGATGGAAAGCAATTTCCAATAGCAGGTCTAGATTTTGAACTCACTCCTAGAACTGTTTCTAAAGCAACCAAAATCCCTAACATAGGAGAGGAGTGGTTCAAACAATCATACCTTGACCTCAGCCACTATTAGACTTTTCTCAAGCCAAATCATCAAGATGCATGCAGCTCCATTTTCCCTTTCTCACACTTGTTGGATGACTATGCAGTCCTCATGAAAATAATCATGAAGTTTTTCACTTGTGAAGGTAGATTCTCCCAAGTATATGCCTATCATGTCAGACTCCTTATGCATTTCACAAAAACTAAGTTGCTAAACCTACCCTTCTTCCTATGCAAGAGTATAGACAAGATGTCTTCCATTGTTAGAAAAAATCCTCCAGATCAGCAGAAAGCAAGTTTATTCCATCACTCTCTCATTAAGATCATTATCCTTCACCATCTGAAACAAAAGGGCATCCCTTGGGAAACTTTCATCTCTCACCCTGATTTCACTTCTGCATCTTCCATGCCACTAAAAATCAGGCCATTTTCATCCCAAGACCCTCCTCATGCTCATTCCTTTCCCTCCACACCTTATGTTTCCTCTTCTTCTCATGAGTATACTCCCCAACAAAAACCATCCTCCACAGATAGAAGTGAGAAAGAAGAATGCAGTAAAAGCAAAGAACAAGGAAATGATGGTGACAAAGAACAAGAAAATGATGAAAGAAACAGTAGAGGGAAAGGAAATCATGATGAGGATGGCAGCCCACAAGGAGAAAATGAAGACAGTGATGAAGAAAGAGGCAGCCCATAGAGAGACCATGAAGATATTAAAGAGGAAGGCAACCCATAGCAAGAAAATGAAGACAGTGATGAAGAAAGAGGTAGCCCACAGAGAGACAGCGAAGATACTAGAGGAGAAGGCAGCCCACAGCAAGAAAATGAAAACAATGATCATGATGAAGGCAGTCCACATCAGGAAAACATTGAAAATAATGAAAATAATGGAAGTAGTCACAGCAAAGAGGGAAGTAATAAAAAAATTCATGACAACAAGAAGATAGATGAAGGCAGAGATAGTTTTGAAAAGGAAAAAACGGTAGACCTAGACATCTCCCACCAAATAGAAAAGGAGCATGATATTTCTGAGTTTACTCCTGATGATGAGTTCATTACAAATATCAAATTTAATGAACAAGGAAATTCCCCACAGCGAAGTAACCAAGAAGTGCAAGAAGAGAATGTTTTTGGAGAAAAGGACAACCCTAAGGCTACAGGAGACCAAACTAAACAAGCGCAGGTATTAAATCCTCCTCTCACTCATCATCAGCAAGGTCAAGAGCATGTGTTTACTGCCTCTCCAAGGCAAAGGGCCATGCTTCCTTCATCAAAAGTAGCAAAGGCTAAAAACACCAAAATAGCAAGGAAGAAAACCACTCAAATAGTGACTAGCAATTTCATTAGGGCACTAAGGAGTAGAGGCAAATTTCCAAAGAAGAGCAAAGTAGAATTGCCCAAGAAAACTAGAGGAAAGAAAATCATTAAAGGCAAGGGCAAAGAGGTTGAACAGCAAGAGAGCAGCCATGAGCATGAAAGGGAATTTGAAATAATACAAATAGACAGTGATGCTGAGGATGATGAGGCCAATATTCTTAGATCTCCTTTGCAAAACTGAGAGGTTCGGATTAAAGATTTGGAAAATGGCCTAGAAAGGTCAAAAGACATCATCCACTATTTTCAACTGCAAAATAATCAAATGAGTGGACATATGGAAATATTTGAGGCTCGGGTGCTCAAATATAGTAGGGAAGCTCAAAAGTCACAAGTGAGGCTAGAGTAATACATGGTTGAGTATGCGGAAGATGATGAAGAAGAAGGGCCAACAAGAAAGAGACCTACGACCATGGGTCTTATAAAAGTATTACAAAAACAGAAAGAGGAAGAAACAGCTTGTGCACAACAATATCCTCTTATGGACAACAATATCCTCTTATGGAGCTCCTTGCCAAAGAAATTGAGAATGATAGAGAGTCTTAGCTTGAGAGGGCAAATCAGCATTTGGAAACCAAATTGGACAAAGCTAACAAGGATTTGGGCCTACAAAGAAGAATGACCGAGCACTACAAGAAGTTGAATTAGTTTGCCCAAAGGAAACTCAAAGCTACCCTATCCTGGCTAGGAATTATTGCAAAGGTTCATTGCATGTTTCTAAAAACCCTTAAGGGGTTTACTCACCAAAATTGGGCATTTTTGGACACATTCTTGTTTTTTTGTGAATTTTAGGCCTAGAAGCATAAAATCATGGGTGCCTTAACTTTTTCTCGGAGCATCCTCAGCTGAAGAAAAATATATTTTTGGATTCTTTTACATCAAAGGAACATGCTCAAAAATTTTTAAATCAAATGAAGCTTTTTTGGTCTCTCAAAAAGGCCAAAAACAACCATTTTTTTACCTTTCTGCCCCTAATATCAACAGGTGCTACACTCCTGGGTTTTTTCCCTGTTTCTACTTTTTACTGAATTCTAGGTATTATATTGGAAAAAATAAAGTATTTTTGGAAATTATACATCCGTAGCTTTCCAACGAGCCATCACGGGACTTGTTTCGAAATCGGAAGGTCCATCAAAACTTCACTACAAAACAAAATTTTTTCTAGTGCTACGCTCCTGTAGATTTTGCTGAAAAACAGTTTTCTGAGTGATGATTGGGCCGAATGTGCGTTAAGAAAGTTTATCTTGTGTGTTAGGCCTTGAAAGTGATTCTTTTTTTCTATTTTGGTCCGAAAAGATATTTTTGAAAGATATTTTGTGCCTTGGACTTTGTTAAGCCTCAAGGACAGTTTTAGATATTTGTTTTTAGCCAATGGCCTTCTAGTTGCTCTAGGTGGGTTTCCTCCTCTTTGGATTATATAACCAAGAGGATTCATTGTAAAAAAGAGGCATAACTTGATATATTAAGAGCAATACATAGCATTATGAGCTTGGAAGAAATGCTTGTTTTATGAAGTGGATGATGTCTTACTTGGCTTGATGGTGGAAGAGCATTGTGTGCAGGATTCCATGGCTTGGTGAATGGTGATGTTTCTCGGATTTGTTTATGTTTCCTTGTTTTCATTAATGTTCCATACTTCTGATTTGTTGTAGATCAGAAAAGTATATGTTGAGACATGCTCATGGAAGCACCTCAAACATCCTGCATGTTACAGCTTTGATGTTTTCCTCTTCTTGATCATTTCTAAAGGATTCTTAACTTCCCTTTAGGTCCATCAAGAAATTGTTATTTGTTTCATTTATGGTCAGTATGTTTTTCTATCTTATATGATTTAAGGTATGCCCTTCTTACTTATAGTTTCTCAAAAATCCATTTCTGAAATATTTCTATGAAATATTGGTTGTTTTAGTTAAGTCAAAGAGGTCTCATTCGATCTTTCCCTTTGTCCATACTTGCAAAATTATTTCATAGTTCTCGATAGCTCAAGATATGTTGTTTAGGAGTTCCATCTTCATATATTGAGTTTTTTTTTATCTTATTTGTTTTCCCAACAGCTGAAGGTGATTTTCTAGAGTTAGAGGTTATTATGCTTCTATGCATCGCCGGATTGTTTATCTTTCATATGTATCAGTTTGAGTTTTATTCATAGATATTTATGGTTTTCCCTACCTCATGAATACCTGCTTTAAAACTATATATTTTTAAGATCTCTTTATCTTTCAGAAATTTAATGTTCAGTTCACTTCACTTTCACCCAAAGAATCCATTTACCTTGACTAAATCAGCCCTGCAGTAATACTTTGTCCACCATTTAGACAGTCTTGACTTTATCTGACCCCATAGCCCTGTTGATTTGATGAACTCTCTTTCTATTTGTCCTTTTTGATCAGTTTACCTCAAAAACCCAAAACAAACCAAAATATACTTAACAACTAGCCTAAAATCAAACATACAAAGCGAACAAGTTCACATCCTTTGCATAATAGAGAGAGCCCTCTCTGAGTCCAGGAAGGCTAGGTCCTAGGATTCCAAAGCTTGGTCTGATGTTACCCTGTCATTTGGTTTAAAAATTTTCCAAGTTACGGGACTCTAACACCACTCTCAATTTTTTGTATTAAAACAAAGCAGTTCACATATATATAATTATTTAGCATGTTATACCTTCATAATAATTAATTATGCAGGAAGATTAAAATTTAAATATGTATGATATACATAAAAACAAAAAAATAAAATGTACTATAAATCTCCACTATCTACTTACATCTCACTTTCCTCATTCTACCTTTCCCCAATAGGTGCTCCCCTTCAAAATTTTTCATGGATTTGACATCCCAAATGAAATCCAGTACATTAATATTTTTTTCCTATTGCAGAACTATATTTGTTATCACCAAAAATTGGTCATCTAACCATTTACAATTAGATGGATCAAAGTACACCATGTTATACCAATTTTACCATATTAATTTTTTTTTCACTATAAGAAATAATTTAATAAACCATATTTTATTAAGTTATTTATGTTTTAAATGAGAAACCCTATGAGGAATAATTAAATAAATCCTTATTTATTTGTTTTTCCTCTAGGAAAAAATAATTAAACCATTGTTTGAATAATATTCCTGGTCATATTTAACCCAATTATAAGAAATAATTAGATAAATCATTATTTTTCTTATTTTTCTCTAGGAATAATTAATTAAACCATTGTTTAGTTATTATTCCTTGTTAAGTTTGACTAAATCACCTAGGAATAATTAAACAAGTAATTATTTGTTTTTTAATCTTTAACCACATTCTTGAAATGATAAATAAATCATTTATTTTTTTATTATTTATAAATAAATGGGTGCGATCATACCAGCGTTAATGCACTAAATCCCATCAAAACTCTGTAGTTAAGCACGCTTGGGCTAGAGTAGTATTGGGATGGGTGGCCTCCTAGGAAGTCTGTGTGTTGCACCCTCCCTTATAGCCCCAAGAGTTAGCTCAACTGGTCGAGTCCTCGTTGCTAAGTAATTTTCCATTTGGGAGGTCACATGATCAAATCTCATTAATGCCCTTGGGGTTAGGCCTCACGTGTAAGGCTGATAGTTAGATCCCCTCGGGAGGATCTGCCAAGATTTTCCCGTGGACGTAGCAGGTACATATGTGTGTGGGCATATTCGATTCGTGAACCACAATGTTATATATATATATATATATATATATATATATATATATATATCTAAAGGTATTTAACTATTTTAAATATTTTTTCCCTCCAAGAAAATATAATAAAATATTCTAAGCAGTTAGATCTAGATCTTGGTTATTAATATTTTATTATTCACCATTATCGAGGATAACTTAATATTCTTTTATAAATAGGATGGATTTTCCATTCATTATTCACTTTGATCCTTTTCATTGTCGCACTTTGATCATTCTCATTGTTGCTAGTATTTTCTTTTGCTTCTTGAGCTCCCACTTGAGTTCAACATACATTTTGGGTTTTCCACACCATTGAGAGAGAGAAATTTCTGGAACTGAAGCGTTGAGGACAACCAAGAACCCATCCCATTGAGGGGGACTAGTAATATTTATTTTTTCCCTTCACCAGGCATAATAATATATGAAAACATTATTTAAATCTTGTCTTGTCTGTTGGATGCATGGAGCAATTACTATTTCATTTCACTATTTAACTGATTTTACTGCATATATCTGGTTTCTTGCAGCATTTGTTCTAAATATTCCTTACAGATCTAAAGAGTTAAGCATCAATTTCTGTTGTTAGGGTTGTTTATCACACACAACAAAAGTAGGCTCTTTTTGTACACTTGTGTTAAGAATTTATGCTAACAAATGGCGACTCCACTATTGCAATTCAGATTCCTGCATGATCATCAGCTTTGCAACAAGAGTTTTTTTCAGTTTTTGATGTTTTTTTTTTTAACTTTAATTCCACAATTCAGTCAAAATTATAACTTTCATATGTTTTCTGGTGTTTTCCACATGTAACGGGTATCAGCCGCGCTAGAGACAACAACTTTTCCACAACTTGTTGTCAGAGAACCTAGGAACTACAACTTTCACTTTTCAGCCCAAATAGTGCAATTTACCCCTTGAATCACACTTTTCTACCCATAAACTATGAGCTCACCCATCTATAGGTCAGAAATTGCAATTTGGAATCTTTTTCTGAATTTTTTCTGCGATTGTCAGGGTTTGCCGAGAGCACTGTTTTGGGTTGTCTGACCTTTGTTTCAGCCTGTCTTAGGCCTGGATATGTTCGGTTTTTCTCCTTGAAGTAGAACCAAGCACCCTAGGGTTTCAGTTTACTTCCAACTTTTTAGGAGGGGTTAAGCTGACTAGAGAGTCTGAGATTTGCAGCGCTTTCAGCCATTGTTTTAGGGTTTGATCCTTTCTTTTTACAGATCCTTTATAATAGGTTATTGTTACATCCAAAACTCTCTCTTGGGTTTTTTTTGGTATTTGCATTAAGGCCTCTTTGTTTACCCTAGGCTTTTAACCTTTAACCTTATATATTTCAGCATTTTTCCCCTCTGGTTTGTTGATTTTTTTCTACGACATTTCCAACAGTATAGAGTCATTAGATCCTTGTTCCTTTGACATTAGATCTCTTGGCCTTTTTAGTGTGTTTTGATTCAATTTCACCCCCTTGTTGTCTGGTTTTTTTAGAGCCTTCTTTGGGTTGGGATTTATGTGTGATTAACTGTTTATTTTACTGTCATTTTAGTTTCATTTAAAATTTTTCATCATTTTTTCCTTTTCTTTACATAACCATATGGGCTTAATTAAAATTAACACACGGCTTGCATACACTCACACCTAAAGTGAAGAGAATTTGGGTCACACCACCAAGCCAAGACATAAACATCATAATTAATCAATCTACCTCACAGATCCTTTGTTTATCACTCTTCATACTTTTTTTTATCATTTGTCACTTTCCATAATTGCGCCCCCACGACATTTATTGCGGAGACTCCAAGGCCTTCACCCTTAGTTTCTGTTAGGAAATCTTACTCCACCTTGTAGGGTCTGATTTATTCCTCCGTCGAGTTCCCATACTGACTCTTATTCTGGTTCATCGGGTTCCTCCTATGATTCTGACCCCGGTTATCCTCACCCTCATATCATCACCATGTTAGGTGCCAATGCAGGTACAGGTCCTCAAGTTCGTGGTGGACCTGGCCCTAATGTTGGAGATACTACTAGAGGAACCTCTACTAGAACCGTTTTGGATAATCCCTTGCTACCTTTTATGGCAGGTTTAAGCCTTCTTGATTTTATCTAGTTAATCAATGACCCCATACTCCACAATGTAGGTTGGCCAGCTATGCCAACTAAGCTTCTTTTCGACATTCCTAAGTTTGAATGAAACATTGGAGAGGACCCCACTAATAATATCTGCTCCTTTCATATGTGGTGTTCGTCTAATTCCATCACCAATGACTCCATTCGCCTTTGGTTATTCCAACATACGCTCACTAGAGAAGCTGCAAAGTGGTATGTCGATCAACCTACTGCATCTCATACCACTTTTGCGACTCTTTCTGATGTGTTTTTTCATATTTCCATTTAGCACTCCGATATGATACTTGTACCGATTTGTTGACCGCATTCCATCAATCTTCTGCCACCCACCTTTCTGACCATGTCCATGAATGGAATAGAAGAAGGAGCTTATGTAGAGCTCCTACATTCAATGACCATGTCTATATGGATTGGTTTCTTCAAACGCTCTTATCCCCCATTGGTAAAGATGTTGCATCTCATTTCCTTCAATCAGAGGAAGAATCTCTTCAGCTTGCATTAAAATATGACTTGATCTACGCCTAGTCTAGTTATGTTTATACTGTTTTACCATATCTTCCTAGACCTGGTGGTTCCAATTCATCGGGGGCATCTCATACGACTGATGGTATCGTTCGATCTCTCTCACATCAATATGATCCTCCTCACATGAGTTATGGTTATCCCTAGGGGGGTACCAACTCCTCCAGCACTTATCCCCCTCCAAGTAACTTATATCCCGGTTAAAGTAGGCCTTTCACATTTTCCCAACTGCATCAGTCGATGCCAGGGCTAGTTTTTTCTCAACCCGTTTACCCAAATGTTGCCCCGTATCCTTTTTATCCTTATGCATAGCCCAATGCTCCAGCCCCTCCGACATCAATGCCACTGTAGGTTTTAACCTTGAACAAAAATTATCTACACACGAATATTATAACAGAAAATAAACAATAGCGAGAGCATAAAACATAAAACAGATAAACACAAAGATTTTCCCCTAGATCCCAAATCGGGACAACTAGCTTGATATTTCATTATAATCCTTTTAGTGTTACAACACATATATATACATGCCAAAGCATACATAAACCCTAATCCATTAACCCTGGATTAGAACATAACCGTAGTTCCCTTGACTAGATCTACAAAAATACCAGGGGCTGAAAACCATCGTACCCCAAAACCATGTGCAAAACCATGCACAAAACCATGGGCGCAGATCGCCCACTGCAAATTAAGGACCAAAAATTTTCGCCGGGTGCTGCCCCGGACCCTGACAGGGGGGGCTATCGCCCCCCCTCTTGCCCCCCCGCACGTGATTAGTCATGGAAAGAATATAATACATACCCAACATTCTCCCACTTGTTGTTTTATTTTCGCAGGGGGCCACAGGAGAGCTTATTCATTGGCCCAATTCTTCAACACCCATTGTTTCTCTACACCAAGATAACTTCTAAGTGCTCACAGACTTCGTCAATACATCTGCAACATTCTTCAAAGTGTCCACCTTTACCAGCAACACCCTTTTAGCCTCAACCTATATCTCTAACAAAGTGATATTGAACATAAATTTTCTTTGTCTTTGAATGATAAGCAGGGTTCTTAACCAAGAAAATTGCACTTTGGCTATCACAGTCTATCCTTATAGCTTGTTGTACCAACCCCATACTTGAACACAATCTCTACAACCAAACTACCTCCTTGCTTGCATGAGTGGCTACCATGTATTCTGCCTCTGTAGTTGAAAGAGCCACTACAGACTGTCTTTTACTCATCCAACTGACTGTGCCTCCAAATAGGCTAAACACATACCCACTTGTAGATCTTCTTTGGTCCAGATCTCCAGCCCAGTCTGCATCAACAAAACCACAAATGTCCAACATTATTTCCAATCCTGGTCTTCCCTGGTAGCACAAGCCATAATCACTAGTGCCACGTAAATATCTGAAAACCCGCTTCACTGCTGTCCAATGCTCCTTCCCCGGGTTTGACATAAACCTGCTCAATACTCCCACTGCATGTGCAATGTCTGGTCTAGTACAGACCATTGCATACATCAGGCTACCCACTGCACTTGCATATGGAACACGGGACATATACTCCTCTTCTTCTTATGTCTTGGGACACTGTTCAGCAGACAGCTTTACACCTACAGGAATAGGAACATTCACCGGTTTACTATCCCGCATATTGAACCTCTACAATATAGTCTCGACATACTTCCTCTGGTTTAACCCGAGCTTCCTCTTTGCCCGATCTCTCTTAATTTCCATGCCCAAAATATAGTTTGCAGCACCCAGATCCTTCATGTCGAATTTGGAGAACAGTTGGGTCTTCAAATATTGGATAATTTCTTTGTCATTTCCAATCAACAACATAGCATCCACATACAAGACCAAATAAATAACACGGTCACCAATTAATTTAAAATAAACACAGTGATCCTCCTTGCTTCTGGTGAAGCCAAGTCCCCGTATATAGGTATCAAATTTCCGATACCACATCCTTGGTGACTGTTTTAACCCATACAGAGACTTCTTCAACCTGCATACTAGTTCTTTCTTACCCTTCACCATAAAGCCTTCAGGTTGCTTCATGTAGATATCCTCTTCTAGATCCCCGTGAAGAAATGTTGTCTTCACATCCATCTGTTCTATCTCAAAATCAAATGCAGCAGCAACAGATAAAAGTAATCTAATAGAAGTAACTTTGGCGACAGGAGAAAAAATATCACCAAAATCAATTCCCGGCACCTGGGAATAACCTTTTGCTACCAACCGAGCTTTGTATTTCTCCACCTTGCCTTCTACATTCATCTTCTTTTTAAACACCCATTTGCTCCCGATGGGTTTCCTTCCAGCCGGCAACTCCACCAGATCCCATGCCTCATTTTTGTGCAAGGATACCATTTCATCAACCATGGCCTCCTTCCACAGTTTTCCATCCTTTGAATCTACTGCCTCCCTGACAGTTCTGGGTTCATCATCAGTTATAGTTAAGGAAAAACCTGAACAGAAAGTAGATGGACTATACCTTTCTGGTTGCCTTCTTTCCCGAACTGATCTTCTCAAAGCTAGAGTTTGTGGCTCTTCATCTTCTGAGTCTTCTTCTGTTGTAGAGTCTGATTCATCCTCCTTTAGCTCAAACTCTATCTTCTCAGGTTCCTTTGGTAGGAATTCATGTTTAAAAACATCTTTCACCTCTCTAAACACCACATCTCGACTGTACACAACCTTCCTTGTTTCTGGGTTCCAAAGCTTGTAACCCTTTAAACCATCCTTATACCTAATAAAGATGCACCTTTCAGATTTATTATCCAACTTGGTCCTTTTCTCCTTTGGAACATGTACATATGCATCACATCCAAATACCCTTAGATGTGAAAGAGAGGGTTTCTTACCAATCCATACCTCATGTGGATTCTTATCCTCCAACACTGATGAAGGTGATCTGTTAACCAGATAGCATGCAGTCTCCACTTCCTCTGCCCAGAATTATTGTCCTAACCCGATACCACTAAGCATGCTTCTTGCCTTTTCCATCGGTGTTTTGTTCATTCTTTCTGCAACTCCATTTTGCTGAGGTGTGTATGGAGTAGTCTTTTGCCGTGCTATACCACACTTCTTACAGAACTCTTCAAATTCCTTCTTGCAGAACTCCCCACCATTATCTGTCCTCAACGCCTTTATCTTCTTCTCTGTCTGGTTTTCCACCAGAGCCTTAAATTCTTTAAATATATCAAAAGCTTCAGATTTCTTCCTCAAGAAATATATCCATGTATTCCTTGAGAAGTCATCTATGAATGAAACATAGTACACAGACTTTCCCAGTGATGGAACTGACACAAGTCCAAACACATCACTGTGCACAAGTTCTAATATCTTGTTCGCCCTCTTAGCACCAGAAGGAAAACTCACTCGATTCTGCTTCCCATATACACAATTTTCATATAAATTGAAATCCAGAGAGAAATTAGACATACCTTCTACCATACCATTTCTGTGTAGTATCCGAAGGCCCTTCTCTCCAATATGTCCAAGCCTTTGATGCCATGGCATGGTATTTTCTCCAAAGACAGCTAGGCTTTCCGCTCCACTTTCAGGAACCATAGAACTGTTACACCCATCAATAAAAATTATACCTTGTAACTTGTGCGGAGTTCCAGTCCGAACTCCCCGCATTAATACCAGTGCTCCTTGAACCATCTTGTAGGCATCTTTCTCGAACACTGTTTTTACACCTGCATCATCCATCTTGCTTATAGAAATCAGATTTCTGAGCAATGCAGGAATATGCATAACACCAGGAAGTGTTCTAATCCTTCCACCTTGCAACTTTAGCTTCACCTTTCCACGTCCGACGATTTTGGCCTTCCTATCATCCCCTAGGAAGACATCACCGCCATCATATTTATTATACTTGCAGAACCACTCTCGATGGGGAGTGAAGTGAAAGGATGCACCTGAGTCAATCAAACATGACTCATGATCTACATGTGTATTTGAAGAATAAGCCAAATACACATCCCCACCTTCATCCGAGGTGGTTTTTACCTCTGTAGAAGGAGCATCATTAGATCCCTTTCCTTTCTCAGGAGCTTTAGATCTGCACTCCCTTTTGTAGTGCCCTTCCTTTCCACATTTCCAGCATACCTTTACAAACTTTCTAGGAGATTTAGATCTCCCTCTAGAGTTAGATCTCCCACTCGAAACCTTATTCTTGTTTCTATTTTGGGACCTTCCTCGTACAGATAAAACATCTCCATTCTGGCCCTCCATATTTCTCCGTCTCATTTCCTCTGACAGCAAGGCTGAGACAATTTCATCAAAATTCAAGGTAGTTGTATTGCTACCTATTGCAATAACCAGACTGTCCCACGAATCTGGTAGAGAACACAAAAAACTGATGCA
Source organism: Pinus albicaulis (assembly GCA_034641835.2). Taxonomy (NCBI): domain Eukaryota; kingdom Viridiplantae; phylum Streptophyta; class Pinopsida; order Pinales; family Pinaceae; genus Pinus; species Pinus albicaulis. Next base: position 484,918,252 of record CM076576.1, read on the forward strand.
CACATCTTCATCTGAGATTTTAATATCAACAGATGACAGCTGACTTACCACAGTATTGAAGGCATTCAGATGCTCTGTCACCGAGTCTCCATCCTTCATCCTCAGGTTATACAGCTTTTTCTGTAGGAACAATTTATTCACCAGAGACTTAGATTGGTACAAATTCCCTAGCTTGTCCCACAAGTTCTTCGCCGTAGCTTCCCCAGATACATTCAAAAATACTGAATCTGAAACACACAACTATATTGTGCTCTTAGCCTTTCGATCTAGTTTCTTCCATTCTTCATCTGTCATTGTCATTGTTTTAGTACCTAGATCTATCGTGATCCACTTATCTTTATCCACCAACAGATCCTCCATCTTGAGCTTCCGCAACTCAAAACTCTGACCATTAAATTTCTTGATCTCTATCTTTCCGCTGCTCACCATCTTCTTTCACTGCAAGAATCGATCCCGCAGATCTCCCACTGAACAGGTTCTACCTCAAGCCCGAGCAAAAAACCCTTAACAGCAAAGGCGTCCCTTTGAAGCTAAAGCAACTCCGATACCAAATGTAGGTTTTAACCCTGAACAGAAATTATCTACACACGAATCTTATAACAGAAAATAAACAATAGCGAGAGCATAAAACATAAAACAGATAAACACAGAGATTTTCCCCTGGATCCCAAATTGGGATGACTAGCTTGATTTTTCATTATATTCCTTTTAGTGTTACAACACATATATATACATGCCGAAGCATACATAAACCCCAATCCATTAACCCTGGATTAGAACATAACCGTAGTTCCCTTGACCGGATCTACAAAATACCAGGGGCCGAAAACCATCGAACCCCAAAACCATGTGCAAAACTATGCACAAAACCATGGGTGCGACTACCCACCGGAAATTAAGGAACTGCACCTCAACGGGTGTTGCCTCGTACTCCCCGACAGGGGGGGATAATCGCCCCGTGACCCCCCCACGCATGATTAGTCGTGGAAAGAATACAAACACATACCCAAGCACCACCGCCTCCCATGCCTTCTCGACCTCTGCCATAGCAAACTACCGCCTCCTCAAGGGAAAGTATGCTCATAAGAGCATGAATAATCCTCCTAATTCGAAGGAAAATGAAAAGAATACCAAGAGGGAAAGGCAACCAAAACCAACAAGCACAGGGTAACCAAGGTCGCCAAGGTAATCAACCAAATTCACCCCAAGGGAACCAGCCTAACACTGCAAACCAGCAACAGGGCGATCAACCCAAGCAGAATAAGCCTTTTCGTACGAACAAACCTTATTCATGTTGTGGTGTCCATGGCCATTATACTCATGATTGTCCACTTTTAGCCCAGATGCGCCAGTTATGGGAAGCCAAGTAGCGTCTAGAGGATAGCAACCCACCGAGTTGCTTCCTCCAAACACTATGCCATCTCAACCGGTTTTGTTCACTAATCCTTTCCCTCGGCAAGGATATGTTGCTACCAAACCACCTAAAGCTGCCCCTCAACCCTCGTAGTCTAGTACCCTTTATTACCAGATTCTCATGATGAATTATAAAGAGGTCAATACCATTGATGTCAACCTTAAGACTCGGTCGCACCAATATGACAAGAAACTTGCTACATCTGCAACCAAGTCCCAAACCAAAGTACCTAGAGAGTTCATTTGGACATCGAATTTTCCCTTATAGATCCCTCAACCTAAGGCAGAGGTCATTCACAAGATCCCCAAAGGGTCATTACGCCGAAATTTTGCTTCTTCCAAAGCCGCCCACACCTACAACATAGTAGATAGCTTGGCGTAGTCTCCTACCACCATGTCAATGTTGGAAGTCCTCCAGACGTGCCCATCACAAAGAAAATCTCTACTACATGCTTTGGGAATTGTGGATCCTTTATATGATTGTTTGATCGTCTTTGATGTTGAGAATTAATAACATCCCCCTTTACCTTCATATGTTTCCTTCCAACTACCATTCAAGATCCATAATGACCATGTTCAGAGATGTATCATTGACTAGGGTGCATCCACCTATGTGATGTCAGCATATTTTTCGAAGAAACTTGGATCCCTCGATATGTCTTAGTCCACCATCACTTTAGGTGCTTGGTACGGTCACCCTTATCAGCCGGCCAGTTACACTTGTGGGAAAGATTATTTGTATTGACATAGAATTCATTGATGCCCCCTTGGATTATAATATCCTATTGGGTCATAGCTACACCGATGCGATTTCAGTTGTCGCATATGTGGTTCACTGTAAGATGTGTTCCCCCATAACGGAAAGATCATCACCATAAATCATTTGACATATTATGAATTGAAGTCTCAGACCACCCCTAAGTCCATCATATCTTCAATGGCTGATAACCAAACAGTCGCACCTCTCACTAGTGTTTCACCAGGAGTCTATAAATATTCCACCTTACTTGGTTCATTCCTTGGTCCCCCCCCTCTTACCACTGAGGCCATCTCATCGAGTGTTTGCATGTTGCAAGCATCTTAGGCTAGCCAAAAGTGGCCTGATTCAACTAGCCAGGAAATAGCGCCTTCAAAACTTGTTTTTGTTCACTCGATACAGCCATCAAGACTATATCCTCAAGGACCTTCTCCTTATGTTGGTGTCTATCCCAATATTTTTAAACCAGGAATGGTCCCCCCAAGCCTTAACCATTTGGGATCCATTCCGCCAGGCCATTATCCTTCCAGTCAAATATTGTTTTTAGCTCCCCCCTCTGGAGTCTTTTCAATGCCTAGTATGGCTACGTTGAGTCTACCCAATTTGACCCTGGGGGTCCCAATCTGGTACATTGATCACCCAGAAACACTCTAGCTACTCAAATCAAATCATATACCACTTTGACCCCAGTTCAATCGGTTGCCATGACCCCTCCATTTGCTTCAGTGCCACAACCACCTTAACAGGAAGCTACTCCTATTTCTAAAGCATCTAGTGAGGGGGGCAAAGTAGAAAAGAAGGAACCTAAGGACAAGGCTCCCCAAACAACTCCAACTCCACCTAAGCCTCCAAAGTCAACACCTCCCTGCACTTTGGGTGATATTGTTGGGCATGCCATCCAGAATTGTGTTGAACTTCCTCATCTCAAACCTGTGGTCAAGAAAACATTTCTTGAATTTGACATCCCAGAGATCCATGTTACCTTACCTGATTCAGCTAAGAAACTCAAATCGTTGCGCACGAAGCACCCTTGTGCTTTGTGTGACATTTATGGCCACTTTTCTCATCATTTTCCCTGTCTCAATGAATTTCATGATACCCTTGAGGAAATTCGTGAAATAGAGGCCTCTCCTATGGATCTTGTAATCCTCTACTTGTGAGTTCTGCTTCGGTAGAACGGGAGGACATTTCTACACCCATTCTGATACCTCCCCCCGATGTCGAGATGATAGACTCTTCAGTTTGTATTCTCTAACTATCGTTATCCATGAGATCCACACAGAAAGACCCCTCATGAACTTCCCATACTGTTCCTGAAAAACCTTGTTCATCGAACACCCTGGTCTCAACATCAATAGATGTTTCATCTACTGGATCTTTGTGTACCCATAGTAGCGATGCGTATGTGAGCCATATTTCTCACGATGATGCACCAGGTAATTCCATCACATCATGTGGTCTCCCTTCCTCTAATTTGCCCATCTTCCATTCAGATGAAGACATCATGGAAGCCATGACCAAACCTAATTTTCCCTGGCATGATATGGACCATCGTGCATATTTCCTTTCGCAACACATCCATGACCAGTATGTTGTGGAGTCCAAAGACTTCATCCATAGTGAGTTCGATTGGTTTTATTACCCCTTACATTGAACCCATGAATTTGGTCCACAATCCACCTTGTCGCCATTACATTACCACCCAATGCTTGGGCAAGGGGGCATACCTTCTAAATTATTTAGAAGTCCACCTTCTTCCTAACCCTCGCAATGCTCTTTACCTCAATAAATTTTACCCATAGCATCTCCCATTGACATGCGTGTATTTATTTCTATCATTCCTTTAGGTAGCTTTCATTATTCTCCATCATCTCATTTGTTGTCTTGTGGCACCTTTCATATAGATCCATCATCCACATAGTATATCAGTCATGCCGATTGTGCAAGTTGCTTCTCTCAGAATCTAGCCTCGGCAACCCGGACCATTTTTACCCCCTTGCATTTGTTAGCCCTCTCCAACGACGTATGCATTGGATTTGTCACCAATAACCAAACCGAATATGATGCAAAGTTGATGTGTTTGTTAACCGATTCCCTTGATCAACGCATCCTTCATCTTCATGTTTGTTTAGATTCCTTTATGCTTGTCATGCACCGAATGGTGTGTATTGTGTGAATAGCCATGTCCTTTTTAGAAAATATTTATGAGTGAATCTCTTAGTGCGTGAATTCAAATCCATTACATTCATTCATGTGCCTAGAGCCCAGAATCACTATGTAGATATTCATTGCAAAAAATATTCTAGATTGGCACTTATCACATGCATTTAACACAAGACAATATTAAAAAAATTGGTGAACCATATACTCATCATATATAAAAATATGCATATCCATTTTTTGTATCAAAAAAATCATAAATGTTTGGAGCCCACTACTCTAAATACATTTGACATGCCCACAACATGTTACAAAAATCAAAATGGGGGGCACCACATGCCCCTATCTCTAATCACTATCTGGAGGGTCCCGAGCTAATGGCTCTGCTCCATTAGCTCGCAGATCTTGAACTGCCTGCCCGGTCATCACCATGCACCATGTTGTTCCTTGGGAGACAATATCTGGTTGTAAGGAGATCAGTCCCTAAGAAATTTACAATCACTTGAAAACAAAATTATTTTTTGTCCCTTCATATTGTAACCTTAGAATTATATCTTAAACCTTTTAATATTTACAGATAACACAACTCTTCAAAGTGCCTTTAAATGATAAATGTGCATGAACAGGAGAAGCTGAAATGACAATGAAAAACCATTACCAATATGTTTTAAATCATAGAAACTATTATCTTTGGTTTTAGAAGAAAATGGTTGCAAGAAATGATTTCAGAATAAAGGAGCGCATTATTAAGGAAATTTACTCTAACTCACAAATGTAAATTAGACACCAGCAACTTCATTACTTTATTTCAACGTAAGAGACATACATAAAATGGAACAGGAAGAACTCAACAAATTCATAAATTTCTGGAAAATTTTCTGAAAAGCTTTATTAATCTCATAAAGACAAAGTACAAAATTGCCAAAAATTATGAGGCCCAATGTCTGGAATCTCGTTTCTCTCTTGAAAAAGTCTTAAATACATTATTACAAAATGGAAAATTATGGAATTGTCAACTTTCCAAATTGCTTTCTTCAGTCATTATAATAAATGTATAAAATTCAAAATTCTGTGGTAAACTTAACTAAATTAAATATAATGTAACATTTGATTATGAGGTGGCAGCAGCCTGAGATCCTGAAAAGTTCTTGCGTCGACATCATTAGCTTGTAGAGACATCCATTCCTTGCATTTTCTCCATAAGTATACATTTGAGCTGTAACAGTTTTCAAGCTTGACTTGAGCCATTCTGAAATCTGTGATCCTGGAATATGAGGGCCTTTCTGAAAACAAGGTTTTCGTCGTCCATAACAGAAAAAAGTATTAATGAAAATAATTCACAATAGTGGCTCCCTTTAGGATAACAACCTTTTCATATGTATTTCCAATTTTCATCTTTGCCTCTACCAGCAATGTTTCATATATCTCCCAAGGGAGAATATTTCCTTGTTGATCCCAACAGGATGGAAAACCAACCCTGGTTCTTTTATCAAATAACACATTAAATATTACCAGTGCTTCTTTGAATTCTTTACTTTTTTCTCTATAGTCTTCGTGTATGAATTATTCATGATCATCTTGTTAAACTCCAGCACACATAGAGTCTTGTCTTCAATTATGAAATCCTTCTGTTCTTGTGCAGTTTTTGAATTAACAAAATCAATAAACCTCTTGGCATACAAGGCCATGTTTTTCAATTCTCTTTATTTTCAATAGATATATTTTCCAGGTCTCTTGCAATACTCTTTTCTTCCCCAAAAATAATCAGTAAATCCCATAAGTAATTGACAACATAAATTATGTCATTCCAAATAATCTCCCTGACTTGTATAAGGGACATATTTCCCTTCACTTTCTCTTTTAGCTCTTTTATCTCCTTATAGGCATTCTAACAGTCCTGCCTATACTTTTCTGCATTATCCTTGGTCATGTGTAACTCATTCTCTGTAACCTTGAGTACTTTATAAGCACCTTCAGGGTCCCTCTAAGTTTTCTTTAAATCAATTTCTTTTAATATTAACTCAATTGAGGCTTGAGTTAATTGGGAAGTAGGATCTTCTGAATTTGATGGAATAATTCAATTTGTGTGAACACTTGCTTAATACTTGACAAAGAGTCATTACGTGTAACCTCTAGAAGAGGATATGCAGGAGTACAAGAGATATCTCCCAATTGAAAATAGTATGTAGAAACAGTTGAAGAGCTGCCCTCCTCCACGGTCTTTTCCTTCTTAGCTTCATTTTCTGCATCACTCTCCAAATTAGTTAATTTATCTCTTCCTCTTTCAAGTCCCTTCTCAGCAGGATGAGGGGTTTCCACCTCCATCTGTACATATGTAGAAGTACGCCCTCCATTTTATATCTTCTCCATTTCTGGCCTTGATTCATTAACAAATGGAGAAGATCCATTCTCCACTCTGTAGTTTGAAATCACATGGTATGGGTCATAAGACAATTTCCCTTCCAATGACAAATGCATGCCAATCAACATTTTTTGAGTTGCTTCCAGGGATTGTCTTGGGTAGTTTAAACAAATGAAATTTCTTTACTGGTACAAAATGGACCTTATCAACATTAAGATCTTGCCTAATTAATGAAATCCAAGGCAAACAACCTCATAGGAACAAATACAGGTGATTTAAAAGGCTCTATATTAGCTCCAAATAATCTAATTTTAGTATAGTCTTCATGAGAAACCAATATCCATATCTCACATCTTTACTTAATCTTAAAAATGTCTGAGATTCAAGCAATAATATTGGTGCAGACACTCTATTTAAAATTGAATATACAATAGGAAGGAAAGAGGAGGTAAATTCAAATAGACCTTCATTTCCTACCTCATTTCTTACCAGGTCTGTCCAAAATATCACTGATTGTTTGTTTTTATTCATATCAACAATATTCAACCCTAAATGGGTAAAAATATCCACATTAATGTAAAGAAACAAATAGGTGACCAGAAAAGGAAACTTAAAACTGCCAGTGATTGATAAACTCATAAACTGATTATTGATAACACTCTCCAGATAAATGGGAATATCCAAAACTACTATAGGCTTCATCATTAAATAAAACATTCTTGGAATTGGTTTATATACCACCATAGCATCTTCTCTACCTAGGATTCTGGCCAAAATTTGGAGAATTAGTCATACATCTTCAGAAAAGGAGCTTAAAGGAAAACTGTCTGACTCCAAGGATAACTTTTCCTTTTCAGGCATGAGATAAAATACAATTTGGGTAAACAAAGGCTCTAAAAATTCTTGAAAATATGTAGAGAGGGATTTATTAGTAAAACTCACATATGACTCTGCATAAGGGTAACAAAATGATTGTCTTATCAACTGATCTCACCCCTGGAAGACATTTTCCCCCAATTGGTTCATGAAAAATCAATTTTTAGGGTACATGGCAGAAACAAACTAATGGATAAACTCTGGAAAGAGGTAGGTCCGTGGAAAAAACACTGACAGGGCTCCAGACTTAATCAAAGCAGAGTAAATTGGGGACTTTTCTTGGTTTAGGATGACATGCTGATAAAATAGAGGGTGGTCTACTGTGCAGACATTATCTACATTGTCTTTTTCTTTATCCATTAATGGGATATGAGTAGAAGACCCAGCAATAAAAAATTTCGTTAACATTTTAAACAAGTTTCAAGAACAGTTGCATGGGTTACCTGGTTCTATCGAGGTGCCTTCTAACTTGGAAGTTGGTATGAAAATTGGAGAGCTTTAGCTATTCAGGAGGCAGACATGGAAACAATGAGGACAAACATCTCTTTTATAGGTGGAGGAAATGAGTGGGCGGGAAAAATCATACAGAAATGTAATGAATGGTGGAATGATTGACAAGATGGTTGGAAGTGATGTGGAGGGTGACGTGGAAGAAATATTTGGATCTCTTGTTGGTGTCATGGGGTCCATCGATTGGCATCATTGCAGGGGGACTCTGTAGTATGGGATCGATCACAGAGATGTGCCCCCGTAGTTGATCTGGGCCGCTCATTCTGGTCAACTAGCGTGGGTCAAAGATTCCAGCGAAGGCACCCCACCAGTTAACTTCCAGTCACTTTGTGCTCCCGCTCATGCTTCATCTCAGGATGGATTTTTCCATTAGTAGTATCCATGATGTCACTTGCTCGTCTTTTAACTCAATGCGCCAAACGTGGTCCCACTGGCTGACACATTAACTCCAATCACCGCTTAGTACTTCTTCTTGTAAGTTTTTATTTTATACATGTGTGTGTGTGTATATATATATATATATATATATATATATATTTTAAATTTCTTTGAAAGACATAAATTCATATATACAACATATATGAAATTTAAAACAGGCCACAACATCTGGCTCCACTTGGGGATAGTGTTTTTCTTTTTTGGAAAATAACAATAAGGACCGCAGATCAGTGCCTTCATCTCAGGCATGGAATCAAAATGTGACTTACACAGTGCAATGAGTTACTCACCGACCTATGTACAATGATCAAATCGGTATGTACAATGATGAAACAAAACTTTGATGATGGAAATAGTGCTTCATATACTGCCCATTCACTGGTAATGGAAGAATTTCAACATCCAAATTTTCCATGACAAAAGTATTATTGGTTCTAGATTCAGTAATATTGAAAGGACCATACTAAAGGAAGTCAAGTTTCCCATGCTTACCTTTATCTTCCCTTCTGAAATCACATCTTAAAACAAGATCACCTAGCTGGAAAAGAACATCTTTGGATTTTCTATCAAAATTTATTTTCATCTTCTCTTGCTAACTGATTATATTTTCTTTGACCTTATCTCTAGTTTCATTTAGCTCCACCAACCTATTCATTCTTCTGATTAAAGAACCTGGTTCTTCCTGAACATCTTGAATCAATGCTACCACGAGCTTTATTAGCCGCCTAGGGAACAATGCTTTAGTACCATACACCAACTCAAATGGTGACTTGCCAGTTGATCTTCTAGTAGTTACTCGACTTTCCTAGAGAGAAAATTTTAATTTTGAATCACAATATTTCTTGCTCTCTACTAGTAATATCTTCTTCCAAATCCTTACTAATGTCTTATTTGAAGATTTCGCTAACCCATTCCCTTGAGGATGGTAAGAAGTTGAATGTGAAAGATAACATTGTATTTCTGGCGAAAATCAATTAATTTAGCAGTTTTAAAGACTCAGTCATTATCAGTTACTAACTTCTTTGGACAACCAAACCTTTTGAAAATATTTTCTTCTAGAAATTTCTTTACAACCAAGTCATTTTCCTTTCTTGTTGGCACTCCTTCAAGCCACTTTGTAAAATAAATTTTCCTTGTCAAAATCCACCTGGATTGACCACTAGATGGTGGGTTAATTTCTCCAAAAAAATATAGTTCCCATTGCATGAAAGGCTCTTCAATGAACACATGAATTAAAGGAATTAGCACCAAATTCTTCTTCTCAGCAAAAGTTTGGAATTTTTGGCAATTCTTCACTAATTTATAAACATTTGAAAATAAATAAGGCGAGTAGAAACCAACTTTCAAAATTTTATGAGTTTTAATCTTCCAACTACAATGACCTCCACATAGGCTATCACGATATTATTTGATTATTTCAAAAACTTCTCCTTCTGTCAGACAAAGCAGCAAGATACCCACTGGATCTCTCCAATATAACTTTCCATATACAATCGCACAATTATGAGCTTTTACCTTCAGAGCCTTGTATTTTGTTCTGTTCATGGTAGGAGGACAACATAGAAAACACAAGTAATGAAAAATATCTGTGTACCATTCAGAACATAAGAATTTATATTGATTTTCATCACCCAATTTAGACTTTGCTTGTTTTCCAACATCCTCTTTCTCTTCAACTTTAGCTAAGATATTAATCCCCAAAGCTTGAAAATTTGTTTCTGTTAGAATTTTAGCCAAAAATTGACCCTTTATTATTATTTTTTGGTTTTACGTCTAAATCATATTCTTGTATCCTGGTTATCCACTTACCTCTTTTACATTCTACATCACTCTGAACCAAAAAATCCTTAACAACAGTATTTGGCACATATGCAACCACCTAGGACTGAAGAATATAAACTATGAAATATTTGAGGGCTTTAACCAAGACATAAGACTATTTTTCCAAATAATATTTATTTCAGTTCTGCATCCCTCAACACTTTACTGGAAAAAGCTATAGTTTGTTCTCTCTACTCCTCATTCTTCTGCAATAGTAAACTAAGAAGAAAAAGAAAAAATCTAAAAAGGATGTTCATAATTATGACTTATCAACACTAGAGCTTCTTGCAAAGCTACTTTAATTATTGAAAAGGAATCCCTTATAGATGCATTCCACTTCACGTCTGCCCTTTGCTTCAACATATCAGTGATTTCTTTGACAATTTTAGTATAATTCGAAACAAACCTCTTGAGGAAGTTAATTCTCACTAGAAAACTTTGAATCTCTTTCTTAATTCTTGGCAAAAGTATCTTACTTATTGATTCCACTCTCGCAGGGTCTATCTTCACTCCTTATTTTGAAACAATATGTCCCAACAACTTTCCCTCTTTCAAAGCAAAGTGAGATTTATTTGGGTTTAAAGATAAACCATATAGAAATTATACAACAAGAATGTATATCATTTCCAATCTAATATAACAATGTACTAAAGTTAAATACTAAATCACTTCTACAAATATTTTGCGGAAATTAAAAACACTATCACCAATCACATGAAGCAAATAAGAACCAATCAAGCCACAACACAGATAATCTTCCGGGGAAAGCTTGCTACTCAAAACCCCACTACCTTATATTGTATATTCAACATGGAATCATGAAACAATTACATACAACTCTTCTCACAATATCCCTCTTGTACTCAGCTAATTTTCTCACATTGTCATACATAAAATTGACCAATACTTAGCCAATTTACTGCCTCCAGAAAGCCTTCCTTGCTTGTGCAATCCCTGATGAATGAAATCCATAAAGAATAGGAATTTTGGTCTTCCTTTACTACACAAGTATCATGGGCACTCCAATGGTTGTTTGGTTGCATGGGTGCAACCCAATAATCCTACAACTGATAGTCAAATTCCCTTTCACCTAGATCTCAACTTGGTCTCCACTGGATCTGACATGCATGCAGCTAATAATAGTATATCCTCAGTTGCAAGTGAGATCATTGATTGTGAATTAATTAATATTTAATTCACTTGATCTCTCACTAGTGTATCTAACAGTTACAACTACCACAACTGAGTTTAACTCGTTTAACTAAGTTAAACTAATTACAACTTGCATTAACTAATGCACCACTGCACTTAGAACTTTGTTACAACTAGAATTACTCTGCATGCCTAACCAACTACCACTAACTCGAAATTCATGATTTAACTGAGTTTATCACACTCAGTTAACTATTACAAGTTATTTTTATATTATATTACATTTTATTTTCCATCTTAATTAAGGGATAACTAAAATAGACATGCACAAATTTGGCCCTGTGGGCCCCACCCTAGTGTAGGTGCTTAATGCACTACACATGGGCGCTGAAATTTTATTATTGAATTTCAACACTCCATCTCAACAAGAAAGGGATTATCCTTCACCCCAATCTTGCCTCTATGGTATTCGAATTTTCTCCTAGTGAGCGCCTTCATCATAATATATGCATCCTGATCTTCTGTGGGAATGTAATAAAGCAAAATTATTTTCCTCTACACACAATCTCTGAGATGATGGTACCAAATATCTATGTGCTTGGACCTATCATGAAACACGTGATTAATCAGGAGTTTAATGCAAATCTGATTATCACAATGTATCATTGTCGGATCCATCTGAGAACCAAACAAACCAACCAAGATATTTCTCATCTAGATAGCCTCACATGCAGCTTGAATTGTTGCCATGTACTCTACTTCTGTTGAAATAAGTGCCATAGATCGTTACTTCATGCTGTACCAAGAAATTTTTGTCGATCCTGTGCTGAATATCCCTCCTGATGTGCTCTTTATGTCTAATGGACTGCCTGCCCAATATGCATCCGTGAAGCCTTGAAGCTTCACTCCCTCTATTGGTCTGTACCATATACCATACTCTGATGTGCCCCTCAGGTATCTCAAGATATGCTTCCCTTCCTTCCAAAAGAGCTTGGTAGGATTAACCATAGCTTGACTCAGTTGGTTAACTACGTAGCAAATGTCTGGTCTAGTGTTCACTAGATACATCAGTGAAAAAACTAACTACTTATAGACAGTAGCATCCACTACCTCTCCGGAAGTAGCATCCTCTTTCCTCCAATTTCCTGGAAGAGGAGTATCCATGGATTTGCAGCTCTCCGTGTGAAACTTACCCAGTATCTCCTTGGCATATTTTCCTTGAGACACAAAAATTTCACCATCCCACTGCCATATTTCCAAGCCAAGGAAATAATGAAGGAGTCCCATGTCCTTCCTTTCGAATTCCCTTGCAAGATCCTCCTTGCATGAGTGTATCAACTGCTCATCACCAGTCAAAATTAGATCATCAACATAAAGAACAATAATCAATAGCTTACCCTCAACCACAATCTAGTACAGGTTTGCATCTACTTCAATTTTGATGAAGCCTAGTCCAGTGAAATAACTATCTATCTGAGTGTACCAAGCACGGGGTGCTTGCTTATGCCCATATAGTGCTCTTTTGAGTTGACACACATGTGACTCACTGTTAAAGATCTCGAAACCTTCCGGCTACTCTATGTACACCTCTTCCTCAATGATCCCATTGAGAAATGCACTTTTCACATCCATCTGATGAATGTGCTAGCCCATCTATGCTGAGAGTGCAAGGATGGATTTAATGGAAGAGTACCTCGCAACAGGTGCAAAAGTCTCATCATAATCAATCCCCTCAATCTGTGAGAATCCCCGGGCCACAAATTTGGCATTTTATTTCTCCACACTCCCATTGGCAGCTTGCTTTACCTTGTATATCCATCTAAATCCAACCATTGATTTGTCAACCGATCTTGGGACAATATCCCATGCACTGTTCTTAACAATGGAGTCATACTTGTCCAGAATTGCATCAACCTAAGTAGGTTGTTGCACTGCTTCCTGAAAGGAAGATGGTTCAGTCAAAATACATTTTCTCATAAGAGCCATGTATCCAGCAAACCTGTCTGGAGACTGTCTCTGTCTGTGCTGTGAAGTAGGGGCTCCTACATTATTTAAAGCATCAAGTCTCAATCTATCAACTTTCCCGGTGCGCCTTCTACCATTTCTAATGTATGTCTTTGCATGAGTGTTTTCCTCCACTCCATGATCCTCTGCATGTGGCTTCTCCACATCTTGAGGCCCATCCTTGATAACCAACAGTTCCTCCTCTGCATGTAAGTCTAGCTCCCTCTCAAGGGGAAACCACATGGCTTTCTTCTCATTAAATTTTATATCATGTCACACAACATTCATTCTAATGTTTGGAAAATACACTCGATAGTTGTGGGGTGTTTGAGTGTACCCCACAAAAATCCCATATCTCATTTGTTGGTTTCAGCTTCTTCCTGGTGTCCTTGGTCACATGCACATAAAAGAATGAGCCAAAAAACTTAAAGTGTGAAACATTAGTTTTCTTACCAGTGGAAGCCTCTTCAGGTGTACTGATGCCAAGTATCCTATGAGGACAACGGTTCTGAACAAATACCGTAGTGTTGCATTCTTCTGCCCACATATGCATTGGTAGGCCTTGATCATGAAACATCACTCTTGATGCACCCACGATTGTTCTTTTCTTTCTTTTAGCAACTGCATTTTGTTGTGGGTTATGAGGCAGAACCAATTCTCTTTGAATTCCTTCTTTGTTGTAGAATTTCTTCGATTCATTGGATATGTATTCTCCACCATTATCTCTCCTAAGAGCCTTCACTTTCTTCCCCTACTCTTTCTCCACCAATGCTTTAAACTCAAGAAACTTAGAGAATGGCTGATCTTTCTTCTGCATGAAGAAGATCCAGCACTTACGAGAAAATTCATCAACGCATATCACATAGTACTTATGTTTTGATGTCGAAGCAATAGAGAATGGTCCACACACGTCTGTCTGAACTCTCTCAAGGATCCCTGAAGCTTGGTTCTCCTTCTCATGAAAGGTGGCCTTTACATATTTTCCCATAGTACATCCCTTACATGTCTCTGACTGAGAAAGTGTACCCCTGGGAAGACCAGTATAAATCTGTTGCATGACTTTCAAGGCTCCATGGTGAAGATCGCCCAATGTTCTGTGCCATAATTCTCCCTCATCCTGACTCACCACTTTGTCCACATTACCCATCAATGTTACGCAACCATATACATCTAGCTTGTAGAGATTCTTAACTCGAATCCCTATCTTCTTGGCTTTTCCAGTTGTTTTGTGTCGTAGAAAATATTTTCCTTCACTAAAAACAACATCATAGCCTCTATCCTCCAACATTGCAACTCAGACTATTTTTTTAAAAAAACCTGGTACATGCATTACATCTTTTAATTGAAAGGTTTTACCTGAGTGCCTCTGGAAGGTAATGGTACCAATCCTGGTAGCACTATATCGCCCATCATTACCCATTTCAATATGCATCTAGAGATCCTTCTCCTCCAAGCTACTAAAAATTTCTTTGTCTCTTGTCATGTTAAAGGAAGCGCCACTATCCAAATACCACATAGATCCTAATGCACTTCACACCATGCATGTGATCAATGAGAATTCAAGCTCAAATTGTGAGGCCAAAGCCTCACCAGCGGCAGATCGTCCAAACTTCTTATTCTTCTTCATTTGTGGATAGTTAGTAGCATAATGCCCATGCTTGTGACAGTGAAAAAAGTTCACCATGGACATATCCCACTTATTTCCATCTTTGGACTCGAATTTGGAATGGAATTTCTTCCCCTTCCCCTTCTTCGCCTTAGCAGCCAAAGCACAATCTTCTTCATATTCATTCTTAGATGAAGATCCATCTCTAGTGTTTCGTCTGAAATTCTCTTGCACCAAATCTGACCACAGTCGTTCCCAATCTGGTAGCTTTTCCCTTCTATTGATAGAGTATTGATAATTGTGCCAACTCTTGGGAAGTCCTAGGAGATCCAAGCTCACAAAATCATCATCAGTGACAGTTATACCAACACTCCCTAGTTCATCCTGACATTGGACAAACTTTGTTAGATATTTTGGTAAGGAGTCACCTTTCTCCATCTTGAACTTCCTGAGTTTATCTTTGAGCGCCAATTTCCTATGGTCGTTGTTGCTCTAAAATAGATCTGTCAAAGACTTCCACATTTCATATGGTGTAGCTTTTCCATGGAGGCTTGAGACAATAATTAGGGGAATTTTGAGGTCTAAAATGGGCCTCCTAAGAAAAATGTACAACCAATATAAAATTTATAAGAACCAATAGGATTCAAGGTGATGATGTCAACCATGGGAGATGATTCACCATTTTTTAAGTAAAAGGATAAAAATATTAAAAAATAATAGAATAATAAAACTACATTTTCAACTCATATTTTCAACTTATCTCCCAAAGTTTTTACTCAAATTTTGAGCGGGAGTAATATTTGTATGAAAATTTTAATTCCTCATCCAAGGAGTACCGGTGTTGCATACTTCATGAAAAATGAGAAATACATTAAAAATGTGATTGCAATCATGTTTTTCATGTATTTCTCATTTTTCGTGTAGCAGGGTCCATCGAAAGTATGTAACATGGGTACTCCTTGGATGAGGAATTAAAATTTTCATCCATCGAATACTCTTGCTTGAACTTTGAGTAAAAAATTTGGGAGATAAGTTGAAAATACGAGTTGAAAAAGTATTTTTTCTTTTTTCCCTCTAAAATTTGATGATGTAATCAAATATTATATTATTATTTCCAATATTATTTTATAACTTCCTTGGGAGGCCCATTTTATACCTCAAAACTCCCCTAATGGTGGTCTCATACCCCCTCCAATAAGATCCTCCTCAACTTTTCCACTTTCTTTTCCATGCATCAAGATTTGCAGCATCTGTCATGGTGGGTTTAGGAACATCATTGTCAGTGAATTCCTTCAAGCCATTGTATTCGAGTACTGCCTCCATCTTGTCCTTACAAGAAATATGTTTTGAGCTACCCTCGAGTGCATACTCCAACCTCAAGCCATTGAAAGCCATTTCAATCCTGAATCAGTTGTAGCACCAAGAAAGTATTTCTACAAATTTGATTTCTATCTAGTCACAAACTCAACTCCTCCTTCACAATTGTGATTTCTTATGCTTTGATACCATGTATATATTATACAAAAATCATGTATATCATGGATTCAATCTGATCTAACAATTTACTAAATTTAAATACAGAATCGCTTCTACAAATATTTTGTAGAAATTAAAAACACAATCGCCAATCACATGAAGCAAAGAAGAATCAATCAAGCCACAACACAGATAATTTCCCGGGGAAAGCTTACTGCTCAAAACCCCACTATCTTCAATTGTATATTCAGCATGGAATCATGAAACAATTACATACAACTCTTCTCACAAGAGCCCTCTTGTACTTAGCTAATTGTCTGACAATGTCATACATAAAACTGACAAATGCTTAGCCAATTGATTGCCTCTAGATAGCCTGCCTGCCTTGCGCAATCCCTGATGAATGCAATCCCTAAAGAATAGTAATTTTGGCCTTCCTTGACTTCGCAAGTATCATGGGCACTCCAATGGGTGCTTTTTTGCATGGGTGCAACCCAATAATCCTACAACTAATAGTCAACTTCCCTTTCACCTAGATCTCAACTGGATCTCCACTGGATCTAACATGCATGTAGCTAATAATAGTAAATCCTCAGTTGCATGTGATATCACTAATTATGAATTAGTTAATATTTAACTCACTTGATCTCTTACTAGTGTATCTAGCAGTTACAACCAGCACAACTGATTTTAACTCACTTAACTGAGTTAAATTGATTACAACCTGCACTTTGAACTATGTTACAACTAGAATTACTTTGCATGCCTCACCAAGTACCTCTAACTCGAAATTAATGAGTTAATTGAGTTTATCACACTCAGTTAACTATTACAACTTATTTTGAGATTATATTACATTTAATTGTCCATCTTAATTAAGGGATAACTAAAATAGACATGCACCAAATTTAGCCCTATGGGCCTCACCCTAGTGTAATTTATTAATGCACTAGGCGTGGGTTCTAAATTTTTCTTGTTGAATTTCAACAAACCATACCTCCTACACTTCTCAAAGGTCTGTTGTAGATTTTCCAAATGTTCTTCATCTGATTTAGAAAAGACAGTTATATCATCTAGATAAATCACCACAAACTTATCCCTTTCTCTTACAAATGCTATATCCATAGCTCTCTAGAATGTGGCACCAAAATTCATCAATCTAAAAGGAATTTATGCATACATGAGCGTGCCCCAAGGAGTTGCAAATGTTGTTTTCTTCTGATCCTCCTTCTCCACTGCAATCTAATTGTAGCCAGAGAAACCATCATTCATGGAAAATATATATGAACCTGTTACTCTTTGTAAAATATGGTCCATCTTGGGAAAAGGATAATTATCCTTAAAATATGTCCTATTCAAATTACTGAAATCCATACATAACCTTATTTCACCATTCTTTTTCCTTACTGGTTAAATATTTTCCACTCAATCTGTATACCTTAAAGGAAAAATTATTTTAGCATGTAATAATTTCTTAACTTCTTTCTCAATTGAAGGAAAAAACAAAGGATTGATCTGCCTTAGCTTTTGTTTAAAAGTTTTGATTCCTGGATTCAAAGGGATTTGTGCTGGATGAATTTAGAATCATATTTTTTCAAGTCTTCATATGACCATGAAAAAATATCAACTTCTTAAACAAGCTTATATATCTCTGTTTAAAATTTTCAGGCACACCTTTAAATAATATCACCATCTTGGGTTTTGATCTGTACCCAAATTACAATCTTCTAAGTCCTCTTCAAGGTCTACTTTCTTTGGATTCTTAGTAATATCATCAGCATTAAATAATTTTTCTAGAGCTACCAATCCTTTTGGTATTACATTAACTTTGAGTTGCAAAATATCATGATTACTAATTGAATCTTTGAAAGGAACTGATCCTTCCTGCTACTTTCCAAAATATTCATCTTGGTCAATTTCTAAATTATAAAATTCTCCTATGATCTCCAAAAACTCCTTAATATGTTCTTCATCGTGAAAAACCTGCCAATGCTTCACATTATCGGGAATTGAAGGCATGTGTATGATTTCTACTTCATATCTCAACCTTGGATTTAGAGGGGGTTTAAAAGTGTTGGCTGTAACTGCCAAAGAATCTGCCAACCTGTTCCCTTCCATAGGGACAAATTTTATATTAAAAGCAAGAAAAAAATTCTCCACTAAATCCCACACTTCATTCCTTTAAGTTCTTAATCTTGGATGTCTTGCCTAAAATGATTTTTAATCTGTTTGATCAATAGTTCAGAATCTCCAACAACATATATATTTTGTACTCCTAATTGTTTGGCAGTTTTCAACCAAAGAATCAAAGCTTCATATTTTGAGATATTTTTTGTAGAATAATATTCTAATTTATATGAAAAGGGCATTAAATGAACCTTTGGAGGTATTAAAAGAATACCTGCTCCGATACCATATTTTGAACAAGCACCATCAAAATAAAGTTTCCAGACTCCATTTTCTGTCAACTCTTTATTCTCAACTTCTGAAGGGAGCTGAACTTGAGTATCTTCAACAATTTCTGCAACTTCTTACAGCATGAAATAAGAAAAATCATCATTTTCCTGGCTGTACACAAGAGAATTACTGGCATTCTCCTTAGTAATAGTTTCTACAAACCTAGTTTCTTTGTATAATATTCTCTCTTCTCCCCCAAAAAATGTTATTATGGCATAAGTAAAATCCAACCTCAAAACACCTCCCAACTTAGCCCCCCAATATCTAGAAAGAAGCATCCCAAAACGAGTTGGGATATCTGCCACCACCACATCCATCACAAGGCTCCTAGTTGGAATTTGAGCCAATGAAATAACCATATCTTTGATAAAGCCAACACACTTAACCTTTTTGGAATCAAATGAGTAAATATCCTTATAAGGTTTAGTGACTTGTAAATTCAACTGCTTCATTACAGATAATGGCATTAAATTTTGAGAAGCACCCAAATCTAACATACAATTGTGTGACATGAAGAATGAACCAATAAAGAAACATAAAAAGGAGGAGTAGATGAATCCACCTCTGCCACGTGAGGACCAAACATCACTATTGGTCTATCTTCTTGCAAATTCACAGTGTCTGCCACATTGTCACCTTGAGAAAGATTAATAAAATATGAAAAATTCTTTTTGTACATTGGAGTCTTGACCAGCTCAGTCAAGGGGATTGGTATCTTTATCTTCTCCAATTACTTTGAAAAATTAAAAGGATTATTTGGTTTTATTCATATCTCAGGATATTCATCGTTCTTATTCAAATGCGAAATTTTTCAGATGAAACAACAATTTTGTTTAAATTCTCACCTTTTGAATTCCTTTGTGAACTCTCCCCTTGTTGAAAAGTAGTTTTTGTTACTGAATCAATTTGTTGTTCCTGTCTATCAATTTGTTTTGTTGGTTGTTGTGGAGTCTCCATCTGTTGAGGTACTGGGCCTTCTGACACCTCATCATTATTCAACGATCTAGATCTCTTCCTTGATCTCATATCATATTTTTTATGTAGCTCAATCTGCATATGATCAATAAATTGTTTATAGTATTTCTCAATTTATTTTTTAGTCAGGGATTATTTTGATTCAACGTTGACTTGCTCATTATCATCATCTTCTACATCACCTTCATATAATTTTGATATTTGGTTATCTTGCTCCTTTTCACTTTTTTCTTCTGCATCCTCATTTCCATCTTCTATATACAAAGGAGGTTGGATCACATCTTGATCTTTCTTTTCCCTTTGTAGGATTTGGAAGGGTTATTTTCTAAACTGTGGATTGAAATTTCGATTTTGGGCTTGATGCCATTGTCTGGGAGGGCTTTTATTTTATAGTTACAGTTTTACTAATTTTTTTGATATTTCTTTATGAATTTATTCATATATTCCAATATTTGGTCATGAGAAACTTCTTCCTTTCCTTTTCCTTTATCTTGTGTCTGTTGCTTTCCTTTGGTCTTTCCTGCTGCAATCAAATTTGCCTCAATCTCCAAGGCATCTGTTTGAATTTTATCTAAAGTGGGAGACCTCCTCTCCCTCAAAGTGAAACCAAAGTCTGATTCAAAAGCTCCAGTAAAATCAAACTTTTCTCCAGCTGGTGGGGGTTTTATTTATGCTAGAATACTATTATATAATTTATTAAACCTTTTAATAAAATCAGTGACATTTTCTTCTTATTTTCCTTAAATAGCAGTGAATTCAGTTAAGAAAAATCCATGAGCTTTATTTTCACCCCATCACTGAGTGAAATTATTCTCCATTTATTCCCAATTATTAATTGAATTGGCCTGAAGTTCCTTGAACCACTGTCTAGCCTCTCCATCTAAAGATTTCACAAATAACCTTAAAACAACATTAAGATACTCAACATTCAAATTCTCTACAAAGGCACAAAAAGAAGCAATATGTTTCACTGTTGAGATATCAACTTCCCCTATGAAATGAGGAAAAAATTTAAGGTAATATGATGACATTTCATTCATCGGCTAGGCTAAATTTAATGGAGAATATGTATTCAGAAGGAAAGAAGGAATAGGCATATTGGGGTTTTGATTAATTCCCGCTTGAAAAACAAATGGTGGAGGGGGTAATACTGATATAGGGATAGGCTGACTTATTGCAGAGACAGAATATTTTGAATTTTCAAAGTGAAGTGCTGAAACATCTTGAAAGTCAGAGAATGAAAAATAAATTGACTCAAAATATTTTTCTTCCAAAGTAGGTTAAGGAAAAATTGAATGAGAGGAAACATGTCCTTATTCCAATAATTGAAGGTTTATGACTACTTCTTCTGAGTGGAATCTAGAGTTTGTATAGTATAACTACTACCTGGAGCAGAAAGGGTAGGAATGGGAGTAATTAGGGATTTGGATTTCCAAACCATTATTGATACTATTTTTTCTGGGTCAGATAAGATTGGAAAATTCTGTTGTGAGGTATCTGACCTCGTGTGCGGTCTTCTGGAAGCTAGGTCTACGTTGATGAAAGACACAACCAAATCAGTTTCTTTGTTCACCAATCAAAGACATTATTTCTGAAATAAGATCCCAGGGAAAAATAACTTTGTATCTCTATCCCTAGCAACAGAACGAAAAATTATTTTTCCTTGGGAGACAATCTTTGGCTGTAAGGATATCAGTGACCAAGACATTTATTTTCACTTGAAAATAAAATCATTTGTTGTCCCTTCATATTGTAACCCAAAAATTATATCTTAAACCCTTTAATATTTACAGATAACACAACTCTTCAAATTTCCATTAAATGATAAATGTGCATGAACAGGAGAAGGTGAAATGAAAACCATTAAAAATATGTTGTAAATCACAAAAAATATTATCTCTAGTTTAAGAAAAAAATGGTTGCAAGAAATGATTTCTGAATAAAGGAGCGCATTATTAAGGAAATTTACTCTAACTCATAGATGTAAATTATACACTAGCATCTTCATTACATTATTCCAACAGAAGAGATATGCATGAAATGGAACAGGAAGAACTCAACACATTCATCAATTGCTAGAAAATTATCTAAAAAGCTTTATTATTCGCATAAAGACAAAGTACAAAATACCCAAAACTTCTGAGGCTCAAAGTCCAGAACCTCGTTTCTCTCTTGAAAAAGTCTTAAATACATTATTACAAAATGGACAGTTATGGAACTGTCAACTTCCCAAACTTTTTTCTTCGATCATTACAATAAAAGTAGAAACTTAAAACTTCTACAGCAAACTAAAGTAAATTAAATATAAAGTAACATTTGATTATGAGGTGGCAGTGGCCTGAGATCCTGAAATGGAAGAAGCTCCTGCATTTTCATCATTATCTTGTGGATACATCCATTCCTTTCATTTTATCCACAATTCTACATTCGAGCTGGAACAATTAGCTTGACATGAGCCATTCTAAAATATGTGATCCTAGAATATGAGGATATTTCTGAAAACAATTTTTTCATCATCCATAATAGCTGAAAGTATTTATGAAAATAATTCACAATAGTGGCTCCATTTACGATAACAAACTTTTCATATGTATTTCCAATTTTACTCTTTGCCTCTACCAACAATGTTTCATATGTCTCCCAAGAGAGAATATTTCCTTACTGAGTCCAATAGGATGTCAAACCAACCCCGATTCTTTTATCAAATAACACATTAAATATTACCACTACTTTGACTTCCTTTATC
Source organism: Pinus albicaulis (assembly GCA_034641835.2). Taxonomy (NCBI): domain Eukaryota; kingdom Viridiplantae; phylum Streptophyta; class Pinopsida; order Pinales; family Pinaceae; genus Pinus; species Pinus albicaulis. The sequence continues at coordinate 484,941,005 of CM076576.1, forward strand.
TTTTTCTCTCTAGTATTCTTGTATGAATTCTTCATGATCATATTCTTAAACTCTAGGACACATTGAGTCCTGTCTTCAATTCCGAAATCCTTTATTTCTTTTGCAGTTTTGGAATCAATAAAATCAATCAAACTCTTGGCATGTGAGGCCATGTTTTGCAATTTCCCTTTATTTTCAACAATGACATTTTCCAGATCCATCACAATACTCTTTTCTTCCCCAACAATAATCAGTAAATCCCATATGTTATTGACAACATCAGTGATGCCATTCCAAATAATCTCCCTGGCTTGTATAAGGGACATATTTCCCTTCACTTTCTCTTTTAGCTCTTTGATCTCTTGATAGACATTTTGACAGTCTTGCCTATACTTTTCTGCATTATCCTTGGTCATGTAAAACTCATTCTTTGTAACCTTGAGTACTTTATAAGCACCTTCCAAGTCCCTCTGAGTTTTCTTTAAATCAATTTCTGCCAATCTTAACTCAGTTGAGACTTGAGTTAATTGGGCAACAGGGTCTTCTGAATTTGATGGAATAATTCAATTTCTGTGACACTTCCTTAATACTTGACAAAGAATCCTGAATTGTACCCTCTGGAAGAGGAGATGGAGTACAAGAGATATCTTCCATTTTCAAAGAGTATGCAGGCATACCTGAAGAGCTTCCCTACTCCATGGTCTTTGCCTTCTTAGCTTCATTTTCTGCATCACTCTCCAAATCAATTAATTTCTCTCTTCCTCTTTTAAAACCCTTCTAAGTAGGATGAGGGGTTTCCACCTCCATCTGTATAGATGTAGAATTTTTTTGTCCATTTTATAGCTTCATTTATGGCCCTGATTCATGAAAAAATGGAGAATATCTATTCTCCACTCTACGATTTTAAATCACATGGTATGGGGAATAAGCCCATTTCCTTTCCAATGAAAAATGCAGGTCAATCAGCATTTTGTGAGCTACTTCCAGGGCCTGTCTAGTGTTTTCAATGAATGGCCCTACTGTCTTGGGTAGTTTAAAAAAATGACCTTTCTTTACTGGTACAAAATGGACCTAATCAACATTAATAGCTTGCCTAATGAACTCCAAGGAAAACAATCTCATGGGAAAAAATACAGGTAATTTAAAAGGCTCTATATCAGCTCCAAATAATATAATTTTAGTATAGTCTTCATGAGAAAACCAATATTCATATTTCACATCGTTAATTAATCTCAAAAAGGTCTGAGCTTCAGGCAATAATCTTGGTGCAGACACTCCACTTAAAATTGAATATACAATAGGAAGGAGAGAGGAGGTCAATTCAAATAGTCCTTCATTTCTCACCTCCTTTCTTACCAGGTATGTCCAAAAGACCACTGAATATTTGTTTTTATTCACATCAACAATATTCAACCCCAACCGGGTAAATTTATCCACAATGTTACTGTAAAGAAACAAATAGATGACCAGAAAAGGAAACCTAAAACTGCGAGTGATTGATAAAATCTTAAACTGATTATTGATAACACTCTCTAGATAAATGGGAATATCCAAAACTACTTCAGGCTTCATCATTAAAGAAAAAATTCCCAGAAATTATTTAGCTACCACCATAGCATCTTCTATCCCTAGGATTCTGGCCAAAATTTGGAGAATTAGTCGTACATATTTAGCAAAGGAGATTAAAGTAAAATTGTCTGACTCCAAGGAGAAATTTTCCTTTTCAGGTATGAGATAACATAAATTTTGGGTAAACTCGGGCCTTGAAAATGCTTGAAAATATGTAGATAGGGATTCATTAGTAAAATTCACATATGACTCTGCACAGGGGTAAAAAAATGATTGCCTTATCAACTGAGTTGACACATGGAAGAAATTTCCCCCAAATTGGTTCATTACAAAGCGCTTTTGAGAGTACATGGCATAAACCAACCAATGGATAAACTCTATAAATAGGTAGTTCTGTGGAAAAAACACTGAAAGGACTGCAAACTTAATCAAAGCAAAGTAAATTAGGGACTTTGCTTGGTTTAGGATGACATGCTGATAAAATATACTGTGGTCTACTGTGCAGACAATATCTACAATGTATGTTTCTTTATCCATTAATGGGATATGAGTGGAAGACCCAATAAAAACATTCTTTAACATTTTAGACAAGTTTCAAGAACAATTGCATGGGTTGCCTGGTTCTATCAAGGTGACTGCTCACTAGCTTCTGACTTGGAAGTTGGTACAAAAATTGGAGAGATTTATTTGTTCGGGAGGCAGATGTGGACGCAATGAGGACAAACATATATTTTATAGGCAGAGGAAATGAGTGAGCGGGAGAAATCATAAGGAAATGTAATGAATGGTGGAATGATTGACAAGACAGCTGGAAGTGACATGGAGGTTGACGTGGAAGACACAATTGACTCGCTTGCTAGCATCATGGGGCCCGTCGTCACGGCAAGGGGACTCCACAGTAAAATATCTATCATAGATTTGTGCCCCCACAGTTGATCTGGGCCACTCATTCTGGTCAATTGGCGGGGGTCAAATATTCCAGTGGAGGCACCCTGCCAATTAACCTCTGGTTACTTTGTGCTCCCGCTCACGATTCATCGCAGGATGGATTTTTCCATTGGCAGTATCCATGATGTCCTCTAATTTTTTATTTTATGCATGTATATGTATATATATATATATATTAATTTATTTGAAAGACATAAATTCATATATGCAACATATAGGAAATTTAAAAGATACCACAACATGCCACATGAACCCTCGCCACTCTAAGATTAGCCCTATACATCCCTCGATGTACTGGTCCTCAAGATCTTGCCACCGGCGCTCTGCCACCCCGATCAGTAGTAAATCGAACCTGTGACTGAGGTCCTCCAACAGAGCCTCAAAATCAGGTCTCTGTTGTGATATCTATCCACTTGGTTCTGCAGCCCCTCGCTCTGCGGCACGTCCTACATATCCTTTCAGCTTGACTGATGCTATATCTGCATAAAAAAAGTTATGAATCAGTACCACATACATATTCTAAAAACTTTAAATGCACCATAATATATAGAAAATTTAGCTTACCATCTAGTCCCCATGCTCGACCAGGAAGAAGTGGCAAGTCAGGGTCTCCCAGAAAGTTCATACCACTGGATGGATAGTCATTTATGTACAGGGACATCTAATCCTAGTGTGTGAAAAACTTGGGTTGGAACACCCATCCGAATCCTTCTCCTTCTCCTCTCCATAGTAGCTACTCCCAGTAGCGCATCCTGGGCTCCTATGGGCTCCCATCTCATATTTGTACATGAAGCCGAATCGTGAGGATCTTCTCAAAGAAGAATGAGCACAATACCGTACCAAAAGAAAAATAGTGGTTCACCTACCGCTTGCATAGTGAAAAATGTCATTTCACCAATGATGACATCATCTGGGCCCACCCATAGTAGGTCCTGCTCAAAACACTCTCTACCAATATCACCTGCCCCCTAGTGATGTGATGGAACGCTTGGTTGCCTAGGATATGCAGTACTGCTATGATGAAAGCCTATGTCTCTAACCTCTCTATATCATTGATCGGAATGGTCATGCCCTTAGCACGAGCATCCGATCTAAAATGGTGCTCCATGAACTCTGATATATTCCTCCCATGTGGTAAAACTGGATGTATGATTGCCACCACCCCTAGTGGTGGGAATCTGGTCAAAAAATAAATATCCTAGATAGTAAGCTCGATCATGTACCCCTGCAGCATAAAGGCCTCCTAGTCTTGATCCCAATAGCTCACTATCCTCGATAGTAGGGGCTCACCTACCCTCTCACCTACCCTCATCAGTGGGTTGTCAACCAACTTGAGAACCCCATATCTAGCAAGCGCTCCCCATACCACCTGATCCCCTTAGATCTCAACCCAAAGAGAATCCAAATCTCTCTCACACAATTTAATATTCAATTATTCCATACCTGCATAACACCATCATGTTTGTTAGCTCATAAATAATACAACTGCATCACAAATATGCTAACCTTGGCCCTCAGCCAACCAGCAGACAAAACCCACCTCCAACCCCAACTCGCACGTTTCTTTCCCTGTAACTGCAAGCTCGCAATTTTTCCCACTGAATAATATGATCCAGGTCATATTTCAGGGCCTAAAAAGTGTGAGCCAGCTATGAGGATGTGCAAGGGTCTCCCATAGAGCCCCGGGGACATAATATGAAAAAATTAACCGAGCAAAAATGTAGAGTAAGGTTAGGCCACCTACCTGCCACTAACACATCCTGATTCCAACAGTCAGTTTGTCTGCTATGATTGCCGCAAGACTTAGGGCCTTCTACTCATCTCCAAATTCCACAACTCACTTAGAAAATGAATTAAATTGGAGGGAAATCACACTTTTAAAGGAAAAAACTTAAATTTTCTTTGACAGTTGCGACCATACCGTAGCTCGGTTTGATGAACCGTCAGCATCGTTGGAAAGATCTCACTGAGAACTATAATGGGTCTTCTTTTTTTGTTAATTTGACACTTCACCAGGAAGCCATTTTTCCAATAAGGGTCATTTTTCCGCCTCTTAAAAATTGAATTTCTTCACATGTGATGCTTGTACTTGGGGCACCACTTTTCCTTCATAGTTGTCAAGTCATGTGTTGATTTTAATCATGAGTAACCATATTTTTCTCATGTTTTCATGGCCCCCCTTTGGCCTATCTTGTGTGGCAGCATCATCGAGTCACCCTTGTTCGTAGCATCCGAGTTGATTCATCATCACATTCATGGATTCTGTCCTGAGTTCCTTTATCTCATGTTACAGAATTCCATCCATATTTGCATTGCATTCATCATGTGTTGCCAATTTTGGCCTCCTGTCATACTGTCCCTCATCCCATCCTGAGTCAAGTCAGTCACTTCCAGGTCATCCATGCTTTTTATGCTTTGACAAGGGAAATCGCCTATCTGCTACTCAATATCCCATATTCCATCATCATACCTGGTGTGTAATATTAAAAAATAGGAAAAACAAGAATATTGAACATAAAAATGGAAATTTCAGTAAATATCAATACATCAAAACATGAGAAAATCATTGAGCCATTTCATTATGAATAATAGCAGAAATGAGTACAATATCATGAGGAAAAAGACACTCAAGCTAGGCAAAACAAGCCTCCAATGGCCCAATACACCTAAACATGAAATATTGTTGCTACACAAAATGTCGAAAGGCCATGACTATGTAGTCCTATTGAGAATAACTGCAAATGGAAAATAAGAATACAAGGATTTGCTGATATAGTGCTCAAAAAATGTCGGGATCAGAGATCTAGGCTCTCTAGCACAATTCCAAGACAACCCAGAAAGGCTTTCTGAAAATACACAATATGAAAAATGCAGCCCTAGGGCTAAATTATGCTCTTCAACTGAATAACTACTGGGAGGTGGTTAATATGACAAGAAAATAGTTGATACTCCTCCCCAATAGATTTCCGGATGAAGGGTTGCTCCCCTCATTCAAAAATAAGCTCAAGAGCTTGGGTTCTCAACCCTCCACTGCAACTGCCCTCCTGATTTGCGCAATTCATAAAGAAGACTTCACTACTGAAGATGGTTGAAGATTGGCTTGATTCCAAATGATGGAATGAAGCTCAAACGAACCTCTCCTAAGTGGGCACTCGAAACCCCCCGAGGATGAGGGTGAGATTTCCACCTGGAAACACCCTTGTGATAAACAACACAACAAACTCTGCTAAAAAGTTGAAGCATGTAGAAATTCATAAAATACCAAACATAAACAATATTTACAATGCCTTTTGTTGTTGCCATCCCCTTCCTTATATGCATTGTGAGCCTCCTCCCCCTTGGTCCCACTCAATAATGATGCTATTCTCATGGATACTTCCTCCCATTATGACTTCACTCTCCTCCACTATCTCCACTCCCTCCATGACTGCGTTGTTGATTTGGTAAACCTTGACCCCATCCACATGCATTGATCCCATTCACATCAAAAGTTGATTTATTCAACTAGCTACATTGATCCACTTTCACACTAGAAGTGGTTTTATTCCTACTAAAAAGATTTAAGGGTCTCTCTACCCACTTATTCATCTAATTTATGAACAAAAGAAAATTTTAATATTCCAACTAGCTAAAAAACTAATTAGGAATATTACAGTCTTCCCCTCCCAAATGTTTATTGTCCTCAAGCAACTGCAAACATGGATGCTAAAAAATATTCTCTCCTTCCCAAGTGGCATCCTCATTTGGTAGATTCCTCCATTGAATCAAATATTCTCTAATCACCATGTTCCTTAGTTGCCTTTCTCAATTATCCAAGATAGCTTCTGATTGTAAAACTAGATGGCCCTCATCATCAATAGGTGGGAGATCCATAGTGGCAACTATATGTTTTTCAATGAACTTCTTGAGGCATGAGACATGGAAAATTTTGTCGATATTACTCCCCATGGGGAGCTCCAAATCATAAGCTACTTCCCCAACATGACGGATCACCCTGTATGGCCCATAGAAACGGGGCTTAAGCTTCTCATCCCCCTTCTCCTTCAGCGTAGACTGTGTTAGTGTCGGTATCTTCATCCCTTCATCAGTGATCAAATTCTCTTGTTGCATTGCATGTTAGATGTCTCACTCAGTCAGCTGCATTCCATTAGGATCATGGATCATCTGACGGTAGTGGCTTGTTGTACATTTTCCCTCATGCACTTTACTTGCTAGCACATTTCCATTCATCTAGATCATCTGCAAGAGTCATTTTTAGGGTTTTCGCTTTATGAGGTCTAGGGTTTTGTCAAAAAGGTCTTTAAAATGTTCAATAACAGTTAGCGGGCACATGAGGCGATCGAATAAAGTTTCAGTACCAATAAATTCCATAATCACATGCTCAGAGACTTATTTTTCCTCAAAACCCAGTTTTGAGGAAAAACAGAGTATTCTATGTTTTCATGTATAAAATTTGATGTAATTTCAGTTTTTCCTATGTAAGCAACTTTAGTGGAAACCTTGGTCACCTTACCAAGCTTCAACAACTCCATCCCCTGCAAGGCAAACCAAAAAAATCAAATCATTTAGTTCATCAAAGGTAAAAATGAAGTAAACTACCCAAAAACAGAGTTGAAAGAGTAAGTTACAATGCAAACATTATAAAAGTGGGTTTTATGAGTGAAAAATCAAAAGCTCTTGTATATAAACTCATTGATCATGTTCAAAGAGCTCATTTGCATTTGAAGGAGAAAAATTGAGCAAGAGAAGGTCGTGTTGGAGAAAGGGAGCAAGTTTGAAGCAAAACTGTGCAAGTTCAAAGGTGCGGCGCATTGGGTTGCCCTCCACAGTGTAAAAAATACATTGGCGCGACGCATATAGAAGGTGCGGCACATAGAGCTGCAAGCTCGATTTCACCATAAACTCCCTCAAATTTCCAAATTTGCTCAATCCCATGGTGTGCAAGTAAGTCAAGATTCCTTCCATTGCTAGTGAAAAAGTTTTTCTTAAAATTTATGGTGGTTTAGTGTGATAAAACTCAAACCCTACCTCTTTGCAATTTTGGCTCAAAAAAAATTGCCTAGGGTTTGCATTTGTTTTTTTGCTACCAAGTCCACTCCATCACTCCCTCACTCTTTGACTCCTCCATTCATTTTTCACTTTCATCCACTCATTCCCTAATTCCCATATTCCAAAAATTCCCTAATTCCCATATTCCAAAAATTCCCTAAACCCCCTATTCCCAAAAAAAACTTGTCCATATCATTCCAAAAACCCCTCATACCCTTTCCCTCCACAATCCCTCATACATTCTCATCCTTGGTAGCAGAAAACTAAAAACACCATAAATCTCTTCATACTCATCAAGAAAACTCACACATTAGCAAACATGGAGCCTGATCCCTCCTATGGCCGAGATGAGGAGACACACAGTGATTCTCCTACATAAATGCATGCACCAAGGAGACCTCACAAGGGTGGTAAAAATATATGAGATGAGCCTATTTCACTTGCCGAGCTGCAGGACTGCCCTCTTGTTGTCACATGCTTTCAACACCAATCTTGTTATCAGTTCTGTGAGATGGTAGAGAGAGTTCAATACCATCATGAGTTGGGCAGGTTATTTGTGCTCCATCTTCAAAATGGCCAAGTCACTCTAGCAGGTGTGACATTTACCTTGACACCGGAGTCCATTTCTCTAGCAACTGGCATTCCAAATGTCGGTGAGCAGTGGAATAAAAGGAAACAGATTGACAGAGAACAATATGATCCTTACATCAAGGCTGGTTATCAGAGACATTTCAGCAGATTTTTTCCTTTCCGGTATCTGAAAGACTCATATGCTCCCTTGATGAAACTCATAATTAAGTATTTCAGCTGTGAGGGCCAGTTTTCTCGCCTATATGATTATCACATCACATTTTTGATGCACTTTACTAGGGTGAGAATGATGAATCTCCCCTACTTTATTTTCCGGAACATTGAGAAGATGACCACCTTAGTGCACAAGAAGACTCCCTAGCAGCAGTATAACAGCATATATCATTTTGCACTAATCAAGATTGTGGTCATGCATCAGCTTGGTTTACATAACATCTCATGGGAGGATTTCATTTCACATGAGGTCTTCACTGCTCCTCAAGTACCTCCAGCAGCTTTTCATGAGACAGGTGGGCCTTCACATCAGCAGGAGCTTCATGAGATACAAACTGCTAGTGTGCCAGTATTTTCCACCTACCAAAAGGGCGCCAGAAGGTTGTTTGTAGCAGAAAATCTAGTATTATCTCTACCCGGGATGGAAGGGGTCTCACTTCCTCCATCAGCAGAGTAGGTACATGACAAGGGAAAGTGGCCATTACATGATGATGGGCCTTTAGGAGGGCAGGAGACAGATTTCATTCTTATTCAGGATGATGACACCGATTTGGGCTCACAAAGCTCAAAGCTTAAAGAGATCATTCAGGAGAAGAAAGAGGAAATCCATGGTTTGTATCTCAACCTAGAAAGAGGAAAATGGATAATTAATTATCTGGAGCAAAGAAACAAGCAACTAGAGGATCAGCAAGCCATTATGGAGTTGCAAAACATACGAGAAAACCGACAAGTTTCCAAGAGGAGGAAAACCAAGTTGACACCGCTTGAAAAAGAAATTGAAGTTGATCGTGAATCTTGGCTCGATAGGATAAAAATACACGTGGAAAATATTCTGGAGAAGGCCAACAAAGATAAAAACATGTTGAGGCACATGGCCTACCACTACTTGGCGAGAAATAAGGTTTGCAAAGCAAGAATTAGGAACTTGAAGGCCAAGTTGAAGAAGGCATCAAAGAGGTGAAAAGAGAATGATAGACTTTAGATCTTGGTTGAGGCTTCCTTGGCCCAACACAGATCTTAAGAGAGGACACTCAGCCCAAATTTCAAAAAAATTTGGGACACTTTTTGTAATTTTTGAATTTTTGGCTCAAAAAACAGACTTTTCTGCCCAATGCGCTACGCCACCTGGCGCTCGCTTTTGATGGAGGCATCCTTTTGAGGAAAACTTAGCATATTTGGATTTTTCATGAAAAAATATGCATGCTCACAAATGGCCAAGAAATTTTGACAGGTTTTGGGCTTCCAAAAAGGTCAAAAACACCCCAAAATGACCTTTCTGCCCCTTTTTTGACACACAGGAAGCAGTCTTGGGAGAACTCAGTTTTGGAGGGGAAAATGGAGGCCAAATTCAAAAATTCCACTTGTGCTGGAAAGTAGACAGACGAAAAATTCCAACAAGCCCACTTGGAGAAAATTTGGACATTGGAAAGGCCTCCAAAAGCGGCTGCAAAAAGGTGCTATGCATAGGGAAATCAACGCGGCGCATTGGAGGAAATTTGCTCAGTTTGACCAAAAATACTCAGTTTTTCGCCTAGTTTCTTGACAGTTTGACTTTTCTCCTTCTAATTATCAAAATAATGATGTAATTTAATGTGACTCGATGTATTTTGATGTAATTATGCTAAATTTTCACTCATAGAGGTAGATTCATCCATGAAAAGGTAGTTTACAACTGAATGAATCAGTTCCCTAGTTTTTAGAGGCAAGCTGTTCCACTTCCTACTTTTTAGTTCTCAGTTTAGAATTTGTTGGAATAGCTCCTAAACTCATGAGCTTGACCCCTGGAGGCTAGGATGAGTTTTTGTTTTCCTATATCTTATTTTTTTTTAGTCATTAGCATGGTTGGACTTTTGGGAAAGCTTGGAGCTTATTGTATACTCATTTCAACAGTTTGGCTAAGGAATAGACCAGTGGTTTGCAACACTTTATGGGATTCATGTGGCATCTTGCTTTGGTATTGTGTTTTATTCTATAATTTTAAGTCCACATGTGTTTTATTTATGCCATATCTCTCTTTATTTCATCTTAACTAAATCAAACAAAGATAAAGGTAGAATACATTGAAAGTGCAGTGCTCTACCTAGGGTTTTCTTAGTTATCTATGTTTTCAGCTGATTGAAAAGGATACATGAGTTATTCATGCCCTTTTCAGCTCCTCATCTGTATAAAACCTCTCCATCTCACTCAATTTGAAGTACCAAATCACTTGCCTACCTTGCCCCATAGAGATCTCTACAAAACTAAGCCTCATTCCCCAGGCCCAAATCTGCCTTTCACATTTGAGCCAACAAAACATCATCAAATTCAATCAAACACCTCTGTACACATACCTAGCCTAAAATCAGTCATCACATCAGTCATCTCAAGCTTTCATTGGCCATATTTCAAGGCTAGCTACCAGGTTAAGCGTGGGATGATGTTATCCTAGATCCTACCTTTATTAGCTTGAGGTAGATTTAGGCCCTAACAGACTGCTTGTAAGGCTGAAGTCAGAGATAGACCAAATCATCCACCTCAAACTTCCTCGGCTCTAAGAGCCTTTCTTGCTCCAAACATCACATTAAAAAATGATAAAGCATCATACCCATATACAGCCTGAAATGGAGACATACTGATCGACATATGAAATATCATGTTGTAGCAATACTGTCCCAAGTGGAGCCAACGCAGCCATGCTCTTTGTTGCCCCCAAACATAGTTTCAAAAGTAGCTTTCCAGCCACTTGTTTACTACCTCTATCTGCCCATCTGTCTGGGGGTGATAACTGATACTCAGTGTCAACTCGGTGCCCACCAACCAAAAAATCTCTTTCCAAAAGCCACCCATGAAGCGGTTATCTCTATCACTAACTATGGTTTTAGGAAGACCATGAAGTCTGAAAACATCTCTAAATAAGATCTCAGCCACTTGTGAAGAAGTGTATTGTGTGGAACTAGCAAATAAATGTGAATACTTTGTTAGTCGATCAACAACTACAAAGATACAATCCCTACCTTGTACTGTTGGTAAACCAGTAATGAAATCTATGGAAATACTCTCCCATTTTCCTTCCGGAATAGGGAGTGGCTGCAACAACCCTGCAAGATGGTTGTTCTCTCCTTTTTTCTGCTAGAAAACTACACACTCCTTGATGTGTTGGAGCACATCCTCCTTGAGACCCTTCCATGAGAATGTCTCCCGAATGGCCTGATATGTCTTGGTGAATCCTTGATGGCCTGAGAGTTGTGAATCATGTGCTGCATGCAAAATATTCTCCTTGAGCCTAGAATATCTAGTCAATAATATCTGGTCTTGGTAATAGATGATCTCATCCATCACTCTATACCTCTCATCGGTCACCTATCCATCTAGGATCTCACCATCAAAGCAGTCTTTGGAATACTCCACCAACAGCTGGGCCTTCCAATCTGTATCCACACTCATCAATGACAATGCTATTGGTCTCCGTGATAAGGAATTTGCTACCACATTACTCTTCCCCTTGACACACTCAATGTCAATGTCATATTCTTGGATTTTGCTAACCCATTTATGTTTCCTCTCTTGTAGCTGCTTCTGTTCAAGGAAATACCGAAGACTATTGTGATTAGTATTCACTCAGAATCTGTTGCCCACCAAACACTGTCGGAACTTGGCCAATTCATGCATAATAGCCAACATTTCCTTGTCATATATATGATACAACCTCTCATGAGGCAGCAACTTTCGACTCTCAAAATATATGGGGTGGCCCCCCTGCATCAAGACTGATCCAATGCCCTCCCCCGAAGCATCACATTCTAGCACAAAGGGCTGGGTAAAATTAGGCAATACCAACACTGGGAAACTGCACATCTCCTCCTTGAGCCTATCAAAGGCCCTCTACGCAGTATTTTTCCAACCAAAGGCTCCCTTCTTGGTCAGATCTGTGAGTGGTGCTGCTATTTGGGAGAAACCTTTGACAAACTTCTAGTAGTAGGTGCAGATGCCTACAAACCCCCAAAGTTCTATTACATTATTTAGCTCTGGCCAATCTCGAATAGCACGGATCTTATCCTCATGGAACCTCACTCCATCCACTCCAATGATGTGGCCCATATAAAGCATCTCTATGAGCCCAAACTCACACTTGGAGAGCTTATCATAGAATTTTTTATCCTCAAGAATGTGTAATACTGTCTCAATATGCTGCAGATGCTCCTCCCATGTGCAATTATAAATACGAATGTCATCAAAGAAAACCAGCACAAATTTCCTTAATTGACCACGAAAAATGTGGTTCATGCAAGACTAAAAAGTAGTCGGAGCATTGGTTAACCCAAAGGGCATCACCAAGAACTCAAAGTGGCCATAATGACATCCAAATGCAGTCTTGGGGATATCTTGATCCCTCACCCTGATATGATGGTACCCCGACCTCAAATCAATCTTTGAGAAGTACTTTGATCCCCTTAGCTCATCCATCAACTCATCAATCCTGGGAATTGCGTACCTATTCTTCATTTTGTTCTTATTCAAGGCTCTATAGTCAATTCATGTCCTCAATGTACCATCCTTTTTCTTTGCCAAGAACACAGAAGAATCAAAAGACAGGTTTTGGGTCGGATATGTCCTAAATACAAGATCTCCTGAATGGATTTTTCAATCTCATCCTTGTAGGATTTTGGATGCCTATAGGGTGTGGTGATCACTGCTTTGATCCCCTGCTCCAACTCAATATTATGCTCAAACCCCCGGTCTGGTGGCCTTCCTGGCGGTATGTCCCCAAATACTGTAGAATAGAGGTATAGAACGGACTTCACATCTGAGTGTACTAGTGCACCCTTGCCTCCTGCCTCTAACATACACAGTTCCACTGCCCATTCTATGTATCCTCTGTGAAATCAGCCTCCATCCTATGTGATGAGACTATCTAAGGTTGATAGGTGTGCATGCCCTTGATATTTTGGTGCTCACCGCTCTTCTTATCTATCCATTCCATCTCCAAGGTCTCCCAATCCGTGGTAACCTTCCCCAGTGTGATCAACCACTGAACACCCAATATCACATTGGTGTCTGGAATATCAACCACAAAGAACTATTATGTCAATGTGTAAGTCCCCAAGGTGATGGTCAATGCCGTAACATACTTAACACACTGCATGGTTATAGCTCATGGAACCAAAACTATGCCCTCAAAATCATCTATGGGAATGCCTCTCCTCTGCACTAAGTGAGTATCAATAAAATTGAGGGTATCCCCACTATCTATTAATACTGACACCAACTGCCCCTGAACAGTGCCTCGAACTCTCAATGTTAAATACTTGGGAACTCCCCGCAAAGCTGCAAGGGCTCCTCCAATTGGAGAAAATTCTCCCTTCCCACCTGTTGCTGGTGGTGGATCTCCTCCTGATGCTACAGCATTGGTATCCGCCTCTAAGTCTTCTGCTCCCTCCTCTTCATCATCCGAGAATACCTCAATATAATGTGCCTTCTCGGTAGCACACTGATGCCCTGGTACCCATGGCTCTTGGCAAGTGAAGAAAAGTTTTCTCCTCCTTAGATCTCTCTGGACATCATCACTAAGATATCCTTTATCTTGGTTATCCTTTGAGGGAGGAACCTTCACATCCTTCCCCTTTGCCTGAGAGGAGAAATTTTTATGAAATGGGGCTCTTTCCCTTAGTAAATAATTTTGAAAGTATCTAGCCCTCTCAATAGCCTCCTCGAACGTAGTTGGTCTAGTGGATTTTACTAACCCATGCAAAGGCTCTGCTAGCCCATCAATAAACATATATACTCTTCTAGTTGCGGATAGATCTAGCACCATGACTGAAAGTTTCAGAAATTCAGAGATATAAGTCTTCGGATCTCCTGACTGCTTGAGCTTAACTAGCTCAACAAAATGTGCTTCTGGATATCTTCGGTCAAATGTATCCACCAACCTCTGAGTAAATTCTGCACAAGAAGTTACACTAGCATGCCCCAATTTATATAGACCATGAAACCACTACTCATGTGCTTCACTTTCAAGGTGCAACGCTACTATCTTAATGGCCTTAATATCTGAAAATCGGTTCAGCTAGAAATAGATTTCTAATTTCTCTACCCAAGCCTTGGTTGTGCACTTGGGTGATCCATCAATTGTAGGCAGAAAGAATTTACCCATAGTACGTTGCAGATCATTGTTCTGCATGTACCTGCCACCTCTATTGTGATTACTGGGTCTTCTATTATCCTTGATCCAATAGAAATCTTGGAAGTTTAGATGCTCCTTTAACCTCTGAGATTGAGATTCATATTCTAGGAAATATTCACCAAGAGTCTCCTCCTCTTATGGTCCTCCTACCTCATTTCCTACTACTAGGAATGTAGGCATGGTGGAGTGTTGTGAAACTGGCTATAATGCTGGTTTCTCACACCAATAATGTGAGGTTCCGGAACTCTCTCCATGTCAAAACCCTCTAGGGTATTCCATCTATCTTTCTACCCTCATCACCTTGATTTATTTGGAAATATCTTGCATATTTTGGAGATGAAGTTTTGGAAACTCCTTTTCATCCATTGCTCCAGATGTTATATATGTAGTGCCCCACAGGCTGAGCCAAGATTATGCTCTGATACCACTGTAATATTTCAAAACCGGAAAAAAAATAAAATAAAATATTCAACATAAAAATGGAAATTGCAGTAAATATCAATACATCAAAACATGAGAAAATCATTGATCCATTTCATTATGTATAATAGCATAAATGAGTACAAGATATTGAGGAAAAATACACCAAGCTAGGAAAAACAAACCTCGAATGACCCAATACACCCAAACATGAAATACTGCTGCTACAAAAAATGTTGAAAGGCCATGACTGCACAGTCCTATTGAGAATAACTGCATCTAGAAAATAAGAATACAAGGATCTGTTGATATAATGCTCAAAAAATGTCGAGATCAAAGATCTAGGATCTCTAGCACAATTCCAAGACAACCCATAAAGGGTTTTCGGAAATGCACAATACGAAAAATGTAGCCCTAGGGTTGAATTATGCTTTGCAACTGAATAACTATTGGGAGTTGGCTGATATGACAAGAAAATCGCTGATACTCCTCCCAACTATATTTCTAGATGAAGGGATGCTCCCCTCACTGGAAAACAAGCTCAAGAACTTGGGTTCTCAACCCTCCACTGTGACTGTCCTCCTGATTTGCGCAATTCCTAAAGGAGATTGCACTTCTGAAAATGGTTGAATATTAGCCTAATGCCAGATGATGGAATGAAGCTCAAAGTAACCTCTCCTGAGTGGTCACTCGAAGTCCACCGAGGATGACAGTGGGATTTCTACCCGGAAACACCTTTGTGCTAAACAGCACAATAGACTCTGCTAAACAGTTGAAGCGTTCAAAAAGTCATAAAATACCAAACATAAACAATATTCATAATGCCTTCTATGGCTACCATCCCCTTCCTTATATGCATTGTGAGCCTCCTCGACCTTAGTCCCACTCAATAATGATGCTACTCTCATGGAGACTTACTCCCATTATGACTGCTTTATCCTCCACTATCCCCACTCCCTCCATGACTACGCTATTGATTTGGTCAACCTTGACCCCATCCACATGCATTAACCCCATTCACACCAAGGGTTACTTTATTCAACTAGATACACTGATCCACTTTCACACTAGAAGAGGGTTTATTCCTACTAAAGAAATTTAAGGGTATCTCTACCCACTTATTGAACTAATTTATGAAAAAAAGAAAAATTTAATATTCCAACTAGCTAAAAACTAATTAGGAATATTACATGGTGTCAGTCCATCAGTCACTTTACTATGATCCCTTATGCCTTAGTTCTGGATTCATCATTTCCTCACCTACGACAGACCTCCTTTTGTCGACATCGACACATTCATTCAAGAAGATAGGTCTAAAGGGCAGTGTACCTTGGTTCCAGCTTCCATTCTTATTCGGTTCCTCGGATGAGGCAAAGGGAATCATCATTGCCCTTTGACTTGGTTATTTCTCATCTACTTGGCCTCAGCTCATTATTTCATGATTGGAATTTGTATACTTGATGGTTCGGTGATCCAACAGATTGTACCAGTGATTCTCAGGTGTGTGTGTGAGATGTTTCATACCTCATGAGGGGGTAGCCCTTAAAGTAGCCCCCCACATGCTCGAATGACCTCAGATTATGCTACAGCCTCATATGCAGTTTCACAAATTTGATGGGTTCGGTTTCAGCCGCTTGCAATGCCCATAGCATGCATGTCTTCATTTAGATGATCCATTCATATTTTCAGAGCCCTTTCCTATCCAGCAGGGCTTCTTTGGTTGTGATACCCAGCCCCCTCCCCATGTTATATGGAGGGGCACTATTTATGTCTCATGTAATCAGATATTATTATATTTAGTCCTGGTACATGTTTTTCTAGGTGCATTATGTATATGGGATCCATTGTATTATTTTTTGACCCATTGATGCCAGTATGTCATGTATCATGTACTATACATTTTGTAGCTTGGTCCCACATTTCTAGGCTCAGCATTATTTTTTTACTTTTTCATCTCGGCGGGCATAGGTATGCCTCCCTTGCCCCATTAAGAACGAGTACCCCAACATCAAAGGAGACTTATATCATTTGTAGATCTTGCCCCCTCATTCATTTTCCTCTCTCGCTTTTCTTCATCTATGTCTCTCTCTCTCTCTGTCTGACTCCCCTTTGGTGTCGAGTGATTGTGCTCTTACAACATACTTTGGTCATACGATTAGCTCCTAACGCTTGCACGTTGGGGGGCAATATGTTATCACCAAAAATTGGTCATCTAACCATTTACAATTAGATGGATCGAAGTACACCATGTAAGACCAATTTTAACATAGTAAAATTGTTTTCACTATAAGAAATAATTTAATAAACCATATTTTATTAAGTTATTTTTGGTTTAAACAAGAAACCCCACAAGGAATAATTAAATAAATTCTTATTTATTTGATTTTTCTCTAAGAATAATTAATTAAGCCATTTTTTAAATAATATTCCTGGTCATATTTAACCCAATTATGAGAAATAATTAGATAAATAAATATTTTTCTTATTTTACTCTAGGAATAAGTAATTGAATCATTATTTAGTTAATATTCCTTGGTAAATTAGACTAAATCACCTAAGAATAATTTAAAAAATCATTATTTGTATATTATTCTTTAACCAAATTCTTGAAATGATAAATAAATCATTTATTTTTTTATTATTTCTAAATAAAGGTATTTAACCAATTTAAATATTTTTTCCCTCCAACAAAATATAATAAAATATTCCAAGTGGTTATATCTAGATCTTGGTTAATAATATTTTATTATTCGCCATTATCAAGGATAACTTAATATTTTGTTATAAATAAGAGGGTTTTCCATTCATTCTTCACTTTGATACTTTTGATTTTCACACTTTGATCATTTTCATTGTTGCTACTATTTTCTTTTTCTTATTGAGCTCCCACTTGAGTTCAACACACATTTTGGGTTTTCTGCACCATTAAGAGACAAAAACTTCTGGAACTAAAGCATTGAGGACAACCAAGAACCCATCTCATTTAGGGGGACTAGTAACATTTATTTGTTCCCTTCACCAGGTGTAATAATATATGAAAATATTCTTCAAATGTTGTCTTGTTTGTTGGATGTATGGAGAAATTACTATTTCTTTTCACTGTTTAACTGATTTTAATGCATAGATCTAGTTTTTTGCAACATTTTTTCTAACTATTCCTTGCAGATATAAAGATTTAAGAAACCATTTCTGTTGTTAGGGTTGTTTGTCACACACAGCTAAAGTAGGCTATTTTTATATACTTATTTATGCTAACAATATTGATGAATATAAACCATGGTTTGATATACCATACATCCCTCTACCATAGAACCCTTAGGACGTGCTCTTTGTCTAACCAAAGCCTTCAGTGATTCCAAGTGCCTCTCAAGCATCCACATTGATCTTGTGTATACAGGTCCACACTTTTCAATCTCATCAACTTAGTGTATGAGTTAGTGTTCTTATGCATTGAAATATGTCGAAGGTAGATACTTTTGCATTTCACACATTACACAAGGAAATTTTTTTCTCCAATACTTTGTATATTCTTTATTTATTTCATTAGATGACAACCATTTACAAATGAAGCAAGCAAATCACAGGTTTCAACAAAGAAGTATATAGTACATGATGAAAAGTAAAACACATGTAGTCAAATATAAGTTGTACAACAACTTATTAAGCAAATTACACTTTGCACATAATCTCCACTTACCTCATGTATTTTCCAAGATCATATATAACTTGTTTGACATCGTTGTCAAAGTTTTTTGGGAAAGATAGAGGTAGAACATATTGTGACAAAGATAATGATCAGTCATTATTTATGCCCAAATTAGTAGAAAATAAAACACTAATTAACAAGATGTTTCACCAATATATAAATATATACACCAAAATCATTACCTTAATGAAATTATGCCAATCATGAGTTTTCCCCCACCTAATTCACCTTTCTTTGTAATGATATTCTTTATGTTTGAAGAAAATCCAGTTGGAAATTTATTTTTTTCAATAACCTCTTTAACATCCTTGCTTTGTTTCTCTATCAGTAACCATGGAAGGGTGCTTATATTTGGTTGTCTCCATTTCTATTTGAATGAGTCGCACTTTGCATACATGATTGGCCTCCTTAATGTCATTATAAATCTTGAATTTTTTTTCTTTATCTCTCCTTCCATATAAGATTCACCATAAGGTCTCTGTTAAATTCTTCCTAATGTCTATTGTATCAAACAAATGAAAAATTTATATTTTCTCATAGTATGGGAGTCTATTTAATTGCTCGAGGTATCTTTTCATTCCTTGTGGAAGTGCCCTGTTATTAATGCCTTGATGACTTACAATGTGGATCATAGTTAAAGATATTATAACAACAATATAACATGTCAATTAGTACAATGAAGAAAATGTCATAAAAATATAAAATTCCAAACATATCATGTATATTGATAAGTAGAAAATCGATCCATACCTTGAGAGACTCTATTATATTTCAACTTCCATGCATGAGGTGGCATTATCTATGGTCTTAATCTAGTCTCTTCTTTCCCATTGAAAATATGTTTTTCGGTACTTTGGTATGTATGGTTCTTAGAATGGAAGTTACTATACTCATGAAACACCTATTTTCCTAAGATTCTTGAACAACGAGATTTCATCTTAGGACCACAAACTATATAAGAAAAATTTACCCTTTGTTTGAAGACTTGCAGGAGATGGAATAATTTTTATATCAATTATTTTAAATATGTAAAATGAAGGAATTATTTAAAAAACATACATGAAATTAACTTCATAAAATTAAAACTAATTAAAGTGAAAGGTAACATTATAACATACCATATAAATGTGTTAGCCATGGGTCATCATGAATTTTCCATACAAGCATTGCATGGAATTCAAATTCCCTCTATGTATCTATTGGTATAGAGATATCATACATAGTGACATTATTCCATAGCTCCACTAACTCATCGATAAGAGGCTTGATATATACATCCATATATTTGACTTGGTACTTACCTAATTGATTGAACATACAATACACAATTACTACATATATGAGTAAATAATAAAAATATATAAGACATAATTGAACATATATGAGTAAATAAAAAAATAAGACATAATTATGAAACAAACAAGACAAATGAGATGTTATTTTGTTAAAAAAAATATTCTAAACAAATTAATACCTGGAACAATCATTGTCAACATTATGTGCTCCCTCTTTATTGATATCCACATAGGAATGCTATTGTTTATTACAAAAATGGGCCACACCGAGTAAGTGTATCTAGGATCTCCAAATGGATTGACATCGTCAACTGCTAATGAAATCCTAATATTACGAGGTTCTTCTTTAAATTTTGGCCACCTTTCCTCTATATTTCTAAATGCAAATCCATCTACAGACATTCGATAACAACCATATTCACTTCTATTCATTGAATGGTACTCCATAAGTTGTGTTATGATTTTGCACTTGAATAATTGTCACAAACGTGGAATTATGGGAATATAACAAAGAACCTTATGAGGCACATTTTTTGTTACTTTATGATTTTGATATCTGCTCTCATCACATTTTGGTCATTTTTATTTTGACACATTTTCTTTATAATAGATAATACCATCATTAGGACATACATGAATAGCTTGATACTCCATTCCAATGTATTTCATAATGGCATGTAAATCTCAGTACGTACAAGGTAAAACATTTGATGGTGGTAACAAAAATTCACCTAATAATATACAACAGACAAAAAAAAAGTATTGTTTAATGTACTAAACAATATTAATCGTACATATTGGATCCAAATGTTAAAATTTAATTAAATTATGATCAATTTACTAACATTAAAAAAAAAGGAAAAAAAATTTTCTTTATCATGTATATAGTACTTAATGTCAAAAAATATTTCATACCTTTGGAGTTGTGTCACACATGTGTTTGACAAACCATTCGCCACCTTTAAGTTGACCAAAATCAATACAATAGAGAGAAGATATTTTTATGAGCCTTCATACAGAGGTTGAATTCCCTCTCAAGTACAGGTATATCAAAAGCACGGACATCATACTGGTTTCCATCACCATCCATTCCAAGATTATTAAATGTCTCCTGGATCAATCTATTTGTCCCATCCTCTTCAACTATGTTATCAACGTTGTTATCTTCTTCCATAGGATCATTAAATTGATCCTCAATATTTGCTCCATGTTCTTGAACAAATGCTTGTACTACAACCACCTCTTCTTCGTCAAGCAATGGCATAGGGGGACCATACTGTACAATTACAATCAATAAAGTGTAGTATATATAGAAAATATTTAAACGTTGATACAAATGTTTACAAATATAATATATAAGGGAAAAAAAGATAAAAATGACAAATAAAAGACAAATTATGTGAGACCAAGAAACAAAAACAACAAATCAATGATGATGCATGTCCAATTTATCAAGATATTTCAGAATATGTTGAAAAAATATAACAAATATGTTATGTTTCTTGACATGTAGGAAGTCAGAAATATTTATATGTATATAGTCACAGCCATAATAAAAAACATATTGATATTATTTTGCATTCATCATTATAATGTCATATTCTTTCTTTATTTCACTTATAGACCAAAAGTTTTAAGAGGATGGGTGAGAAACCATGAGCTTGGGTGAGAGCAAGAAACAAATACAACAAATCAATATGATCATGAAGCTTGTGCAATTTAGCGAAATGTTTAATATTATGTTGAAAAAAATTATGAAAAATAACGTGACAATCATCAAACCCCTTTCATTCTATCACATTACAAATGTACTCAATTTTTTCATCACATGTTTTCACTTATAAACTTTGAAATCAATAACCTATCTAAGAAAATTAGATAGGATCCCCTTTTTTCTTTAGGAAAGTGGTAGGGAACCCAATAAATAAATTTGTATAGGAAACCATTTTTTACTAAGGTGTGACGTCAAATGTCTCTCCTTATACACAAAATGGGGTATTATTTCCTTTTGACTACTTATTTGATTTTACCATAATGTCAAAAACTCACTCCTTTGTAATTAGTGGTAAGTGAATGTTACAGAATAAAAACATTGTGCCTACTTCAAAGGACATTCAAAATTGAATTTTCTACCTTGCATGAGTGATAATAAGTAAGATAAATTTGAAAAAATAACCATTAATTATTTATCAAACATTTCATTAATATACCATTTTCATAGAACTATTATAGATTCGATATTGATTCAAGTTTTCTCACAATTTACAACAAATGAGACCCTTTACTTATCACAAAAAGAGACTATATATAGAGAAATCTTCACTCTATATCACTTGAGCTTAAAATTTCATTATCGCCTAAACCATTTTGAAACACCAAATGCAAGGCTTGTGTTCCATACATTTCCTTTAAAGATGAGGAAGAGACTCTTTTATGAGTGAAATAGATTGTGGTTAGAAACATAACATTTTAATCAATTATGGTTTATAAATTTATTTTTTTATAAATTAATTTATTTTTTAATATAATATTTTCATAAACAAATGGTTTTTTAATTATCATCTTACCTAAATTAATAAAATGGACTCCTTTTATCTTTGTCCAATCATCTTTCTTTATAATAATTTTATTTTTAATCAATTTTTTATTTAATTATTTTTTTAAAGATATTTATATTTTATTATTTTGTCTTATAAAATTTTATTTAAATATATTATATAAATATTTTCTTATTTCCCATAAAAATGTGTTCACTATGTCCATATTTTAAATTATGTGCATAATATACTTTAAAAAATTATTAATAGTGCTCCATAAAAACCTATTAACCTCTAAATCCTCTAGGTCCTAATTAATCCCCTAAAGATACATTAACCCCCTAACACCTTAACCTCATTCCCCTAAGCCCGTAAACCCCTAAACCTTAAGCCCTTAACCCATAACCCTAAAGCCTTAAACAACAACCCCTGATCCCTAAGCCTGTAAAGTAATTAAACCCTAACTCGACTGAACCCCTTAATCGACCCTAACGAAAATAATCAAATAATATTTCTCCACATCAGGATGACAACATAGGTCAAATACCTACCAAAAGAATAGAAAATACATTTACAATAGAAAGAAGATAAAATTTACAATAAAAATACATCCAATCTAAAATAAAATATACAATAAGAATTGACAGAAACAATCTACAATATAAAGAAATATAATGAATAACTTATTAATGGATGATATTCATGCCCCCCTTAAGCATTTCCATTGTCTCTAAAATGCTCTGTAGTTGTTTTTATTAGAATTTTCCTTGGCTTCAAGCCCTTGCAATTTCTAGAAGGGAAATAAAATTTTCGATCCTCTTAAGCCCTCGATGTCGATCCCACGTATACTTGACCTCCTTGAGGAATGTTATGTGACACTTTTTTTCACCAAACTTTCATTGATGTTTTTGTTCAAAAATTAACCTCAAAATAAGCCTACAACCTTTCAAAATAACCGCAAGTAATATAGCAACTATGTCAAAGTTATATGATGTTCGGTCCTATATATATATATATATATATATATATATATATATATATATATATATATATATGAATATGATATTTATTATAATTAATTAAAATAAATGAAAATAAATCCCATATTAGACGTTGTCAACGGAAAAAAGTCGTTTATGGCCATGGAATTGGATGCTTTACAATGGCTCATTTCCATTTGTAAAATATTGGACAACACGTTAGAAATTTGATATTAGAAAAAAAAATTTCACATTCAAAATTAAAAGAACTTATTTCAGACATTCGACAATAAAATAAATCCCATCGG
This sequence comes from Pinus albicaulis, assembly GCA_034641835.2. NCBI lineage: Eukaryota > Viridiplantae > Streptophyta > Pinopsida > Pinales > Pinaceae > Pinus > Pinus albicaulis. The sequence goes on from CM076576.1 coordinate 484,964,760, forward strand.
ATATTCGACGACTGTTGGGATTATTAAAAAAATAATATAAATTTATTTTCCGACATTTTTTTTTTCTAATTTGTCCATCTTGTCAGATTCCGCTGTTGGAATTTACACCCATGTGTATTAGTGAAGAGTCATTGCAGCATAAAAACCAGACCTTTTTTCAGTGCGACAACGACCCTTGAAATTTTTTTCCTAACTCAATTTTGGATCCTACATAAATTGTCGATCCAAGCTACCTAGTGTCGACATGTTGTTTGATTTGTTATTTTTATGTTTTCTCTAAGTGTTGCAATATTCCCCTAAGTCAATGTTTCCTAAGTGTCGTCACCTGTTGGGATAGGGTCCCCTAGGGTAAAGTTTTTGGGTACAATTTTGATAAAGTTTTTCAATATGCTCTACGCGCATAAGTCAAAGGAATTGGGGGCGGTTCAAAGCTCCTTAATAATTGCAATAGGTGAAGGGGGAAATCACGAGTCTTAAACCATGGTTTGAGACCATGGTATGTTTTCGTCTAAGTCATATATATATGTAAGATTTGAGTTGAGTAAGGATATGTTATGTTTCTCTAATGATAAATGCTTTGATCTAAGTTTTGAGAAAGTTTTTGTTCAGTATGGGTAGAAAGGCTCCTGCTGGCTGTGTGCACAGAGACATGGTCATGAGCTGTGTGCAAGGACCATGTTGTTGTGTGCGTAGATGGAAAGGTTTGTACCAAATTGAAGATCAATTAATAAATAAGAATATTTGGCGAACTATGTTCCATTGTGATTTCTATATTTATGCATGAATATGTTGGTTAAATTATTTGTTGATTGTTGCAAGTTATAGATCTATTTATGTTCCTCGTTGAATATACATTTATCTAATTTAAGTATATGTTAAAGATATTTTTAGTCATGCAAGGGTTTCATTTGTGTTCAATATTTTACATAAGACCTATATATGTGATTGCACAAGTGTTATTTCCGCTCTCATAATCTAGATCTAACTGAAGTATAATAATATGTTTTATGCATATCTGTATTTAAGTTAAGTGTTTTATCTACAATTAGAATTGGGTTTCTGTGAAGTCTCGTGCAGAACGATAAGCATCAAATATGATAAGTAGGTTTAAGGTCCACATCATATGTTCCCTCAGGGTGTGGAAACCTGGTTTCAGCATGGCCCCATACTGCTACAGGTGAGACTTTGGTCTATGCAAGCAAATCACTGCCGAAAGGGTCAGTAGTTGGAGGGTTTTGTTGGTTGCGCAGAACACTCTGAACCTGGCTCAGGACCCCTCAAGTCAACAACTGGTTCCATTTTCTGGACCAAGATATTTTTTAGGGAAGTTTGATGTGGCATCCGAGGAAGAATGAACTAAAATATTGGTTAGATAAGAAGGTGCGTGAATTTGCAATCCAAGAAAACTGAAACACTAAGTTGTCTGCTGAATATTGGGAACAAATGTATATCTATACAGAGATCCAAAAAAATTTCTTTGCTTCCTTTGCAACACAATTACAAGAGTGGTTATCTCAGCTTTTTGAGTTTCATACTTGTGCAAAGGACGACACGATAACCAGGTGGAATCCTAAGTTGGTTCAGCAGTTGGAGAAATCTAGCAACAAAATTACTCGTGCAGTAGATTATCGGTTTGATAAAATTATTAATGGGTTTGTGGTTGAATTTGAAATTAATACTTTTGGGTCATATCCTGAATCCAAAAGGATATTTTTCAAAGGCCCTACAGGTGAATTTTTTCACTCATTGAATCTGTGGATTAAAATTATTTTATGTGAAAAGGGTACTATGTACAACCACGTTGAGTGAATGTCTTGAAGAGGCCCATCTAGCTCCACGCGCAGAGGTCCTGGTAGTTCTACGCACAACAAGAAAACTTACAGAGTAGGCGTAGAAGAAGATTTTGTCTACAACCCCCTCAAAGGTAAATCTGACAGTGAGGAGGATTCTAAAACAAGTAGCTCTGGTGAATCTGCACACTTATAAGACTATAACTTGATCATAGTTCAGATCCCATCCACCCCACTTCAAAATTCATCTCACACTAACAATTCATCCATTCCACCTCCACCTCCACCACTAGAAGTCAATATGGATACTTTTATAAAGCTACAGAAGGTCATGGGTGTTGGAAATGATGATGTTGACTAATTATAGTTCATCGCAGATGCTGTCTAGACAGCTCAGTATATAAATAATGATAATGTTAAGAAATCACAACTTGCTACTATATTTCAAGAACACACACTGGATTGGTACATGAGGTATGTAGGAACAAAACCTAATGCAACAATTGATGAGCTTAAAGTCGCATTAAAGGCACAGTTAAAAAAGTTGAAATCATATGCTCAATGCATGACTGAATTAAAGGATATCCACCAAGAAGTGAATGAATTTGTATGGGAGGAAGATCAACAGTTGAAGTGCACCATAAAGGATGGAGGATTTACTATCGATGACACACAACAAAAATAATGGTTCAGTTCCATATTGTTGTTGCATCTGCACTAGTCCTTAAACTGGAAAAATATTGTGACACGGGTTGAAGATGTGGAGATCGCCATGAAGTTAGAAGCCTTACCTGTACCAGCTACACAATTTGGGGCTCAACAAATCCAAAGACGATTAACTACATTACACTTAGAGATTCAAAGTTTGTGAAAAGAGAAAGAAAAGGATGTGTGCATAGGACTATGGTGCATATGTTATAAAACTGAAGGGCATCACAAGGATTAGTGCCCTGTATATAATAATTATCTAGTAGTTGGAGGACCAAGTCCGATTAAGAGTGTGGCAAGGCCTAGTGAAGTTCCCACATTGTGGTGCATGATTTTTCAAGCAACTGTATTGCACATGACAGACTTCTGCCCTAGGATTGGTAAATATGTTCTGGAGTTCAGGAAACCATACTGCACAATTTTTCAATTTGTGGGACACGGCGAGAAGAACTGTCACAACTTTGATCTAATGATTGAGAAGGTTGCTTCCTATAGGATGCACGTTGAGGGTCAAGGCTCAGATTCACCTATATCTTCGTCTAGGCATAGTGGATTTAAAGGCATAGGACGAGGAAGAGGAGGAGGAGATGGTCGGGGAAGAGGCCAACTCATTTTCTATAATCATGGAGATGTTGGCCAATATGCACGTGATTTTCCGAACCTAACACATCAATATTGCAGGTATTGTAGATAGTTTGATCATGTAATTGAAGATTGCCCTATGTTGTTTACAAAAATGCAGGAAACAAAAACGCAGACACCCACACAGAACATTCAAATGATGAGAGTAGAACCGTGTGGTGAAGAACCTAGCATGAATATTGTGTCTAGAAGTGGTGTAGCAATTAGTGAATATAAAACTAGAAAGTAGGAGACCTGCTACTGATGTTTGGGTCCAAAAATATCCTGAGAAAAAGGAGGGGTTTAACTTACAAAAGGAAGAGGAAACCTTTGTCGAAGAAAAGAAGGACTTCGCGGATATATCAACCTCTAAAGTACCAAGCAAGCCTTCCCTAGATACCATCGAAGGGGTTGAGCTTGTCAAGCTGAAACCATTTTTGTAGGCATGTATCAAGCTTCTGTGTAATAAGAAGCCATTTCAGAATCTTCAAGCTCTAATTGATAACTACACCAAGAAAGAATAACCTCATATGGACCAAAGGGTTCCCAATAAAATTTACAAGAATAAACGAATAATTGGTCGAGAGATGCGCTTAATTGCTAAGATAGGTGTGTTTGAAATGGATCAGGTTATTTTGGATCTGGGCTTTGATGCAAATGCACTACCAAAGAAAACTTGGTTGAGAATGGGAGAACCTAAGCTGGAGTGGTCCACTATTCATTTGTTCATGGAAAATCAACAGAATATTATCCCAATGGGTAGACTCTTTGGGGTGGTAGTTGATTTGGTGAAGTTAAGGCACTGGATGACTTTGAAGTTATTCTAATTGTTTATGATACAGATCCGTACCCTACGTCGTTGGGTCTGGATTGGCCTATTGAGATGGATGCTATAATCAACCTCAAGTGCAAAAGTATGGTATTCGAAAATAGTGGAATCAAGGTTGTGGTTCCTCTGGACCCTGCAGAGGGAGATAGGTACAAAGAACCGGTGCACACAGAAGAGGATGTTGATCATACATACAAGCTAGCTGTGAGGGATGAGGATTGGATCAATCCCAAAAAAAATGGTAGGCTTAGTTGGGAGAGGGATAGTTCATTCCAATCAGATTCATATGAGGAGTTAGAGAATTGGCAGAACCCTTTACATGAAGTCTCTACATTGTGTTGCAACTGAGTAATCAGATCTCTATGATGTATATCATCTGAGGTTTTTGAATTTCCCTACTATGATGGTATAGGTAGTGTCAATTTATTTTTAGAGGATCTTGAAAGGTTGTTCGAGAGGAACAATAGTTCCATGTGATTGATCTAGTTCTGTGCTCAACCCCAGCACGCTAGTGGGAGACGCACAAGGAAAATTTTGCTGATTGGGAAGAATGTACCCACATGATGTGACTGTGATTCAGATAACCCAATACTCGGTTGGAAGGAACCTATACAATAGAAGAGGATCCACACATTCATATAACAAGGTGGATTGCAGCTTGGGGAGAAGAGCTGAAGTCGGGATGGGTGCATACATTCATTCATACATTAAGTAGGATACCCTTGAACTGGTATCTGGAGATTGAGTTGCGACATGGCACGGAAAAATGGGATGCGCTAATGGAAATATTTGCTTTAACTTTCAGTTTTGAGAGTAGATTCCAATGCATCAATATTGGATTACATGTGATTCAAGATGTGGTCTTTGACATGCCAGAGAAATAAGAAGGATGAGCCTTACTATCATGGGATGCATAGATGAAGGATATAGTTGAATGTCAGAATGTGAAAATTGAGGATAATGAGGAGGACCCAAGAAATGTCAATACTTCTGAGTTTGAAGGTCAGCGCGCAGTCTTTGGGCCTGAGGTTGAATTTCCAGATGCAACTGGACCTATGAAGATTAGGCAAGTCAATATTGGAACAAAATAAAAACATAAGCTTTCTAAAATAGGGGATTATTGGGATAAAGATACAGTGGCTAAGGTTTTGGAGTTGCTCATTGAATATCATGACTTGTTTCCCACAAAGCTTTTAGAGTTAAAACTCTCAAGCCAGATGCCAGGCCTTTCAAGTAGCTCACTTACAGGTTGAATCCAAAGTGTAAGAAAAATATCAAGGAGGAGCTGGAAAAAATGGTTACTGTAGGGATCATTGAACCAGTAGAAGTATCAAATTGGGTAATCCCCATGTTGGTCCAAGAAAAGAAGACTAAAGGAGAACTCATGATTTGTGTGGATCTATGCAAATTGAATTATGTCTGTGTGCATGACACTTTTCCAACTCCATTTTTGATGAAGTATTAGACAATGTGGGTGGGAAAGAGGCCTACTCATTCACTGATGGATTTTCTAGATATCAAGAGGTAAGAATCACGCCTGAAGACATAAGTAAGATGACTTTTGCGATGGAATGGGGATCATTCCAATACAAAGTAATTCAATTCGGTCTGAATAATGTGCCAGCTATATTTTCGCACGTGGTGGTAGCTACTTTTAAGGAGTATATACATAAGTTATTAGAAGTATATTTTGATGATTAGACAGTGTTTGGCTTATTGAAGAAGCATGTTTCAAGCCTACGCTTGATGCTGGATACTTGTTGGAAGTATCAGATCTCGCTGAATCTCAAGAAGTGTATATTTTATGTCCCTTTCAGGATTTTTTTGGGTCATATTGTCTGTCAACAAGGAATGATGGTCAATCCAGCTAAGATTGATTTTATTTTTAACCTAGAGGCTCGAACGAATGTCAAGAAATTGTGCTTAATTCTGGGACATACTGGCTATTACAAGAAATCTATTCAAGTTGCACGCTAATTACTGCATCGTTGGAGAAGTTGTTGAAGAAAGACACCTCTTTTTGTGGGGATGAGGAATGCTAGAAGAGTTTAGAGATTCTCAAGGATATCATGGTGACTATGCATATATTTCTTTTCCCAGACTGGATAAAGGAATTCCATGTGCACGTTGATGCTTCGTGTATCGTGTTAGGATTTGTATTAGCACAGCTAAGATCTAGAGATATTGATCTCCCAATTCCATTTGCGAGTAGAAAATTGTTAAGTGTTGGGCGAAATTACTCGACAATGGAGAGAGAAGGGTTAGTAATGCTCTATGTGCTACAAAATTTCCTCCACTACTTGTTGGGAGGTTATTTTAAGATGTTTAATGATCACTCTGATTTGAAGTACCTGGTCAAAAAGCCTATGTTTGGGGGAGATCTGTAGATGGCTCCTATTGTTTCAAGAGTATGATTTTGACGTGATTGTAAAGCCATCAATATTGAATCCATGTCTAGACCATTTTTCAGGCATTGAAAGTGGAGATGATCCAACTAATTTGGAGGAAGGATTACCTAACGCACAACTGTTTTCCATTAAAGTAGTTGATGACCACTTCACAGATATCATCCACTTCTTAACCACTGAAATGCACCTACAAAGTATACAGTTAAGTAGAAGAAATATTTGGTTTCCTGCACAATGGAATTTACTTTGATTATTTTCCAGTTATATAATATGGGATCTAATGAGGTACCGAGGCGATATGTGTCGGAATTTGAAAGGCAGAGCATACTAGCAGAATCACATGCATGGGTTGCAGGAGGTCACTATGTGGGTAAACCAACTGCAAAGAATATTTTAAGGGCTAGTTTTTGGAGGCCTATGGTGCAGAGTGATGCAAAATAATATTGTCGCACTTGTGATGTGTGTCAGAGAACGGGGAGACCCTCGCGCAGAGATGAAATGATACTACAACCACAAGTGACTTTGCAGGCTTTTGATAAATGGGCCATTGATTTTGTAGGACCAATAAAACCTCTAAGAAAGAAGACTGGTGCGTGCTATCTCATCACTGCGATAGTCTATTTGACCTAATGGGAAAAGGCTAAGCCTGTGAAGTATTGCAATGCAGAAACAACTGCGAAATTAATTTTTTAGAAGATCTTGACAAGGTTTGGGTGTCCTAAGATTTTGATGATTGACCAGGGTACACATTTTATTAATGAGACCATTCCACCATTCAATCCATGGGAATGGAGTTTAAGATACACCATCAGAAGAGTACACTATATCATCCACAGGAAAATGGTACGGTGGAAGCCTTTAATAAGATTTTGGCTAATGCGCTCATAAATATCTACAATGTTAATCGTAACAATTGGGATGTGCGCGTACCTGTGGTTCTGTGGGCATATTGTACTACATGCAATAAATTGACAGGACAGACTCCTTTCAGGATGGTGTATGGACATGAGACTGTTATGCCGATGGAGTATATTGTCCCTAGTCTCCACATCGCAGTGATAACTAACATGGTTGATCAAGATATTATGGAAGAGATACTGTCATAGCTAGTTGCACTGGAGGAGGACAGATTCATTATTGGTTTCCATCAGCATGTGCAAAATGTGCATGAAAAGGCTTGGCATGATAGGCACATCGGGTAGAATATTTTTAATGAGAATGATTTGGTTTTTCTATATGACAGCAAGTTTGTGTGTCACCCAGGAAAGTTAAAAATGCATTGGCTTGGACCTTATGTTGTCAAGGAGATCATAGAATGAAGTGTTGCACATCTGGCTACCTTAAGTGGCGAATTCCTTCTTGGGTATGTGAATGGAAGTCGATTGAAACCATATAGGGATGACCCCATCCCTGCATGCACAAAATCAATACATGGATGGAGAAGTGCCTTAGTGCCCCAGATAGTTGTGAGAGGGTGCGGGACCATAAAGAAGTATGTCAAGCATTAGAGAAGTCTTTTTTTGTGATGAATATTGAGAAAGCATAGGTATCTATGAAAATCGCTCAGAGGCTGTGCCAGGAGGTTGAAACATTCATAGAAGTGCCAGAATCTAGCCACTGTAATAGTTAATCTAGATAAGGCAAATTTATTACTATTTGGAGGAGAAGCTAACCTACATTTATGGAGGATATTATGCTAGATTTGGAGACGTTTTAGTATTTATGAGGTTGCATAAATGGACATCAGGGCGTTTAGGCTGCATCATCACTATAAATATATCAGGAAGGTTCGCATTAGTTCCCTTTGCTTTCAAAGAGATCTGTGCCCATTGCTATCACCGTTATTGGTTGAGCTTATGTCTGAGCACTTAGAAAAATTCTTCGAGACATTGCACAAATGAGGGTCATTTCATCTAATCCCTAAAAGTATGACTGCTACAGAACCTACCCCCCTCTACGACGCACGCTCTTGAAAACATCTGCGTCAGAAACTCAACCTCATAAGGAAAATAAAGGACAATCATCATGGACCCAAAAGTCTCCACGCAAAAAGACCCCGAAGCCTAAGTCAACCCAAGAAGAATGGTAGAAGATACGAATGGTCGAAGAACTAGAAGTGATAGTAGAGGAAGAAATTGTCGAGGAAGTAGACCCAATGTCATGGATGCCTAAGTACATGGGGCCATGCAAGACATTTGTTGAAGTAACGAAGGACTTGGATAAGGTCAAGTCGCATATCAACACATCTCTACTCCCAGAGAATGTGTCTTTTGAAGGGGGCCTGTTTACAAAAGTACCTTTGCTGAAGTTGGAAGATTGGGACCTAGATGATCGTGCGAAGTTCCCCAAACTTGCGCAATCAGTATACTTAGAGAAGGTGCCCTATGACATAGGATTCATTAAGGTTGAACCAAGGTCATAAGCGTTTGGATTACAAAATTTCATGTTGTTGAACCTTCTTAATGTTCTGCATTTTAGACGGAGCCCCATCAATGATATTTCTATGTGCCAGCTGCTTGCCCTAGTATATGGTAATTGTTTGTGGCTAGGAGAACCCATCTTGATTGAAGACATAGTTTCCTTACCAAGGAGGGGATCCAAGGGCAACCTTCGGAGGGAAGGGATAGGAGAAAAAGGTCACCGAAGACGTTAAGAAGGAATATGGGGTGAACAGGAATGCTAGAGGAATTTTAGTCCAAGATATTAATTCTTCGACGGTTAAATTTTCTACCCTAATTTTCGAATGAAACATGATGAGGAAGTGTCACGCAAAATAAGTACCTGTGCCCATGATTAAATTATCTAGATAGTGTGTGAAAGGGATGAAGTACAATTAGGAAAAGTACCTCTGTAATGACTTTTTAGAGAATGGTCGAGAAGTGAAAGGGGATGGAAATAATCTTTATTATCCTTAGTTATTGCTGATGGTCATGTTGATTGGTTGGAGACCACCGATGCAGTCCCAGTTACTAGAGATTGAGCCAGATCTCTATGATAATGCAAAATATGCATCATTGTGGAACTCAGAACTTCCTTCCAGTGTGACAAAAACTAATATATTATGGGTTCTATTTGATACAGAGGTGTTTCAAGTGGTGAAGTCCAAGCCACAACTTTCACTTACGTTGTATGAGCAGTATAAAAAATTTGCATACTTCAAGGCCACGTTTCACAATGTGCATGTACACTAGAAGAGGGACATGGCAGGCATCTAGTATGATCTTCCATATATGGTTACAGAGGATGAACTTGCGTGCACTATGAAAAAGTGGCCCCCCTTATCATTATAAGCAAGTACAGCTGGTGGTGCATCATCATCATCATTGCCTAAGACTCCTTCAAAATTTTGCACGCCGACATACCAACTAAAGGATGCATAGTAGGACCAAGAGCCAATGACTATGATGGAGACAGTTAACCTGCACAGTGACGATGACATGGAAGATAAGGATGGAGATAGTGTCGATGGCCACTTGATCATGCCTTTGACTTAGATAGATATGCGACAAGGGACCAAGATAGGGCCTTGACCTTTGGGTTAGGTATGAAGAAGCAACTAAATATTGGGACTATCCCATTGGCTGCTTAAAGGAATATTTTTATTAGATTGGTGACAAGGTCAGCGGTGGCAGAATGTATGGAGAAAAGTAAGTCATAATAAAAATCGGTCATGATGATGTTTAACAAGGAATCCAGCCTCTCAGAGTGCAAGCGAGCATGATACAAGCAAGCGTGCAACAAGCGAGCGTGGGATAAGTGAGCTTGCTACCACTTAGCGTTGTCTTGGTATCTCCCTTAGACAGTAGAATGTTCCAAATCCCAGAACCTACCCTTCATCTTGACGATTTGGCCTTACGCACATCCATCCAGGCTCAACAAGAGGTGGGAGTTTACTTGGCCATATTTCCCAACGACAAGTTACATGCCATGCATACGATGATCATAGATGAGTTGTAGTACATTGAGTACAAGGCGTTGTGGGTCACCAAGGAGGCTCAACAGCAAGCTGAAACAATGCATAAGGGATATAAGATAGCAAAGGATGCACGTCTTGCCATTGAAATCCAGCTCGCTAATTTGAAATCCATGTCTGATCAGTTTTTCTTTGGCCTCCGCGAAATCAATATGCCAACTACTGCAACACCCACCGTCAAATTGAAAAGTTTAGTAATTGCACTAAAAAAATCATGGTTAGAAGTAGCAACAGTGTGTGCAGAGCTTGGAAGAAGATAGCAGATTTGTAGACGAATTTGCAGCCTCAGACGCCTCTAGAAGTTCATGCGTAGCGCGTCGTAGTAGTTCAGGAATCAACTGCCATCATCACTTATTTTGTGGACACTTGCAGCAAATTGTTAGAGGAGGCCATGGGAATTTGGACCTTCATCTAGGATGACCCCATCATACAACAACTGAAGACATATATATGGGCCAAGGAGAAGCATTTCAACGATATTCTAGTCATCGCGCAACCCCTGGTGTCAACCCAAAGATTAGCCCGACTACAAGAAAGTCAAACCATTCAGGAAGGAATCAATACACTGCACCAATGGGAGTAGTTACTCAGAAATTGAATGCAGCCTTGGGCTGAGAAGACCTTGCAACTCTCCCAAAGCATTGATGGTTCCCTCAAAGGCCTGCAAAATACTCATATAATCATCAGCTTAGTGGCCGGGGGACCAACGATAGAGAAACCGGTTGAAGAAATGCAAAGCATCGCAGCACAGAGTACAAAATTCATTCAACAACTCAAAGCTTCCATTTAGGAGTTGAAAGACAATATGCAGGAACCTAGACCAAAGTGACTTGGGACGAGTCACTTTTTTGTGCTGGGGGCCTATTGGAATAAGGTCCCCTAGGGTCAAGTTTTTTGGTACAATTTTGGTTAAATTTTTTCAATACGCGCTACGCATAGAAGTAAAAGGGATTTGGGGTGGGTCAAAGATCCTTAATGATTGTAATGGGTGAAAAGGGAAACCATGAGTCTCAAACCATGGTTGAGACCATGGTATATGTGCATCTGAGTCATATAAATATGTAAGAGTTGACTTGAGTAAGGATATGTTATGTTTCTCTGATGATAAATTCTTTGATCTAATTTTTGGGCAAGTCTGTGTTCGGTCTGGGTAGAAAGGCTCTTGCTAGCTATGTGCGCAGAGACTGGAGTCTTGAGTTTTTTGCAAGGACCCTACTACTATGTGTGCAGGGAGAAAGGATTGTACTAAATTGAAGATGTATTAATAAAGAAGAATATTTGGAGAAATTTGTTCCATTTTTATTTCTATATTTATGCATGAATATGTTGGTTTAATTATCTGTTGATTACTACAAGTTATAGATTTGTTTATGTTCCTGGTTGAATGTGCATTTATCTGAGTTAATTATGTGTTAAATATCTTTGTATTCGTGCAAATGTTGTATTTGTGTTAAAGCTTTTACAGAAGACCTATCTATGTGATTGTGAAAGTGTTATTTCTTCTTTGATAAGCTAGATCTGACTGAATTATAATAATATGTTTTACACATATCTGTATTTAAGTTAAGGGTTTTATTTGCAATTAGATTTGGGTTTCTGTGAAGTCTTGCGTAGCACGATAAGCATCAGATCTGATAAGTAGGGTTAAGGTTCACATCATACATTCCCTCAGGGTGTGAAAACCTGGTTCCAGCGCTCCTCCATACTGTTTCGGGTGAGACTTTGGTCTGCGCAGGAAAATCACTACCGAAAGGGCTAGTAATTGGAGGGTTTTGTTGGTTACATAGAACACTCTGAACCTGGGTTAGGACCCCTCAAGGTAACATCACCTAACCTTAGGAAGCGTTTGTGTTATCTTGTCTAAGGATAGGTGAAGTCATATATTTTCTTGACTAATATATTATCCTTATTCGCCACACAAAAGCACATAAAAGAACATAAAAGTGAACAAAAGCAAGAAAACACACTTTTAAAGTAGAATCGCACTCCAAAATCATGAAGAGTCACTATCTTGTTGAGTGCACTCCTTCAGGCTGAAAAATTGTGCCATAGTGTATCACTCTCCTTCATGATCAGCAGGTGTGCAATCCTTGAGTGCATTCCTTCGACGTGAAGACATGTGCCCTTCTAGAACTCATGCGTGCACTTTCTTATTGCATGTGGTCGCACTCCTAGAAAATAGGAGCCCTTCTCCACTTCTTTAACTAACCCATTCACTCGTTGAAAAGTGGTGAGCATGCATGGAATGTATTTTCATGTAATCTATTTTATAATCAACCCAGTTAATCATTATTTCTCATAATAATTCTCATGTTGGTTAGCTTCAAATATTTGGATCAAGAAGCTCTTTGTCGATCATCATTCCAAGTAAGTTTCTCATGTCAATTATGTTGGTTTTCTTGCATGTTTTTGCTATCAATATTTCTTTCCTTGTTGGCATTTATTTTCCATTTAGTTTATTGACTCGCATTTTAGTTCGTTCTTTCTTCTACAAGTGTCAAACTATTATCATATCTTGTGACTGTATATTCCTCAACTCTTCATATTGCAGTGATGATTGCAACATAATCCATAAAAACTTGTAGATATTTCCTCTTTACATTTCCATCATTATTTATTGTTGTTGAAACTTTCCTCGAGCCTCTCCAAGATTGAGTATTTTCAGAACCCGAAGCCCAAATAATTCAAAGAATTGTACCCTAAAAAGACAAGTTTCCCTCAAGAGTGCATCCATTCGTCACGAAGAATTCCCCCCCACCCCCCTTTTGAGCACATGAGCACACCTCGAACACATGATATTTTTCCACTTTCATCTCTTCAACATGCACCATTGCACTCTCCTTGTCCTCATGAGCACATGAGCCCACCTCGAAGGCATGAAGCCCTAAAGCTTGAACCCTTCATATCTTTAGAGTGCACCCTTACACCCTCATAGTCATACTGAGCGCATACACGCACCTTGAAGGCCTAAAGGATTTTTATTCGAGCTTCATCACCATACCTTGTGCCCTTAATGTTCTCTCTCTCTCTTTCTTGATCACATGAGCACACCTCAAGAGGCATCACAATCAAATCCTCAAGCAAAGAGTTCATCTCCCGGGAAAATTATCAAGCATGATTTGACAAGAGAAAGTATCATGAAGTGGAAGGATGATCCTTTGAATATCCAAGATGATAGGAAAGGAGAGAATTGGAGGCATAAATGCAACAAGAATAAGAGGAGAAGAGGAAGTAAGAAGAGATGCTCAGGAACTAGCAGGAAGAAGAAGAGGAGAGAAGAAGAATAGAAGAAGAAAAACAAAGGTAGTCACAAGAGGATAAAGTAGCAAAGAGGTTGGAGGAATAAAAATTGACTCAGGAGATAGAGGAAGAGTTGGAGGAAGATGACACCATCCAACCCATAGATGATGAGTCAAGTTCACCAGCCGAATCTCCTCTTATGGGTGGTCATCCCCCATTTGATGAAATGGGAATCACACCTCCACTTTAAGATAGAGGCATGGATGTGTGCAATGTCATGTTTGATCGGCTCAAAAAGAGGATCATGAAACGAAGGTGTAGATACTTCCAAAATATCCTCAAAATCCAATATTAGTATCCACAAAAATAGGTCATAAATTCCAATACTATAAGGAACCCCAGGAAATCATGGCATAATTTTTTTCTTTTGCTACAGTAGCACAGGACAACTCAGAGTATTTTTTGAATGAAAATGCAAGATTAAGGAAGGAGTGGGTTGCGGTAAGGCAGAAAACTGAGCATATTGTTGTGGAAAATCAACAATTATCTTCACACAACTTCAACACATCAGAATGGTAGTCAACCTTACAGGAGGAACTAGGGCCAATGGAGGATACCATGGTACAATTGTATGATGAAATGATACTTCTACATGAGGTAGTTTCACCCCTTTTTGGTATTCATAAGAAAACACAAGAAGTCTTGAAGCTCCTGAAAGTGGCAAATAGTTTTGTTGATCAACTCCAAGAATGGGATGTCAAATATTTGGATTCTCTGCAATAGTTCGTTAGAAAGGACAGGATTTCCATAGAGATAGACAGAGTACAACTGAGACTCCACTAGCAAAATTTTATTTGTTTGGGAGAACAATCGACCAATACTATTGTTTCCTATAGTCGACTACAAAATGGTTTATGGTCTCTAACACAAAACCATGGGGTTCCTTAAGTAGGATCAATCAGAGAGATCAAAGGCAGGGAAATCATGTTTCAAGAAGTAAGGTAGTACATAGAACAAATCAAGAAAGCATCAGAGAAAGAAGGATTGGAAATCACCAAAGACATTATCTAAAACTTTCCATCGCACCAACAAAGGCCCACATGAAACTGTCATGGCTATGGAATAGTGTATAATCAATCTCCAAGACCATATTGAAAAAAGCATTGGATGTGAAGATGTGATTTGTAGAAAAATTTCCGATTCAGATCAAATTCATTTCTACGGAGTTCATAGCATGCATACATACATTACCAATGAGATCCATGATGAAGAAAATGATTTATCAATTTGATAGCATTTTTCCCTATTAATATTTTTGTCTCATATAATCATTGTCTTATATGTATTTTGTCTTTTGTAATAATTCTTATGTAATTAACACCAAGGGACATATGTAGAATGTGAGAAGTCACATGTGCAATGCAAACTATCATGTATATAATATGAAAGGTTGTATGGAAGCCCATAGGTCATAGAAGTTGAAGAGTCATGAGGAAACTCATAATTATTTTTCATTTGTTATAAATAGCTCCTCACAACTCAAGTAAAGGTCTTTTGGATTCTTAGAGTCACGCCTTGGCTTCTTTTGTAGTGCATAGGAGATAAATCATTCTTTGGAGAAGAAAGTTGTGGCTTCATTTTCCACTATTGGATCTAGTGTTTCACCAATGTAACAATGTACTTGTAATATTTAATTTATAATCAGAAGCTCTATGAGCCATCACTTCTTCATGCATGTATTGTGGATATAGTAGGACTATTCATTGATAATGTAAACTTTTGTGATCCATATCTATTTTATCAAAAATCTTCCGAAAAATAACGTCATAATTTAAAGAGCCAATATGTTTCGAACTACTTAGTGTAGTTCATCATCAGGATAATGATGATTATGCTGATCCAAATACCTATCTATATATACTACAGAGATGCACAAGGGTCAGTGACATGAACATAACCAAGAATTAATGAAAATGAATGTTAATAAAATAATAATAACTACATATAATAAAATATTATTAATCCAACATAAAAAATAACAAAAAAAAATTACAAATATAACAAGGGTTAAAATAAAAACTAACAAATGAAAACAAAAGAAAATATTAATAAAACCATATATATATATAATTAATAAAGATAATAGTAATAAGCAAAATAAAACATAAACCAACAAAATATACACCAACAAACGGGACTATATATATATATATATATATATATATATATATATATATATATATATATATATATATATATATATATATATATATATATATATATATATATATATATATATATAAAATAAACACAAAAATACCAAAAAAAAAGAATCAAAATTAAGAGAGAAACAAACACGGACCAAGGAAAAGGAATCATACTATGAGTAGAGAGACAGAATCCAATAACTTCTAATTTTCCACCCGTCATCCCTATTTAGCGTATGAGATTTTTGCTCGATTTCAACGGCTTCTCTAAATTTGCGGTGATGGAAATGCTCAACCCTAGCAACGACCTTGGACTCCTCCAAACAATAGTGGTGCTTAGAATTCCCAGCATGTTCAGCAAGAGCTGAAGACCGAGTCCTACATTGCCTTATATCAACAGCATGCTCTTGAATCCTCCTATTTATAGAGCGGAAATTTTCTCCAATGTAGGGAATCCCACAGGAACAGTGGATCAAATAGAAGTTTTTCATTCTCTTGGGGTCCAATGGGTCCTTAACAGATCAGAGGGAACTACAAATGGTGTTCATACGTCTAAAAGAGGAAGATATCCTATGCTTCCTTAAAATCTGAGAAATTTGGTTAGTGGTATTGTGGATAAATGGCAGTTGAACACTACCAACTAATTCATTAATATCTTTTTTTGGTTTAGGACCTCTGCTTGAATTTAAGAAAGCCCTAAGAACTTGACGTTTACTATAGCAATTCCTCTCAAAGACTCCAAGGAGATGGGATTTTTCATCCTCCAAGTGCTCATCATCCGAGACCCTAAGAGCTCTAGTGGCCAATGTGTTGAGAACACCAACCTTTTGAGTTGGAAAGTGATGATATATATTGTGAAGATATTGTTTTGTGTGGGTTTTCTTCTGAAATACTTGGTGAGAGAAAGGGCCATCATCATTCCTAGAGATTATTACATCAAGAAAAGGAAGGCTACCATCAATCTTTGTTTCCATAGTGAAATTAATGGAGTTATACTGATCATTCAAGTGTTAATGAAAAGAATCTAACTTTTGACGACCATGAGACCAGTTTATGAAAGTTTCATCCAAAATCGCTTCCAAATCTTAGGCTTGAAAGGAGTGGAACCCAAGGCTTTTGATTCAAAATCTTCCATAAAAAGGTTGGCCGCTACAGGAGATAGTGGAGAACCCATGGCAACACTTCAAGTCTACTCATATAACTCCCCTTCAAAGCTAAAGAAGGTCGAGGTAAGACAAATCTCTACCAATTTGGCAGTGTCTGGATCAGTGATGTGATTGATCACTTCAACCACCTCATTGATATTTACGTTGGTATAAAGCGAGACAACATCAAAACTAAAAAGAGTGTCATTCAGATCCGATTTTAAATTATTTAACTCATTGACAAAGGAGGAAGAATCCTTCACAAAAGAATTAGAATGACCAACAAGAGGTTTAAGCCTACGAGCTAAATACTTCACTAGGAGATAAGTGGGCGAACCAATTGTATTAACAATGGGTCTGAGGCGGACACCCTCTTTATGAATCTTGGGAAGCCCATATATCCTAGGAGTGATAGGGTTGTTCTCAATAATTTTATGGCTAATTGAACACATAGTGCTATTTGATTTAATAACAGTCGTCACAATATTAGAGACCTTATTAATGGGGTTTTTTGCAAGAATCTTGTAACCACCATTGTTACACATACGGTCCATCATCTTTCTTTTATATTCATATTTATCCATGATTACAACGGTGCCACCTCTATCAGCTTTTAAAACAACAATATCAGGGTTTTGATTAAGGGATTTAAGCACCTTAAACTCATACTTACTAATATTTCTTGTTATGTTTTTGGTATATGTCGGTTTAATTCATACTAAGTCTAACTAGCTAATTCATTTATTAAATATGGATATTGTTGAATAGGTGTTTTTATGTTTTCATGAATTTTGTTTATCATGTGAAATATTTTTCAAGTAATCAACAAGCCTTTCTCGTCATTCCTGGGTCTCCCTTAGGATAGTACTATTAATTCCCTAACTGGAGGCTTATTTCCCTTTAATAGCCATGTAAGTTCCCTATGAATCTTACAATTTGCGTCACACAAAGCATACATACTTGCTTCCCAAAAGAGGTTTTGTGATATATTTTGTACATTTTGTAACCAAGGCACATCTTTGAAACCTTTGCAATGGTGGTCGGACCATACAGTCAGATGGGACTCCTACACTAAATGGTGTGAGTCTAATTGGGACCTCACATCGAGTAGATCCCCTTACATGTTAGCGGTATCTAACATTGTCAAAATTTGGTGCTAGAAGGATGACCATATGACAAGATGATATTGTGAAGTCTGTTTGAATTTATTATCCTTGATGGCTTCATCCCAAATCATAATCCCAAGGTGTTTTTCTGAAGCTTTAGATCTTTCAATCCCTGTGGAATTTCTACATAACTCGTCACATCTAAAATTCGATGGAAAGGGTACAACAATCGTCCTTTATTACGCAATTGAACTTGTTAAATTTTATTTTTCAAGTGGTATTTGTTCTGAATAAATCCTCGTGAGGTGTTTTACCCTTACATTGGATGGTCGTGTTAAGCAATGGTGTTATTCGTTACCCACTACTTCTAGTTCTTCTTTTAAGAAATCGGTTAATGAGCTTCTTTATGCTTTCTTCAAGTATGAATATCAATATGTTCTTGATGAAATCAATTAGCTTAGAATGGAATCGAATGAATCTCTTAAACAATTTGTTGACTGGTTCCTTCATATTTGCTATGAATTTTCGGATGAGGATGTGGACTAGAAATCTTTGGATGAAAATTTTTGTTTCTTAGTATGGATTTCAAGGAAAAAATATTGAATCGAATTCTCCACATGATTCCGTTCAAAAGGAATTCCATTGTCCTGAAGAAGAATCCATTATTCCTTTTGTTCCTTGTTCCCCTCCTTTTGAATTTTTGTGTTTCAATCCTGAACTGATTAGTAATTCAGAAGATCAATTTGCAGAAGAAGTATTAACTTTCCTTTCAAATATTTTCCTAGATGATGATCTTCCTACTCCTATTAATGAATCATATTTGAATCTTGATAACTCTCTTGTATATCCTACACTATTTAATCAAGTTGAACCCTTGAATCACCACCATCAAAATCATTTCCTTTTTTCTGAATTGTATAGTGATTATTGTTCAAGTTTCATGGATGAATATTTGTTCTCGCGGGAAGATTCAGATTTACAGAATTTTTAGATGGAGTCTGATGCGATTATTGAAGATTTACTTTCAGGTATGGCTCCTTTTGATCAAGAATATGACATGTTTGTTATTGAGGATTTTTTTCGTAATATTGAAGATCTATCTAATGAACCTCTATTTTTTTATGAATCTTGCGATTGGAATGGTGATAGTTGTTCAGACAAGCATCTAACTGTGTTTTCTCATTCTAACTTTCGATATTTTAAAAATTTTAATTCAATTCAGGTGAATAGGACACTTCATCCTACGTTGGTGGTTATGTTAGGTTCCTTTCACATCGATGGTATGTGTGATTTCGGCCAGTTCAATGTTTTCTTGGAGAATCTGATTTTTAATGTCATCTTGTAGGATGTTGATTCTCTCTTGAGGGATTCTCGTTTCCTTCATATTAATTTCTTAAACCCTCGAGGTATAAAATCTAACCATGCTTTTAAATTACAATTACTGCATCCAACTTCATGCAAATATCTAATATGCAATGTTGAAACAGAGAGTGATCTTAACGATTTTCAAATATTTTGATCAAACATTTGTTCTGTACCATCCATTGAAGAATTCAACTCGCACGATAGCATGGATTGTGGTAAAACTATTGATTTTTCTCTTAATATGGATTCTTCTTTGATCAATATTTATTTTCAAATTTTTCCAAAAGGTTGTTTCCACAACTCTATTTCTTGGTCAAGATCCATGTCTTGTGGCATATTCCTTCATGCATTCAATCGAAACTTGTATGGTCACGAACCTGGTATATGTTGTTGTTATGGAGAATTTAGTTCAATAGAGAAATAAAGTGTGTCACATTGTTGTGATTGCAATTTTTTTCTTTAATTTTCAGTGCAGATGTTTGCATTTTTTATCTATTTCATTGCAATGTACCTTATTTTGCTTTTGTATGCTCACATATTTCAACTCAAAAGTTAGGAACAACGTCTATGGTTTCATTCGAAGTACGATTTCACATAACCGTACCTTGTACTATTTATTTTAGTATATGATAGGTTGCATTTAGTTATATGCATTGCATTCCGTTTTTTATTTTCCTATCCTCGCTTTGTTTTCAGTTTTATTAAACCCTTGCATAAAGACGGTTTTAAGCTTTAAGATGATGTGACTAATATTTTGTGAAACGAAAGTTGTGGTAACATGCAACCATTCGCTTATTTTTTACCCTCTTCTTTAATTTGGTTTACATATTTTATTTCAATGATATTTAGATGGAAAATATGATCTTTTAGCTGGGAAACCATAATTATACCATCATGCCCATACCTATTTAGGATTATCATTTTTGCTCTTGGTTTTGTTTGTTAATAGTGTTTTCTCACTTATTTGTTTGAATGGAGAAAGACGAGGGAAAATTCTTTAGTGGGATAATTCTTAGAGGTTTATAAACTTGTATCTGAAGGAGAAACCTCTTCTTCTCTCAGTAAGTTAGGATCCCTCTTCCACCTTGTTTAAAAATAATATGTGCTTAAGCACGGTTCTATGAAAATAAAATGAAAAATAAAAGGTGAAAGAAGAGAAAGGATTCCTGCATAGGGAGGTAAAGAAAGCGACTTCACCAAGGTACTATCTAGGATCGATGACAATGAAGCAACATTATGTTCTTGAAGGGACTCTGTCAGGATATTGTCCAAGCCTACTGGTAGCAGAGCAACACCAGAGATGAAAAATCATACTCTAGTTTTTTTTTTATCTATGGTTCTCTATTACCCTTATTCTCATCAAAAATATTTGGCTTTCTTTATGTTTTTTTATGCGGAGAAATGGATCGGGGAAGACTACATCTTTAATTGGGTAGACAGGGAGCCAAGGTAATTCACTAATTGAATAAAAAATTCCTGGAAAATTGAGACTTCGTGCATAAATAAAACCAAAACAGACAGTAGAGAAAATTTTAGGCTAAAAACGGCCTCCCAAGGAAAAATATGAAAATAATAGTTGAAATAATAAAATAATAGTTAAGAATTTTGGAGGGAAAAGAAAAAAGCTACTTTTTTTAATTGTATTTTTGGCTTAACTCCTTATAGGTTTACTCAAATTTCATGTGTACACACTCATTGGATGAGGAATTAAATTCTACATCCAATTAGTACCCATTATGCATACTTTTGAGAAGACCCACATTGATAAAAATGAATATAGATTAAAAAACATGTTGAACACACTCTTTTAATGTATCTTCATTTTTTATCAATGTGTGTCTTCTCAAAAGTATGCATAATGGGTACTCGTTGGATGTGGAATTTAATTTCACATCCAACGAGTGTCTACACATGAAATTTGAGTAAACTTATAAGAAGATAAGCAAAAAATACAATTAAAAACAAATAGTTTTTCTTATTTTATCCTAACCAATAAAATAAACAAAATAAAATAAAATTATATCTTTGCAAAGCATTTCATGATAAAGTACTAAAAATTTTAGTAGAAAATTGTTGAAACAATGTTCGCTATCATATCCAAAGGTGGTATGAGATGTGGGAAATTTAAAAATTTAAAAATTGTGTGAGATTGCGATGGTCATAGCCTTAGAAGATGCCAAACCTTTCTGGATTATCCTACATTTTATAAAAGATTAATGCTTATTTAATCAAATAGAGATTAAAATAATTAAAATAGATTTATAATTAGACAAAAGAATAGCATATATTAACGAAAGCTTCCAAAATGATGATGGTTGCCATAGAAAAAATAAAGCAAACTTATTCTCAACAACATTGACATAAAAATAAAAATGAAAATGGAAATCCAAACAATTACATGAAAATGGAAGTCAAAACAATTAGAATAGAAAAAAAAAAACAAATTTCAATGTTATCTTTCCTGGTATGGTTCAATGGAGATATAAACTACTAATCTACTTGAAAGTCGTGTAAAAGTTTAAGAAAGAGAAGAGCAGTGAAAAATAGAATAATTACTTTTACCATCAATATTATTGAAAGAATCAATAATATATCAATATAAGAAGCCAATGGTATTAAAGGATATTAAAATTTTGGAGCTTATTTAAGATTAAACATACATTTTGGAGCTTATTTAAGATTATGCATACATATCACAAAAGAATCAATTATTTTTTAAAATAGTTTATTTATATATTGTTTTTAGAGGTTAAGATTCTTAAATGTCTATTTAGACTCGAAAATAAAAACACGTTCACATGTTTTAATTTATATATATATATATATATATATATATATATATATATATATTAAAATTGTTTTGAAATATATATTATTATATATAGTTTGATCTTTACATTTAATCTAGTGAAGTAATTTCAAATTATAAAAATAGAACAATGCTATAATATAGAAGATATTTTTGAAGATATTTTTGATGATTCATAAAGAATAGAAACAATTTTATTTGAAGATATTATAGTATTAGTGGAATTTCAAGATCGAGATATATGTCGCACCATTTTTGTTGCATCGCTGTCTACTTGTTATTTATTGGATTGTCATGACATGTAAATATTCTTCTCACTTAAGTAATAAATTTGTCTTCCTCATATGGGATGTTGACTAGACATAATAGCCACAAGGTAGGCATTTTAACCCTCCCACCATTGCTAAGCACTACATGCATCCATGACAATGCATTAGGAGGTGCTCCCATGCAACTGAGGTTTAATGAGGAAACGTGGTTGGAGGAGAAAGGACTTGAGCATTCAAGCGGAGTCATGTCAGATGATTCAAGGGAGGATAATTGAAATAATGTGCCAAGTACGGAAACTTCCCTCAAGAATGAGGATGTCTATCCTTTGCCTAAAACCTTTCATGTAAATTAATTTTCCTCTTTTATTTATCTCATAGCTCATGGGAAGTCAACACTTTGTTTTTAACATACCCAAAACATTAAGTCATCTTAAGGAGGGGGGATTATAAAAAATCATCTCACTTCAACCACCTTAAAACTCATTTTCC
The DNA here is from genome assembly GCA_034641835.2 of Pinus albicaulis. Taxonomy (NCBI): domain Eukaryota; kingdom Viridiplantae; phylum Streptophyta; class Pinopsida; order Pinales; family Pinaceae; genus Pinus; species Pinus albicaulis. The sequence goes on from CM076576.1 coordinate 484,987,719, forward strand.
ATACCACCATTGTATTTTTCTTTTCGAGAGGTTTCCAATGATACAAATTTCATCCAAATATAATATTTTGACACAAATGTATGCCCTTCTAAAGATTCTCCTATCCAAGTGTCACATCAACATCCATACCATTGCCATGTGATATTCATTTCCCCATGTCTCCCCACCATACAATGCCACATTAGCTAACACAAGGGTAACATTTGGCAACACTTTCCCGTATGTTACCATTATACGATGCCACATCCTTAGGTAGACACATCATCATGCCACTCATATCCACATTCAAGATTCCCTTAAATTCTTGTTATAGATTTTTTTTTTTAATCTCCATGAATCTAGATTGCTAGACCTCTAAATCCATCCAGAACTTTCCAAACCTAAGAATTCATATAGATCTGGGAAATTGTTCGGCTAACAAGTTAACATCCAAATTAGGGAAAACTAAAAAGCCCCATTTAACTAGAAAGCTATATTTCCATACCTTTTCCATCCACATCACATGTACCTCAGTTTTCACCCAGCCTCCACCTTAGCGCAACTATGTCACTTTGATCCATGCGCCCATGCCACATCAACTACACATAAGCATGTTGTGTCACCAAAAACTTGCCTACATGCCACATTAGTTTGACATGTCATCATGATAAACATTCTTGTAGGGTCTAAGAGTGCTCACATGGACTCCATGTGACTTCCATGTGGTATATTGCATTGGCATCTAGATCTAGATTTTTTATTTGAAGCCCTATTTATTTTTATTTTCAATTCTTGGACTTTTGTTCCTTGGTAGACTTTGACATTGTCACTTGAAATATTTTGGCTCCTTCTATTATACCAAATATAATTTGTATCACCTACATTTTCTAGTCTGGTTAAAGGATCACTAGTTCATGAGGAATTCGAGGAAAGTTCTATAATGTACACAATTGGACCAATTCATGGACCTCGACTAACAAAAATGACAATGTCTCTAGTAACTAATGAATTGTTAACTAGATACCAGGACATCGAAGCTTTCTTTCTATATCAAATTTTTTTAATAAAAATTCGTCTTCAGCCCCCAAAAATTAAACCATTGAGAGAACTAAGAAGGCCTTTAAAGATGCTTAAGGACAATTTGGTTAACGGAACTTGTCCTTAAGCCCCCTTTATAAGCCCTCAATCACGGTTACTACTAGCTCATGTCAGTGGGTGTTGAGGCTAAAACCACTGATCCTGAAAATTCAAAAGGTTTAATCCTTGAAATTCAAAAATTCCTGCTAATATTTTTAGGTTGGTTACAAAGGTCTAAAACTAAATTTATCAAGGAAAATTTTTTTCCATAAGACTTTCAAAAGCTTGGAAGCCTTAAATAGCCTATAAATGAATTCTAGTTAACTACCACACTTATTCCACTTTTCTAGGGATGTCAAAGAGATTCCCCATGGCCAACTCCACAACCTCACCCAAGTTAGATTCTACTCACTACTTTGGGGACTGCAACTTCACACTTCAACACCAGACTCTTATGAACAAGTCAGGCAATATCTTGGCTTACTTCTAAAAGAAAAAAAGGTCTCCCTTCATTAAATAATTTTTAAGTATTGTCACTTCAAACAAGAATATGGTCATAGTTGTTTGATGTCACGGTTTCCTAGCAATGCCCAAGTACACTAACAATGAATATCCATAAAGCTCAATTCATACATTATACTTCACAAACTACACATATCACTTCCATAATAGGGAGAAGATACTATAATAATACTTTTGCATAAGGCATTAATTCACATGAGAAATAATAGCTAGTAATCAATAAGATTAAAAATTTATCCATCTCATCATTACTACATACCCAATAACCCAACATAGCAATAGTTATGAAACATTGAATGATAATTCCACTTTATAAAAAGGGAAGTAGTTATAATTATATGTATCGCTTAAGTTATATTGGAAATTAAACAAGGGAGAGCCACTCTCCACCCAACCATAGACTCAACTACACAACAATTTCTTCTAGTTGACCACCTCGAGCCAAATTCTATGCATTTAGAGGAAGTTTCACTTAGGGTTCAACAAGATTTAAACCAAGGTAGAGAATATAAAGACCACTCTCCTTCACATATAAGAATTAATATTATACTTTTCAAACACTAAGATAGGGCCTATTACACTCATAGTATTACCACCATGTCTCACACAACACAAAGGGAGTCCTTCGCTGATCCAACAATCCCTCAGTACTTCCCCTTTTTAAGTGCTTTATTTTCTTAGTTAAGACAAATTATTTAGAAAATTATCTTGGCCCTCTAGATCAGGATGAAAGCTTTCACACTAACTTATCCAAATTCAATTAAAGTCACAATTCTACACAATATTGTTGTAACTAATACGTCTTTCTATCTCCTTTTGTTCTAATTCATAGTCTTATCACCCATCTATGGTTATATCTTGTTCCATGGGTTTTTTCAATTCACATTCCCCTCTTCGGAATTCCTTTTCTCATTCAAATTTTATATGACTATATCCACCTCTATATATGTTATCCACATATTACTCACACACTCCTAACATGAGAATAGAAGTCCCTTCCCTGGGTTGCATGGTCAATCTAAAATCTCTAGAACAAGTTCATAACCCACAAATCTAGAGAATTTTGGTACCATTCCCATTCTTCTTATAATTATTGGTAGTTAGGTAGTTCAACTACCAAATTAAAAATTAGAACATTTACTTTAGGTAAAATAGGGAACTTCCCAATCCCCCTTACAACTTCACTCAAGCATTGGGATCAATTTTGGCTACTCTTCTTCTTCAACTTTAGCAATATGTATTAAATAAAAGTGAGTATTTACATCAAATAAATTTTTTTCAAGGTATTGATGTTGAACATCCTAGCATTATAAGCATTAATTACAATTACAAATTGTGGGGTTTAAAAAAGGGGTATTACAATCCCCTCCCCTTAAAAATACAATGTTTTTGACATTCTACTATCCATAGTAGAAGCTATGTACAACACACAACAATGGATATTCCATTTTCATGGCATCCTCTAATTTCCATGTTGCCTCATATGCTTTGAAATGTTTCCACTACACCTTGACATACATTATGGATCGATTCTAGAGTAGGGTTTCCTTCCTATCAAGTATGCACTAATGCTTTAGTTCAAACTCTTCTTCAAGTTTCACCTGAATCACAACCTAATCAATAGTATGATTATCATCATGTACATATTTTTTGAGAAAATATACATAAAATACCTGATGTATTTTAATAGTAGGAGGTAAGGAAAACCTATATGGTACTAGCCCCACTCTTTCTAGGATCACAAAGGTCCACAATAATGTGGTTCCAACTTGGCACATTATCACACTTTCAAAGAACTCATATTGGGTTTGACCTTGAGATACACATGCTCTCATACTTGAAATTATTTATGGGTTTTGTTCCAATATACATATATTTTCTCTTTGTCTTGTGCCAATTTCATATTTTGCTTGACCTTTGTCACTTCCTATTATTTTTCCTTCGACATGTTTGGTCCAATTGTAACCTCTATCTACCAAATTAGCCAAGTTGATTGGGATACTACATTTTTTCCATTTAGCACTTCAAAGGGACCCATCTTTAGTGATTGTTGGTAACCACTATTATATGAAAACTTTATCAGAGATAAGTAGTATTCCAACTTCTTGGGTTGATGTATAGCATACATCCTTAACATATCCTCGAACACATTTTTCACCCCTTCTTTTTGTCCATCTATATAAGGATGATAGGATGTAATAATTGCCAACTATGTTGAAAAACCTGCAGCACAAATATTTCTATAATTTTGTAGTAAAAATCGACATCCTGATCATACATAATTTTCTTGGGTATGCCATGCAATTTAAAAATATCCTTCATAAAAATATTGGCAATATTGATTCCTTTATAGGTGGATTTCACAATTTTTAAAGTGAGTTGGCTTGTTCAATTTATTCATGACCATGTTGTAGCAACTACAATAACCCCCTCATTTTCCCTAATATGTCACCTCTTCTTAGAGGAAAATGAGGGCCCAACCCATTGAAAAGTCTCATCATACCCCTACTAGGCTTGATTGACCTTTCCTCAACTACATTCACTCTTTTGTTGACTTTGACACTCTTTAACATGAAATTCAAGCATTATTTTGAGAAGTTGACTAGCCTAGTGATATAGGGGCTATAAGTTGTTTGGAATAGCTATATAAGGCTGGGATCACTAGTCCATTGATACAACATTAGTAACTTGGTAAAACCAATGATATAGTACCTTAGTATTTGATTTTTCCCAGTGTGGTGAAACTTAATGAAAAGGTCTTAACTCCATTTTTGGCTTCCAATTTTTCTTTTCCAAGCATTGTATTACCTTGATGATGACTATCTCAGTGATATAATGCTAAAATCTTCCTCAAAACAATGAAATAAAACTGAAGAGGTGACTTAGAATCAACCTTTTCTCTCTCAAAGTTTCCTTATCTAGCTTTTTATCGCTTCAATGATGACTTAGCTAGTGACACAACATAACCAACTTCCTCTAGCTAGTGATACAACTCTCCAACATGGCTTAACTTAACTCGTGACTTCCTTCTTCCAGTGTATATCACCGAGATGATGAGAACCTTAGTGCTATATCACCTTGATGATGGTTATTTCATCGCTACATCACTTTGAGAAGGTTTATCTCAATCTTGTATCGCTCTAGTGTTCATTAACACGTTGACACAAGAATCAAAGGTGACTCAACTAAGCAAGATTTCCTTGCAAACTTCCTTGAAACAATCTTATATTTCTATATAAGTGGTCATTTCTATGTTATATCATTGGGATAATGGTCAACCTAGAGATATACTCCTTGTATTCCTCCTCTCTCGTCGTATCACATTGAGTTTCAACTTCTCTCTAGTGTATTGTTGGCTTAAGTGACATGGAAGAAAAAAATTATAATGGGCCCCATATCACTCTCATTTCTCTAGTGCTTAGTTCTCTCTTAATATTATGATAATTAAGAGAATTTACAGGGAAACCTACCTCCTCACTTCTTGTCAATGATATATTTCAACTAACTCATCTAAAATATGATTAAGACTATGCCCACATAGCTTCATATTTTGTCTTATTTATTTATTTTATGAATGAATTTACCTAGTTGTTTATTTTTATCGCATTGAACTTCTCCCTCCTTTCTCTCCGTTGAATAGTAAAATATAATGCTCATTACTAAGAACATGATATTCCTATCTCATTTCCCATTAATCCCTTGTCCTCTCAAGCTCTCCATGTGCTAATATCACTTAATTTCTCCTCGACTGATCCCCATGGTATCAACCGTGCATCCATGAGCTTATCTTGGTCTTAGCTAATTTTTTGGCCATTAAAAACTTGAGATATTTAGAACGCTATGATCTCTGGCACTATTCCCTTGATCACGTCATCTTCTCTATCTCAAGCTCACCTAATCATCTAGGGTTTCATGCCCTAGGAATCATCTCTATACCCTGGTCCAAATTTTTCATTAAAAATTTAGCCATAGTTTCAATCACCAAACATTGGTCACTTCTCCTAAGTACAAGAGCACATAAATTTATCTACATGAAACCCTAGCCTCGCCTTTTATAGCACAAAGAAACATCTCTATGGTGTGATATGGAGACATATTGGTCAAGATTGTGGCTGCATGGTTCTGGTTGAGTGAGCCACAGTGCCATTCATAGTCATGTACATACCACTTTTAACAATATTTATTTTCCCTTCACCGCAATGACTTAGAGCCCATGTCTTGGTTAAAAAAAGCAGAAGAATAATCTAGTAGATAAACATAAACAACCTTAAGCCTATACCTTAGAGTTCCTTTGTTTTTATATTTGTGAGCTAATATATATAACGGGTGTTGTTTAATTAATGGGTTATGTAGGGGAACTATGTACATATCAAGGAAAAATGTTTTAAAATTCCCCATAGCTGAGACCTAAAATGAGGAGCCACCCACTAGCTCCCACCTAGCTCCATTGGTCTTAGCTTTATGGACACTCCATGCTTCATTGAAAGATACACAACATATGCATGGCCAGATATGTACCAATTGTTCAAAGGGACAACATCCCTTTAGATGACCCAAAATGAAAAAAATATACAGGGTTGTTAGAAAGTATTGGTTGCACAATGTGGCTTCCCATCCCCTTGTCTTTTTATGTGCAGATGTATTTGAGTGGATTATGAACCTTTTTAATCTTGAATAATACTTGACCAACGAAAGTCAAAAAAATTCTATTGCCTAATTCAATACCTTAGAAATCGAGATGTATTACAAGCTCCCTAAGGAGGAAATAGCCTTGGATAAGGAATGACTAGCGGATTTCAATATCCTTCCTAGATAGCTACTAAATACATGGTGGACCCATAAAGGAACCTTCATGTCCCAGCCAAATAAGGGGTACCTGATGGGCCTCTAAATTAGACATAAATTAAATCCCATATAACCTTTCTTAGGCACATTAAGGATATATTAAATCTCTCCTTCTACACTTAAAAATGTTTTTTTAGGCTTTAATATGTTCTTAGGAAGTTTTAGATATAATTGCATATTTCTTCCTAATATTATTATTTTTAATGATATTGTAAGAATATTGGGAAGGTTATGAAGATTTGGAGAAGGAGATAATTTAGGGACTTTATCCCTACTATAGGAGGATTGAGATTGGAGAATAAATGAAAAAAATATCATGAAATCATTGAGATATTCTCAAACTCTGATTATTGAGAAAATCTAGGAATGTGTTCCTTGTCATTCACTGCAAACTCCTAGTGTTAGGAACCAGATCCACTATTTGAGGGATTTTGGAGGGAAAATGTTACACCATTTTTTGGTCATATAACTTATTATCATTAGATGGACCTAAGTACACCATGTAAGACCAATTTTACCCTAAGTAAAATTTCTTTCACTATGAAAATAACTTAGTAAACCACCTTTATTAAGTTGTTTATGGTCTAAACAGGAAACCCCATGAGGAAATATTAAATAAATATACATTTGTTTGATTTTCCTCAAGGAATAATTAGTTAAACAGTAGTTTAATTAATATTCTTGGTTATATTTAACCCAAAACAAGGAAATTAATTAGATAAATCATTATTTATCTTATTATTTTCTAAAGAGTAATTATTTAAACGTTATTTAAATAATATTCCTTGTTAAATTTGACTAAATCATTCATTAATAATTAAATAAATAATTATTTATTTGATCATTACTCAACGACATCCTTAAAATGATAAATAAATCATTTAATTATTTATTATTTACAAATAAAGGGATTTGACCCAAGTCAAATTCTTTTTCCCTCCAACAAATATAATAAAATATTCCATAAAAGTTGGATCTAGAATTGGTTAATAATATTTTAATTATGCAGCAATATCTAGACTAACTCAATATATTGTTATAAATAGAAGGGTTTTCCCATTCATTTACCACCTTTTGTTGCCTAAAGATCACTCTAGATCTATACTTTTAGTGTGACTTTGATCCACCATCATAAGCCATATTTTGCTACCATTTTTGCCTGGGTTTTCTACACTATCAAGAGAGAGGAATTTTATATTATAAGCACTGAGGACTTACAAGAACCCATCCCATTGAGGAGAACTAGTAACACCCTTCTGTGTTTTCCTCCCAGGTGCCATTAATACAAATTCGGAGTAGGTATTATTGTCTCGTCTATTGGATGCATGTGGAGTAAATCTTGTTTTTCTACTGCTCAATGTCTTTTGATGCATAGATCTGTATTTTTGCAGCATTTATCTTGAAAACCTAACTGTAGATATGAGGATATTAGCAGCCATGTTTTTTGTTAGGGTTGTTTCTTATGCATAGCTAAAGTGGTATTTTTTCGTACGCTTGGAATTAAGATTCATACTAACAACTAGCGACTCCACACAGGTTTACAATTACGACCTCTGTCATTTTTCTGATCCTTGCATATCTAGATGCTTCAAACCCTAGAATTTCTCTTCAGCCTCTTTTTTTTCTTTTTTTGATGTTTTTTTTAACCTATAAAACCCTAAAACATTAAAAATTCTAACTTTCGTGTGTTTTCGGACCTATTGCACAGGTGACAGACATCAGCCGTAGCTGAGATGACACTTTTTTCTGAAATCTGCCACCAAGAGTGCCGGAAGTGCAGGTCACACTTTTTGGCCCAAAAACTATGACATGGACCTTCAGGACGCACCTTTCAGCCCAAATACTATGACCTCTACTAAAAACAGGTCAAAAACTGCGACTTGGACTTTTTGCAAGAATTTTTCTAAAAGTTTTATGGGTTTGTCTGAGCCTCTATTCAGGGTTATCTGACCTCCATATCCGCCCGTATTGGACCTGAAATTTCTCTGTTTTTCTCAACTAAGTGGGAACATAGCCCCCTAGGGCTTCAGTACCCTCCACTTTTTGTGGAAGATTTTTTGCTATTGCAGGTTGTCTGAAATTTTAGAGTCTTCAGCCATTTTTCAGATCTGATACCTCATCTTCAGATCCACTTCAAATTGGCTATTTATCCATCCAAAACACCTCATTTAGTTTTTTTTGGGTTTTCCTCTAGGGTCCCCTCCACTTCCCTCTAGGGTATAGCCTTTCGCCACCTCTTTTACAGCAATTCTCCCTCTGATTTGTTGTTGTTTTCTGTACCACTTTCAAGCAAATTTGACCTATAGATCCCTGTCACTCCTGACCTTAGGTCTATTGGCTATTTCAGTGTGTTTTGATTAGTTTTTTACCTGCCCACAGACTAGTTGTTGAGAGGCCCGCCTCCTTGGGTTTAGATTATTGCATTATTAGCTGTTTATTTTCTGTTTTTTCAGGCTTATATACTATTATTTGGAGGTTTATTTGCAGCTATACATCACACTTTTTATTTTTCTTGACAAACGTCTGGGTTTAAAAATTAAAATTTACACACTTCACACACACACCCTAAGCGAAAAAGGGCTTGGTTAACACCACCAAGAAAAGACTCTAAAAGCATTGAAATCAATTGATCTTGCACCTCTCTGCCCTTGTTTCGACATTGTAATCAGTTGATCCTACACCTCCCTGCCCTTGTCGGTCTCTTTTTCCTTTGTGTCGTGTTTGTGTCATCATCATTGCGCCACCAAGATGTTTATCATGGAGAATTCTTGGCCTTCATCCTCAGTTTTCAATAGGAAGACTTACTCCTCTGCATAGGATTCGACTTATTCCTCCACCGAGTCTGCACTCTGACTCTTCTTTTGGTTCATTGGGTTCTCCTTCTCATTCTGCCTTCGATTCTCCCCCTGTCACCTTCACCATGTCTGGTGTAGGACCTAATGCTGGTGGTAACCCTGGACCTCATGCTGGGAATACCACTAGTGGGACCGCAATGGACACTACCCCAGCTATGCCCTTTCTCCCCTTCATGGCAGGTCTCAACCTTCCCGATTTTTACCAATTGATAAACGACCCTATACACGATGATGTTGCTTGGCCTACTATGCCAACCAAGTTCCCTTCCAACATCCCCAAGTTTGAAGGTCTTTCTGGTGAAGATCCTACAAATCATGTTCAATCTTCCACATGTGGAGTTTGTCTAACTCTATTACCGATGACTCTATCCGTCTTCAGTTGTTCCAACATATGATTACTAGTGAAGCTTCTAAGTAGTATGTTGATCATGCCCCTTCCTCTCATACCACCTTTGCAACTCTTGCCCGGGCTTTTCTGTCTTACTTCTAGCTTCCCCTTCATTATGACACTGGTACCAAACTCTTGACTTCTTTCCGTCAATCGTCTGCGACCCGCCTATCCGACCATTTCCAGGAATGGCGGAGAAGAAAGAGCCTATGTCGAGCCCTTATCTTCGAAGACCGTGTCTACATGGACTGGTTACTTAGATCTCCCTTGCCACCTATCAGGAAAGATGTCGCAATGCACTTTCCTCAAACTGAAGAAGCCACTCTCCAAATTGCGTTAAAGTATGACCTGATTTACGCTCAGTCGGGTTATGTTTATACCGTTCTACCTGATCTTCCCAGGCCTGGTGGTGCCAACGTACCAGAGGAATCTCACACCGTCGACGGTATATTTGGAGCTCTCTCTAATCCATACGCTCAACCTCCTATGGGCTATGGCTTTCCTCGGGGGGGCCAGCACCTCCTGCACTTTTCCCCCTCCTGGTAGCACGTATCCAGGATACGACACGCCTCCTCATTTTTCCCAACCTCCTATTTACCACAATGTTACCCAACCTCCTTATTATCTATATCCATAGCCTAGTGCTCAAGCTCCTCCAACATTAGCACCTCCGCCTCCCTTGCCTTCTCAACCCCTGCAAAAGCATCCACTGCCCCCTCGGGAGCAGGTGTATGCATAGCAGGGCGCGACTAATCCTCCTTCCAAAAAGAAGAGGAAAGGCAATCAAAATCAATCTGCCTCTAGTAATCCTAGACCTAATCAAGGTAATTCTCCTAACACTACAAACCAGCTACAGGGCACTCAGCCCAATCAGGACAGGCTCGTTCGTACGAACAAGCCTTGTTCTTGTTGTGGTGTTTTCGGTCATTACACACATGATTGTCCTCTTTTACCATATATGTGGTAGATGTGGTAGTCTCAAGCAAAATTGCGAGGACAACAAGCCTCCCCTTCCATCCCTCCCAGTGTTGTGCCTAGTCAGCCAGTTGTGCTTACTAATTATTTCCCTCAGCAAGGATTTTTGGCTACCCAACCACCTGAAGGTTAGGCGGCCACTCAACCTCTTCCGTCTGGTACCCTCGATTACCAGATCCTCATGAAGAACTCTGACCAACCTGTTATTGTTGACCTCAATCTTCAGACTCAGTCCTGTCAGTACACCAAGCCTCCCACTATGTCTGTCCCCAAGCCACCTCCTTCAGTTTCTACAGAGTCTCTTTCGACACCTAATGGTTCCTTAAATATCCCTCAGCCTAAGGCGGAGGTCCATACCAAGATCCCTAAGGGACCACTATGTCGAAATTCTGCTTCTAGAAAAGTTGCCCATTCGTATAGTATAGTAGATGATTTGGCGCAATCCCCTACTGCCATCTCAATGCTGGAACTCCTCCAGTTGTGCCCTTCACAATGAAAATCTCTACTATCTTCCATGGGCACTGTAGATCATGCTGATGATCGCTTGATCATCTTATATGCTGACCAGTCAAAACATCCTCCTCTTCCTGCTTCTGTCGCCTTCCAAATCCCAGACAAAATCCATAATGCCAACATTTCTCGGTGTATCATTGATGAGGGGGCATCTACCTGTGTGATGTATGCTTCAGTTTGGAAGAAACTCATATCACCTGAGTTGGCTCCTTCCATGATCACTCTCCGAGCGTGGGATGGCCATGCCTCCCAGCCCATTGGCCTAATCTGAAATTGTCCTATTACTCTTGCGGGCAAGACTATTTGTGTTGACGTAGAAATCATTCATGCCCCCTTAGATTACAACATTCTATTGGGTCATAGCTACACCTATGCGATGTCTACTGTCCCATATGTGGTTCATTGCAAGATTTCTTTCCCTCATAATGAAAATATAGTCACCATCAACCAGTTGACATATTACGAACCGAAGTCTCAGACCTCCCTTGAGTCCATCATCTCTTCGGTGGCCAATAAGCAAACTGTCGATCCTTTGACCAGTGTCTCACTTGGAGTCTACAAATATTCCTCTCTACTTGGTACATTCCCTGGTCTCCCTCGTCTTGTCTCAGATCCCATCTTATCAAATGTTTACATGATGCAATCGTCTCGCGCCACCCTCAAACAACCCTCTTCAACTAGGTAGAAACCTCCTCAACCTCCACAACCTACTCCTAGTCCTTCGATTCAGCCTCCTGGACCTCCTCCTCCTGGCCCTTCACCTTCACTTGGTATCTATGAGCCTGTTTATCCTTCCGGAATGGTTCCTCCAGGCCTTAACCATCTTGGAGCCGTCCCGCTTGGCCATTACCCCTATGGTCAGATATCATTCATAGCTCCTCCTCCTGGACTCTACACAGATCCTGTTATGTCTACCCTCTCTCTTCCTAACCTAACCCTTGGGATTCCCATCTGGTACCTTGATCCCCCAGCCACTACCCCGCCTAGTCAACCCAAACCTTATCTTTCTTTGACCCTGGTTCAACCGGTCCCTATGACTTCTCCCATTGTTACAGTGCTTTAGCCACCTCAACAAGAACCACCTCCTATTGCAACTGCTTCGAGTAAGAAGGGAAAATCTCACAAGAGGGCCTCAAAGGACAAGGCCGCCCCGACTAACCCTGCACCTCCTCCACCTCCAAAGCCCTCTGCTTTTTGTGATTTTTTCGGTCACGCCACCCATACCTGTCCCAAGTTGCCTTGCATCAAGCCCATGGTTAAAGTCGTGTTCCCTGAGTCTACAGTCCCTGAAGCCCCTGCTTCTTCCTCGACTGCAGCCAAGAACACCAAGACTATTCACACCAACCAACCTTGTGCTTTGTGTGATCTCCATGGCCATTACTCTCATCATTTTCCTCGCCTTATGCATTACCATGCCTCTTTAGAGGTAGTTTGGGAGTACGAGGTTGAACAGAATTAATCTACCTCTCTTGTTCTTACACAGTATGTTGCGGACCAACCTGAGGATTTACCTGCTCCCACTGACATTCCCCCTCCCGATGTTTAGATGGCGGAGCCTGCAGCTACTATCCTCTACCTGTCATCATCCATGCGACCCTCAGTGGAAGCTCCCTCTGAATCTTCCCCTGTTGTTTCGCTCGACCTCCCTTCAACAATCACCCTGGGCTCAACATCAGTAGATACCTTATCTGCTTTTTCTTCTGTCATCCCCTATGATGATGCGCATGTGAACCTTTCTTCTCATGATGACGAGTTAGGTAGCTTCACCACGTCATGTAGTCTCCCTTCCTCCCATCACTCCATCTTCTATTGTGATGATGACATCATGGAAGCCTTGTCCACCCCTGACTTCATCTTTCCTGCCCATAAGTAGGATGGCACCATCCGTGTCTATGGTGAATTTCGTATCCTGAGCACAAGCTACACCTCCGGTAACTGTCACACCCCACCTACCCATTGGTGAGTGAGTAGTAGACATTGTAACCAGATCACTCCCTTTCGTAGTGTTTGTTCGGTCTCTAATTTGTGCTCAGGTTGCCAGTATTGTTCATCATCCTCCCACTTGTTGTCTTGTGGCACTTTTTAGATGGACCTCCCATCCACACCCTATATCGGTTATGCCGATGGTGTAAGTCGCTACTCCTGGAATCTAGCCTCGGCAGGTTGGGTCATTTTCACCCCCTTGCATTCACTTGTTCTCTCGAACAGTGTATGCATTGGTACTTCAACCAATAACCAGGTCGAATATGATGCAGTGCAAGGTTTGTTAGCCGATGCCATTTCCCATCACACCCTCCACCTTCAAGTTCGCTTAGATTCCCTACTTCTTATCATGCAATTGAATGGTGTCTATCATGTGCATAATCCTATCCTTTTTAGAAGATATTTACGAGTGAAGCTTTTGATGGGTGAATTTGAAATCATTACATTCAATCATGTAACCAGAGCACAAAATCACTATGTAGATAACATTGCAAACAATATTCTAGATTGGAATTTAGCACACACATTTAACACAAGACAATAACATAACATAAATCATCAAAACGATGCATATCCATAATATGTGTTGCATTATATGTTTTAGAGTCCATCAACTCTGATACATATGACATGCCCATAGCATGTTACAAAACTCAAAAATAGGGGGCACCACCTGCCCCTACACCTAATCACTATCTGGAGGAACCCGAGCCAATGGCTCTACTCCTGTAGCTCATAAATCACGCATACCCTATCTGGCCATCGCCATGTGCCGCATGACCCCTCGCCACTCTAAGGGTAGACCAATACATGGCTCTATGAACTGGTCATCCAAGTCTTGCCAGCTGTGCTCTGAAACACCGGACATAAGCCTCTCACATCTACGATGGATATCCTCCAGGAGGGCTGCTGCATCCTCATTCTGTGATGCTCTCGACCCACTAGGCCCTGTGGTTCCTGATACCGTAGGTCGTCCCATATACCTGGCTGGTTTTACAGGTGCTGTATCTGCATACCAAAAGTGAAAGAATCCGTACCACAAACAATATCCTAGAACTTTACATGCACATAAAAGATTATAAATTTTTCACTTACCATCAGGCCCCCATATTTGACCAGGCGGCAGTGGCAGATCCAGGTCCCCACAATAATTCATCCCACTATAGGGATAGTTGTCTATATACAATGGAATCTAATCCCAATGAGCAAAGAACTTGGGTCAGAACACCCATCTGACTGCCCCGCCTCCTCCTCTGCACAGTAGTCACCCCCACTAGTGCATCCTAGGCTCTCTCGGGCCCCCATCTTGGAGCTGTATGCGAGGTCAAAGTGTCGGGATCTTCTCAAAGAAGAACGAGCACAAAAATGTACCATATGCACAGTCATGGTTCACTTTTCACTTTCATAGCGACAACTATCATTTCAATGACGACAGCATCATCTGGCCCCACCAATAGTAGGTCCCACTCAAAAAAATCTTCACAAGCATCATCTTCCCTCAAATGATGTGGTGGAGTGCCTGGTTGCCCAAGATCAACAGCACTGTTGCGGCCACAAAATGGGTCTCTAACATCTCTAGATCCCCGATGGGTATTCAAGTCCCCTTGACTTGGAGACTTGGTCGAAAATGGCGCTCTACAAACTCTATGATGTTCCACCCCCATGGTAACATTGGCTAAGTATTCCCTACCATCCCAAGTGGTGGGAAACCAGTTAGGAAATATATATCCTTGACCGCCCCTGCACTAGAAAAACCTCATGTTCTGGATCCCAATAGCTCACAATATAGGCCAATAAGGGCTCTCCAACTCTCATCAGAGGGTTCTCCACAAACTTCATAATCCCAAACCTGGCCAATGCACTATGAACACCCTAATCCTCCTAGATCTCTGACCGTAATGTGCCTATGTCCCTATCTCTCCATTTGATCCGTAATTCTGCCATATCTACACAAAACCATCATATTTGTCAGTGTACAGATAGGAGAGACTATATCTCAACATAAAAAACTCAGTGCTCAGCCAGAAAATAGCACAGAAAAACCCCTCCTTGTCAGGTCACACCTTTCAGGCCCAAACCTGGTATAGGTCACAGTTTTCTGCCCCAAACCTACTACCCAAGTCGCATTTTTTTCCCCAAAAAGTGCGACCTGTCCATGAAGAGGAGTAGGGGTCTGTTCCTGAGCTCTAGGGACCTAATATGAACTTTCAATCCACTGAAATGAAAGAGTAGGGTTAGGCCTCTTACCTGAAACTGACAGATCTCAATTCCAACTGTTGGTTTGTCTGCTACGATCCCTGCAAGACTTAGGGCCTTCTCTCCTCTATATATTCACCACAGCTCCACATGCAAATGAGTGAATTTGGAGGGAAAACGCCTTATAAAAAGAGAAACCCCTAATTTTTCTTTTTCCTGCTGCGACCCAACCGTACCTTAGTTTGACAAACCGTCTGTACCGTTGGAAAGCTCTCACCGAGCCCTCAAATGGGTATATGTTATTTTTTAGTGATTTGATACTTCACCAGGACACATTTTATCCAAGAAGTGTCACTTCAACTCTCTTCAAAATCAAATTTCTTCACTTGCAACACTCGTACTAAGGGCACCACCTTTCCTCCATACTTGTCCACACTCATGTTGATTTTTGTCATGAGTTACCATCTTGTACTCATGTTTTTACAGTTCCCCATTGGACCTTCACTGTGTGGCAGCACCATCGAGTTGCCCTTGTTTAGAGCATCCGAGTTGAATCATCATTGCATTCATGGAGTATATCCCTCGTTACTTTGTATCCCGCTATAGTCCTCTATCCTTCATTGCTTGGCCCCTCTCTCGTGTCGCACATTATGGCCTCTAGTTATACTATCCCCTATCCCTCATGATATTGTGTCAATTGCTGCTAGGTCATCCATGCCCTTTATGCTCTAACAAGGGAATTCGCCTGTCCGCTACTCAGTCCTCCCCATTTCATCATCACCCCTGGTGTCCATTTGTCAGTCACTCTATTATTTTCTCCCGTGTTGTATTTGAGTACCCCTTATTGCCTCACGTATGGCGGACCTCCTTCTACCGACATTAGATCATTTATTCCAGAAGACAGGTCTAGAGGGAGGTGTACCTTGGTTCCAAATTCCACTCTTGTTCGGTGCCTCAGATCAGGCAAAGGGACTCCTTATAGCCCTTTGACTTGATTGTTTCTCATCTCTAGCTCCTTTCATCATGATCGAGATCCGTATACTCGATGGTTCAGTGATGCAGCAAATTGGACCGGTGATTCCTGGGTTTGTGTGAGATGTATCATCCCTCATGAGGGGGTGGCCCTATAGGTATTCCCCCACATGCCTGGATGACTTCTTCATCTAAACCTTCGATGCAGCTCCATAGATTTTATGATGTCGGCACAATGACACTTACGCCTTTTTTGTACATGCATCGATTGGGTTTTGAGCCTTTCCTAGCCCTGCGACATCTGAGAACATGTTTGTATCTCATGTACTCAGATATTCTTGTATAAGTCCTGGCTGTTATCCCAGGCACAACATGTATGTGGGATCCCTCATTGTATTTTTATCTAGCTCATGTTTATGCCGGCTGTACTTTATGGTTCGGTCCCTTGTTTACTGGACACACTATTCTTTTGTACTTTTTCTCGGCGGGCATAGGTATGCCTCCCCCGCCGCCTTTAGCACAGGTACCCTCTCATAAAAAGAGACTTGTTGCACCTGTAAGTCTCGTCTCCTCAGGGTCTAGTTCTTCAGCACATTAGTCTACCTTACATTTCTCTCTCTGACTTCCCTCTTGATGTCTGGTGATTGAGTTCTTACAACGTACTTCGATCATACGATTTGCTCCTAACACTCGCACGTTGGGGGGCAATCTGTTACACCATTTTTTGGTCATCTAACCTATTATCATTAGATGGACCCAAGTACACCATGTAAGACCAATTTTACCCTAAGTAAAATTTCTTTCACTATGAAAATAATTTAGTAAACCACCTTTATTAAGTTGTTTATGGTCTAAACAGGAAACCCCATGAGGAAATATTAAATAAATCTACATTTGTTTGATTTTCCTCAAGGAATAATTAGTTAAACAACATTTTAATTAATATTCCTGGTTATATTTAACCCAAAACAAGGAAATTAATTAGATAAATCATTATTTATCTTATTATTTTCTAAGAATAATTATTTAAACCTTATTTAAATACTATTCTTTGTTAAATATGACTAAATCACCCTTAAACAATTAAGTAAATCATTATTTATTTGATTATTACTCAACCACATCCTTAAAATGATAAATAAATCATTTATTTATTTATTATTTACAAATAAAGGGATTTGACCCAAGTCAAATTCCTTTTCCCTCCAACAAATATAATAAAATATTCCATAAAAGTTGGATCTTAATTTGGTTAATAATATTTTAATTATGCACCAATATCTAGACTAACTCAATATTTTGTTATAAATAGAAGGGCTTTCCCATTCATTTGCCACCTTTTTTTTCCTAAAGATCACTCTGGATCTATACTTTTGGTCTGACTTGGATCCACCATCATAGTCATATTTTGCTACCATTTTTGTCTGGGTTTTCTACACCATCAAGAGAGAGGAATTTTAGATATGAAGTGCTGAGGACTTACAAGAACCCATCCCATTGAGGAGAAATGGTAACACCCTTCTGTGTTTTCCTCCCAGGTGCCATTAATACAAAATTCATTCAACATATTCTTGTCTTGTCTATTGGATTCATGGAGTAAATCTTGATTTTCTACTGCTTAATGTCTTTTTATGCATAGATCTAGATTTTTGCAGCATTTATCTTGATCACCTAACTGCAGATATGAGGATATTGGCAGCCATCTTTGATGTCAGGGTTTTTTGTTATGCATAGATAAAGTGGTATTTTTTCGTACGCTTGGAATTAAGATTCATACTAACATTATCTTCCATGCCCTTCTTCAAAGCATCCATATTATCTTCCATGTCTTTCTTCAAAACTTCCACTTCATTTTTTGTTGCTCTTTGCGAGAGCGAAATTTGGTGCTCTTGCTCTTGTAATTTTGATATATCATGTTGCACTTCTTCATCTTCATGAGTCATAGTAGAGTATTCTGAGGGCTTGATGGGAGTTGAATTCTTTTTAGGGGGGATTTTAGAACCCAATACCGATATTTATACTTCAATATGCCCTTGGAATCACTTCAAAATGATTTTTCAAACAAGAATTATGCAATTTGAAAACAAATACACACATTTTCCTTGCTTTTTAGGAGCTCGATATTGAAACTGAATTATCTATGTTATTTCAAATCTTCAATATCTGAATTTTGGTCTTGTATTAGACCTCTGAATCTTCTTTCCAATGCCACAGGTCTGACCTAATTTTGATTCTTCAAGGAAATTTTATTCCCAATATACCACAATCACCTAATTATGATTGGTTCAGTAGAGTGAACTTGTATGGCATGACACATGTCACTGTTTCATCCTTCGTCTTTGAAATTTATACAAAGAAAACTAAAGTCCGTGTAATTTTGGCCACTTTTTACAGAATTCCAATATGATTGTTAGGTCCTTATATTACTAGTATAGTACCTTATTGTTGTTAGTGGAACCCCCTTATTGTTATTTTTGTACCCCTGTAACCCCCATATTTTTATTATTGTGCCCTTAAATTATTATTGTTAGGCCGGCTAGGATTACATTGTTTCCCCACTAGGATTACATTGTGGCCCCATGGACTCCTATATATAGAAAGGAGGCTTTTTCATTTGTATCATCCAAGAATTATTCATTCATGTAATGTATTGGAGGTTTCCCCCTCAAAGTGGCTTATTTATAAGGTGTTGATATCTCTTTTCTTCTCTTTTTGGAGCTAGTTTCACAACATTTGGTATGAGAGCTTTGGATTCTAGGGTTTCGTTGCACCAAACAGGTCATCATGGAATTTTTGCTAAAACGTTTTTTCTATGAAGGTTCAGAAGCTGAAATGTTTAGAGCGCAAATCCGAAATCCTGAGGAACATCGTCACAAAATTTCAAAGCTTGATTCGCAATATTTTCAGAGATATGATCTATGGAAGTTAGGTCTTTTACAGGCTCCCGAATTTCATCTCAAAGAGGTAATCTGGGAAAATATTCATAACCCTGTCTCTGAGCATTGGATTGGAATTCTGTAAAAAGTGGCTATAATTACATAGACTATAGTTTCCTGTCTATCAATTTCAAAGCCAAAGGAGCAAACATTGACACATGGAAAGTGGTAGAAGTTCGCTCTACTGAACCAGTCCATAATTAGGTCATTGTGGGAGATTGGACATAACTTTGTCTTGAAGAATCCAAATCAGTCCAGACCTATGGCATTCAAAAGAGGATTCAGAGAGCTACCACAGGGCCAAATTTCAGATTTTGAAGATCCGAAATCATAGAGATAATTTAGTTTCAATATTGAGCTCCTCAAAAGCAAGAAAAAAGTGTGTATTTTTTTCGAATTACATAATTCTTGTTTGAAAAAAAATAGTTTGAATTTATTCCAAGGGCATATTGAAGAATAGATATCAGTATTGGGTTCTAAAATGCCCCCCTAAAATGAATTCAACACCAATTAAGCCTTCAAAAGGCTCTACTATGACTCATGAAAATGAAAAAACACAACATAAGATATCAAAATTACAAGAGCAAGTGCACCAAATTTCACTATTGAAAAGAGCAACAAAAAATGAAATGGAAGTTTTGAATAAAGGCGTGGAAACTAAGATGGATGGTTTGAAGAAAGGCGTGGAAGTTAAGATGAATGGTTTGGAAGCTAATATTGATGGCATGGAAGTGGGCATGGAAGCTAAGATGGATGGCATGGAAGCTAAGATGGATGACATGGAAGCTAATATCTTTGAAAAAATGAAATACAACATCGAAAACATGAAGAATGATTTGACAAATTTGATACAAGAAATGTTTCCTAATGGCGAAAAGATAGTAGAGGAAACTCATGATGAGAATAAAATACATGTTAATCGTGATTTCATAAACTATAATGTTGGATTGAAGAACCACCATATTCCAAAGATGGATATGAGGAAGTTTGATGCAAGGATCTCGTAACATGGATACTACAGATGGAGCAATATTTTGATCTCAATAATGTGCAAAACACACAAAAGGTACGCATTGCAACTTTACATTTAGAACAAAATAAATTTGTATGGTATAGATGGATTTGCTCCTGTAAAAAAATTGTTACTTGGTCAATTTTTACGAAGGAAATGATAGCACATTATGAGGATAAAAAGAACAACACCTTCTTTAGCCAATTAATAAATCTCAAACAAAAGGGTTCAATGGCAGAGCACATTGAGGACTTCAAAAAATTGAATATAAGGGTAACTAATATTCCAGAGGAACATAGAATTGATGTCTTCATAGGGACTTTAAAGGATAACATCCAACATGAATTTCGTGTTTGGGAACCTGATTCATTGGAGAAGGCATTCAGTTTGGCAAGAAAAAATGAATGTAAAATTATGGCGACAAGGAAGCCTACCACTCAGATCTATAAATATGGAAGTGTTGCTACTCCTAGACTTCCACAACCTACAAGGTTGACACCACAACGATTGGAAGAAAAAAGAGCAAAAGGCTTTTCTACAGTTGTGATAGAAAATACACTAAAGGTCATAAGTGCATTGAGAAGAAATTATTTCACATAGATTGTGAAGATGAAGAAGAAAATGAAGAAGAAACTTCAAAAGTAGAGGATATAAACCAGGAAGAAACCCTAGAAGAAGAAGAAATGAGTCCGACCATATCATGTAGTGCATTGGCAGGAATTACCACTCCTAAAACTCTCAAGATAGAAGGACATATCAAGAAGAAAAAGGTAATAGTGTTGATTGATTCGGGTACTACCCATAATTTTATTCATTGTAAGGTAGACAAGGAATTGAATTGTTTCCTATACCCAACACTAGAATGTCAAGTGATGGTTGCAAATGGAGGAACTATAAATTTCTCTGGAAAATCTCATAATATCAAGCTAGCCATGGGAGAATATGTATTTAATAGTCCAATGCTTTCCATCCCAATGGGAGGTGCTCATGTTGTTCTAGGAGTACAATGCTTACAGTCTTTGGGGATGGTAGCTTTTAATTTTCAAGAACTTTTCTTGAAATTTTTTTTGGAAGGAAATGAAATCGAATTACGGGGTATAGCAAGGAATCCAGGAAAGATAATAAGCTCTAATGACATGACAAAGCTTCTGAAGAAATAACAACATGGCGTAATTGCACAATTATGCTCACTAGAAGTTCCAACATCAAAATCATCTATTTCTCCAGATCTCCAAAAAGTCTTGGATAATCATTCCAAGGTGTTTGATACTCCTAAAGGACTCCCACCTATTTGTGATCATGATCATGCTATTCATTTGATTCCAGGAATTTTTCCTCCAAACATCAGTCCTTACAGATATCCTTATGTCCAAAAGAGCGAAATTGAACATATGATTGCAGAAATGTTAGAGGCGGGTATAATTCAACCTAGTCAAAGTTATTTCTCTACTCCAGTAGTATTGGTGCACAAGAAAGATGGATCATGGTGCATGTGTCCGGATTATAGGTAGCTCAATAACCTCACTATTAAAGATAAATTTCCCATTCCTATGATTGATGAATTATTGGATGAATTACACAGAGCAATTTATTTTACCAAGTTGGATCTTCGTTCAGGATATCATCAAATTAGAATGAAGACTTAAGATATTCCAAAAACAACATTTCCAACTCATGAGGGTCATTATGAATTTTTGGTCATGCCTTTTGGCCTTACCAATGCACCTTCTACATTTCAAGGGTTGATGAATTCCATTTTCAAACCATTCCTTAGAAAATTTTTGCTAGTATTTTTTGATGATATACTAATCTACAACAGGTCTTGGAAGGATCATGTTCTACATGTTGAAAAAGTGCTCAAACTATTGGAGGAGAAACAATTATATGCAAAAACATCCAAATGTTTCTTTGGAGTACACGAGGTGGAATATCTGGGTCATATTGTATCTCACGAGGGTGTTAAGGTAGACCCTAACAAAATTAAAGCCATTAAGGAATGGAAAGTCCCCACAACCATAAAGCAGTTGCGAGGATTTCTAGGGTTAACAGGGTATTATCGCAAGTTTGTTAAGAATTATGGGAGAATAGCAGCACCTCTAACAACATTATTGAAGAAATATGCATTTTCATGGACTCCTGAAGCAACTAAGGCCTTTGAACATCTTAAAGAGGCAATGTGCCTAGCACCGGTCTTAGCTACGCCAGACTTCACAAAAACTTTTATTGTGGAATGTGATGCCTCAGGAAATGGAATTGGTGCAGTTTTAATGCAGGAAGGAAGACCCATTGCTTTTGAAAGTCATCCAATCAAAGGAAAGTATTTACATAAACCTATTTATGAGAAGGAAATGTTAGCAATACTGCATGCACTAAAGAAATGGAGAACTTACCTAATGGGAAGACACTTCAAGGTAAAAACTGATCATGATAGTCTTAAACACTTTTTGGAACAAAGACTATCTTCAGAAGAGTAGCAAAAATAGGTCACAAAGATGTTGGGTTATGACTTTGAAATAATCTACAAAAAAGGGAAGCTAAATGTTGTTGCAGATGCACTCTCAAGAAAGAATGAAGAGGTGGAAGCATTGCTTTGTGCCATTTCTATTATCCAACCAGATTGGATAACCGAAGCAAGAGATGAATGGAAGAAGGAAGAAGAAGTGTGGACACTCATTCAAAAGTTGCAACAAGATCCTAGTACATCTGATACATTTAGTTGGAAAAATGATTCCTTATGGTACAAAGATCACTTATATATTTGCAATAATTCCCAACTAAAACAAAAGATTCTTTTGGAATTGCACACTTCTCCTTTAGGAGGACACTCAGGATTTTTAAAAACTACCATAGGGTGAAGAAATATTTTTTTTGGGATGGCCTTAAATCTGATATTCAAAATTTTGTGGCAGAATGTTTGGTTTGCTAGCAAAATAAAGTGGAGACAATTAAGACCTCAGGTCTTCTACAACCTTTATCCATTCCAAGTCAACATTGAGAGGATATTTCAATGGATTTTATCACAGGTTTACCTAAGTCTGAAGGAAGGAGTGTCATCATGGTGGTAGTTGATAGACTTACCAAGTATGCACACTTTTGTGCATTATCTCATCCATATAAAGAAAGTACAGTTGCTATTTCATTTATGGAAACAATTCAAATGCTACATGGAAACCAAAATATTATTGTAAGTGATAGAGATCCCATTTTTATAGGAAATTTTTGGATGGAATTATTTTTTTGTTTGGGTACTCAACTAGCTAATAGCTCATCTTATCATCCTCAATCCAATGGTCAAACAGAGATAGTGAATAAATGTTTGGAAGGATATCTTCGTTGTTTTGCATATGATAAGCAAGCACAATGGGTCAAGTGGTTACCTCTGGCTGAATGGTGGTATAACGCTTCCTTCCATACTGCAGAAAAAATGACCCCATTTATGGCACTTTATGGATATCATCTACCATCCATCACATCTTCTTTAAGGGAAAATTCTAGGGTTCAAGTAGTGGAAGATCACATCGAGCATCAACAAGAAGTTCCCCAAATCTTAAAGGATAACCTAAATTTGGCACAAAATCGAATGAAACAACAGGTAGATCAACATCACAGTGAAAGAAGTTTTGATGTGGGAGACTGGGTATTTTTATGGCAACAACCATACAAAAAAATGTCCCTCAAGCAAGCTAAGAAGGATAATAAATTATCACCAAAATACTATGGTCCTTACAAGGTTTTTCAAAACATTGGTACTATTGAATACAAATTGGAGCTTCCCACTTCTTCGTGAGTACATCCAGTTTTCCATGTTTCATGCTTAAAAAAGGTTATAGGGGAAAAACTTCCAGTTCAAACAATATTTCCAAAACTTGATGATGAAGTAAGACCCATACTGGAACCTAAAGCAGCCATGGAAACAAGAACTCGACAACTACGAAATCGATCAATTTTAGAGTATCTCATCAAATGGAAGAACTTACCCACAGAAGATTCTACATGGGAGGATGATAATTTTATACAAAAGCACCCGGAGCTACTCAAGCATTGAGGACAACACCTTTTTGAAGGAGAGGAGCATGTTAGGTCCTTATATTACTAGTATAGTCTCTTATTTTTGTTAGTGTAACCCCCTTATTGTTATTTTTGTACCCCTGTAACCACCATATTGTTATTATTGTGCCCTTAAATTATTATTTTTAGGTCAGCTAGGATTACATTGCGACCCCACTAGGATTACATTGTGGCCCCATGGACTCCTATATATAGGAAGGAGGTTTTGTCATTTGTATCATTCAAGAATTTTTCATTCATGTAATTTATTGGAGGTTTCCCACTCGAAGTGGCTTATTTATAAGGCATTGATATCTCTTTTCTTCTCTTTTTGGAGCTAGTTTCACAACACTGATGCTCAGAGAGAGAGTTATGATGATTTTCCCACAGTCAACTCTTTCAGATGAAGTTCCAGAGCTTACAAAAACCATAAATTCCACAGATCATATCTCCAAAAATGTTGTGAACCAAGATCTAAAATTTTTCTGCAAAGTTCCTCAGGATTTCGGATTCGCGTGGTACAAATTTTAGCTTTTGAACCTTTGTATAAAAACATTTATAGTGAAAATTCCACGATGACCTATTTGGAGAAGTGAAACCATAGAATCCAAAGCTCTGATTCCAAATTTTATGAAACCAGCTCCAAAAATAGAAGAAAAGAGAGATCAACACCTTAGAAATAATCCACTACGAGGGGGAAACCTCCTTTACATTACATAAATGAACAATTCTTGGATGATACAAATGAAAAAACCTCCTTTTGTATATAGGAGTCCATGGGGTCACAATATAATCCTATTCGACCTAACAATAATGTAGGGGCACAATAATAAAAATATGGGGGTTACAGAGGTACACCAATAAAAATAAGGGGGTTACACTAGTAGTATAGGGACCTAATAGATTTTATTTTATATATATATATATATAATAGAATCTATTTATAAATTAATTGAATAACTAAAAATTATATTTACACATTTTTAACTAATTTATACTAATTTATGAAATAAATTATAATATATATTCTAATTTATTTCATAAAATTTTACAAATTAACTAATACATGTGTTATGTTCAGGTGATGAAAATGAGTCAACTTTAACCAATCAGAACTTTCAAACTATGTCGTGTAATCAAGTTAAATTTCTAGTGTTTGGAAGCTGACACGAAAACGAAATATATGAAACCATCAAAAGTGAAAACCAAATAAAATTCAAAATCACTCAAAACAAATCAAACAAAAATGTTTCAAAGGATATATTAGCAAAATTTATATGGAGGGCCCCATAATTTTGAAAAAATTAAGGGGAGGTGTTAAGGCCTCAAAAACTCACAAAGAGGTGTGCGCTTAAAAAATGTGCAAGGAGGATGATATGTGATCATGTTGACCAAATATGCTAAATGTACACATCATGAATAGGGTTCTCTTCAAGAAATCCCTTTACCAACCAAATAATATAAATTAGGAATAGGTGTGCCCTTGAAAATTGAATAAGAAAGAGGCTTTAATATTGTGTTAGCAAAAATATGCCAAGTGTACTCATCACCAATAGGGTTTTGTTCATGAAAGTCCTTTTCCATCCAAATATTATAAAATACTCCTTAGGAAGAGGCTTTCCTTTAAAAATTGTGTAAGGATAAGGCTTTGAGATCATGTTGGCCTAGCTATATAATATGAAGTAATCCATGAACATTGTGCCCTAGATGAATATGCCAAAGGATTGTTATGGAATTAAAAAAAAAAGTATTAAAATATTCCTCTCAAAGTTGAGTTCCCTAGATATATGACCCAAGATAGTTATGACTCAATAAATTTATAGTTATTGCATGGAAATTGGCACACTACTCTTGATGAGGGAGTCAATAATATTGAGATTCATAATGACGTCGAAGATAGTAAAGTTAGTTGGGTGATCATTTTTCGATGAAATAATCAATTTCTCAATCAATTCAAATTATAGAAGCTTGTGCAAAGAATTTCCACTTTCGTTTTCGACCCTGTATGGGTTGGGTAACCTCAAATAATGTCCCAAGGCATAGATCCGTGTGTAAGAAACTAACACTCCTTACCTCAAGGGCCAAAAGAAGGATGACCTAGAAAAATATCCATTAGGGGTGGGATGCTCTCCAAAATTAGACTCAAAATAATAAAAACCAAGGTTCAAAAGATGAAACCATGTGGAAAAAAAAATCACCCCTTCAAAAACCATGGGTCAAAAAGGAGGGAACTCTAGCCATGTGTGTAATAAGATGGATTTACCTATGGAAGTGTGCACATGTGAAGCACTCCTCATGATTGCTTCTTATTTTTAAAGGATTAAATGATGATAATTTTACATCTCATACATCCAATTAAACCATCATAAAAAACCAATGTGTACAATTTGAATAATATTATTGCAAAAAATTAAGAACCACTAAGTTAATAGGTGATCATATTCAATGTACACCATGATTAATATGAAATTATGGATATATGTACAAAAATAAATAACTACCTCGAAGGAACAAATTTAATAATGGACAGTGATACTTAGGGGAAAAATTTAGTTGATGGTTTCCACTCTCCATGAAATGTGATAATGGAACAATCAAGTGTGCACATATATGCAAGTGGACATCAGCTCACTAAACACATCAACACTGATAGAGTTGTGAATAGATTTATCTCTCATCATAGAGATGTATGAAGAGAGTGTGCACACATATCATCTCCCTCATCAAGATAAGTAAACCATTAAATATCTTGTATATATAAAATATGTGTGATGAGGAATCCAAATAGGTGATGAACATCCGAATGAAAATAATATGGCTCCAAATCAATATCCTCCAAATGCAACCTACATGGGTCAAGTCTTCAATTTGGGACAATATCTCATGAAATATGAGGGAAAATAGACATGTAATAGGGTAGGTTATTCTTGCTCTAGGTATCTATTCATTCTTATATCAGTCACCAATGTGGTCCTAGGCCTTGGATTCATCCAAAAAAAAATGCTCTTCATCAATGATGCAACAAATGTAATGTAAATCATGTAACCCTGCTTCAACTATGTCGAGTGTATCAAAATGAAGCCACTCGGTGTAATGTTCCTTTACACCATCCTCTAACAAGCCAATCATACTCCATGTAATTCCCTACCCTTTAATTTTCCACTGATATTGTAATTGTATTTAATTATGTTAATGATGTTTGTATGGGAAAGTAAATGTAAATGGGTTAAAAGACCTTAAAATTTTGTAATTATTTTAATAAAAATCGATGAAGAGGTGGAGTGATGATATGGACCATGAGAAGCCATGAGAAGGAGGTAAGAAAATAAAATGAATTTATGGAATTAATCCTTTCCAATAAATTATTTTACCGAGCCAATAATGAGAAGATTTAAGATTGTTAACTTTGTTGAGAAAATTATCTAATGGGAAAATGTGGCAGTAAATTCTATATTTATTGAACTAGTGGGGATGCACCCAAAATATCTTATTCATGGTATGGGAATACTACCAAAATAATACTTATGGATTCTAACCAAAATATTTTTATATGACCTGAATGGATACTCTTTTGATAGGAAAATCTATCAAGGAAAAAACCCGTGAAAGAAGGAAGGTAAGGGGAGATAGAGAAGTGTGTGGAGGAGAGGGAGAGGAACACCCATGTAGAAGAGGTGTGATAAATAAATAGGATACAAGATAAAATAGAAGAGGGGGGATATATAATTACTTTTTAAATATCAACACTCATGGGGGTGTGAGAGTAGAGAATAAATGTAGACAAATAAACAAAATAGAACAGGCGAGTTTTACTTGATGAAGTATAATTTCCTTCATGACTCCACCCAATATTGTTTAGTGAGAAATTCCCTCACTGCTTCATGGTCTGGCTTAGAGGTGTCCAATTGCAAGAAATATTGCAATGTAGTTGAGCCTATGGTGGTATGCAACAACGTTTCACTCTTCATCAACTTTAGGAAAATTTTGATCTTAATTAGATAAGTTCCCTTCTGGATGTTGAATATGTAATGTAGACCATTTTCAATCAGAAATAAATGATGATTTATGAAAGATGTATATTTATGTGACTTTTTTCTAAATGGAAAATATAGTCTTTGTGATGAGTACTTATGATATGAAAGGGTAAATCTAGATGTAATAGTTGTATATAATTTATATTCCTTCTTGTGGATTTTCATGTGTTCTTATGATGTTTTTTAGAGGAATAGGATTGTTATAATTTATTTTCAATATTTATGGCTATTATAAGCCTTTATCAAGTAATAATTTATGGTTGAAGGGTTGTGAAATAAACTTCCTGAGTCTTAATCAAGAGTCCAAACTAGTTTATATAGAATATAAGATATTTGAATCAGTTTTGGAGAATAGAAGGTATTTTGATGGTGTGGATTTGGATGTTAGATAAAAAGCCTTGATTATAAAGTGGGGACTCAAATATTCTTCACAAAGCATTTTAGGTAGATTGACTATATGAGTCACTGAAGAACCCTTGAGTTGGTGGAATTTTTTTTGAAAGGATTGATGTAGGCTTGTGTGGCCTTAAGTGTTTGTGTTTATAATGTATTAGTATAGATTATGGAATAAGGGATTGAAAAAGTATGCAATACCCCTACTTGACTATTAAATAGTATAAATATTTCCCTATTTTGGGAGACAAGCTATGAATTATTGTTGGCTTGAGGGGTCCTGACCCAGGGTCGGTGTGCAAGGTTTGCCAACAAAACCCTATACTACTGGCCCTTTCGGCAGTGGCCTGCTTTCGTAGGTCACAGTCTCACCCAAAGTAGTATGGGTGGGTGTTGGAACCAGGTTTCCGCACCCTGAGAAAGGAAGGGTAAGGCAAGCAAAGCTGCGTTCTATTCTGTAATTCCCAGATTACCTTGTCTCTTTGTAGGGTTAATTATGTATCTATTTGCATCCACATGCACTAGATCTATAACTATATTATTTATATAACATCAACACAACATTATATAAACAGAGCAGAATAGATCTAGATCCAAGCCTTCAATAGACAGACCTTCGTAGCGAAAATACAAAAAATACATAACACAACGATTATCAGTGGTTCATACAACAGTACTCATAGATTCAGATCTCTAATAATACTTCGCATTCATTCATTCATCAATATTTCCTTACAATTCCCTTCCCATCCGGTGCACATAGCAGCAGGGTCTACACACAACTAGACTAGGATCTCTGCGCACACAGCCAGCAGGAGTCCGTTCCCCAAAAACCCAAACAAATAGCTTAAACAACATATCGCATCAATAGCCCATTCATTCCTACCTTTTACGATACAAAATACATCTCTATTTATAATAATCTAGCCTTGACTTTCCTATGGTCTGCAACCCATGGTTTTCGGACCCCTAGTTTACCCTTTGACCCATTATAATGCATTCGGGGCTTTGACTTGCCCCAAAACCCCTGTGCTCTACTAAATGTAATAAAAAATAGTCAAAATGGACCAGGTTCGTAGCTTATTAGGAGACCCCATTCCAACAGTCCCCCAACACAATCTTGTGACTCGTCCCGAGTCACTGCATTGGTGAAGCTTCTATTTGCGCGTGAAAAGTAGCTATACTGCGGACAAGTGGAGGGAGTATGTCCTGACTTTGGGCCGCAGCTTTTTGCTTAACGTTGACTAGCGCTAGAGAGGCACTCCCATCTATATCCACATCAACCCGTTCTTACAGTTGGTGGAGGTGTGCGATGGCGGACTGAGCATCGTGTGCAAGCTGGAGTGATGTATCAGACCATGGCTTCAACCGTTTCCGAAAAACCTACTTGCAGCGGTGAAGGTCCTCAATCCTGTCCATGGCGGCTAGGCATTGCATGGAGACAGGGGAAGGTGTGGAGGCTAGTACTTGCTCCAGAACATCTTCTACCTACTGTAATTCCTACTGGACATGCTAAAGCGTGGAATGGTGTTGTAATCCCATCCATAGCTACATAGTTTTTTTGACCAATTAGGCTCCCTACGCTAGCTGCTCCTGAATAATATGCGTTGCATCAGTGATCATGACAATCCACTAGGATCGTACTTCTGGAGGTATGTCATACTACTATCGCCTGTCTCGGTCATGGCGGTGAACCTCTCGCAACACTGTGGAGGATAGTCCTTGTAATTCTGTACTAGATAGCTACGCTAAGTCTAATTAAATGTCCCCAGTAGTTGGGGTGGGAGTGTGAACTATGGCAGTGTGAGGGAGTGAACATACATTACTTCTGGTGGGCGGCATTCGGAAGTGGCAAAGAAGTCGTAGCATGTTCCTGTACCACAGCGTTCCTTTTGAGCATGGTTCGCAAACAATCCTTTCTGTCAGAAGCCCGTGCTCACTCCTATTACTGCACTCATCATTCCCAGGGTCTCTTAACAATTCCTTTGCCGGGTTGGGGTCCATCTTGTTAACAGAGAGATGAGAGTTACAAAAAATAGGGATGAACACAAAAAACCAGAATGTAGATAGCCAAAGCCTATTGAAGGGTGAATAAATAGCCTAACCCGAAGTTTTCCAGCCATCCACGCCCCAACCAAAGCTATTTAATGGCGAAGTAGCTCGTGCATGGCACGTACCCTCGATCTGTTGGACCGTGCTTATCATAAATGGTTGCATCAATGATTTGCCGCCTGTTTTTTGTGCTTGCAAGGGTCTTTTCTTATTAAATCGGGATGTACTAACGGTCATCCTTCGTGCCCAAGGTTGCATCCATGGAATTTCAGACCATGGATGATGCTTGTAGGTCATTTGCGTACCTTGAATGATGGTTGACGCGAGGTGTACCTGCTAGTTGATCAATAGCATTTTTGAGACCTTTACTTTGTTCATGGGTGGGATGTCCCTATGTGAGAAGGCTACATCATATGTCCTCATGTTATTTATTACCTGAGATGTTCACAAATTCTCTTGGATATACAGGGTTGTAGACAGGTTTGTAATCCTACGCGTGCTTAGGTCAGTGGTACCCTAGTAAGTCTGGTCAGGCAAGATTCGATCACACCCTTGAGTGTTGTATGTCAGCAGGTATCCACGTAGGTCAACTGACCTCAGAGCCCATCTAGCCACTAGGGTTCCTATACGGAGGATCACCCTACTCCAATACTTCCCTTGAGTAAAGAATACCGATCCTTGCATAGGTGCTTTGCATCAGGTTAGCAGTAGTGCTTCTGGCCTACATTCCGTGGGAATCTTAGTTTCCTGAGGCTACTGATTATAACCTGCGTCCTCCTGGCAGGGAAAGGTTCTTTTTGTGGTAGAGATGCGATGGAAATTCCTGATGGTATGAAGGCTTCGAAGCAATGAAACCTCATGCAACCGACCTTGCCAATTCTCCAACTCCTCATTGGAGTCAAAAAAACATTCACTGTCATTTTCCCAATAGAGCATTCCTTCATCTATGGGGTTAACCTAATCTTCATCCTGCACAGTTATCTTATAAATGTTATCTAATTCCCCCTTTTCATAGGCTGGCTCTGTATACCACGCACTTTCTGCTGGATCTAGAGGTACTATGACATGCGTACCTTTTTTTTCGAACACCATGCTACGTTTCTTGAGATTGATGACCCCCATTCATGTTCATTGCCCGCCTTAGCTCCGAGATCGCAGGTAGGGGTCCACGTCTTCAACTATTTCTATTACTTCAAAATCAGCTAGGACCCTGACCCCTGCAATGTCAACCATGAATTTCGGTAACCTACCCAGAGGGATGATTTTCTGTTGATTTTCCATTCACAGCTGGATAGTGGACCATTCCAATCTAGGCTCTCCCATTCATTTCCATGTTTTTTTTTGTAAGACATTGGCATCAGATCCAAGATCTAAGATAACATGATCCATTTCATAGTCTCCGATCTGTGCAATCAATCACATTTCTCTCCGGGTGTGTTTCTTATAGCTGTACAAATTGTGTACATCCTTGGTCTCAGGGATCAAATTGGGCCAAGCTACGCAGGTATTCAGTAATGCTAGGAGATTTCCAACAGCATACGGATTCCTTAGCAACTTCAGACATGCCTTTAAAAAGGGCTCAATTCCTTCTTCAATCTGAGGCTGCACAAGAGCTGCCAATGGTGCTTGTTATTTGCAAGACACTCCTTTTCAAGAGGCAAGCCTTTCTTCATTTCCCTAGGTGTCCAGCCTATTATGTGTCATGAATTTTACACTTGGATCTACCTCCCTTAGCTTAGTTTTAACCCTCTATATGTTCTGCATAGGGGTAGGTTTCTTTTCCTGCATCTTGGTTATTAAAATTGGGTAGTCTTCTACCTCATGGTCTAGCTATCTACAATATTTGCACGATGTCCTGGTGGGATTAGGGAATTCTCTGGAAAAGTGCCCTATTTCTCCATATTTATAATAGATTAGCTGACCTCGTCCTCAGCCTGCACTTCCTCCCCAACCTCATCTTCCTCAGGCCAGTGATCCTCCAAAGTGCGCAGCAAGTCTTGGCGATGCAGGGTCCGATTGCACCTTATATAAGTTCCCACGATCCATCATTAATTCATATGTGCGACACTTCTTCTCATCATGTCCCACTGAATGGCAGAATCGGCACCATTATTTCTTTAGTTCTGGGACATACGCACCCATCCGAGGGCAATGGTTTGTATCATGTAGGTCTGCTACCCGAAAATCATCACACCATAGCACAGATCCGCTTGATCCTGGTCGCAACAAGACAGGTTCCCTACTTGCCCCTGGTTGTATCGGACTATGCCCTCCTACTTGCATGTAATCGATCAGCAGAGGACATTGATCCTTCGTATGGCTAGACGCCTAGCAACGTATACACCAAAGATCTGCGCAGATGTCTTTTCATTGCTCTTTTTACAGATTCTGTATCTCCATATGCATAGCCCCAAGTTGTTCTTGGATTTTTTGTACCCCTGCTGAAGTATCCTCCCAGGGTGCAGCTTCTAATTTCATAGCAACATCCACAACCTTCTCGTGTGATTCAAAGGTCTGATGACTCATCGGCGTACACAGGTGAGGTAACAACATAGTGATGAACCACTCCGTATGTTTTCTATCACCATATGCGAACCCTCCTTCCCTGATGGCCTTCTTCAATCATTGATCAGCCTCCCATACTGACTCAGACACACCTTTTTTGAATTCCTTTACTTCCATTACCATCTGGGAATAAGATTTCGGCTTCCGGAATTGTTGCTTTAGAGCATCTTTGATATATTGAATGGCGGCGGTCCCATTCTGGGTAACGTATCACATATACCAGTCCAGAGCTATGTCTTCGAATGCTAAAGACAGTTGCACCCTCTTTATCATGTCACTTGCCACATTCTGCATAGTCCAGACAGAGTCTGCCACAAAACAAAACCGGTCCATATCCTTGTCTCCTACCCCTTTGAAGGTAGGTAGTTTCAGGTGCGCAACCATATCACTATCTAGGGAGGGTGGTGATATAGGCGAATTCTTACCTTTGTGCGGCCTAGGTGGTGATGTAACTGGGGAATCTTGCACAGCTAGTTCCTGCAATGGATTGTAGGCGGATCTCCCTCCGTCAAGGTTGGTCCGATAATATTTACCACTGCGTGTCGCACTTCTGTCTAGATCTGAGGTCATTCAATTAGTATGACTACACAGAATGATATTTTCACACAGTAATTTCTTGATTAGTAATGGTAATGTCCTCAGAAAATTGCCTCAGAATCCTTTGAAAAATCGTCCTTCAGCCTCAGAGTATGATACAAACTAGTCAATGGAAAATTCTGTCACAAATCCTCTCAGCACACTATCCACCTAGTGATCTACTGTGCGTGTTATAATATTATTAGTTTTATCAAGCTGTTCGAGCAACTTTGGGGTCCACAGAGTGACCCGCTCATCCTTCCAGCACTTCTGGAATTCCACCAGTCTGGCTAGCCACTCTT
This sequence comes from Pinus albicaulis, assembly GCA_034641835.2. Taxonomy (NCBI): domain Eukaryota; kingdom Viridiplantae; phylum Streptophyta; class Pinopsida; order Pinales; family Pinaceae; genus Pinus; species Pinus albicaulis. Next base: position 485,021,941 of record CM076576.1, read on the forward strand.
GGAGTTCAATCAAAAAAGTCACAAATAATATTTCGTAGCTTTCAGTAACGACGTACATATTTTTCCACCTTTCCGTTGTTAACTTCTCACTGCGATTTTCTTTTACTGCGAACTCTTGGATTTGTCTTTCAAACCAGTCCTCAATCTCTTTTCTTTAAGGCTTCCAGTATTCTCTTGTCATTACTCGATTCCTCTCTCAGACTTCTTCTAGTCCCGGAAACGGAACCATTTTTTGGCTTGAGGGGTCATGACCCAGGTTCGGTGTGCAAGGTTTGCCAACAAAACCCTATACTACTTGCCCTTTTGGCAGTAGCCTACTTTCGTAGGTCACAGTCTCACCCGAAGTAGTATGGGTGGGTGCTGGAATCAGGTTTTCACACCCTGAGAAAGGAAGGGTAAGGCAAGCAAAGTTGTGTTCTGTTCTGTAATTCCTAGATTACCTTGTTTCTTCACAAGGTTAATTATGTATCTATTTTCATCTACGTGCACTAGATCTATAACTATATTCTTTCTATAACATCAACACAGCATTATATAAATAGAGCGGAATAGATCTAGATCCAAGCATTCAGTGCACATACCTTCGCAGCGAAAAGATAGAAAATACATAACACAAAAATTATTAGTAGTTCATACAACATTACTCACAGATTCAGATCTCTAATAATCCTTCGCATTCATTCATTCATCAATATTTCCTTACAATTCCCTTCCCAACCTGCGCACACAGTAGCAGGGTCCACACACAGCTGGACTAGGATCTCCGCGCACACATCCAGTAAGAGTGCATACCCAAAAAACCCAAACAGATAGCTTAAACAACAGATCGCATCAATAGCTCATTCATTCCTACCTTTTACGATAAAAAATACATCTCTATTTATAATAATCTAGCCTCGACTTTCCTACGGTCCGCAACCCATAGTTTTTGGACCCCTAGTTTACCCTTTGACCCATTATAATGCATTTGGGGCTTTTACCTGCCCAAAAACCCCTGCGCTCTACTAAATATAATAAAAAATAATCAAAATGGACCAGTTTCACAGCTTGTTAGGAGACCCCATTCCAACAAGGATTCATAAGAGGAGAACTATGTACACTAAGAAATTTGTCTTTGAGAAAGGTCTAGTAAATGGATATGAAATAGAGGATATCAGATGCTTTTGTGGTTGGTAAACACCTTTGTATTTTTCAGAGTCTTCTAGAAAACTCATTTTCTTGTCATATTCCCTTTTCATTTGTCAAACATAGATTGAGAAACTATCTCTATAAGCCTACGTTATATTATTATCAGACTAATAAAAAACTAGGGGTTTGTTCTCTTTCATTTTGGTTATTTTGTAAATTTAGATATTGGGGATTTGGCCCTATCCCTTGGTAACATGGTTCCATGGGAACCGTGATTAGGAGCTTAACTGAAAGGGGATATCAACCTTTCAACCATTAGGTATTAAACTTTGGTTATTGAATTTTGAAGACTAGAATATTAGCTATAGTTTTTTCATTTCTGATACTGATGGAACAAACACACTAGAAGAGATTATTCTATCAACATTAGGAATTATAATATCAAGGTTTCAATTATCAGGAACAATGATCAAAAATGGCCAATGCTAATACATGATACTAATAGATCTTGAAACCTCTATATGTCAATGAACATAGGATATATTTCATCCATCATGTGATAAATATCGAGTATCAACTATTGGAATGTTCATATATTGGGTGTCATATTCTAATCATCGCATTAAGTAGTAATCCATGAAAATCCTTGAAACTAAAATACCCTACTCTATATATCGATTAATGGAGACAAAAGGTTCTAGCATTTCAAGTCAACTGGACTAGGGATTGGAGTGTTAGGAGGTTGATACCTAGCTATTGGGATTTATTCTCAACATTGATGATTCCCAATAAGGTAATGGATGTAAGATTCTATTGTGGTGGTTTTTGGTGATGTGGCATGCTAATGTGGTGAGATGATGCATCATGAAGAGGTCCTTTATTATGTGGCATGTTTATGTGGTGCTAATGTGGTATGTTAATGTGATAGGAGGATGTGTATAAGAGTGAATAGTGGTCCTAAGGTGGCGGATAAGTGAAAACAAAGTAATATTTGATGTGGAAATGATGATATTGAGCTAACAATTGTCAGTTTTTAGGACATCAAAATATCATGAGCTTTGGGAAAAGATGTGTGTGCTTTTGATACTAAAATATCTTAACAATTTTGTTAGCTAGTGGAGAAATTCCATTATCAGAATGCAAAATATCATCCTTTGAGATGTCATGTATAAAATATCAAGATGAATGGTAATTGTAGTGCATTGAGAATCCCAATGGCTAGAGGGGTCTAGTAAATTGATAGAAAGAAATGGAAACTAATGGGAGGGATTATTTCCATCAATTGAAAATACATTGATTGGGTTATACTAGGATATATTACAAGTGATCCAAGTTAACTAGTGTTATTTTGTTTGAGGGTTGGTTGGGCGATACGATAGAAAATAGAATATTAAATTTGATGTGGAAGCTAGCATGGAATGTACAATAGTGACACAGACAAATTAGTTTACATGCTTCTTCCAAGTGTTAGTGTTTGTATGTTGACGTGGAAGTTTCAAAACAATCTTGAAATGGGTATATATTTTGGTCTAGAACTTGTATTTGGATGAAATTTATATTGTTGGAAATCCATCAATGAAAATAAGATGATGATAGTCTCATAATTGAGTTTTAATGAGGTTGAAATAAGAGGGATTTCAATAACCCCATCTCCATAAATTGACGTTGGAGGTTGGGCCTCGATACCCCAGAACCTTAATCAGGCACTAATTATGGATTGGGTCTATTACATAGTTGTATCAAAGCTTAGGATTGAAAATTTGATTCAATGGGATGTTAGGAAGTAAAATTATTAGAGATAAATTTGGAGATTTTCTATTATATGAGAAAATTTTCAAAAATTGGATTTAATGGGGTTAAGAGAGATAAAATTAGTGTAGTTGGTCCAAAAAATAGGTGTGGTGAGCCATAAATGCACCACAGAGACAAACCTATTAGAGCATAATTGAAACATTAGAATTGGATGGGAAAATAAATAGATCACAAGGATACAATTTCTAGAGTATTGGATCAATAGTAAATGAAAGAGAAAAGGTTCTAGAGAAAAGAGTTCAATAGTAATACTATACAACATGGCAACCAAGATTATTGGATACAACAAAAGGGTTATATAGAACAAAGATGGCTAGTAAGAGAAAGACGTAGGATTTGTGACATGTGTAACATTTATTTGTTAATATATTGAGATAGGACTACTAGATACAATGAATAAAGAATCATGGTTTCCAAGGTTGTGAAATTGGATATAGTCAGGATATTGACTAGAATTTCCATAAAAAAATCAATTGAATAATAATTGTAGAAGCAAGTGGCTAAGTAATGCAACCGTAATTATGAGGGGGGAAATATCAAATTATCTCTTTCTTTTTTTCATGCTTTCCTCATGTTTCTAAAGGATTATTATAATATGAAAAATAAGGAGAATAAGAATGATATATTGTAATATATTGAATAAGAAAGAATTCACATGCATTGATATTCATTATGATAACAGTATGATAATTGCATATAGATTTTTTGGATGCATAAAAAAAAATAAGAATACATATCACATGAATGAAGACTCATAGAATTATACCAGCATAAGATTATTATGATGACTAACCATGGTTAATGATGAACATATAAACATGAACACACTGACCATATGGATACATAAGTTAATGAGGATGCTACATATAGTAAATTTTCATTGAGAAGTCGGTAAAGAGAAATGAAAGGACCATCCTAGAGATATCAACTGATCATATATCATCCAATAAATACTAAAAACCCTGCAAGTATGGTTTCAAAATGATCGTTGTATTGGGATAAAAATAGGTAATAATTCCATTAGTTAGAATAATTAATATTATAAATGATATGAATGCATATATGGAAAGAAAATCAAGAGATGAAATTCACTATGCTCTAGGCGATGTTAATGGTCACCTGGAAATTCCATACTTATTGGAATAAATGATTCATTGATGGTTTAAATGATATGAAAAATGAAACAATGTTATGAGTGTGCCTATGAGACATGTCACTAAATGACTATAAGTTCTTATAAGGCAGAGTATTATTACATTTAATATATGTACATAAATTATGAGAAAAGGCGTAGATATTGCACAAGCATGTTAAAGTGCTTGATTGAAGGCCTTGTTTGAATGCATGCTTGAATGTATAATGTGTATATGCTCTTATGAATATGCATATGAAATGGATGGGTAAGTAGTTGAAATGATATAGTTAATTTTAGCTCATGAAACAAATACCATCTCATAGTTTTCTTATGTTGCATGCTAATGTAGCCACATATGAATAGGATACTAGACAACTCTAATTGTGGGAACAAAGTTAGGAATGATGAATACAATTAATTATTCTCACATAATATTAATATGTTTGGATACTAATATGGCATTCTAAAGTGTCCATGTCTACAAGAAAATTGAAAGCCCGGTTGAGAATAACTACTCAAGGAAATGGAGAAAAGTTTCTATAAATTTTAAGCTATAAAAATAATTAGAAAGGGAAAAACATTGACTCTCTTCCCTAATCATGTTTTATTAGGGATGAAAGAGTTAAAATGAAAAAATTATATAAGCCTGAGAATGCTTATTTGATGGTTTATGCCTAAAATATATTGAGAATGAGTAAAATGAATAATATTTTTATTATTCGATATGTAAATCATGTTTTTCTTAATATACTTAGTTAAATATGATAGTGGTATGTGTTAGTGTCAGTCAGTTATGCCTGTCACCAGTGATCAAATAAGCTTTTTCAAATTTTTTGTTAGGGTGTCAAGTCAAATTGTATGGTTTCAGTAGGTCTTCAAATAAAAAATTTGTAACTAGCTAGTTTGTCTAGGTATATCACTACTGCTAAAAGCCTTCATGGTCAATGGAAATCAGAATAGTCAAGTCATTCCATCTTGAAAGAGTTCCATGGTTATCATGGTCATTATTCAATTCATCATTTCATGTATTTTCATCATTAGGTCATAGGGTCAAAGTCATGAAAATAGGTCATTTCATCATCAAAAGTCACCATTTAAATTAGTGATAGTGAAAAAAATTCAATAAAGTGTTCAAAAGTTATTTTATATCTTATTCATGATGTAATATATCCTAAAGGTTTATAAAGCTACAGTTTTCAAGACAAAATTGAAAAGCACATGGTGGGCCACCATGCCACTATGAATAATTTTACTTCCACAAGCTATAAAAGACCATAAAATTCATTTCTATCACTCATTTCATTGGAATATAGCACACACTCACCAGCAAAGAATATCTCATCACACTCAACATCAAAGGACACTCGAAAGAAGTGATTGTCACCCTCTCCAAGCAGAGGTTTCTCAGGGGAAAATGAAGATTTCAGCAGTAGTCTAAAAGTAATTTTAAACCTTTGACATCTCCTATCAACATTTTTTTCCTTATTTTTGTGGTGAAAATCCTCCTGTAGCCCCCACGCTACATTTTTGGTGGGTGAGATTCATTTTCCAAATTGCAAGAAAGAACACCTATCCTATACACATTATACCCTTAATCACACTAAAATAAACTTCCCACAACCCTCACACCTCCCCAAATATTTCCCTATCCCTTCTTTCTCATTTCCCTAATCTTTATAACTAACCCTAGCTCCTATGTTGTGTTTTTGGAAGTTTTAGGGTTAGGACTATGTTTTAATTCCTACAACCTATCCCTACACTAGTTTTGTCATCCTACACTTCCTTAAGCTTCCCAATACCCATATCTACCTCCCAAATTTTACCTACCTACATATCTCCTCCTTAACCCCTACATTCCATCACCTAAATAAAGTAACCCTAATTCTCTGTTTTCCAAGTAAAACCTTATTTTTCCCTTTCATCCAACTTGGGTTTGTTGTGAAATATCAAACATTGAGGGAGGAAAGAAGCCATACAAAAAAGGAGTTCATATTAGTAGGTATAAGCCCACCAAATTCCAATAAATCATAGCTTCACCTTTCCAAGATATGGGTTGCCTAGGGTTTACATTTCACACATGGACAGTTTTGCTTCAAAATGTGTTTTTGACCAAATAGAGATAAATTTTACAAAATTGAAAGAGTTTTTTGTCCATGATATAACAAGTAACAAAACCGTCCTTCAGTTTATACACAAGTATTATGATTTGGCATAAATGCCAAATATACAGTTTCTACAGGAGCTTTTCTGCACTTCTTGACATATTGACTTCAAGACCATTTTTCATGGTTTGGAGAATGTGTTTGGAGTGCTTGATGAATCCATTATGTATAATAAATCATAATATTTCTAATGGTAACTTAATATCCTTATTTGGAGCTCAAGAAGGAATTCAAAATTTCCCTGCAAGATCATGCTGCGCTTTTCCTTGGTGGCACTGCGTTTTTCCAATTTTTGAGTGATCAACTTTAAACTTTGATTCTAACCAACTGGGAAAGTATTTTGGAAAATTGGAGGAGGTTGTTGTTCATAACCTGCTAAGGAAATTTTTTTTTGTGTAACCAGCTCCAAAAATAGAAGAAAAGAGATATCAACGCCTTAGAAATGAGCCACTTCGAGGGGGAAACCTCTAATACATTACATAAATGAACAATTATTGGATGATACAATTTACAAAACCTCATTTCTATATATAGGATTACACGGGGCCATAATGTAATCCTAGTGGGCCACAATGTAATCCTAGCCGACCTAACAATAATAATTTAAGGGCACAATAATAACAAAATGGGGGTTATAAGGGTACAATAATAACAATAAGGGGTTTACACTAACAATAATAAGGGACTATACTAGTGATATAGGGACCTAACATGCCCCTCTCCTTCAAAAAAGTGTTGTCCTCAACGCTTGAGTAGCTCTGGGTGCTTCTGTATAAAATTATCATCCTCCCATGTAGAATCTTCTGTGGGTAAGTTCTTCCACTTGATGAGATACTCTGAAATTGATCGATTCCGTAGTTGTCGAGTTCTTGTTTCCATGACCGCTTCTGGTTCCAATATGATTTTTCCTTCCTCATCAAGTTCTGGCAATATTGTTTGAACTGGAAGATTTTCACTTATAACCTTCTTTAAGCATGAAACATGGAAAACTGGATGTACTCGCGAAGAAGTAGGAAGCTCCAATTTGTATGCCATAGTACCAATCTTTTGCAACACCTTGTAAGGACCATAGTAATTTGGAGATAATTTATTATCATTCTTAGCTTGCTTGAGGGATTTTTTTTGTATGGTTGTAGTCGTAAAAATACCCAATCTCCTACATCAAAACTTCTCTCGCTATGATGTTGATCTGCCTATTGTTTCATTCGATTTTGTGCCAAATTCAGGTTATCCTTTAAGAGTTGGAGAACTTCTTGTTGATGCTCGATGTGATCTTCCACTGCTTGAACCTTCGAATTTTCCCTTAAAGATGATGTGATCAATGGTGGATGATATCCATAAAGTGCCATAAATGGGGTCATTTTTGCTGCAGTATGGAAGGAAGTGTTATACCACCATTCAACGAGAGGTAACCACTCGACCCATTGTGTTTGTTTATCAGATACAAAACAACGAAGATATCCTTCCAAACATTTATTTACTATCTCAGTTTGACCATCAGATTGAGGATGATAAGATGAGCTATGAGCTAATTTAGTACCCAAACAAGAAAATAACTCTGTCCAAAAATTTCCCGTAAAAATGGGATCTCTGCCGCTCACAATAACCCTTGGGCTTCCATGTAGCTTTTGAATTCTGTCCACAAATGTAGTAGCAACTGTACTTGCTTTAAATGGATGAGATAATGCACAAAAGTGTGCATACTTGGTAACTCTATCAACTACCACCATGATGACATTCTTTCCTTCGTACTTAGGTAAACCTGTGATAAAATCCATTGAAATCTCCTCCCAACGTTGACTTGGAATGGATAAAGGTTGTAGAAGTCCCGGGGTCTTAATTGTCTCCACTTTATTCTCCTGGCAAACCAAACATTCTGCCACAAACTTTTGAATATCAGATTTAAGGCCATCCCAAAAAAATTCTTTCTTCACCCTGTGGTAAGTTTTTAAAAATTCCGAGTGTCCTCCTAAAGGAGAAGTGTGCAATTCCAGAAGAATCTTTTGTTTTAGATGGGAATTCTTACAAAGATATAAGCGATCTTTGTACCATAAGGAATCATTTTTCCAACTAAATGTATCAGATGTACTAGGATCTTGCTGCAACTTTTAAATGAGTGTCCATACATCTTTGTCCTTCTTCCATTCATCTCTTGCTTCAGTCATCCAATCTGGTTGGATAATAGAAATGGCACAAAGCAATGCTTCCACCTCTTCATTCTTTCTTGAGAGTGCATCCGCAACAACATTAAGCTTTCCTTTTTTGTAGATTATTTCAAAGTCATAACCCAACATCTTTGTGACCCATTTTTGCTGCTCTTCTCAAGATAGTCTTTGCTCCAAAAAGTGTTTAAGACTATCATGATCAGTTTTTACCTTGAAGTGTCTTCCCATTAGGTAAGTTCACCATTTCTTTAGTGCATGCAGTATTGCTAACATTTCCTTCTCATAAATAGGTTTTTGTAAATACTTTCCTTTGATTGGACGACTTTCGAAAGAAATGGGTCTTCCTTCCTGCATTAAAACTGCACCAATTCCATTTCCTGAGGCATCACATTCCACAATAAAGGTTTTTGTGAAGTCTGGCGTAGCTAAGACCGGGGCTAGGCACATTGCCTCTTTAAGATGTTCAAAGGCCTTAGTTGCTTCAGGAGTCCATGAAAATGCATCTTTCTTCAATAATGTTGTTAGAGGTGCTGCTATTCTCCCATAATTCTTGACAAACTTGCGATAATACCCTGTTAACCCGAGAAATCCTCGCAACTTCTTTATGGTTGTGGGGACTTTCCATTCCTTAATGGCTTTAATTTTGTTAGGTCTACTTTAACACCCTCGTGAGATACAATATGACCCAGATATTCCACCTCTTGTACTCCAAAGAAACATTTGGATTTTTTTGCATATAATTGTTTCTCCTGCAATAGTTTGAGCACCCTGTCAACATGTTCAACATGATCCTTCCAAGACCTGCTGTAGATTCGTATATCATCAAAAAATACTAGCACAAATTTTCTAAGGAAGGGTTTGAAAATGGAATTCATCAACCCTTGAAATGTAGAAGGTGCATTGGTAAGGCCAAAAGGCATGACCAAAAATTCATAATAACCCTCATGAGTTCGAAATGCTGTTTTTGGAATATCTTCAGTCTTCATTCTAATTTGATGATATCCTGAACGAAGATCCAACTTGGTAAAATAAATTGCTCCACGTAATTCATCCAATAATTCATCAATCACAGGAATGGGAAATTTGTCTTTAATGGTGAGCTTATTGAGCTCCCTATAATCTGGACACATTCGCCATGATCCATCCTTCTTGTGTACCAATACCATAGGAGCAGAGAAAGAACTTTGACTAGGTTGAATTATACCCGCCTCTAACATTTCTGCAATCATACGTTCAATTTCGCTCTTTTGGAAGTAAGGATATCTATAAGGCCTGATGTTTGGAGGAACACTTCCTTGAATCAAATGAATAGCATGATCATGATCACGAATAGGTGGGAGTCCTTTGGGAGTTTCAAACACCTTGGAATGATTGTCCAAGACTTGCTGGAGATCTGCAGAAATAGATGATTTTGATGTTGGAACTTCTAGTGAGCATAATTGTGCAATTACGCCTCGTTGTTCTTTCTTTAGAAGCTTTGTCATGCCATTAGAGCTTATTATCTTTCCCGGCTTCCCTTCAATACCCCGTAATTCGATTTCCTTTCCTTCTGAAAAAAATTTCAAGAAAGTTCTTGAAAATTAAAAGCTACCGTCCCCAAAGATTGTAACCATTGTACTCCTAGTACAACATCAGCACCTCCCATAGGAATGGAAAGCATTGGACTAGTCAACACATATTCCCCCATTGTTAGCTTGATATTATGGCATTTTCCAGAGCAATTTATAGTTCCTCCATTTGCAACCATCACTTGACATTCTGGTGCTGGGTATAGGAAACAATTTAATTCCTTGGCTACCTTACAATGAATAAAATTATGGGTGCTACCGGAATCAATCAACACTATTACCCTTTTCTTCTTGATTTGTCCTACTATCTTGAGAGTTTGAGTAGTGGTAATTCCGGCCAGTGCATTACATGATATGGTCGGATTCATTTCTTCCTCTTCTATGGCTGGTTCCTGGTGTATATCCTCTTCTTTTTCATTTTCTTCTTCTTCCTCACAATCTATGTAAAATAATTTCTTTTCAGCACACTTATGACCTTTAGTGTATTTGCTATCACAACTGTAGCAAAGCCCTTTTGCTCTTTTTTCTTCCAATTTTTGTGGTGTCAACCTTGTAGGTTGTGGAAATCTAGACGTAGCAACACTTCCTTCTTTATAGAATTGAGTGGCAGGCTTCCTTGTCGCCATTATTTTACATTCAACTTTTCTTGCCAACCTGAATGCCTTCTCCAATGAATCTGGTTCCAAAACGCGAACTTCATGTTGGATATTATCCTTTAAAGTGCCTATGAAGAGATCGATCCTGTGTTCCTCTAGAATATCAGTTACCCTTATATTCAATTTTTGGAATTTCTCAATGTGCTGCCCCACTAAACCCTTTTGTTTGAGATTTATCAATTGGCTAAAGAAGGTGTTGCTCTTTGTATCCTCATAATGTGCTATCATTTCCTCCGTAAAAATTGACCAAGTGACAAATTTTTTACGGGAGCAAAGCCATCGATACCATACAAATGTATTTTGTTCTAAATGTAAAGTTGCAATGCGTACCTTTTGTGTGTTTTGCACATTATGGAGATCAAAATATTGCTCCATATGTAGTATCCATGTTATAGGATCCTTTCCATCAAACTTCCTCATATCCATTTTTGGAATATGGTGGTTCTTCCCGCCAACATTAGATTTTATGAAATCATGATTAACATTGATTTTGTTCTCATCATGAGGTTCTTCTACTATCTTTTCACCATTAGGAAACATTTCTTGTATCAACTTTGTCAAACCTTCGATGTCTGTTTTTAGATCATTCTTCATGTTTTCCATGTTGTATTTCATGTCATCCATCTTAGCTTCCATGCCAGCTTCCATGCCATCCATCTCAGCTTCCACGCCATCCATCTTAGCTTGTACGCCATCCATCTTAGCTTCCACGCCTTTCTTCAAAACTTCCATTTCATTTTTTGTTGCTCTTTGCGAGAGTGAAATTTGTTGCACTTGCTCTTGTAATTTTGATAGATCATGTTGCAATTCTTCATCTTCATGAGTCATAGTAGACCCTTCTGAAGGCTTAATGGGTGTTGAATTACTTTTACGAGGCATATTTTAGAACCCAATACTGATATCTATTCTACAATATGCCCTTGGAATCAATTCAAATTGATTCTTCAAACAAGACTTATGCAATTCGGAAAAAAAATACACACCTTTTTCTTGCTTTTGAGGAGCTCAATATTGAAATTGGATTATATTTGTGATTGCAACACTTCAATATCTTATTTTTGGTACCAACGTATCCCTCTGAATTATCTTTCGAATGCCACAGGTCTGACCTGATTTGGATTCTCCAAGACAAAGTTGTGTCCAATCTCCCACAATGACCTAATTATGGACTGGTTCAGTAGAGCGAACTTGTACGAATTGCCACGTGTCACTGTTTCATCCTTTGTCTCTGAAATTGATATAAAAGAAACTACAGTCCATGTACTTGCAACCAATATTTACGGAACTCTAATCCGATGCCTAGAGAGACATGTTGAACTTTATCCACGATCACCCTTGAGATGAAATTCGTGAGCTTCGAAAAATCACTACCTTCCACAAGATTTCATAGCCCTCCAAAAAAAAATATTGTGAACCAAGCTCCGAAATTTTTTGGAAGAATTTCTTTCAGATTTCAACTTCACACCACAAGAATTTCAGATTCTCAACCTTTCCTAGAAAATTATAGCACAAATTTGACAATGACTCCATGAGCTCGAAAAAGACTCTGACCTCCACAAATCATATTTCCGAAAATATTGCGAAACAAGCTCGAAAATTTTAAAAATATTCCTTAGATTTCAGCTTCGCACCCTAAAAATTTCAGCTTCTGAAACTTCGTAGAATAAAAGTTATAGCGAAAATGCCACGATGACCTGTTTGGAGCAGCGAAACCCTAGAATCCAAAGCTCTGATACCAAATGTTGTGTAACCAACTCCAAAATAGAAGAAAAGAGATATAAACGCCTTAGAAATAAGCCACTTCGAGGGGGCAACCTCCAATACATTACATAAATGAACAATTCTTGGATGATACAATTCACAAAACCTCCTTTCTATATATAGGAGTCCATGGGCCATAATGTAATCCTAGTGGGCCACAATGTAATCCTAGCCGACCTAACAATAATAATTTAAGGGCACAATAATAACAAAATGGGGGTTACAAGGGTACAATAATAACAATAAGGGGGTTACACTAACAACAATAAGGGATTATACTAGTAATATAGGGACCTAAAAAAAACCTCTCTTATGTTTTCAAAAATCATTATGGTTAGAGAAATATGGACCTACCTTCGAGCCCTATGTTTGCTGAAAAGTTTGGAATTTTTCATTGTTTTCGACACAGTCATAGGGTCAAAAATGCAGCCTGGACCACGTTGAGATTTTAATGGAGGCCACCAAATGACAATAAAAATTTATTTTTGGATTTCGTATGAGTTTTACATCACATATATCCCCTGGGAGCAGAGTTTCAACAAGATATGGCAGGTGCAAAGGCCTAAAAACCACTCAAAAACCACCTTTTTCCCTCTTTTTGAATAACACGTTGCGTTTTTAGAGTGTCTCTGGGAGAATGAAATATTGAGAAGCTAGAATCAGTCATTTTCAGTTCTTGAGGAATCTATTTTGTATCCAACAGGAAGAGATATCTCCAACAACTTTCATATCAGCATATGGACCTCAGGAAGGCCTCCAAAAGTCATGTTTCCTAATTTTGCTGTGTTTTCTCCTGTCACATTGCGTTTTTTTCCTGTTGGTCAATTTTGTAGTTGACATTGTCCAATTTCGACGTCCATTGATGTAAATAGTCACTTTTTATGTTTTTATGATGTAAACATGTGTAAATATGCTTGATAGAGTAAACATGAGGTAGATATATGCTTGTAAAGTCATTTTTTGTCAAAAGTATTTGTTTTTCCAACCTGGGGAGCTTGTTAACCTCCCTAGTCTTTAGGTTTTAGGTGAGAGAATCATGTGATCAGTTCCTTCACTCAAGGATTCGAACCCTAAGAGAGGGGAATTGGTTTTTTGTCTATATTTATGCCTTTCTTAGTCATTTTTATGGTTGGAAATCAAAGGTTTGAGACAATTTTAGCGTGTGCTTCAGCTTTTATTCATAAATTCAGATGAATAGTTGCAGCTATTATCTAGGAATTCATGTGCAGTGAGTTTTTGATGTTTTTTTTCTCTGTTATAGTATTTTATAAATGATATATATATATTCTCTTTCCATTCCTTACTTTTCTCATTAATCTTCCTAAAATTTTGATAAGCATAATTCTTTCGTGGCTCTGTTTTGTTCGGGAATATCATTTCATGTTTATTTCCCTCAGTTTTAATGAAGTATTGATGCATGCTCATTAAGATCCTCTCCACTCTTTCAAACCTTACAGTACACCAAAAAAACCCTAAGCCCATTACTAAAGCATTTCTACCTTTCTCCTTTATATATTTGCAGATGTAACCCTTTGATACATTTGACATAGCTATCTAGTTTTCTTCCCTTATCCAGCAGTAAAACCATCAAATTTCAAAACCCTAGGTCTGACCTAACTAGCATAAAATCTACTCCTCATCCATTCAAACCCTTTGTCTGTGATATCATAGAGAAATCCCTCTATAGTTTGGTAGGCCTATCTACCAAACTGACATTTTGGTTTGAGATTACCTCCTTTGACATCCTTTCATCAACCTTGGGATGTTGTGGAGGCTAAAATTTTTGGCTTCACTGCCAAGGAATGAGGTGACAGATCTTCCCTGGGAAAGAACGAAAATGATCAGATCTAATTGTTGATGATGGACAGTGATCAGACACAGGAAGGCTAAAATAATCTGCCTAGCGACTCCAAATCAGTTCGAAATCAAATCCAAAGACTCCACTAGAGGATTAACCTTACCAACATAAACATGAAAGGACAAAATGGGAAGATCAAGTATTCAACTTGGACTTTCATCCAATACATCATTTTCTTTGTCGTGAATTATTTTTTCTATTTTCCTGAGAATTTCAAGAGGGTTTTCCAAGGTATATTGTGTTTGAGAAAAGATCATAAACATGCATTTGATTCCTTTCCTTTGAAAATTGTGAATTCAAATTCTCCTTACACCTTTGATCTTGGTCAAGAACCCTCTTCCAAATCTTATGATGACCATCGTCATCTTGATGAACCTCAAGAGATCAAGACTAATCTTACAACTTCTGTACATACTCCTATACCTTGTACAATTCCAGATAGATATAAGTCACTCATCTTACCTCCTATAATCCATGATTTCCTTGAAAAGTATTACAACTATTTGCCTAGGTTTGATGGAGAATATGGTAACATCACTGCTAAGAAACATTTTCAGATTTTTTTAAATTTTCTTGAAATTTTTGAGGTTGAAGAAGATGATGATAGTATGAGGATGTTTGCTCTATCTTTGCAAGGTGAAGCTAAGAAATGGTTCACAAACTTGCCAGCTGCAATAATTTCCGATTTCCATCAGTTTGTGAAAGTATTCCTTGATAAATGGGTGATCAAGAGGAATCCTTTTTTTATTATAGAATAATACAATCATTTGAAAAGACAACCAGGAGAAATAGTGCAACACTTTTCAGCTACATTCAATCAAGTATACCATTCAGTACATGTTGATATAAAACCGCCTCCCAGTTGAGCTCTCTTACACTACCCAAATGCCCTTGATCCTAGAATGGAGTTTCAATTGAGATAAAGGAACACTACAACACTTGAAAAAATACAGGACAGTACCATAGTTGTGGAAGCTAACCTGTTGATCAAAAGTTCAAATTTGGACGCAGAAGAGAGGGATAACATAGAGAAGGAGAACTTGACATATTCAAAAAATAAGCTCGATGTTTTGGTAAGTATAATGGAATAAATGATGAAAAATATCGTCATGAGAGATGAATTGTTTTTCAACATCACCATGTCCCACTTATTGTAGAAGAAGAGGTTGTTGGCCCTAACTATTTTACTGCCAATTCCAGTTACCATAGATCATAAAATTATTGTTGTTAGTATTCATCCGAGGAGAATAAATTTGCTGATATAATGTGTATGCTTGATGACATTACTTATATTGATGATTTACCCAAGTATGATCAATATGATGATGACTATGTTGTCGAAATCGAGCTTGACTCTTCAAGGAATCATTGGCATGTTTTCGGGAGGAGGAAGTTCAATTACAACAACTCAAATATAGCACTCAACCTATGTATATCAATCATGACAGCAATGAAGAGAAAGCAGAAATTTTCAAAGTAAGTGAAAGATCTTTGCCTTTGAGTTTCGCTTCTTTTAAATTTCTAAGAGAAAACTACAAGCAAGTAGATAAGTGAGTTCTCAACATTATAAATAGGAAACCTTCTCATGAATTGGCTGAGGATGTCACTTATGATATTGAAGTTTCTTTCACTCCAGAATCATAGGCACTGAGTTACATTGAGTTGCAGATCACAAATCAAAGCTTAGAACCTAAAACATATTATGAATTGATGCAAGATAATTCTATACCATTAAGTTTTGATGAATTTTAGTTTTTGAGGAAATTTTTTGATAATATCTCTTAAGAAAAGGATGACAAACCTATAGAAAAACATGTAGTCTCATTGGAAACAATTTATAACAAGTCGTAGCAGTCTTCTCAGTTTTTCCATGATCCAATAGCTAATGTTTTGGATGATTTATGAAGTCAAAGTTTTTCTCCATTAGCTAGCTATGAGCTTCAAAATAGCGATGATAAAAATTTGATCAAGAAACCGGCTTCATTGTTTTATTCGGCAAGAATCTCATTACAAAGAGAATCTAAGAATTTGCAGTCATATCGGGAGAGAAGCGATAAAGATGAGGTTGTTTTAGAGCCTCTTGCACATGATGATATTCCTCCAGGATTAGAAAATGAAATAAGTGCTTTTGTTTCTACTGAGTTTCAAGAAAAAGTAATATTTCATATTTTTGAGGGTCCTTTTACTGATTTTCTACATTTAGTAGGGAAGATTTATTTTCTTGTTTTTACAGTCTGGAAGTACATTTTCACTGGATATTTGGAGTTTTCTATTTTTTGACTTTTCTGCCTACTCAAGGAACATGTGAGTGGGATTCAAGTAAGTAGCCATTTTTTGGATTGGTTACACTGGAAGGATAATTTCACATGGTTGTACATACGCCTTTAGCAGGTGGGTGGTTATCATTAGGATCTGAATCCCTCAAGTCTCAATGATATGTTGCCATCAATAAGTTTCGTAAGTGTAATTTCAATGAGTAGTCAGTTTTTTTTAAGTCAAATTCAGTTTAGCTTGTCAGCCATTTTTCAGTTTTGAGTTTGGTCTTTTGATTTTTTACTCCACACCCAATGGATCAGGCTACTTGAACTACGGTGTTCTTAAAACCTCCAAGGAGCTTCCATCCCTAGTTGGAGCCAATGTTAGTGTCAATCAGTTCTTCCTTTCACTAGTGATCAAATGGGATCTTTCAAATTTTTTGTTAGGGTGTAGAGTCATATTTTTATGGTTTCAGTAGGTCTTCAAATAAAAATTTGGTCACTATCAAGTTTGTCTATGTATATCACTACTCCTAAAAGCATTCATGGTTAATGTACATCAGCATAGTTAGGTCATTCCATCTTGAAAGAGTGTCATGGTTTGTTGGGAAAAATACTGAGAGGGGGGGGGTGAATCAGTATTTACTGCATAATCAAATATTTTTACTTTTTCATTCCTTAAAACCCATACGCTACTTTCCTTCAGTGAACTAGCGTATATACGCGGATCCCCTTTATGAAACTAGCGTATACACAGAGATCTAGATCGACTATTAAACCTTACTTATATTATTCCATCATTCATGGTGCTCAATAAACAAAGTAGTTATGTGCAAGAAGAAGTAGAATAACCATCACACAAAGCATCACACATGAACACCAGGATTTTTAGGTGGAAACCCAAGTCGGGAGAAAACCACCGCTGCAGTTGCTCAGCCTTCAATATTTTATTATAGAGAAAAACATCTTACAACATATGTGCTGGCGCAGACTTGACCAGCGCGCAGGCACCCACCTGCGCTCGTTTACCAGCCTCTCCTGGAAGGGAGCTACGACCCCTCTGACTCGTTTACCAGCCTCTCCTGGAAGGGAGCTACGACCCCCCGATCTCGTTTACCAGCCTCACCTGGAAGGGAGCTACAACCCCCTGACTGAAGGCTACAACCTTCAGCACCACCTTGGACCATGTTTCATCAATTTTCACACTGGATCCAACAACTTCAAAATAACACCACTTGTAGGCCACATTTCATCATATTTTAGATCGACCTTGTCTACATATACTTTTTAAGCATTTGAGGTCACCACCACCGTATACTTATCAAGGACAAACATCGATAGCGTAAAACACAAAGCAGGTCGTACTTAGATATTTTTCATATTCTTTTTCTTCAAAGAACCCTAGTGCTTGCATACGTCATTTCACCTACGTGTCGCGTATACACGCGTGTGGGTCCACATCAACCGTCGTATTGGAATATTGTTTTACCTCGCACACGCGTTTTCTTATCGAAGCCGCGTATATACGCGCTTCCTCTGCGGCGAAGTAGCGTATAGATCTTCAATCATTATAGAGCAGCATACTTCTTCAGATCAGATATTCAGTTCAGATTTACCCTTTTACTTCAGACATATGTTCGCCTCATTTCAGATCTAAGCCTTCCATAAACAGATCTAGCAAATACAGATACATTTCAGATCTAGAAATCTCGCTTCATCATTTCTTCATAGGTGCATCATAGATTCAGATCTATCATCAAACCTTTACCCTTTCCATACAGATATACTTCACAGAGAAGTATTCATTCAAGCTCAGACATCTTGCACCCTCACTCATGATTTGCACAATGAATCTCTTCTCCTTATATAGGTTTATCATTTTTCGTCACCACAATGCAAAGGAACAATACCATGAGCCTTCATTACCACGTGCCAAAGCAATACCATGAGCCTTCAATACCACGAGCCAAATCAATACCATGAGTCTTCAATACCACAGGCCCCTGGATTTGCACTTTTTGAGCGCTTTTGCCCATACGCGACTTGGAACGTTCTTTTCTGCGTGCATACGCGACTTCCCCTAGACATATCCGCGTATGCATAGAGACATACTCTTTTCATCATACTTTGAGCACATTCTAAACTCCTTTCTTTATTGCCTTTTGTACACACTGTAGATACATCAGATTTACTCCATCAAGAACATATTCTATCAAGCACAACTTCATCAAGTAGATTGCCATCATCTTTATCAAGTGGGTTTCCTTTCAGGGACAACACTCAACATCATAATATCAACAAGCATCATATCACATCAGATTTACATCATTTACCAAGCCCATCAATTCAAGAATAACTTCATCAGATGTATTGCCATCAAGGACAACACATGCCAACAATATCATGTCTTCATCTTCATTCAGTGGGTTGCCATCAAGGACAACACTCTGCATCATATTTCCAACAATCTCCCCCTTTGGACTTGATGGCAACCACGATGGTGTTTGGTTACCACAACAGATAAGTATATTGACACCATGTCACTCTCCCAATTCTTTGACACCATTATCTGCATTCAAACACCATGTCACTCTCCCCCTTTGACATCAAGGGCAAAGGGCGGATCAAAAACCAGCGGATCAAAACCAACACACTCTCCCCCTTTGACATCAAGGGCAATGGGCGGATCAAAACCAACATACTCTCCCCCTTTTCTCCTCATGTGGAAGAAGCGTTCTGCAGGTCTGATATAAACTGAAGTGACCAAGCTCCCCCTGAGTTCATGCTGAATCTTCAAACATATTTTCTAATAAAGTACTTGACTCTACAAATTTCCTATCACCAATGACTCATACTTACATCAAAGATCCATCCAAGTGGATTTACATATGAGGCTCAACTACCCAACCAAGTGGGTTTACACATTTCAACTCAGCTACCCATCCAAGTGGGTTTACAAAATTTGACTCAGCTACCCAACCAAGTGGGTTTACAAATTTGACAAGTCCTTACATGACTGAATATTACAAATTTTACATCATGGGTCTCAACATGACCTTTTTATCAAAAATACAAATATGAATTTTCATAACCAATACCAAAAAGACCTCAAGAGAGATCATATATCAGAACCACCATAATGCCAATACTGCATTATACTCAGCAAAGCTAATGACTAAGGCTCCCCCTGAATCTGTGCATCCATGCATCCTTTTTATAGGACTAAGGCTCCCCCTTAGTTTGTGCATCCTGAACAATTTCACCAACAAATCATCAAGGCATCTTTATCAAAACATTAGAAATGGAATTATGAGAACTGGAACACCACCAGAGATACCAAACAGTATCAGAGATACCAAACAGCACTGCAGCTGTGCTGAAGAGAGCTGACTCCAAGCAGCAATCAGACATACGCGGTTTTCTTTGCAGGAACTAGCGTATATACGCGACTGTGTTTCAGGAAACCCGCATATCCACTACCATCTTCTATATTTTGACCAGATCTGATCCTCTTTGAGGAAAAGACAGTGTTCAGCTTCTTTCTGAGATATTTGACTGCTTCCCTGGACTATAGATAGAACAGAGTAGTTGTGTCTTCAAGCTTCATCCAATGGTGGTAGCATAAGCGCATTAGTAACCAAGTCTTCATATTCTGTGCAGCATCAATACATTCTTTCCAAGAGAGATTATCATACCAGAACAGCATCTTCAAATATGTGTCAAGCAATCATCCATGTGGTCCAATATCACCATGATCTTCAAGATTTAACATGAAGTAACATATGTAGGCAAAAGATCTCAACCATAGTAACAAACTCTACATGATCTATTCTTATTTCTGAATCAAACGACATCCAACTCATCCATGTGTGAGCACAAAAGATACTTATCAGCAACCAGGGCTCAAAATCTCATCATAATAATCCATGTACCAAGTCATCATCATTTGAGCATGAGTATCACAAAGACCAAATAATAAGCAATCATATTGCCAACAATGCAATCATCAACCTGCTACTCCCCCTAAACCAGTGCTATTGCTTAACTTGTGCAATCCTGAATACCTTTATCAGCAAGTCATCAACAACCATCTCTGCATGATCTGTCCTTATCTCTGAATACTAAGACTTTCATCTCAGCAACGAATACTCTTCAACAAACAGAACTCATCCATAATCTTCAACATAAGACATCAAGTATCATATCATCATTTAGAACTGAGAAATTAAGCTGATACAGAGTCAATAATACAGTTATTAACAATCAGACTGATGCCCCCCCTGAACCTCTACTCCAGATCTTCAGCTATCATATGAATTTTCTGATCATTAATGCATACGCTACTATGTCTGCTGGAACTCGCGTGTATACGTGACTTTTTTTGATATAACCTGCGTATGGAAAGTGAAGCATAGAAAATTTTCATCTTCCTTCATCTTCTCCTGAGATTGTACCTCCTGTACCTGTCTTTTCCACATCAGATGTGCTGTCAGAAGTAAACATAACCAGAGGAATCAAATCAACCATGAGAGTCATCATACATTGCTCCCCCTGTGACGATACATTACTAAATCTCATAATGTATCCCACATCATTCCTGCAGTCAATAAGAAAAGTCAGCTTCAGAAGCGGATGACTGCAGTAGGGTCAGAATTCCCTACGTTTCTGATTGGTTCTCCATCTTTTTCCAAACTTGCTTGAACTTCCTAACTGTGTGCTGAAAGTTGTCCACTTTCTCAGATCTGTTCAACCTGCATTCCTTTTCTACATGTCCATACTTGTTACAGAAATAACATCTCATGTGTCCAGAGAAATAAGCATAAGAATCATAATGAGTATTTCTAATCTTCCTCCTTTTACAATCAGCTGCTTTATGTCCATACTTGTTACAGAAATAACATCTCATGTGTCCAGAGAAATAAGCATAAGAATCATAATGAGTATTTCTAATCTTCCTCCTTTTACAATTAGTTGCTTTATGTCCATACTTGTTACATGAAAAACAATATCCCTTGAAGAAACCAGAGTACCTTTCTATGTAGGAACCATTTGTTTGAGGCTGAAATGATCTGATCCTGCAATTTGCTGCAACATGCCCATAATTATGACATTTAAAGCATTCAACTTTATTGACAAATTTCCTTTGAGATTTCATCATTGTTGGTTGACCTTTTGTTTCTTTCAACACTTCAGGTTTTGCATTGACATCCTCTGTATTTTTAGCACTCCCTTGTGAGCTAGATTCTCCTTTAACAGTTTCTTGGAAACCAAGACCAAGTTTGATAGCAGGAGACCTTTGATTACTCAGAATGTTGTCCAAAATGTTAGTACTATCTTGAAACCTCAAAAGTTTAACCTTTTCTTCTAACTTACCTTTGAGAATGTTTACCTCAACCTCCAAGGCTTGACATTGCTTTGTCATGCTTTCTTCTTTCCTTCTTCCATCTTCTACTTGATCCTTCAGATTTAGAATCTCTTCTTTCAACCAATTTTCGTTTTCTTCACATGTTTGTTGCAGCTCTTCATTCCTCTTATTTGATTTTTCCAAATCTTCTTTGAGAGAGATGATTTCTGCTTCAAGGCCTTCCTTTTCAAATGTTTGTAGAGGTTCCTCATTCTTCTTACTTGATGCTTCAAGATCTACTTGCAGAGAGATGATTGCAGCTTCAAGTCCTTCATTCTTCTTGCTTGATTTTTTGAGATCTGCATTTTGATTGTTGATTTCTACTTCTAGTTCTTTAATTCGATTGGATGCATAAGTATGAAACCTTTGATACTTGTCCACCCGTCCATTCAGCATTTCTATTTGATCTTTCATTTGAGAGATCATCTCATTGTAGATAGCTTCGCTTTTATTAAATGATCTTTGTTGATCTTCAATTTTCTTGATAGCTTCCTTTAGATCCAAAACTTTACTTTTACTATCTTCACCATTGCATGCACAGGAAAGTGCATCACAAGAACAAAAATCAATACCTGTTTCATCTTCTTCATTTTCTGCTGCACATGTTTTCTGAGATATCTCCTTTTCAGTAGCCTTCTTCTTTTGCTTCTTTGCCATGAGCACTTGTAGAGCTTGGTCAGAATCTTCTTCATCTTTAATCTTGACAGCTTCTTCTAGGTCGATAGCATATTCTTCACTATCATCACTATTCATTGTACCGATGAGACAATTAGGACCCCAATCACTATCTGATTCATCTTCTTTGATTTCTGGTATCCATGTTCTCTGAAATATCTCCTTTCTTCGAGTAGGCTTCTTCTTTTGATTCTTTCCCATTGTGACAGATCTCCTTCAAGCGATCAAGATTCTACAGAAGAACCTGCTCTGATACCAATTGTTGGGAAAAATACTGAGAGGGGGGGGTGAATCAGTATTTACTGCATAATCAAATCTTTTTACTTTTTCATTCCTTAAAACCCATACGCTACTTTCCTTCAGTAAACTAGCGTATATACGCGGATCCCCTTTATGAAACTAGCGTATACACAAAGATCTAGATCTGTCATTAAATCTTCACTTATATTATTCCATCATTCATTCATCAGATGTTCAATAAACAGTAAACATGTGCAGTAAGAACAGAATAAACCATCACACAAAGGATCACACATGAACACCAGGATTTTTAGGTGGGAACCCAAATCGGGAGAAAACCACCGCTGCAGTTGCTCAGCCTTCAATATTTTATTATAGAGAAAACATCTTACAACATATGTGCTGGCGCAGACTTGACCAGCACGCAGGCACCCACCTGTGCTCGTTTACCAGCCTCTCCTGGAAGGGAGCTACGACCCCCCGACTCGTTTACCAGCCTCTCCTGGAAGGGAGCTACGACCCCCCGATCTCGTTTACCAGCCTCACCTGGAAGGGAGCTACAACCCCCTGACTGAAGGCTACAACCCTCAGCACCACCTTGGACCACGTTTCATCAATTTTCACACTGGATCCAACAACTTCAAAAGAACACCACTTGCAGGCCACATTTCATCATATTTTCAGACTGGACCCTTTCCATACTTTTAAGCACAAACATACATCACCAACAGATACTTATCAACACAGATCAGATAGCAGAAACACAGCAGAACAGATCAGATATTTCATACCCTTTGCTTCAGCAAACCCTAGTTTGCATACGCGCTTTCATTTCACTGATGTCGCGTATACACGCGCTTCCGTCCACATCAACCAGCGTATACCTCTGTACTAATTTCACTCCGCATACGCGCTTTCTCTTTACTGAAGCCGCGTATATACGCGCTTCCTCTTCGGCGAACTAGCGTATAGATCTCTAACCATTATAGAGCAGCATACTTCTTCAGATCAGATATTCAGTTCAGATTCAACCCTTTACTTCAGACAGATTTTTGCCTCATCACAAATCTAATTACTCTATAAACAGATCTAGCAAATACAAGTACATTTCAGATCTAGAAATCCCGCTTCATCATTTCTTCATAAGTGCATCATAGATTCAGATCTATCATCAAACCTTTACCCTTTCCATACAGATATACTTCACAGAGAAGTATTCATTCAAGCTCAGACATCTTGCCCCCTCACTCATGATTTGCACAATGAATTTCTTCTTCTTATATAGGTTTATCCTTTTTCAATACCACGGGTCAAAGCAATACCATGAGCCTTCAATACCACGGGCCAAAGCAATACCATGAGCCTTCAATACCACGAGCCAAATCAATACCATGAGTCTTCAATACCACGGGCCCTTGTTTTTGCACTTTTTGAGCGCTTTTTCCCATACGCGACTTATCACGTTCTTTCCCGCGTGCATACGCGACTTCCCCTAGACATATCCGCGTATGCATAGAGACATACTCTTTTCATCATACTTTGAGCACATTCTGAATTCCTTTCTTCATTTCCTTTTGTGCACACTGTAGATACATCATATTTTCTTCATCAAGAACATATTCTAGCAAGCACAACTTCATCAAGTAAGTTGCCATCATATTTATCAAGTGGGTTGCCTTTTAGGGACAACACTCAACCTCATAATATCAACAAGCATCATATCACATCAGATTTACATCATTTACCAAGCCCATCAATTCAAGAATAACTTCATCAGGTGGATTGCCATTAAGGACAACACATGTCAAGAGTCGCATGTCTTCATCTTCATTCAGTGGGTTGCCATCAAGGACAACACTCTGCATCATATTTCCAACATGGTTTTCATGGTCATCATTCAGTTCATCATTTCATGCAGTGTCCTCATTAGGTCATAGGGTCAAAGTCATGAAAATAAATAATTTCATCATCCAAAGTCACCATTTGAAGGAGTATTGATAGTGAAAAACCTTCAATAAAATTTTCAAAAGTTCTTTTATATATTATTCATGATGTGATATATCCTAAAAGGTTATAAAGCTACATTTTTCAAGACAAAAGTGAAAAGTACATGGTGGGCCACCACACCACTATGAATAATTTCACTTCCACAAGCTATAAAATACTATCAAGATCATTTATCTCAATCCTTTCATTGGCATAGAGCACTCACTCACCAAAAAAGAATATCTTGGCACATTCATCATCAAAGGACACTCTAAAGAAGTTATTGGCACCCTCTCTAAGAAGCCACTCTACATTTCTACCAATTAGCCACGTTTTCCTTTCTACAAGAAAAAAACTTGTTTCCATGGGTTCTTAGGGGAAACTGAAGGTTTCATCAGTAGTCTAAAAATATTTTTAAACCTTTGACATCTCCTATCATCATTTGTTTCCTTATTTTTCTGCTGAAAATCCTCATATATCCCCCATGCTGCGTTTTTGGTGGGTGAGATTCATTTTCCCAATTGCAAACGAGAACACCTATCCTATACACATTCTACCCTTCCTCAGACTCAAAAAAAAATCCCACAACCCTCACATCTCCCCAAATATTTCTCTATCCCTTCTCCCTCATTTCCCTAATCCTTATACCTAACCCTAGCACCTACGTTGTGTTTTTGGTAGTTTTAGGGTTAGGACTGTGTTTTAATTCCTACAACCTATCCCTACACTCTTTTTGTCATCCTCCGCATACCTAAGCTTTCCAATACCCCTATATACCTCCCAAAATTTTCCCTACCTACAAATATCCTCCTTAACCCCTACATTCCATCAGCTAAAGAAAGTAACCCTATTTCCCTATTTTCCAAGTAAAACCATTTTTTTCCCTTTCATCCCATTAGGGTTTGTTGTGAAATCTAAAAAATGGAGGGAGAAAATAATACATACAACAAATCAGGTCAGATCAGTAGGTATGAAACCACTAAATTCCAAGAAATCATAGCTTCACATTTCCAAGATATAGGTTGCATAGGGTTTACATTACACACATGGACAGTTTTGTTTCAAAATGTGTTTCTGACCAAGTAGGGATGAATTTTAAAAAAGTGAAATATTTTTTGTCCATAATAGACCAAGGAACAAAAAAATCCTTCAATTTATATACAGGTATTATGATTTGGGAGAAATTCCAAATATACAATTTCTACAGGAGGTTTTCTGCACTAGTAGACAACTTGACTTCAAGACAATTTTTCAGGGGTTTGGGGAAGGTGTTTGCAGTGTTTGATGACTCCATTGTGTAGCAAAAATCATAATATTTCAAATGGTGCCTTAATATATTTATTTGGATCTCAGGAAGATAGTCAAAATTTCCCTTCAAGACCAGGTTGCACTTTTTCCTGGTGGAGTTTCTTTTTTCCAAGTTAGCGATCAAATTTAAACTTTGATTATGACCAAATGGGAAAGTCGTTTCCAAAAATGGAGGAGGTTTTTGTTCATAGCATGCCAAGTTACAAAAACATCTCTGAGTTTTAAAAAATAATTATGGTTAGAGATATACGGACCTACCTTCGAGCCCTATTTTTGTAGAAAAGTTAGGAATTTTTTACTGTTTTTGACACATTCATAGGGTCAAAAACGCAACGTGAGCCATGTTTTGCTTTTTATGTAGGCCACCAAATGACAAAGTTTTTACATTTTTGGATTTAGTAGGAGTTTTACATCCCTGGGAGAAAAGTTTCAGCAAGATATGGCAGGTGCAAAGGCCCAAAAACCACTCAAAAACCACCTTTTTTCCCTCTTTGTGAATGGCATGTTGTGTTTTTGGAGTTCCTATGGGAGAATGAAATTTTGAGGGGTTAGAATCAGTCATTTTTAGTGCTTGAGGACTCTATTTTGTATCCAATAGGAAGAAATATCGCCAGCAACTTTCAGATTAGCATTTGGACCTCGGGAAGGCCTCCAAAAGTCACTTTTCCAACATTCACTAAATTTTCTCCTAGCACGGTGCGTTTTTACCTGAATTCACTGCATTTATGCATGTTGATCAAATTTCTCTATTGACTTGGTCCAGTTTCGACATCCATTGATGTAATTAGTCAATTTTGATGTTTTTATGATGTAAACATGTGTAAATATGTTGGATAAAATAAACATGAGGTAGATACATGCTTGTAACCTCATTTTTGGTCAAAGGTATCAGTTTTTCTAACTTGGGGAGAGTCTTGCTAACCTCCGTAGTCTTTATATTTTAGGTGAGAGAATCATGTGATCAATTCCTTCACTCAAGGATTCGACCCCTGAGAGAGGGGACTTTGTTTTTTGTCTATATGTATACCTTTCTTAGTCATTTTTATGGTTGGAAATCAGAGGTTTGAGACCATTATAGCTTGTACTTCATATTTTATTTAGAAATTCAAAGGAAGAGTTGCAGATATTATCTAGGAATTCATGTGCAGTGATTTTTTGATTTTTTTTTTCTCTGTTATAGTCTTTTATAAATGATATATATATTCTCTTTCCATGCCTTTCTTTCCTCAGTGGTCTTACTAAAATTTTGATTATCAAAATTCTTGTGTGGCTCTGTTTTGTTTGGGAATATCATTTCATGTCTATTTCCTTTTGTTTTAATGAATTCATGATTCATGCTCATTAAGATCCTCTCCACTCTTTCAAACCCTACACTACACTGAAAAAACCCTAAGCCCATCACTAAATCATTGCTACCTTTCTCCTTTATATATTTGTAGTTGTAACCCTTTGATAAATTTGACCTAGCTACCTATTTTTCTTCCCTGATCCAGCAGTAAAACCATCAAACTTTTAGAACCCTAGATCTTACCTAACTAGCATAAAATACCCTCCTCATCTAGTCAAACCCTTTGGGTGTGATTTACATCCTTCCATCAACCCTGGGACGTTGTGGAGGCTAATAGTGTGGGTTAATTTTGATATTATCCTAGTTTCTTTAATTTTAGTGATATGTGTGTGTGTGTGTGTGTGTGTGTGTGTGTGTGTGTGTGTGTGTGTGTGTGTGATACCTAAATGTATAGTTGATTGTATAGAAAAAGCTTTAATTTGGCTAAGTTTCATCAAAAGAAAATGTGTTTTGATATTCATAAATAACTATTAAGTGTTGAAGTAAGTGGTGTGAATCCCTCACTCCCATAGAAATTAAAGTGGGAAAAAATATTTTCTAATAAATTTTGAGATAGATATATTACTAGAGAGAGTAAATATAAAACTCTCATCCTTGAGTTAGTTTGATTTTTCAAGTAGGAAAATTGTGATTGCCATATGGATGTCTCATTGAAATGTGTGTGTTGATATTGAATCATTATGTAGTGTGATGATGTTCTTATTCAATTTGAATATAACGTATCTGAATTGATTAAATGATTGATAATTAATTGTATTGAAGGCCTTAGTGGTTGTTGGAAAATAATATGCTAAAAGGAGCTTATATGTGAGAAACTAACAATAAGTAGCCAAGTCAGAATGAATATTACATGTATATTTCCTCGCTTATGGAATGGAGTATAAGCCCTTGATGAGGATGAAAAGTATCATTTTTATGAGACTACTATAGGATTTTATGCTCGGATGGAAAAACAAGAAACCCTCTTAGGTTTTCCCAGAACCTAAGGTAGACGGATCAACGGATATACTGAAATATCTTAAGATGTATTCAATAATTCAAGTAATAAGTTTAAATTGATAAATCCTAAGTGAGAGATTCCTTTCTTATCCTTTCACACATATCAGTTGGAGTAATTGTTGTGGTTGATAAAGTTTCTCAGCTAGCCCCAAGAGAAAAACCTACACACAAAGCGAACAAACATGATATTCACAGCATATAGACTTTATCAATTCAAAAAACTAGAAAATGAGAAACAAAGTATCATTACATATATCAGCAAAATATCATAATCCAAATAATTGCAACATAAACACAAGAAACATAAAAATTAGATAGTGATATTGAAGGAAAAAAAATAGATCTATATATTCAGTCAATGAAGGAATATTACAACCACAATAAGTTGTAGAATGACCTCTTCTAGCTCCTAGCTCCTAGCTCCAAACTCTCTCTCTCTCTCTCTCTCTCACTCAAGTGAAATCTTGACAACATAACAATACATGATTTTTGATCCCTTTCTCAATGGTCAAGCCTCCAATATATAAGCAAGTGGAGGCTATGAATATTACCAAATTATTCCTTAGTTCAAATTGGGAAAAAGATATAAGGTGGATGATGTTTCCTCCTTTTAATGATTTGTAGCTTTTTCCCACTTTTGTATGTTTTCATCTAATTTAAAAAATTTAATTTTTTTATCCACTTTTAAGAGATTTATTTGTTTAAGAAAAATTTGTATCTGAGGATAAATAAATTGTTGAAAAATGGAGCAAGAAAATTACATTTTGACTTTGCCTTAGTCAAACTAGAGAGAATTCAAATTATATTTTCAGTAGAAATATTGGAGGTAGTTAACTTAGGTGACATGAACTTGTCACTCGGTTAACTTAGTTAACTTGAGTTGTGGAATATTTAATTCAGTTCAGTATGAATGTTTGCTAATTTGTAGAAATCTATTTCAGTTAAATTGAGTTATTGTCAGTTAAACTTTTTCTAACTATTAGAGGAACTAGTGGAAGGTCAAGTTGTGCAATGTGACTTTAGTCACACTCAGTGATCATTTAGTTAAATAATCAATTAGTTCAAATTAATTTATGCCTGCAAAGAAATTGAGTTACCCAATTGAGATATATTCAAGGGCATTGTACTATTAGTTGTAGACTATTCCAAGATGTACAGGTGGTGCATGTAATCATAGGAACAACCTAAAGGAATTGCATAATTTAATTGACATAATTTCCTAATTGATAGGGGCATAATTTCTCAAGGAACAATGCAAGGAAATATGAGCTTTATAGGGCTTGGAAATTGGCTAAGTGTTGGCCAGAGTCAGCCAGTCAAGCAGAGGGATAAAATATACACTTGCAGGTTTTGCTCAGGCTTAAGCAAGAATATGTATTCATTTATATTCTTTATTTAATGCAATATAGATAGGAAGGGGTTTTGAGCAGTTATTTTCCCTAGATAAATATCTATGTATGTGTGATGTTTACTTTTGAATGTCTATGATTTCTATTCTAGATCATGAATCAAATTCCATAGATGAGTAGAGTAGCTTTGAGTCTTACGATTTAGTCAATGTCATGACCAGTTTCCACTCTACACATAATTTCTACATGGTATCATAGCATGATTCATAGTAGGGAATACATTTCGAGTTTATTTCTTAGCAGAATCGAATTTAGAGTTTAGTGTTGTAGCATCTCTTCAGAGTTGAGAAGATGAGCTTCAATGGGTTGAGGCTAGAGTATGCCTTGGTAGGCAACTCTAATTCTGTCGCGTGGAAGGTGTTGGGGTTCCCATGTTTTGGCCAGATTGTCAAGACCAAAAGATGAGACAACATCAGAACCACTTTTGGGCCCTAGGATCTAGCCTTCCTGGACCCAGAGAGGGATCTCTCCAATAAAGAAAAGAATGATGTATCTTTGAGAGCTCAAAATGAGATGTTAGGCTAGGTATGAAGCACAAAGGGGGTTTCAAATGATTTGGTTGGTTGGTTGCTGGGTTGGTCATGAGATCATAGACTGAGAAAGTAATGGGAGAAAAGGAACAAAGCAGCAGGAAGCTTCAGCAAAGGGGATAGGTCAAGAAAGTGCCATCCATTGGGCTATGGAGTCATGAAAGGAAATTACATGCAACAACTAGCCAAGGCTTCCACAGGGTAAGTCATATACACTAAAGGATCTTTTAGATAGATGATGGGATGTAACATTAAGGAAATAAGGTGACAGAAGGAAAGACTACCGGATTTCTGTCTATAGATCAGGTCAGAGGTCATTTAACTCCAGACCTGCTTGGACATACTCAAAGGCAACTCTCAAAGAGGGACAAAGGGGCTGCTTATAGATCGGACCAGAGGTCATTTAACTCCAGGTCTGCTTTAGCAACTCCAAGGGAAAAAATAGAGATATATTTGACAAAGAAACATCCAAGCAGCAAACCCCTAAGTTCATACATCAGCCGGTAGGCAATAACATCCACTGCGCTGGTTAAACCACATGAATTCACTCTTAGATACACATAAGCAGAAAATGTTAAAGGTAGGGAGAGCAGGAACATAGGGCACCTAACAAGGGTGAATCCTATGCTATACTTCTGTTGCCTACCAGAAGAACATGAAACAGTATGAAAATGTAATAAACAGAGTTAGGAAAAACATCACCAATAGTAATAGACCAAGATCCTGTGAAATATGCTTTGATTAATTGGTGCAAAACCAGTCATGTACAGTAAGCTCAATGGCTAATACAATCCAAACTTTCTCCTCCTAGCCTATTACATACAAACTACTTTGTAACTCCCTCCCAAGACTGTTCTAACAGTCAAGTTGAATCCCTCTAATAGCAACAGCTGAACAACTTAACAACAACCTTTACAATGTGTTCTTCTAGATTCTTATAGGAAAAACAGAGCAGAAGAGGTAGGTGAAGAATTAAATGAAGAATTAATCGCTCAGAAAAGGAGGAAGGTCGCAATCCATACTGCCTTAAATCTGTGCATCTACCTCTGGCATTTTGGCTACAGTATTAATGCCATTCTCTGTTGACTGGAAAAACAGGCGAAATAATGATGCTAGGGTCTCCATACCATGTAACTAATGCTTCTTGATGGTATAGGACTACTGTCGGGTAGGAAACTTCAGGAACACGATGTATAATAAAAACTGCATGGGAGCTTTGTCCTCTGATAAAGAAAAACATTTCTGATGATGTGAAAACCATGATAATATTATCTCTCTATGCATAGGACCATCCAAGAGATCCATGGGGTCTTCCAAATTGTACTTTTTCCTTCTAAAAGTCCCTTCATAAGTCTCCTATTTATTGCCTCGAGCTCTCTGCTGTTCCTGTGCTGTCTCTGTCTGTGAATTTCGAGCTTCAATGGCACCAGAGGGTTGGTATAGTTTAAACTTTGTCCATTGATGAATTTATGGTGTAAGCAGCCCTCAGACGCTTCCTGTAACATCAGGCTCTGAATACAGCCTCTGCTCATGGTCTTCATTGATGCTTTTGTCGCTGTAACAGAGATCACACATCATGGCAGTCATTCACTGTTGAAAACTCTGCAAGACACGAAACCTGTGAAGAGAAACCATGGACGGGCAATGGATGATGTGGAAGGATGGAGGAGATGGCCATGCAGGAGTGATGGAGGTGAAAATCGCAGAGGAAACGGTGAGAATCGCTCTGGCAGGGGTTGACGGTCTGCAGAGTGAATATACATGGAAAACAAACGAAAACACATTAAAAAACATGAAACGAACCGATTATATGTAATGGAAGGGGTGCATGTACAGAGGGTGCACGTGGGGGTGACGTGGCGTATGGTGAAGACACGTGGACGGATGATGTGGAGGCCGGGCTGATGGTGGAATGGTCAACGGCAGGCAGACGAATCTGGACCATTGATCGTGGTCGAGATCAATGGCGGAGGATGATGGACGGCGGGCCATGGCGTGAGCTATCGCGCATGCAACTTCATTAGACTTCGTGCATCTTGAGCGGGCGATGACCGTTGGATGGCCCATCCTAGATCGGACGGTCTACAACGATTTCGTTGGGCATCCGTGTCCGAAGGATAATGCGCGGGGGATGTAGTTAACGGGCGGGAACGGTGGTTTCAAAATCGTACAGGAGGACAGGTGGAAAAAGGTGAGTGGAATCGCTGGCCTCCAGGGAAAAACCACCAAGCGCGCGAGGGTGGTGCGGAATAAACCGGCGGTTTGTGAACAGTGAAAGGGACGGGAGTGGGGACCACTGATCGGAAGGGCTCCGTGCCGTCGGATCATACATTAATTTGGACGGCAGAGATCTGAACATCGCAGGGTTAACTCGGCAGCAAGCTGGTGGTGATCAATGGAGTACGGGAGGTCAAACCGCTCGACGGTTAACACGGAGGGTACCCCCCGTAGCTGACCAGTTGATCGGGCATTGACCGCAAATCAACAGTCGGTAATGACTTCGGGGCCTCACCTCATTTGATGCGTATGGGCAAATAGCAACCCCCGTAACCACCATTTTGTGGTGGCTTCGCTTATGCACCACCACATGCCACCAGCGCGTCACCAATTCACCACCGCAGCGGGAAAATTCACCAATTCCTGCTCTTTAATGCACGTCCAGTCTTCATTTTCACGAGTCATTTTTCATAAATCCCGCTACTGAAAATGATCCTCTCTGATTTCCTTGTCCTTGCATCAGAGGCTGCACATTATATCAGTCTTTTTATCATTTTCAAACCTTCAAAACACGAAAAATGTGAGTAAAACCATGGATGGGGTGGCAGATGAGGTGGAGGAGGTGAATGAAAGGAAGAAAGGGACTTTGACAAAGGGAGAAAAAAGGGGGAAAGTGGTATTTGCAGGGATATGAGGGGTAATATAGGCCTCTTTTGAGGGATGGATCAATAGAGAGTACACATATTAGGCACAGCACAAAGAGAATCCAAGGAAGATGAATTTTCCAGGGAAAGGCATTCCTTGGAGGCTCCAGAACAATCTAGCCCCCAGCTTGCTTGTCAAGAATTTCATAGGGGGGCTAACAGTGGCTCCACATGGGGATGGCTGCTCCTTGGAGGAGTCAAGAAACCAGAGATGATCTTTGGAGTAGGCTAGATGCCTGCTGTCATAAGCCATCTTTCTTCTTCAATTTTAGCTGCCACAGTATGACAAAAACATCAGCAAAAATATTTCCCAAGCAATCTACCTACCCAAACTGCAGTTCTTCAATTTTCCCTTGGGTGCATTTGAACTAGTAGACCCTTTACATTATTTTATTTTGAAAGCAAAAACAAACCTACTCTAAATCTACTCTTATTTCTCCATGAGGCCAGATTAAACAGTTGGCCCCACAATGTTTCGCTACCTACAGTACCACCTGCTAGGATTAGACTGTCTAGCAGGTTTCTCCTCTACATTCTAAGACAGAAAATGAAAAAACTAACTACCTGCTCATAGGCTGAGCTTTATTGAGCTGTTCCTACCTACCCTATTCTAACTTGACATATTTACAAGACTAGCTTACAAACACTGTCTTCCAATGTAACCAGACCATCAAGTGATCCCATGGCTGGTCCTTCTTGCTCAACTCCTTGAGCATGCTGGATAGGCAGGGCAGCTCCCACTCTTTTGGTTCAATAACAACAGCTTTGAAAATTTTTCCTTCTGTTTGCAACATGCTGCTCAAGAATACCTTTGATCCTTCTTCAAATTTATGCAGGAAATGTGCATAAGGATCATGAAAAGATACCTGGCTATGAGTATCTGGCAGGCAGGCTTCAACCAGGATCTCTTCTTCTTCCACTGGATCAAGAATGAGACTCCCCTGAGAAAGAGAATCTCCTTCATCTTCTTCATTTTCTGAACTAGAGGACTCATCATAGACTGCAGCTGTGTCCTCCTGGAGCTCTAACATATTCTGATCTGGTGTGCTGAGCTCTATGAAAAGATTCATGTATTCTTGAGCAGGGTTGTACCCCTTTGCTTCCTCTTTTTTGAGAGAAGGCCCTTTCCTTTCAACCCGCTCAAAAACCTCTTCTTTGCTTTCCTCCTCGTATTCTGAAAGGAAATACTGCTGGTTTCCGACCCTACTGATGATCTATGGTAGAGAAAAATGAAGATTCAAAGAATATTCATCTGCTGATATATTGTCGCAGCTCTCCTCAACAGTGTCATAGATAGGCTGACTGGTTTCATTACCTCTCTGAAATTGCTGGCTCTGATTTTATTCCCATGAATCTAAGGATGATGGTCCTGCAAGCTCGGCTTCTCTTTGAAAGCACTCACCCTCAAACAGATCATGAAAAGGAAAATCATAACTGTAAGTAATATCACCCCTCAAACCTATCGGACTTTCAGCAGGTCTTTCTTCATTCCAATCCATAGAGGATTTTTCTGAAACTGAATCGTCAAAATCATAAGATGAGTGAGCAAGAGAGTGTGTCCTATAGAAGACTTCTGGGGTGGACTGTTGGTTTAATATTTGATCAATCTCCTCTTCTGTCAAAATAGGAGCTTCCCTCTCATTACGGAATGAAAAACAATAGTCCTCTTTCTCTTGTGTAAGCTGATTTGGAGGCTGGATGTTTCTTTCAGCCTCTTCTTCCACATCAGGCTCTGCCTATTTTATGTGGTCTCGTGTTTCTTCAAGGTAGCTTTCCCTATCAGCCTTTGCTAAAGGGTCCTGATATTCTTTGATCAGCGTAACACAAGGCATAGGTAAGCAATCAGGCAATTCCTGATTACCTTTCTCCTCATCTCCTACAGATTCTTGAGTATCATACATGTCCTCCTCATTGTCTAGGTCTTGAGTTTTCTCTTGTTCTGGAGAAGGCATAGGCTGTTCTGAATAATCATCATTTGCATTCATATTAGCCATATGTGTTTCCAGCACTTTACCAAACATTTCGGTTATTTCAAATAATTTATCATACAAAGCATCATACTTTGTATCTCTGTCCATGTTTGGATCTATATTTATGCAAAGAAGGCTACTGCTTCTTCTCAACCAGTTCAGAGTCTTCTACCAGTGGAATCATTTGGTCTTTGGATCATAGGGAGTGTGGAGTCGCCAGGTGGATGAATTTGACTGTTTGGAGCAGGCTGTTGTCCACCATCAGCAATTGAAAGCCAATCTAAAGGCAAAGTGGTCTCTTCCCCAGTGGAGTCGCCATTATGTTGGGGTTCCCATGTTTTGGCCAGATTGGAAAGACCAAAAGATGAGACAACATCAGAACCACTTTTGGGCCCTAGGATCTAGCCCTCCTGGACCCGGAGAGGGATCTCTCCAATAAAGCAAAGAATGATGTATCTTTGAGAGCTCAAAATGAGATGTTAGGCTAGGTATGAAGCACAAAGGGGGGGGCTTTAAATGATTTGGTTGGTTGGTTGCTGGGTTGGTTAGGAGACCATAAACTGAGAAGGTAATGGGAGAAAAGGAACAAGGCAGCAGGATATTTCAGCAAAGGGGATAGGCCAAGAAAGTGCCATCCATTGGGCTATGGAGTCATGAAAGGTAATTACATGCAACAACTAGCCAAGGCTTCCACAGGGCAAGTCATCTACACTAAAGGATCTTTCAGATAGATGATGGGATGGAACATTAAGGAGAGAAGGTGGAAGAAGGAAAGACAACCAAATTTCTGTCTATAGATCAGGTCAGAGGTCATTTAACTCCAGACCTACTTGGACATACTCAAAGGCAGCTCTCAAAGAGGGACAAAGGGGCTGCTTATAGATTGGACTAGAGGTCATTTAACTCTAGGTCTGCTTTAACAACTCCAAGGGAAAAAAACAGAGATAGATTTGACAAAGAAACATCCAAGCAGCAAACCCCTAAGTTCATACATCAGCCAGTAGGCAATAACATCCACTGCACTGGTTAAACCACATGAATTCACTCTTAGATACACATAAAGCAGAAAACATTAAAGGTAGGGTGAGCATGAACATAGGGCACCTAACAAGGGTGAATCCTATGCTATACTTCTGTTGCCTGCCAGAAGAACATGAAACAGTATGAAAATGTAATAAACAGAGTTAGGAAAAACATCACCAATAGTAATAGACCAAGATCCTGTGAAATATGCTTTGATTAATTGGTGCAAAACCAGTCATGTACAGTAAGCTCAATGGCTAATACAATCCAAACTTTCTCCTCCTAGCCTATTACATACAAATTACTCTGTAACTCCTGTTGAGCCTTAGAATTGCCTTCTCTTTTACAAACTTTCACTTCATTTCATCATTATTTTATCACTTCATAAGCATAAAATCAATGAAGAATGATTAGGATTGCTTAAAGGTTACATGCAATTGATTAAAATTTTTTATTTTCATGATTTTTGCTATTTTAACAATTTTCTGCAAAATAGCTACAGAATACAGGCATTCCATAGCTGACCACGCATTCCGTAGCTGATCCCGCATTCCGCAGCTGTTTTACAGTTTGAGTGGGTTACAGGTGTCGTCTCAAAGAAAGGCGAATATGGGAAAATTCCAGACTTCATCCACATCATTCCTTGCTCCCTACAAAGTCTGAGCACAATTCTACATGTGGTTATGCACGTGGGAAACCAAAACCAAGAGGTAGAGTTCTATCGGGACACAGACTCTACAACTGTCTGCAGCAAAGTACGCAGCCTTCAATAAGAGTTTTAATTCGAATAGGAATGGGAAAGACAGTAATCACTGCATTATCTCAAGTTTTGTTATGTAATTTCATTATAAATATGACTTGGGAGACCAAGCAACGCTGGTTAGATCTTGATTAGTTTTTTGGCTTTTTCTGCTAGATTTCAGAACTGTGAATACTCTGTTTTCAGTCATTTTCTCCTTTAATGAAAGAAGCATCATTCTTTTGCATGAGCTGAGTCAGTTTTGACTTAGATTTCATGCTACCAGGTGGTGGAGGGCCCCTACCTCCTCTGCAGCTCTGTTTTTATAATTTAGATAAGTATTTTAGCTTTGTTTTCACAGTTTAGATAAGTATTTACTTTCAGTCTTATGTTTATGTTTCAATTGCATTGAGTTATACAACCAGAATTGTTCTAATAAACTTTTACAACATATTATTCATGATGAACAAGATGGACTGTGTAATTTCATAGAGTAATGGCATGTCAATTTCAATATAATACTCCGGAGGTAGAATGCATGTGGTTCAGCTTTGTCCTTTCTTTTCAAGTATGATAATGGCTCTTTAGTTTAATACTGTTCATTGTAGATTAATAGCATCTTAGTTTAGTTTTAACTCATTGCTTTAACACTTCAAGTTTAGTTGTTTTCCATTGTAGCTTACTTTTTCTTAGTTGATAAATTCAATCTCACAGGCTTAATTATTTACAAAACTTCTTTTGTTCAAAATTCATACTCATACACAATTATCTGGACAAAAGATAGTATTATTATAAGGTCTGGAGTATTTTGTAGCTTCTTTATCATTTCACAAACAAGCCTCTTTCTCAAAGACTATTTTTGAAAGGAAATCTATAACTTTTGAGAAAGGTTTAATGGTGTTAAATTGAGTTGCAAAATAGAAGTAGAAACTAGTTTAGAGTAGAAACTTTACCTTGTTACAAATATTCTTTTCCACATATTTTCCAATAAATCTTTATTCATGGATAAAGATGTTGTACATTGTAAGTTATCTGTTTGATTAGTGATTTAGGAGAAAACTTCATTTACACTTAGCTTGTTCATTTCTCATGTTCATTTCAATTTCATGTTGTGAGTTTACAATAGAGTCATTATCAAGCTTTGTATTTGTTGGTTGCTAGTCATAGTTAGACTCTGTTTTGTTTCAGCATTTGCATTTGTTTACCATCATAGTTTAGGCTTCACTCTGTTTTGACCAATATTTTCCCTTTATTTAGCACTTAGTTCTTTTCCTTTTCAAAATAAAACCATAAAACCAAAAACATCAGAAAACACTAAACACAACGTAGTGGGAAATAGATACCTAGGCACATATAGTGCACCACACTTCAGCAATTTACTGACCCTGGTTGACAATTAATGAACTCAATTTAGGAGACTAGGTTGAGCACAAACATTTTGGCGCCGTTGCCGAGGAAGTGTAACTAGGTATCCTGATTTCCTACATCCACAAAAACAAAAACAAAAACTTCAATCACCTACCACACCCACTATATCATGTGGTGCAGTAAGAGCCACACATCCACATCATGAATTCATATTTTTGCAAGTAGAAGAAGAGGTGACAAAGCAGGTTGAAGAAATGGATGGAGATGATGACAATGAGGAAGATCCTTTTGGATTTCCCATTCAAGAAACTGATATCAATATTCAAATGAATAACATCCATCCATCTATACTTCCTAACTTCAAAGGTATGAGATCAGAAGACCCGAAAACCTTTCTTTTTGAATTTTAAATAATTTGTAGATCTTATGGCTACTCATTGCACATGCAAAAATTGAATTTGTTTCCGGCAACATTGAAGGATAGAGCTCTTAGATGGTTCATGACTTTAGGAACAAATTCTATAAGGACATGGGATGATATGAAAAGAGTATTTTTGAAAAAATATAAAGGTTATTGCATGCACCATGACCTTAGAAATGAAGTCTTTAACATGAACCAAAAAGAGGATGAAAGCCTAGAAGATTTAGTAGAGAGATTTACTTATAATATCAAAAGATCTAAATTGCATAATTTAGGATCAGATGCATTAAAAAATCTCCTACTAAATGCTATAAAGGATGAATGGATTGATCTTCTTAATCTTGTGGGAAAAGGAGATGTTTATCGATTGTCATTTCAAGAAATTTGTGAACTATGCAAGAACATATCAAGAGGAAAAGCAAAGTGTGTAAGGTCCCCTCAACATCCATTTGTGGCAAAAGTAAGTAAGTCAGCATCAAAATTGGTAAGTCAAACTGAACCTAACAATTTGATAAACATTCTTGGTAATTTAAATGAAAAAACTGACATGCTAAGAGTGCAAAACAAGCAAAAAGTTGCTTCATTTATATTTTTCCCTAAATGTAGAAAGAAACATGCTTTGCATGAATGTCCATGTGATAACATTAAAATGTGTAAAATTTGTGCAGGATCACATACTACTGAAGATTGCCCATCATTACCAGGGTTGAAGGCAATTTACCAAAAGGATAATGGAGAAAATCAAGCACAAGAGCAACTTTGTTATGTAGCTCCAAGAGGGCTATGGCAGCCTCATCAACCCAATATGATGCAATATCCTTATGCACAGTTTCAAGGTTATGCACAACAATCTCAAGGTAATTGGAAAACATCCTTGCCTTGGAAACCTTGGGTATCTCAATCCCAACCTCAAAACCAACCTTGGAAACCTTGGCCATCTCAATCCCAACCTCAAAACCAATCTTGGCAACAAAGTTGGCAAAGGCCTTATAAAGGAAATCCACCATATCCTCAATATTTCCCTCTCTATCCTCAATACCATGATCAATGTTATCCATACCATTTACCTCCACTACAACATCAATATCACCCTTATTTTACCTCAATTCAACCTTTCCCATTATCATCCACACAAGCACCCCAAAGATTCCCCACTCCACTACCTCCACAACCATTTCATATCCCCAACAATAAAACACCTCAATCAACTTACAAATCTGAGGTATTGAAAAATGATTCACCGGCTGTCATTAAAGAACAAAAACCAACAGAAGAAGACTTAGATGACGTCCAAGAATCATGGATGTCTATTGATAGAGAGAAGATATTGAAACCAGAGATTGAAAAGTCTCATGCATGCCTATCATCAGATTCTACGAATGAAGATCACATCTCCGAAGACTTGCATTTCATGATAGAGGAAAGACAAGGAAGACAAGATTACATTGAATCTTGGTTCAATTCTGTCATCGGATTCCAATGCTCAATTATTCAATATCTTCTGACATCATCTAAATCAAGACAATTGGCATCTCATATACTGGTACATATCAAAGAGTATCTTTCAAACCTGCATATGAGTTTATCTATCATCTTGTTACAAACATGGTTCCATTGGAAGTACTCATATACTTGAACAAGATTTTCTTTTTCAAGTAGAGTAGGACATAAAAAAAAAAATAAAGAGAAAAATAAGTCCTATTGTGAAAACCAGCTTGCTGGTGCAATTGGACATGAGCTTTGTTTGAAAACCAGGCAACTGGCGGGCAAAGTTCACAATAAGTTCTGCAATTTCATGATGGTTTCAATCTTTCATGGTTCTTCAAATCATTCTTGGTTCTATGCTCGAGTTGGATGATGTGGAATTCCTTAAGGTCCACCTTCCAACAGATATTGTCCCATCGACCTCAACACTTTATCTGGGATCAAGATTAGAGATTATTTGAAGTGCCTTGGAGCTTGCATTCATAAATGGCAAGCCTCCTCATTGATAATAATGGGAATACAATAATGTCTCTTGATTGTCAAATCTTGCAGGCGACTCGAATTCGACACATTCATTCGTCCCTGTCAAGATGCACTGAGGTACCTTGACACTCATTTACATTATCGGTGAGTTGTCTCGCATTGGTTAACGATTTTCATTATTGATCGGTAATCCAATGATTTCTTTCCATGCTCGACTTCGACACATTTATTCGCATGGTAAGAATTGTACCATGAATGTTGGCTTTGATGAAGACTAATGGTTTTATGGAATCAACAACAACTTGCAGCAGTACATTTTATTAGTTTCTTGTAGCAGCATGTTCATATTTTTTTCAATTCAATAACAGCTGCAGAAAGTGGCAGTTTCTGCAGCCATTGCTGTAGCAGCCTGTTTTCGTCTTTTTGCAACTTTTTCCAGAAGGCAGTTTTGGCGCAAATATTGCAAGAGATTGGAGCAAAAATAAAAAATTCTGAGTTTCTGGGTTTTCTCAGAATATGATAAATTGAGTAAACGTGGACAGAATTTGGAAAAAAGCAATTTTCAAGGGCATTTCAAAAGGGTTTTTCATGCAAATTTTCATTTTTCAGCATTATGGACAGAATAGGACAGATTTGAGTATTTTTGCATAGTAGCACCTTTTCTTCATCAAAATGAAATTCTGAAAGCATGTCGCAGTGGAGAAGGTAAAAATACACAGTTTCCCTTTGGAATCACTCAATTTGGCCTTAAAATGAGTCCGTGGCGTACTTTTTTGTTGCAACATTGGGCAGAATGAAGGGTGAAATAGGGCAGAAATTGATTTTATCATAAATTTCAAACTGTGCATCCGTTGGTCCTGAAATTTTTATGGTAAATGCAATGAGTTAGGGTGAATAAACACAGAAAATTTCAGAAAATTTCAGTGTGTATTTTTCAAGAAATTGGCCACTTTCACCTACAGCCATTCCTCATCTTCCGGGGGATCCGTGTAACCAATGGCAGAGATTTTTCGTCAAAAAATGCATAATAATATTGGTGACAACCTCAGAAAATTTCAGGGAAGTCTAATGTACCATTTGAGAGAAATTCCAAAATTCATTTCATTCTACAATTCCACTTCATCTCACTCCATTTTCACTCCATCTCACGCCATTTTCATTTCATTTCACAAGTCCTATTCCACTTTCACTCCATTACATTTCACATCCATCTTCCATATTCATACATCATTTCTTTTTTACAGATTGCATGTTGCAGCCACATCTTATTCAGCAATTTTGACTCAATTGTACAGCCTACAAAGAGATGATGATTACAGGAAATTGAAGGATTCTGTTTTGAAGACCAACATGCTCAAAGAGGACCAAAGGAACAACATCAAGCACAGCAATTAACAAGGTCAAAATTTTGAGGTAAATTGTGAAAATTATTTTAATAGCAAAAAGTTAAAACATGAAATAGATACAATGTGTATAATCATGTGTTTCCTAAACAACCTATCATTCGAATTGATTAGCCATATCCCTTATCCAACATTCCATATCTCACCACAAGGTCATCATAAATTCTCCATCAGATCCATAGCCACTTCATTTTCCCTTATATCTTAATTACCTCCATCCATTCACTTCCATTTACACTTTGCAGCCAATCCATCTCTAAGTGCAGAAAGGTAATTCTGAGGGTGAAGCATCATTATTCAACTAATCCATCTTCAGACACAGAGATACAGTTTCAAAATAAAGCATTAGACTCTGTAGTCAATCTAGCTTCAAGCATAGAAAAGTAATTCTGAAAGGAAGATAATCTGCACAAAGGAGGAATGTGGCTAATTTTCGGGACAGAATCAGTTGAAGTCATGTATTTGGAAGGATATCCATAAGTCAAGGAACTACTACAACAAGCAGGGAGGCTAAATTTTATCGAGAAATTTGATGGCTTCCATAAGGAGATTACAAATTTTTTTGCCAAATCTTTTGATGGAGCAGAAGAAGAAAAACTAACATGGTTATTGAAAATAAACTTGACACTCCACTACAAGAGGAAGATGAAGAACTAATTTCTGAAAAGTTAACAGAGATTAGAAAATAGATTAGGGCCAAAAGAAGTAGAAAGATAAGGTTGGATGTTTTAACAGAGGTTTCAGAGCACATGGAATAAGTTTTGATGAAATTGCATGAGGACATGCAATAGTCTTGCAGTGGGGGTATGTTGAGCCTTAGAATTGCCTTCTCTTTTACAAACCTTCACTTCATTTCATCGTTATTTTATCACTTCATAAGCCTAAAATCAATGAAGAATGATTAGGATTGCTTAAAGGTTACATGAAATTGATTAACATATTGTATTTTCATGATTTTTGCTATTTTAACAATTTTTTGCAAAATAGCTACAGAATACAGGCATTCCGTAGCTGACCGCGCATTCCGTAGCTGATCCCGCATTCCGCAGCTGTTTTACAGTTTGAGTGGGTTACAGGTGTCGTCTCAAAGAAAGGCGCATATGGGCAAATTCCAGACTTCATCCACATCATTCCTTGCTCCCTACAAAGTCTGAGCACAATTCTACATGTGGTTATGCACGTGGGAAACCAAAACCAAGAGGTAGAGTTCTATTGGGACACAGACTCTACAACTGTCTGCAGCAAATTACGCAGCCTTCTATAAGAGTTTTAATTCGAATAGGAATGGGAAAGACAGTAATCCCTGCATTATCTCAAGTTCTGTTATGTAATTTCATTATAAATATGACTTGGGAGACCAAGCAACGCTGGTTAGATCTTGATTAGTTTTTTGGCTTTTTCTGCTAGATTTCAGAACCGTGAATACTCTGTTTTCAGTCATTTTCTCCTTTAATGAAAGAAGCATCATTCTGCTGCATGAGCTGAGTCAATTTTGAGTTAGATTGCATGCTACCAGGTGGTGGAGGGCCCCTACCTCCTCTGTAGCTCTGTTTTTATAATTTAGATAAGTATTTTAGCTCCGTTTTCACAGTTTAGATAAGTATTTACTTTCAGTCTTATGTTTATGTTTCAATTGCATTGAGTTATACAACCAGAATTGTTCTAATAAACTTTTCCAACATATTATTCATGATGAACAAGATGGACTGTGTAATTTCATAGAGTAATGGCATGTCAATTTCCATAGAATACTTCGGAGGTAGAATGCATGTGGTTCAGCTTTGTCCTTTCTTTTCAAGTATGATAATGGCTCTTTAGTTTAATACTGTTCATTGTAGATTAATAGCATCTTAGTTTAGTTTTAACTCATTTCTTTAACACTTCAAGTTTAGTTGTTGTCCATTGTAGCTTACTTTGTCTTAGTTGATAAATTCAATCTCACAGGCTTAATTATTTACAAAACTTCTTTTGTTCAAAATTCATACTCATACACAATTATCTGGACAAAAGATAGTATTATTATAAGGTCTAGAGTATTTTGCAGCTTCTTTATCATTTCACAAACAAGCCTCTTTCTCAAAGACTATTTTTGAAAGGAAATCTATAACTTTTGAGATAGGTTTAGTGGTGTTAAAATTGAGTTGCAGAACAGAAGT
Organism: Pinus albicaulis; assembly: GCA_034641835.2. Lineage (NCBI taxonomy): Eukaryota > Viridiplantae > Streptophyta > Pinopsida > Pinales > Pinaceae > Pinus > Pinus albicaulis. The sequence goes on from CM076576.1 coordinate 485,066,309, forward strand.
AGATACTAGTTTAGAGTAGAAACTTTACCTTGTTACAAATATTCTTTTCCACATATTTTCCAACAAACCTTTATTCATGGATGAGATGTTGTACATTGTAAGTTATCTGTTTGATTAGTGATTTAGGAGAAAACTTCATTTACACTTAGCTTGTTCATTTCTCAGGTTCATTTCAATTTCATGTTGTGAGTTTACAATAGAGTCATTATCAAGCTTTGTATTTTTTGGTTGCTAGTCATAGTTAGACTCTGTTTTGTTTCAGCATTTGCATTTGTTTACCATCAAAGTTTAGGCTTCACTCTGTTTTAACCAATAGTTTCCCTTCATTTAGCACTTAGTTCTTTTCCTTTTCAAAATAAAACCATAAAACCAAAAACATCAGAAAAACACTAAACACAATGAAGTAGGAAAAGGTTAATTAGGCACATATGGTGCACTTCGCTTCAGCAGTTTACTGACCCTGGTTGAGAATTAAATGAGCTCAATTTAGGAGACTAGATTAAGACCAAACAACTCCCTCCCAAGACTGTTCTAACAGTCAAGCTGAATCCCTCTAATAGCAACAGCCGAACAACTTAACAACAACCTTTACAATGTGTTCTTCTGGATTCTTATAGGAAAAACAGAGCAGAAGAGGTAGGTGAATAATTAAATGAAGAATTAATCGCTCAGAAAAGGAGGAAGGCCGCAACCCATACTGCCTTAAATCTGTGCATCTACCTCTGGCAGTTTGGCTGCAGTATTAATGCCATTCTCTATTGACTGGAAAAACAGGTGAAATAATGATGCTAGGGTCTCCATACTGTGTAACTAATTCTTCTTGATGGTATAGGACTACTGTCGGGTAGGAAACTTCAAGAACACGATGTATAATAAAAACTGCATGGGCGCTTTGTCCTCTGATAAAGAAAAACATTTCTGATGATGTGAAAACCGTGATAATATTATCTCTCTATGCATAGGACCGTCCAAGAGATCCACAGGGTCTTCCAAATTGTACTTTTTCCTTCTAAAAGTCCCTGCATAAGTCTCCTATTTATTTCCTCGAGCTCTCTGCTATTCTTGTGCTGTCTTTGTCTGTCAATTTCGAGCTTCAATGGCGCTGGAGGGTTGGTAGAGTTTAAACTCTGTCCGTTGATGAATTTATGGCGCAAGAAGCCCTCAGACGCTTCCTGTAACATCAGGCTTTGAATACCGCCTCTGCTCATGGTCTTCATTGATGCTTATGTCACTGTAACAGAGATCACACATTAGGGCGGTCATTCACTATTGAAAACTCTGCAAGACACGAAACCTGTGAAGAGAAACCATGGACGAGCAATGGATGATGTGGACAGATGGAGGAGATGGCCATGCAGGAGTGATGGAGGTGAAAATCGCAGAGGAAACGGTGAGAATCGCTCTAGCGGGGGTTGATGGTCTGCAGAGCGAATATACGTGGAAAAAAAATGAAAACACAGTAAAAAACATGAAATGAACCGATTATACGTAATGGAAAGGGCACATGTACGGAGAGTGCACGTGGGGGTGATGTGGCGTACGGTGAAAACACGTGGATGGATGATGTGGAGACCGGGGTGATGGTGGAATGGTCAATGGCAGGCAGACGAATCTGGACTGTTGATCGTGGCCGAGATCAACGACGGAGGACGACGGACGGCGGGCCATGGCGTGAGCTATCGCGCATGCAACTTCATTAGACTTCATGCATCTTGAGTGGGTGATGGTCGTTGGATGGCCCATCCCAGATCGGACGGTCTACAGCGATTTCGCTGGGCGTCCGTGTCCGAAGGATAATGCGTGGGGGATGGAGTTAACAGGCGGGAATGGTGGTTTCAAAATCGTACAGGAGGACAGGTGGCGAAAGGTGAGTGGAATCACTGGCCTTCGAGGAAAAACCACCAAGTGCGCAAGGGTGGTGCGGAATAAACCTGCGGTTTGTGAACAGTTAAAGAGACGGGAGTGGGGACCACTGATCGGAAGGGCTCCGTGCCGTTGGATCATACATTAATTTGGACAGCGGAGATCTGAACAGCGCAGGGTTAACTCGGCAGCAAGCTGGTAGTGATCAATGGAGTACGGGAGGTCGAACCGCTCGACGGTTAACACGGAGGGTACCCCTTGTAGCTGACCAGTTGATCGGGCATTGACCGCAAATCAACGGTCGGTAATGACTACGGGGCCTCACCTCATTTGATGCGTACAGGCAAATGGAAGCCCCCGTAACCACCATTTTGTGGTGGCTCCGCCTATGCACCACCACATGCCGCCAGCGCGCCACCAATTCACCACCGCAGTGGGAAAATTCACCAATTCCTGCTCTTTAATGCACGTCCAATCTTCATTTTCCCGAGTCATTTTTCATAAATCCCGTTACTGAAAATGATCCTCTCTGATTTCCTTGTCCTTGCATCAGAGGCCACACATTATGTCGGTCTTTTTATCATTTTCAAACCTGCAAAACACGAAAACTGTGAGTAAAACCATGGATGGGGTGGCAGATGAGGTGGAGGAGGTGAATGAAAGGAAGAAAAGGGACTTTGAAAAAGGGAGAAAAAAGGGGGGAAAGTGGTATTTTCAGGGATATGAGGGGTAATATAGGCCTCTTTTGAGGGATGGATCAGCAGAGAGTACACATATTAGGCATAGCACAAAGAGACTCCAAGGAAGATGAATTTTCTAGGGAAAGGCATTCCTTGGAGGCTCCAGAACAATCTAGCCCCCAACTTGCTTGTCAAGAATTTCATAGGGGGGCTAACAGAAGGATCACATGAAGGTGGTATTGGAAATACAATGGATTGTTGGAATATGTCAAGACAAAAAATTCCACAACCACCTTCAGCAGATTTCCAGGACCATGCTCAATGGAAGAAGTATTTGGCCAAGGTGAGGGAAACTATCTTGGATGGAGTAAAGGATCATATTGTCTCAAATCTCCATGAAAAAGATACTCCATTCGCATTTTGGAAAGAACTAACAGAATTTTTTGAGAATAGAAGTGACCATAGGAAGTTGGAACTCAAGGATAAACTTCAGAATATCAATATGCAGAAGAATGACTCCATATATTAGTATCTAAGAAAGTTCATACAATGTCATGATGAACTTAGCAGGGTTGTTATTACTATAGCAAAGGATGATTTTGTCTTCTTAACCCTTCTAGGCCTTCCCAAGAGCTAGCATAGCTACTAATATTTGGTGAACGAGAAGGAGAAACTGCCAAATTGGTGACGCTTGTGGTATGATTTGGTACAGGAGAAAATAAAGCAGTCTACTAGAGATGGGACTTCATCTAAGGGTGAGGATGCGGAAAAATTTGCATTGGCTAGAAAGCCAAAGAAAGGGAAAGGGAAGAAACCCAAACCAAATATGATTCCATTCAAGGGGGAAAGAAGAAGGACTTGTCCAATATTAAGTGTTTCAAATGTCATGAATTCAGGAACTATACCATGAAGTGTCCACACAAGAAGACAAGAACGAAGACCTCAAGAGGAGAAGCAAGTGAAGCCTTGGCCTCATAGTTCAAACTTGACTTTACTCTCATTTCATGCATGTCCAACACAATGATGGGAAGCACATGGTACTTGGACAGTGGTGCCTTGTTTTACGTGACAGGAAATAGCTATTGTTTTAGTGACTTGGAGGAAAAGTACTTGCAAATTCACATAGAGATGGGGGATGATGGGAGGTACAATGCGACTAGAATTGTTACAAACACCTTTCAAAGGGATTCAAGCTCCCCCTTGTTGTCACCCTATATGATTTTTTGAATGACATGAAGATCTATTGGCATGGATTTTGAAACCAAAAGTTAGTTAAATCACCTATGAGGGGAAATATCAAGGCCTAGTTGTCAAGTGGAAGGACCAAATATGTAAATTGTATCCATCAGACCCTTACCGGCATAGCATAGTATGGAAGAATAAAAAAACTTATATAGGCATGATGATCGGTGAAAGATCGAATGGTTTTCAATGAAGATCTTCATCTGTATCCGCCTGACCTCCCCCTGGAATCATATCAGAGGGGTAACCTACGTGGATAATAAGTGAGTCGAACCCTCCAGAGTTGAAAAGTTATATCTTGATATGGAAGTCCATATATTTTCTTGGGGGGTGAGTGTGGGGACCATCTATCCACCAGCAGACCCACCTAGAGATGTTGGGGACCACATACCGAGCGGGCCAACCCACTAGTGCATTTTCAAGTGACCATGAATTTAACACTAAACGATAACCTAGTGGCCCCCACTCTTGTCCACCTATCCATTTCCCTCATCCAATCTCTTTGTGCCAGTTCCCCCCCCCATGAATTCACTCCATGTCATCCGACCATTGCCCGTCCAACTATAAAATGACATTTTCCGCCTCAGAGTTCCGAAATTTTCTCACCAGGTCCTGGAACACTCTCTCCCACCAGTCTCCTACACAGGACATCATTTGAATGCCCATTCGTCCAAGAACCTTATCCCGTCGCCATTTTCGACCTCATCCACAACAACCAGGTAATCATATACCCTTTTTCACATGTAATTTGTTTAGGTACTTATAAAATGAAGAAGACAACCCTGAAGACCCTGAGAACCCATGAGGTCGAACCCTCTTCCAGCCTTAAACCCCTCATGGACACAAAGGCCTAAATTATTGACCCGATTTGTGCCTACCACCTCGTCGACCTCCATTTTTACCTATTCGGAAACCATTTCAAGGGGGAAGACCCCTTTCGGAAGAACCCTTTCATGTATTCCATGCATTCTATATTATCAAGTTATGCCTTTTGTGCACCATTTTCCCAAATTCATCTCCTAGCTAGCTACTGTTGCATTGACGAGAAAAACTAATTTGTTTCTTCCTCTAGAAAAAAAATAATCTAAGTAACTTTGAAATTGATCCTAAAGGATTTGATTTAACCCACCTCTCTTAAGTCACAGTAGTTCATTGATGTCACCGTAGTCTATCACTACACTACCCTTCCGGTTTATGAGCAACATTATTTCTTGAAAATACTTTTGGACCCTGTCCTGCAATCTCTTCCTATGATCGGAATTTTCCTATTCGCCCTATTTGTTAAACTTGTCCACCACATCATATCCTTAATTTCACATTTACTAGAGCAGGATGATGCCAATATGACCAACAAAGCCTCCTTGGGTTTTTTGAACTAAATGATGGAGCCCGACTACTTATTCGATATTCCAGCCTACCTATCTATAGTAATAAGTTTTCAACTACACCACTTTCCCATCATGTCATGTTTTTTATACTATTCTTTGATGTTCTAGTTGTTCATATATACTCATGTCGATGAGTTCGAATGCTTGGGTCTTAGCGTGATTTTTGGTAACAAATAGAGGAATTATGTGTTCAACTAGGATGTCGCAATCTGGAGGAGACCAAATGTTGATGGTTAAAGTTTATATCGACTTATATGGCCATTTAATATAATATCATCCATGGTGTCTCTCCACCCAGAGTTATTCCCCAACAAAAATCTCTTGTCCAAGTCAACAAATACATCGGGGTAGGGACTGGTACCCTTTCGAGAATTATATATAAATCAAGGTTTATGGGTGTGAAATCCCCCCTTACCACATACCTGTGTTCATTCCTATCATAATATTTTCTCTAGAATTCATTAGACATATCCTCAATGCAAACCAAATCCACTTTGTCCTTGCAAATAAAGGACATTTTTTTTAATTGGGAAAGCTTGTAGGGCCTTTTATTGTTAATTCAAGACAAGCCTTCAAGGTGGTTGAGGCCTTAGTAAAAAATATGGATTTTGACCAAGGAGATATCTGGAAATATGATCCTAATGGTGTCATTTCCTGAAGGAAAGAGAATATAAAAGCTTCAACTTATGAACATGAGCACAGGCCTGAAATCATATTGAGACCTAATATTGATTCATGGCCTCTTAATACATAAATGGAAATTGATATCCTAGTGACCAAGGACAAAGTGCCAAAAGGGACCGTTGACCAATTTGGAGATACCGAGGTGGAGGACGTACATGTAAGTAAAAAGGAAAAAAACAAAGAGTTTGAAGAAGAGTATTTTGAGACCAAGAAAGTGGAAACAAGGCCAAATCAACTAGGTTTCCAAGTGATCTTGGAGGATAATTCATTTGATGTTGCATCATCCCTTCAAATGTAGTTTTTTTGGGTGCTAAATACAGTTTAATTGCTACTGAATCAAGATGGCCCAATGGAATGGCCATTAAATAAAGAAATAAGAAGTTTTGGGAGGAGATGCAATAGAAAATGGCATTTCACTCAGTACCATATCCTACCAAATTGTTGAATGTTATGGATTTAGAACAAAATCAAATGAATTTTTCACTAAGAATCCACTGGAAAAGTCTCTACTTTTAGGCTCCCAATTCAAAACTTTAGATGTCACATTGAATCTAGCAAGCGTTCCCCTACGAGATAAGATAAATTTCCACAAAATTTTTGGAGAAATTTTATATAGTGAGCTCAACAAGAATGCAATGACTATCAGGAAGGTTGAGAAGCTACTAGAGAAGGATGCAACTAGGATGAAGCAATAGAGATCCAAATCCAGTGTTATCCACATGCAGAATGATAGTTTCAAAGAGTTGATCATGAAACTAGGGGTAAATATAGAGGATAAAATGGTTGTCAAATCCCTCCTTCAAAACTCCAAAAAGGAAATCCAGGAGCTAAGGCATAAACTGAAATTCCAGGTAGTGAGCATGTACAATCTCAAGAGCTTGCTCAAGTTGAAGCATAGAAGGAGATCCTAGAAAAAGAGCTTATTGAAAGTAATAGTGAAATATTGGCCCTCAAGCAAAAGGTAGAAGAGATGAAAATGAGAATAAACTCATATATATGCATAGTGATTGTACCCAAGGACCCTCAGAAACCCATGGAACAACTCACTAATACCCTTACTGAGCTCCAATTCTCAGAAGGGGAGCTTAAGAAGGCGCATAAGGATTTGTATGTTTACCATGAAAATATTTCTCAAAAGGAAAAATAGCTTGAGGCTGCTAGGACGAATGCCAAAATTATCAGCATGAATCTACTGGAAGTAAACAAGGAGGTCTCTAAGCCGAAGGGGAAACTGAAAGGGAACATGTATTTGATACAAGCCAAGTAAATGTTATGGGATGATATCATTAAGTAAATGAAAAACCACAAGGAGCACATAACATTGATGAATAAAGAGAATATTTTGATCAAGGATTATGGATTCTTCATCTTTTCCAATAAAGAGGACGAAGAGAAGAACTCCTAGATTTCCAAAAAGTTTATTAATTTTGTGAATTAAAGGAAAATAAATAAAATGAAGCCTATATATTTTTTGGATAGAGTCAGTGCTATCATGGAGATGGATAATTGTTTTTAGAAGGAGGAATCTAGCGTCAAGGATGAGGAGGGCCTGGAGGTAGTTATAAATAATGTTGATGCTTTCATCACTGAGTTCTAAACCTATTGACGATGCTAGACCCACTAGAATTCAGCGGATCTCCCCGATATGAAGTCCGAAATAGACCTCACAATGTTTGGAGTAGGAGTCCCAACAGTGGGGTGTTTAATTATATGCCTTGGATTGAAAAACACATAGAGTCATGCACAATGTCTTTGGTTAAAGCAAGTGTGTGACTTTGTGTTAATTCAAAATGATGCATGTAGTTCTAACAGCAAAGGGGAAATGAAGTGTGATACTTGGAAGCCTGTAATAGTACGTAGCTTGAAAGGAACAAATGAGCTTAAAATACATCACACAACTAGCAAGTGGAAGAGTCCAAAAGCTAAAGGTGATCGGTTAAAACATGAGCATGCATTCAACCAGATTCATACAAATGAAAATGAAATAGTTCATAAGAATTATATATATAAGTTAAAAAAAATACGTTGCAAACAAAACTAGAACATTCCAACTACATTTATAATATATGCATGAAGACGCCTCATATCTGATTTTATTATAAGTGAAAGTTCCATTCATAAATAAAAAATGACACACCACTTACCCCAATAGTCGAACATGAAGTCAAAAACACCTGCTACTCCCAAATAAGTATACCCCCTCTATGCTACGGAGAAGCCAAGGCTAACACAAAACTCCCAAGATGTTTCTAATCCTAAGCCTAGCCAAAAGCTTGGCTCCCAAAAGCCGTATACACGATTTATGAGGATGTATTTATCACAAAGGGGGGTGACTCTTGGCATGCCCCCTTGGTGACTCTTGGACTCCCCTCATGACTCCTCACATTACATATGACTCTCGCATTCCATAATGGACACATGGAATTTCACTTATACAATAATTACAAATAATATACATTTTCCACTTGTACCCATATAAGACAAAATAGGGTAGAGACAACTTGAAAACCTAACAAGACAAAACACTATTATGTTGGATTTTGGGTGAACTCAAGCCAAGAAATCCTCAAATTGATGTCTCTAAGTCATATACACATGCCAAGATTGGTATTGTACAATGATTTCCCAAAATTGCAAGATGGTGTTAGTATGGAAGCGGACTCTTGCCTCCATAAAATTCGAGTAAAATGTCTTGGAGTTGATCTTAGCCTATTGCTCAATTAGGAACAACATTGTTCAAATATGAATAGGGCCACCAATGTATTTTTGCATGTCCTATATTTTTAGCTCAAAGTCCTCCTTTGTGGCGATCTGCTTCATCTGCTCCAAGTACTCATCAATCTCTTGTCGCACTTGGCTCTTGCACTTAGTTTGAGTGAGTGAACCGACTAATGGGATCTTGTGGTTTCTCACCAACTATTGTACAATCGTGCATATGCAGCCTCAATGTTTGTGATTAATGTGGTGAGTTTCTTCTTTTTCTTGATCATTATATGAACCTTTTCTTTCTCTAGCTATGCTTGTGGCGTCATCATATTTACCAACGTGAGTGCCATTGCCTTGTACCACATTGTCCAATAATTCATATGAGTGATGGAAACTTGCACATTCTTAAGGTTAGTGACAAAATACTTGCACTGAAGCTGCAAGTTTTACAACTAGACAATTGCATTATGCATGGTCATGATCTCCTCATATAAGTCTCACATGGTATATCCAAGTTTTGATACTTCATAAATTATTGATTCTCTCATTTCTCCGAGGTGGAATTATGTGAAGCTACACTTTGCGCTATTGTGAAAAGCTATTAAATCTCTTGTCGGGCATCCTGTAGGTTATGTACCAACTTTTTTTTCTTGGTCGTCAAGTACTGAGTGTTTGGTTTTGTAGCACTTACGAAGGCCAAATTGGCTTCGAAAATAATGTTTGGATTCTTGCTGGTGTCCACCACAATCACTCTTTCACTCATGAATGTAGGGGATGCATGATCATCCGGAAGTGTTTTCTTCGCACTTGTACAATATTATTTTGTAGTTCATGGAATGGAAGATTGTACACATCCATTGATGGATCATCATAAAGGGGAACTACCTCTCCTTACTTTCTTGGGGCTTGCTTTGTGGCTGAAGGTGGTGGAGTCTGAAAGGTGGTCTAAGAAGCGTTTGGCATCAGTTCCACATCTTCATCTTGCGGATTTGGTCCCACTTCCATGTACTTGTCTTCAATCAATAATTAAAGGTCCTTTGAAAACTCTCATTCTTGCACCTATTCACTTGCTCCTTCTATTTTTATTTGATCATGTATGTTGTTAGTTGATCATGTACTAACTCTTAAACATATATGGGGGGCATATCTTCTATCGTGGAACCTTGCATTTCTTCCTTTTCTCTCTCATGTCTCTCCTCATGTCTCTTATTCTAAGCCCTCATTATTTATTCAACTCTTGTCTCACTTTATGCGATCTTAGCTCTACTTCTTCCAAGCTTTGCTTCTCTCTCTTCCTCCACTCTTATCTATATTTCTTATGCTTCCTCTTTTCTTCGATTTCCAAATATTTTTGTTGAATGATAGGATCTACTTGCATCTTTCAACATTGTTCCTCCTTTGTTCTATCAAAAACCTTCCACTTTCCCTTATCCTGTATCCAGTTGTTTTATTTTGTTGTTTTTTCTTCTGGAACTAATGCTACTCTAAGTTTTCCTGAAAGTCCTTTATGAGTTCATCTTTGATCTTCGTCAATGTCATTTTTGATCCCTTCTCTACACACAGTGTAGTGTTTGAATAAATTAGAAATTTAACTGAAACTTGTTCAACTGCTGTAATATTCCCAATTAGTCCTAAGCTAATTGGAATATTCAATTTTGTTTTATTTATTTGTTTGAAGAATAAAATAGCAAAGGAGGTTCATAATACTACTTAATAAAGAATAAATCAATGCCAAATGTGAAAAAGGCTAAAGGTGGGGTTGGATATTTTGACTGGGTCAACCTTGACCAAATCTACAGTGTTGTTATGGAGGAGTGGTAATCAATGAGGCACATCGCAGTTTTATATGGAGATGATTTGTGTGAAAGGAGTGATCTCATTAAAAGTGGTTTAGGGTTTGCAAGATCTTAACTTATAAAATGAAGAGGATGGAAGCATGACAGGTTTGTTGAAGATTATGTTATTTTTTGAATATATTGTTTGTTTAGACATATACCATTCTCTTTCTGTTTAGCTGAGAATAGTGTTGTTTAGTATTGGGTGTTCCTGATCGGTAATCCCACCTCTTTCCTTGACAGGCCTCTTAGAATATTTTTCATTGTATTGTCCACTTTCTGGCTGAAGGCCAAGCTTCTTCTTTCAACTACAATGTAGATCTTGTTGAGGGTTTGGTTGTCTTTTCAAGATGCAGCAAGTGGAGGCTAGATATCTTCAAATCTAGGCCATTTCAACGCCCCTTTTCAGTGGAGGAGACTTCTATTCCATTAGGGAGAGAGTATTGGATGATTTGAGCATCATTTTCAGATCTTGGCATGTGGCCAACCATTTTCTAAGCCCTACAACACAGTTTTCCAGATCTATGTTATTCTTGTAGGTGTTGTTGCAGGGTATTTTGGCATACCATCTGGAGAGTTGGTTTTCAAGTGTTGGGGATCTGCCCTTCACTTTGGAGATCCATTGGAGGGATCATTTTCCTATTTCATATCAGATCAAATCCAATTCCAGATATGAATATTTCTGCAGATCCGTAGTCTAAAAACTCAGATCTACAAGTTGTACATGGTGTAATGCTAAAAACCCCAAGGGGATTTTGAAGAAGAGCCAATATAGTGTGTGGATCTGTTATAGATCTAAATTTTCATGAACTTGTTTTCTCTATATCTAAAGTGTAATCAACAATTGTTGTAGCGTAATAAAATAATGTTGTCAGGCTATTTCCAGTCTTAATACATGGTTGCAGCACCTCTTTTTGAGGATTTTTTCTCATTGGTGACTTGTATTTCCAATTATGCATCTCATGGGCCATCTTGTACATCTAATTTTCTGCTATAAATACATTTGAAAGGTCTCCATATTGGCCTCCTACTTTGTCTTACATGATCTGCATTATTTTCCTACAAATCTACTTTCTACTGTTGCATTCCCCATTTGGGAATATTAGAGTGGTATCAGAGCATCATCTTGGCACAGCCTGTGATTTCTAAGAAGCCAATATGTCTTTTGAAGAAAAGAAAATACAGAAGAAGTTTGATTACACTAATGAAAAAGAAAAAAAGGGTAAAACCCTTTTATATGGAAGAATGAAAGGGAAGGAGTTCTCAAATACTCTTTTCCAAACTGTGTATGAGCTTAAAAGAGAAATCAAGGGAATGATGAGGGAAAGACATGAAGATCCCTCAAAGATAAGTGCACATGAAGAAAGCCCCGGTTCTTCATATTATGTGTGTGAGCATTCAGCCACACAATCATATCTACAACATTGTAGCATGCCTACATTCTTGGCAAGAGAAGAAGAAGAAGGAGAAACACTAAAGGAGGAGACTCTAAGTGACTATCTCCAAGAATATGAATCTTAGTCTAGAGGATTCAAGGATAATATAAGCTTCCAAGGGTTATTTCAACTTAAATAAGAGAGAAGACCCAACAACTACAATAGAAGGAGAAGGTGCATGCAACACACTTTGGTAGGGAAGCTAAACACATATGTCTAGTTGCATCAAGTTTCAAAAGAAGAAGCCATAAGAGTAGCAGCACTGCATCTTGAAGGGAGGGCTTATGCCTAGTGATTATTTGAATCTTATTCATTGAAAAATTCAAATATATCTACTTATGCAAAGTTCACTAGGAGGTTAGTGAAAATATTTGATTTAAAACAATCTGAAACTTCCTTGGGAGATCAGAACAAGCCCAATAAATCAGAACCTTTGCATGAGTTGGAAGGATCCATGAATCCAACTCCATTTCTGAACATTGTTGAGGGGGTTAAATATCTGCTACATGCTTTTCCAAGGGCAAAGTCCCCACTTCAGCAAGAAATTTCTTCTCAAGAAGAAGACATGACGATTCCTTTTCCAAAGGAGATCAAGAAAAAGGGTCTCTTAATGAGGAGGTATTCTCCATTGATGATGAGAAGGAAGAGGAAGAGATGGGAAGATCCTCTAGTGCTGTAACAACAAGATGGGATATAATTCTATTTGAAGATGGAGATGAATCAATTGCTTCCACTAGAAGGGCTCTTGTATCTTTGCAAGAAGGTCCAACAGATTAGCATCCAAGGGATCCTACACATGAAGAGCATGAGCAGCATATGTCTATGATGATATACAATGAGATATAACAAAGGAGGGATCATAGCGTTGACATGGAAGGAGATGATTCACTATTACATGGAGGAGAGGATGGAGCAATTGCTCCAATCAGAAGAAATCTTACATCCTTAAGAGTGATACCCCATTATCATGAAACTTCCACACAAAAAACAGAGATGAATTTGCACAGTGGAAGCAGGGACATGATGATCCCATATATTATGCACATGGGGATTATCCATGAGAAAACATTATCTTGTGGTAAACCACTTGGGAGACCACTTGATTTAGGTTTGGTGAAATATGTATCACACCTTGATGCTCCATTCATAGATCCAAGAAGGAATGGAGCATTAGAAGACCATAATACAACACTGAGAGTGTTGGGGGAGCTCAAGGAGGAGGGAAATATTTACCCCTTATCACTATTATTCACTCTCTCATCTCATACTACGCTGAGAGAAGATGCTGCAAGAATGGAGGAAGACACCATCATGGGGCAAGGAGGGAAGTCCCTGGCTATGACGGCTCTCAGAAAATAATTTCACTTGGAGAGAAATCTTCCATAGATTATAAAATATGGTGGCCTCACATGCATACTTTGGTAAGACCAAGGAGGTTTTGGGTAGATGATAGCCTTCCATGGGAGACTAACTTCCAAAAACTTCCATCTTCATTTGAGCATGTGCATATGAAAGAAGGGCAGCAAGGAGGTAATAGCAACCTTCCATCATATACTCTTGGCATGGGATATGTCAAGGAGGAGAATAAGGAAAGGAATAACCATCCAACATGTACCTTTGGCATGGGAAATGTCAAGAGGGAGAGCAGCCACATGATAGACACTACAGTGGATAGATCAGTAGTGTTGTCATTGTTGAGGAGTCTAGATCCATATTGGAAATCCCAACTGTTGGTGGATTATTCCAAGGATATTCACACATGCATGATACTTGATGAACAACTACATGAAGAGGGCTATTCAGTCCAAGATGGAGTCATCTATGATCATGGTAGCATATTCTTGTCTAGAGCCTCCAAGCTCAGGGAGAAGTTGCTACAAAGGGCCTATGAAGGGTTTTGTTTTAGCCTCACATATTCCATGAATATCTACAACATCATCATGACGATATTTTATTTGGAAGGCTTTGAAGGAGAAATATATCAAAATTTTCAAAGATGCATGTACCATGTGGAGATGGGGAAGCAACATAACTCTATGAAAGAGTTAATTCAGCCATATTTTTCTCTTTTTGAGGAAGGGTATAGATCTATGCACCACTCCATTTGTTTAAGGATGAATTCTAGTGGACAAAATGCTCATGTAAATAATGTTTCATTTGATTATTTTTTTCATTCTTCCACTTTTTATATGAAGGCCATGACTCCAAGGAGAAGTGTTGTACCTTATAAAATTCATGTCCAAATTTGGGCCAAAAATATTTCTGAATATGGCCACTCCCTTGGAGGACAAAGGGATATTTTATATCATAATGGGTGCATTCCTAAGGCACCAAATATATCTCACACTTTCAGCCATAGTGAGATGTCATGGGCAGCAAGTAAGTGGTGGGGAAACCACTTACCACATCTGGATCTAATGCAGTCAGGAGATGCACTGTGCTAGTTCCACATGTGGGACTATGACCCACCTCCATATGCACAAATTTATGTTTGTATATGTGTTGTTTTGATCCCCTACATTGATGATATACTTGTACTTTTTATGGGGATGTATGGAGGAAGGAGGGAAGGTATGCATGTGCCTTATGGGATGGAAACTCTCCATCTACCTTATGATATATGTTTCAGGGAGAACATTGGGAAAACCATGTTTGTTTGATTTGAACTTTTGTCTCCTTATGGGATGGATTATTTGCATCTCATGAGAACTTTGGAGGAACAATTCATGGAGGGATGGATTGGTGAACACTTAGCTTATGGAGTAAGCTTATCACATGTTGGTGTCACCAATGGAGGAGGAGAAGAGTTGCAACACTCACCTTATCAGTTGCTTAAGGAAAAGCAACATTTGGGAGGGGAGGAATGTAATATTCCCAATTAGTCCTAAGCTAATTTGAATATTCAATTTTGTTTTATTTCTTTGTTTGAAGAATAAAATAGCAAAGGAGGTTCATAATACTCCTTGATAAAGAATAAATCAATGCCAAATGTGAAAAAGGCTAAATATTGGATATTTAGACAAGCACCCTTAGGTGTGAAAGGGGTTGGATATTTTGACTAGGTCAACCTTGACCAAATCTATAGCATTGTCATGGAGGATTGGCCATCAATGAGGCACAGTGCAGTTTTAGATGGAGATGCATTGTGTGAAAGTGGTTTAGGGTTTGCAAGCTCTTAACTTATAAAAGGAAGATGATGGCAGCATGAGAGGGTTGTTGATGATTGTGTTATTTTTTTGAATATATTGTCTATTTAGACATATATCATTCTCTTGTTGCTTAGCTGAGAATAGTGTTGTTTAGCACTGGGTGTTCCTGATCGGGAATCCCACCTCTTTCCTTAAGAGGCATCTTGGAAGAGTTTTCATTGTATTGTCCACTACGTGGCTGAAGGCCAAGCTTCTTCTTTCAACTACAATGCAGATCCTGTTGAGGGTTTGGTTTTCTTTTTAAGCTGCAGCAAGTGGATGCTAGATCTCTTCATATCTAGGCCATTTCAGTGCCTCTTTTCAGTGGAGGAGACTTTTATTCCATTGGGAGAGAGTATTGGATGATTGGAGCATCATTTTCAGATATTGGCATGTGGCCAACCATGTTCTAAACCCTACAACACAGTGTACTTAAAGATCAACATTATTATTGTAGGTGTTGTTGCAGGGTATTTTGGCATACCATCTGGAGAGTTGGTTTTCAAGTGTTGGGGATCTACATTTCACTTTGGAGATCCATTGGAGGAATCATTTTCTTGTTTCATATCAGATCAGATCCAATTCTATATCTGAATATTTCTACAAATCTATAGTCTAAAAACTCAGATCTACAAGTTGTACATGGTGTAATGCTAAAAAGCCCAAGGGGATTCTGAAGAAGAGCTAATATAGTGTATGGATCTGTTATAGATCTGACTTTTCATGCACTTTTTTGCTCTAGATCTGAAGTGTAATCAACAGTTTTTGCAGCCTAATAAAATAACGTTGTCAAGCTATTTTTGGTCTTAATACATGGTTGCAACACCTATTTTTGAGTATTTTCTCTGATTGGTGACTTGTATTTCCAGTTATGCATCTCATGGGCCATCTTGTACATCTAATTTTATACTGTAAATACATTTTAAAGGTCTCCATATTGGCCTCCTACTTTTTCTTAGATGATCTGCATTATTTTCCTACAAATATTATTTCTATTGTCGCATTCCCCATTTGGGAATATTACAACTGCTTCCCCAGTATTTCTTTCATTTGTATCTTTTGAGGCAGTGCTTTTGGGTGCCACTGTGATAGTGACTATTGGAGAGGTGCTCAATAACTATTGTACCTGCAGGAAAAAAATATACTCATGGAAAGAAAACATCAGTTTAAAGTGAAATCAAATTCAAGAAAAGTTCAAGCAACAAGTTGGGCATCTGACAGGAAGGATTGCATAATTTTCACTGGGAAGAGGGTCTGACTGGCTGAGGGAACTATGCACTGCGCAGTCCCAGCAATCAAGGTTGAAGCTTCAGGACTGAGATTGTGCAATGTGTATTTCAACCTAGGTAATGACCTGGGAGAGACTATGCTTTACACATTTTCAATGGTTAGGGATGCAGACTGAGCCCTGGAACTGCACAATGCACACTTCGGCTAACATTTACTATTCACTATATAGTTCTAGAGGCTAAGCTCTTATCTTGAGCCTCCATATTGCGTAGTGCCCAGTTGGGAAAAGTGAAATCAGGCCAAGTAAATGAGCATATATAAGAGATAGTGATGGCTTGAATGTAGATTTGACTAAGTGTAGATGAAACAAGACAAATGAAGTGTGCAAACCAAGTAAATTGGAATAAAACCAAATCAGTAAGGAGAGTCTCCGTAATGATGACCGTCGATGCAAAAATGAAGAAACTGATGTGACACTTGTGAAAGGAAAATGATAACTTGAAACAACACTTCTATAAGCTAAATCAAGTTAAAACTCTAAAATTTATGCAAAGAAACAAGAAAAATAGCATTCACACAAGCGAAATGGTAAGAAGCAACAAAAAAAGTGACTAAAGGTGATAAGTGCAAAACTCACCTGGAAAAGTGACAACGATCACACCAAAATTTCCTTGATCTCCTTGGGAATGATAGAGCTCTAATATCAAGTGTTAGAATGAGCTCTAGGAGCATCGAATTCATAAATTTTAGGAATTAAGGCTTATAATGCGCATGCCACAAATCAAGGGAAAAGTGACCCATGGCGACAATTTCCAAAAATAGCAGGTGTGCTACCTTCGGGTTACTTAAAATAAATTTCTAGATTCTAGGGATGCCTTTTTCTCTTCTTTGATTTTATCCTTTTCCCAGGAAAACTTTCCATGCACATCATCGGGAAGGATTATGTAGTTCTGGGGAATTGACAGCTCCTGGCTTAGTGCACTGCGCAATTTCTGACCTCCTTGAGGATTGCACAATTTCTAGGCTCAGTGATGGGTTTCAAATCATGACTGCACAGCTCCCAAGCTCAAGGTTTGGCTAGATCGTGCTATTTGGAACATGGAGGTCAAGACTGGATCCATGAATTGTGCAGTTTCTAGAGGCAAGACCGTAACTAGTGTGCAAGACTTAGATAAGAGGTCAGCTTGTGACTTAAAAAAAAATTCTAAGTGAAGAGAAAATTAACACAAGAAAAACTGAAAGGTAAACATCATTAAAATCATAACACCTGATAGAAGTGCAAGGTAAGCCATTGTGAAGGGAAGTTAGGCTCCAAAATCTAAGCAATGGAAAAATTTTGGAGGGTGGTTGTAGTCGCTACAACATTAGTGACACACTCGTAAAACTTCAACTCTTTGAATGAATATTATCTCATCTAAAATCGGTCTCACCATTTCCAGATTATTTTTTTAATTAATTTATTATCACATATCCCTCTCTTAGTCTAAGTTAAAGACATAACCCCTTCCATCCTCTTCATTAGTGGAACACTAACCAATCCAAGTCACCCTAAGTTGTTTCGATTGGGGATGAGGAGTATTTAGATGCACAAGTAAAAGAAAAATGCAAGATTCTTTATTTTCATCTCTGGTGTTGCTCCATTGCCATCAGGCTTGGACAGTACCCTGATGGAGTCACTTCAAAAACACAAACATTGCTCCACTACCAGCGAGCCTAGAGAGTATTCCAACGAAGTTTCTTGCTTCACCTCTCTGTGCAGGAAGACTCTCTATTCTTTTTCCCTTTGTTTCATTTTTCATTTTTTTCATTTTTTCATTTGTTCAAATAAATGAGCATAGGAACTTCTTTATTTCATGTGGTGGAAGAGGGATCTCGGCTTATTGGGATTATAAGAGGTTTTTCCTTGATAGAATTATGTTTATGTACACCTCTGACATAATTGTTAAGGTTTTCGTCCCCTCCTTACTCTATTAGACTAGAGTGACAAGGATTAACCGAATATATAAAAACTAATTAGTGTGGGCAGAATTAGTTAAAACTGAAACATCATGATTTCACCATGAATATATCTGATAAGGAATGTATTTTCCATCTAAGTATCATCAACCAACAAGATGCAGGATTCACACAAAGAGAGTTAATAGAAAGAAAACCAACTTTTGGTAGAAGAATAAATTTCCTCTTGTATTTCACCATGCCTTCTTTATAAGCCAAACATGGTCTCATGCAGAAACTAACCTAAGACTGAAAACAAACAAACAAAGAAAAGAAGAAAGATTATAAACAAACGAGCAAAATAAAATCGTAGAAAAGATCAATGAAAAGAAAACACTACTCCTACTCCTAACCTAATTTGAAAGTAGGCCAACCCACGTAAATTGATATTCCCAATGCAGCCACCAACACATTTGTAAGCCTATGCAAGTGATGGAATAAATGTCAATAAAAATATTCAAGTAACACATGAAACAAGAAATATAAGAATATGTAAACCAAAATTTTTGAAGTTTGAACCAACGCACGGAAAAATAAGAACAAAAAGTGCAAGGGAGACATTCCGTGGTTGTGTCATGGTGCCCTGACACACTACGGTCGAAGACTTACACACAAAGTTTCAAACTGCGAGGTCGAGAAAAAATAAACAAATGAAGAAATTTCCATTTATCCACATTTCTCTCCAAGTATGACTCCTCCAAATATTGAGCGATGGGATCATGAAAAACATATGGAGGATGTGAAAATTTTAAAATAGAAGAATTTTCTATACGTATGGTAGAGTGATGAGGAGCCTTAACAAATTCAAAATTCTTCTTATCAGAGATGGAACTTACCTAAAGGCTATGAGAACCTGACATAACCATCAACTTGGGTTGAAGTGTCTCGATAGCTTGAGGAATTTCCAACTCATCGGAAGGTAGATCATTAGATATAGGTGGCTTCAGAAAATCAACTTTGGAAAATTCAACATTTTGACCAGCTAAATCTATGAACAGGTCATGATATCCATGATCAGAAAATTCAAGATCACCAACAAGGGCATCCTCATGATCTGATGAACCGTATAGAGGCAAAGATGAAAAATGATGAATTTTACCCTCTACGTCTTCAAAAATGTAATATGTGTGATTGGGAAGATCATGAATAGAAGATTCATCCTCTACACATCTAGATGAAAAAGTAACATCCCACGAGTTATGTGAATCATTGGAAGTAGTAACATGATAAAAAACTATATCCTTACAAGATTCAACCGGGATGACAGAATCGTGGATAATGTCACGATGATGCAAAAGAGCCACGGAATGAGGGAGGTCATCCTCCATTGAAAATTATTGTTTGATAATGGGATCCAATGCATACTCACCGTAAATGACATTTCAAGTTTTTTGTTCAACACAAAATCCATCCAACACTTGATTCTCATGAACATCAAGAGAAATATTTGACATAGGCAAACACACGGACTCAAAATATGGAGTATTAGTGGGACCAAAGGATGGAGGATGAGGAGACAAAAATTCATTAAAATAATCAAGCTTGTAGTCAAAAATTACGCAGGGATCCTGTGCATGTGAGATGGGAAGAGATGGTGTCAGTTAAACAAACATATTCTGAAATTTTACCACCTCAACCTGTGGAACTAGAGTTGTTTGATGAGAAGTGGGCGGGGGGTTTCTTGGAACATCAACCTTTTCCATCAAAGATTTGGAAGATCTATCCCAGTGGTATGCTGGGAGCGACTTGAAAAATTCTAATTCTTGCAAATTTAGTGAAATGAAAAAAATAATTATGAATACTTCAATCAAGAAATTCAAATCAATTTCATTTTCTAGAAATTGACAACAAATATGTACAAAAGATTGTGAAAATAGTGTAACATTTCATCATGTCATTTTTCACTCTTCTAAAATTTTTGTGCACAGATTTTCGTGATCATACTTTTTAAAAGCATCGAACAGTTCTGTGACAAAGTGTTTGAAAGAGTGAAAGCATTGGTCAATTTGTGACACCATTGCCTTACGCTCCCTTTGAACATGACAACGAACAACCTACACCCAATATCCTCAAGGGGAAATTTGTGCTCTGTGAAAAATCGAAGAAAACATTCAGTATGCTCAAGAATTGTTATCTCACCCTCGCCACTAAATTTAATATGTGACAAGTCATCAATGATATTCATCGACACTTGAAAATTCAGTTTCTGGAAAAACATGCTGGGAATAAGATGTGGGAAGAAGTCATAAAAATGAGTGCGTAAATTGAAGACAAAATTCAAGGGCTCATCTTTTCATATGACCCTCCTTCTAGAGCTAGAAAGGGTGATGTTTTTGGACCCGCCAACATTTAGGGGATCCCCCCTATATGAAGTCCCAACTAGACCTCACACAGTTTGGAGTATGAATCCCAACAGTGGGGTGTTTAATGATATGCGTTGGATTGAAAAATGCATAGAGTGGTGAACAATGTCTTTGGCTAAAGCAAGTGTGTGACCCTGCAGTAAGCCAATATGATGCATGAGTAGTTATAACAGTGAAGGGGAAAGGAAGTGTGCTCCTTGGAATTCTGTAATAGTAAGTAGCTTGAAAAGAACACACGAGCTGAGAAGACATCACACAAACTAAAAGGAAGAATAGTCCACAAGCTAAAGGTGATGGGTTAAAATATGATCATGCATTCAACCAGATTTGTACAAATTCAAATTAAATAGTTGATAATCATATGCGTAAGTTAAACCACATACATCACAAACATAACCAAAATAGTACAACTACATTGAAGATATATACATGAAGACATGTCAACTCTGATTTTATTATAAGTGAAAGTTCCATTCATACATGAAACATGATGAAATAATTTCCCCAATAGTGGAACGTGAAGTCAACAACACCTTCTCCTCCCAAGGAAATATACTCCCACTACACTATGGAGAAGCCAAGGCTAACACAAAACTCCCAAGCCTTTTCAGATCCTAATCATAGCCAAAAGATTAGCTCCAAAAAGACCTTTACAATAGTTATGAGGATGTATTTATAACACAGGCGGGTGACTCTTGGCATTGCCCCTTGGTGACTCTTGGACTCCCCTCATGACTCCTCACATTACATATGACTCTTCACATTCCATCATGGACACATGGAATTTCACCTATACAATAATTACGAATAATATACATTTTCCACTCGTACCCATATAAGACAAAATAGGGTAGAGACAACTTGAAAACCTAACAAGAAAAAACACTATGATGTTGGAGTTTGGGTGAACTCAAGCCAAGAAATCCTCAACTTGATTTCTATCGGCCACATAATCATGCCAAGATTGGTATTGTGTGATGATTTCCCCAAACCTTGAGATGGTGTTAGGCTGGAAGTAGACACTTGCCTCCAAATTATTCGGGTACAATGTCTTGGATACGGTTTGAACCTCTTGCTCAGTCAGGAATAACATCATTCAAATCTGAATAGGGCCAACAATGTAGTTTTTCAGGTCCTATCTTTTCAGCTCCAAGTCCTCCTTGGTGGCGATTTTCTTCAGCTGCTCCAAGTACTCATCAATCTCCTGTCGCACTTGGATCTTTCACTTAGCTTGGGTGAGTGAACCAACTAATGGGATACTGTGGGTTCTCACCATGAATTCCAAATTTTTGTACAACTATGCATATGTGGCCTAAATTTTTACGATGAATGTGGAGATATGCTTGTTGTTTTGGATTAGTATCTGAATCTTTTCTTTCTCTAGCTCTACTTGTGGCTTCATCATCTTTACCAACATGAGTGGAGCTACCTTGTACCGCATTGTCCAATCATGTATATGAGTGATGGAAGCTTGCAAATTCGTAAGGATAATTACAAAATCTCTACAGTAAAGTTTCAATTTGTGAAATCAAACAACTACCTTATGCATGGTCATGATATCGTCATATAAGTCTCGCATAGTATATCCAAGTGTGGATACTTCAGCAAGTATCGCTTCTCTCATTTCTTCTAGGTGGAATTGTGTGGAAATTGTACTCTACGCTACTATGTGGAGTTGATCAATCTCTTATCGGGCAGCTTGTAGGTTTTGTACCAACTCTTTTTTCTTGGCCATCAAGTAGTGAGTGTCTGGTTTTGTAGCACTTGCGAAGGCCAATTTTGCTTCAGAAATAGTGTTTGGATTCCTACTAGTGTCGACCACAATCACCCTTTCTCTCATGAATGCAAGGAATGCATGATCATCCAGGAAATTCTTTCTCTTTTCTTGTACAATATTCTTTTGTATTTTGTTGAATGAAATATTGTACACATCCAACTCTGGATCATCATCAAGGAGAACTACCTCCCCTTCCTCGCTCGAGGCTTTCTCTATGACTGAAGGAGGTGGAGTATGAAAGGTGGTTTGAGATGCGATGGGAATCAGGTCACATATTCATCTTGTGGCTCCAGTCCCACTTCCATGTATGTGACTTCAATCAATCATTCAAGGTCCTTAGGAAACTTTCGTTCTTGCACCTATTTGCTTTCTCCTTCTGTTGTTAGTTGATCATGTAATGACCCTTCAACCTGTATGGGTGTCATATCTTTTGTCGTGGCACCTTTCCTTTCTTCCTCTTCTTGATCCTACCTCTTCTATTATTTTCTTTTTCTAAGATCTTGTTATTTATTCAACTCTTGTTCCACTTTATGTTCTCTTAGCTCTTCTTCCTCCAAGCTTTGTTTCTCTCTCTTCCTCAACTCTCCTCTTTGTTTCCTCTGCTTCATCTTTTCTTCGATTTCCAAATTTGTTTCTTGAATGATAGGATCTTCTTGCATCTTATAGTGTTGGTCTTCCTCTGTGTTGTCAGGAACCTTCCTCTTTCCCTTATCATGTATCTTATTTTTGTCTTCTATATCTATTTCTTCTAGAACTGCGTTCACTCTATGTCTACCTAGAATTCCTTTGTGAAATCATATTTGATCTGTTTCCATGTCAGTTTTGATCCCTTCTCTACACACAATGGAATTTCTTAATAAAATGGAAAGTTAAATTAAAATTATTCAAATACTTCCCCAATACTACTTTCAGTGGTTTCTTTTGAGGAAGCTCTCTTGGGTGCCATTGTGACACTGACTGCTAGAGAGGTTCTCAACAATTGTTGTACC
The DNA here is from genome assembly GCA_034641835.2 of Pinus albicaulis. NCBI lineage: Eukaryota > Viridiplantae > Streptophyta > Pinopsida > Pinales > Pinaceae > Pinus > Pinus albicaulis. The sequence continues at coordinate 485,089,685 of CM076576.1, forward strand.
TATGGCATAAAAACAATAATCATGGAAAGAAAGTATCAATTTTAAGTGAAATCACCCTCAAGGTAAGTTAAATCAGCAATTCAGCCATCTGACAAGAAGGATTGCACAATTTTCACTGGTAATATGGTCTGACTAGCTGAGGGAACTACGCACTGCGCAGTCCCATCAGTCAGAGTTGAAGCTTGAGGACTGAGACTACGTAATGTGCAGTTTATAATGGGCATTGAATTGGGAGATAGTACGCATTATGCAGTCTCAGTGGCCAAGGATACAGACTGAGCCATGGAACTATGCAATGCGCAGTTGGTCTAGCTTGTACTGTGCATTGCATAGTTCCAAAGGCCATTCTCTCAGCTTGAGCCTCCATATTGTGTAGTGCCTAGCTCAGCAAAGTGAAATCAGGCAAAGGAAATGAGAAGATCTGAGAGATAGTGATAGCTTGAATTAAAATTTAACTAATTGTAAATGAAACAAAACAAATCAAGTGCGAAAACCAAGTAAATGGGAAGAAAACCAAATCGGCGAGGAGAGTCGCCGCAATGATAACCATAAGTGCAAAAATGAAGAAACTAATGTGACACTCGTGAAAGGAATAGGATAACTTGAAAAAACACTTCTACAAGATAAAGAAAGTTAAAGCACCAACATGTATGTAAAGAAACAAGAAAAACAATGATTCACACAAGCCAAACAGAAAAAAGCAACTAAAAGTGATAAGTGCAAAACTCACCCGAAAAAGTGACGACGATCACAACGAAGGTTCCTTGATCTCCTTGGGAATTCCAAAGCTCTAATATTGAGTGTCATAATTAGATCTAGGAGTGTCAAATACATATATTTGATGAATTAAGTTTTATTATGTGCATGCCACAAATCAAGGGAAAGTGACCCATGGTGAAATTTTCTAAAAATAAAAGGTGCGCTACCTTCATATTACCAGAAATAGATCCCTAGATTCTAGGGATGCCTTTTTCTCTTCTCATATTTTCTTCTTTTCCTGGTGTTATCACTCTCCCCAACTTCCTAGGCTGAAATTAGGAGTGAAGAAAGGTAACCACATACCAACTTTTAGCTAGGCAGGTAAACCTATCTAACCGGAGAGGGCTCTCTCTATGTCACTTTTTAAATATTCAATTTTAGGTTGAGTACCAGATTTTAGGCTAGATATGAATTAATTTTTTTAATAATTTGTTTAATAATTTTTTTTTCTGGATAAAAATTATAGTCAGTGAAGCTAAAACTGATTTCAAAGACTTAATTGCAGAAAATTGAGCAAGGCAAGATATGCAAACTATTTGAGAACAATTAAGTTGTCATTTTCGTATAGTGGTAGAAAAGAGAGGGGTTTGAAAGAGAATTTTCATAAATTCATTCATTAGAAGAAAAGACACATTATAAAAATATTAATAAGAAGAATATATGACTAATCTCTTCTTATAAACTAATACGATTTTACACAAAAAATGGAATGGAAATGAAAACATATAAAGCATAGTGCTCAAAAGAAATACCACATGAATCTCACAAAATTGCTACAACTCCTTTTATTTTCATTAATATTAGGTCCACAGTAATACACATAGTCTTAAAACTCTATTATCCAACAGTGATACTCCATAAAATGAATTCTTTATAGAAAAACAAAATTACAACAATTACATTAAAGGTTATCATAAATGATAGTGTTTTATTGGCTAAATAAATTATAAATGCATCATGGAAATAATTTAATCTTCTGTGCTGGCACTGGGTGTAACTGAAAACTGTTGCTGAAGAAGATAATTACAAGTTGCATTGGTTGTCAGTTGACTGCTGATCTGGCAGAGTTTGACTTTCCTGTTACGCCTGAAATTCACACAGCTTTTCCCAACGCTCTTCATCTGGAATGACCAGTTTCATTACCTTATGGTAAACTTCATCAACTTCAGTATATTTATCAAATGTGGGCCTCACCATAAAGACATGTTTGATCATGCTAAATGTAAATGTTATTACTCAGGGTTCCCAACAGTGCCCTTCCTGTTAATGTGCCCTTAATATTTGAAAATTTGGCAGTATCTCTGGAAATTTCCTTCAATATTCTCCAATAATATTTCTTGGTCATCAAATTTTCATTAATCACAAGCATATAAGCCAACCCTTTCTGTGTCAAAGGCTCTATTCTACTGAAAAATCCCTGAACTATGGTCTCCAAAGTGTGACACTTTTCCTCAAGCTGAAGAATCAAATTCTTATTTGTTAGCACCTTCTTCACTTCCAGGATGGTTTCTGTTATGTAATCAATACCCAAATCATCCATCTCATACATTTTCTTTGCATTCATAAAATTAATGATATTATTTGCTATTGTAGCCTTGTATCCCAGTTGTGCTTTGATTGTTGTGATAGCCTCATTTTCCTTCTGTATCAGCTCCCTTTTCTCAAATATGATTTGGATACTTGGACAAATCTCATTAAGAGATTCCATAATGTCTGCCCAAATTATCTCTTTTACCTGGCCCAAAGTGTTTCCAATATATTACTCCTTTTTCTCTTTCTATAACCTTTCAATCAACTTTTTGGCTCATTGTGCTTCAACTGCATGTGAACTATCATCATTACATTTCTAAAATTGCAATAATTTTACCTCATCCTGTAATTTCCTAATCTTTTCTTCTTGAATGGACATGTTTTGAACTACTTTGGTGAGCTTCTCAGCTCCATCTGCAGTACTTGTTGTAGAATTTTGAGCTATCTGGATGGTTGCTAAAACCACTACTTCTAAGGGAACCTTTGATGTTATCACTTCTGCTTCCTTTTCCTTTACCATTTTTTCTAATTCCGATTCCATCTGCTATATTTGAGAATTCTACTCCATAATCAATTTCATCATATTTGTCTTCTGATATTCGGTGTCTTCAATATCCTTGGCCAAAGGATCTTCTGTAGCTAGAATGTTCAATTGTTTCCTCAATGCTGCTATGTCAAAAATTTTCTTCTTGATGATTTCTTCAATTGCATTAACATTGGATGGATCATACCCAATTTTTATCACTATATCTTCTAGAGTTTTAATTATTTTATCCTTTGCAAATTAAGACACCTTCTCCATTTTCAACTGTGATTGTACATTTTCCAATGAAACCTGCAGTTTTGATCGACTTAAAGCAGTGTTAGTGAGAGTTGATGAAATCATCTCACCAGTTTTCTTATGTAGCTCCATTTGGTCTATTGGGTGAATTTATTTTGTATCAAACTAAAATTTAGCCCTTTTATAATATGCTTCTGACTTTGGCTGTGGAATTTGTGCTTGAAGAAATTCAAAGTTCATTTTTCCCTTTTCTAAATCGAAGGTTGAAAGAAACCTACTTTGTGAGTTGGGAGTTTGTTTCCAAAACTATTTATATGTACTAGTCTTTAACATTTCATTCTTCAGCTTTATCTCTTTTAAAGTGTCAAAGACAATCTTCTCCTTTTCCCCTGTAGTAGTTCTACTGGTCTTGAATGGATTTTTGTTGATCTTGAGAAGTTGTCGTTTGTTGATATTTAGAAACTCTAGAAGTAGTAGGAGTAGTAGAAGTTCTTTTATCACCTGCCTATATGTAAGGAGGTTTCCATTCATTAATGATAATTACTTATTTATCTGACTCCTTGCTGGGATTGACCTTAGGATTAAGCTTTGTCTTCTTCCTGTGATGAATTTTTTACTCTTTTCTAGATGAATCAATCATTGGAGATGACTGATCTTCTCTAAATCATTTTCCTTCCCTTTCTTGTGCAATAGGATTCTGCAATTCTGATGTAGATAGTGTCTGTTCTTCAGCCTCTTATAGTGTACCTTCAATCAATTCAAGCTGATTCATGTACTTTTGAATATCCAGTCTAGGTATATGAAAATATGGTGTAGATTTATTTTCTATCCTCAATTTAGAAATGACACCAACTGGATCATAGGACCATTTAAAACTTGGGCTAAATTGAATTTCTTTCAACAACCTATCTTCTTCCTCCCTTGCAGTCCTGCTGTTATAGATAAAAGGCCTTATCAGTGTTTTAATTTTAAATTGAGATTTATTTTTAGCAGACACAAAATGCACTTCATCTGCATTAATCATTTGTCTAATATAATCCAATGAAAAAATCCTCATAGGGAGGAATTTTGGCAACTTATAAGTGGGAAGCTCACAGCCATAAAATCTGAGTTCTGTATAATTTTGGTAAAGATACAAATCTCCTATTCTAGCTTGATCTGACAATTGCAATACCTTTCTAATCTCTTCACTAATCATGGGCTCTGGAGTTATATTGAATAAATTTAGTGTTGGATAAAGAAACAATTCCACAAACTGCTTGTATGAATACTCTTTTTGTTCCTTCATGACTAATGAAGTACAAAAAATGATTGACTTTTGATTGCCTTCTTCATCCAATTGTTGTAAGGAAAACTTAATTTTTTCTCCATGAGAGCACAAGAACAAGTAAACTAACACAAAGGCATAATTGAAAGCCTCTTCAGTTGTGAGTTTAACAAAATGATCATGGATAGAATCTACAATTAAACTGACTGAAGTTAAAAATGATGGAGGGCTTGGAATTTGTGGAGAATATGGACATGAATCCTATGATGGCTTCATCTACCTGTTGGTCTGAATAATAACCAAGAAGGTAGAAAATTATTGTTATTTCAGGGAAAACGGATGATGGAAATGGAGGGTTTTTCTTAGGTAATGGATCATTTTCAATCATGAATAGCTCAAGTGTTTGAGATCTCTTTGCAAAATAAAAATTTTGGTATATTTCAATCAAGGCTTCTTGGGAAAATGGTGTAGCATTATCTGTGGTTGGGGCTTACATCACTTTTTCAATGGTTTGGGCATTGATAGTTACTAAAATATCTCCTCTAGGAGCGATAATAACTCTCTGGTTTGGCATATACCAGGCTTGGCATCTTCTAACAAATTTTGGATCACTATGGGTGTGAGGAAAGATTAAATGTGGAATATTAGAGTCCCATAATCCTATATCATCAGACTTATTTAAGTATTTATCTTCCAACCAGCAGTATAATTCAAAAATATGAAGGTCAGATAGAGTTTCATGGATTTTGTGGTCTTTTTCTGCTAAAGGTATGTGTTGAAAATCATACTAGAGGGTGTAGTAGCAAACTCACTAGTTCTTCTGGTCCTTTATTCTTCAGAGGCATGGTTGGCTCTGTCGAAATGAAGGAAACAAGAATTTCTGATGGAAAACATAGGCCAAGACTGAAGAAAAACTCTGCAAACTAGAAGAAAATTAATAGATACAAAAGAAGGCTTTAAACACTGGAAAGGTTGATTTCTGGAGTTCTGTTAATATCTATAAACTCGTAATCCTTTGTAGAGTAGATTGAAAAGGTAGAGTAAAAGTTCAAAATAGGTGTTCAATGGTGAATTTATGGATAGTTTGTTTATTTCCCATTTGAAAAGGGTGTGGGTACGTTGCCTAATAGTTATAAATTTAATTAATTAGCTAATGGTTATGGAAACAATGGGAATTAAGTCTATTGGACAAGCTATAGTCCACATTTCCATGACATGATTGGCATATGAAGTAGTGGTTTAATATGGCGGTTAATCGAGATTTCAAAGGGGTGGCAAGAAGGTAAATGGTTTTGTAGGGAGGGGGGTGGGGGGGGGGGGGGGGGGTTGAAATCACCTGCTCATGACACAGCGTATTGGGGTCGGTCTTTAATACCACTCTCCATCTTTTTCGGACCCACCCCCCCCCCCCCCCCCCCCCCCCACCCCTAATCTGTGTTTTAATTTTAAATTGAGATTTATTTTTAGCAGAGACAAAATGCACTTCATCTGCATTAATCATTTGTCTAATATACTCCAATGAAAAAATCCTCATAGGGAAGAATTTTGGAAACTTATAAGGGGGAAGCTCATAGCCATAAACTCTAAGTTCTGAATAGTTTTGGTAAAGATACAAATTTCATGTTCTAGCTTCATTTGACATCTGCAATACCTTTATAATATATTCACTAATCCTGGGCTCTGGAGTTATATTGAGTAAATTGCGTGTTGGCTGAAGAAAAAATTCCATAAACTGCTTATATGAATTCTCTTTATGTTCCTTCATGAGTAATGAAGTCCAAAGAATGATCAACTTTTTATTGCCTTCTTCATCTAATTTTTGTAAGGAAAACATAAATTTTTCTCCCTGAGAGCACAAGAACAAGTAAACTAACACAGAGGCATAACTGAAAGCCTCTTTAGTTGTGAGTTTAACAAAATGATCATGGATAGAATATGCAATTAAACTGACTGAAGTTGAAAATGATGGAGGGTTTGTAATATGAGGAGAATATGGACATGAATAATAACCAAGAAGGTAGGAAATAATTGTGATGATTTGTTTGGACCTTTCAGGGAAAATGGATGATGGAAATGGAGGGTTTTTCTTGGGTAATGGATCATTTTCAGTAATGAATAGCTCAAGAGTTTGAGTTCTCTTTGCAAAATCTAACTTTTGGTATCATTCTCTGTGGTTGGAGATTACATCACTTTTCCAATGGTTTGGGCATTGATAGTTACTAAAATCTCTCCTCTAGGACCGATAATAACTCTCTGGTTTGGCATATACCAAGTTTGGAATCTTCTAACAAATTTTGGAGCACTATGGGTGTGAGGAAAGATGAAATGTGGAAGATTAGAATCCCATAATCCTATATCATCAGACTTATCTAATTATTTATATTCCAACCAACTGTATAATTCAAAAAGCTCAAGGTTAGACATAGTTTCATGGATTTTGTGGTCTTTTTCTGCTAAAGGTATGTGATGAAAATCATGTTGGAGGGTGTAATAACAAACTCACTGTTTCTTTTGGTCCTTCATTCTTCAAAGGCATGGTTGGCTCTCTCGAAATGAAGGAAATGGGAATTTCAGATGGAAAACACAGGCCGAGACTAAAGAAAAACTCTGCAAACTAGAAGAAAATCAATAGCTGCAAAAGAAGGATTTAAAAACTGGCAAGGTTGATCGCTAGAGTTTTTTTAATATATGTAAACTCATAATCCTGTGCAGAGTAGATTGAAAAGGAAAATTAAAAGTTCAAAACAGGTGTTCAATGGTGAATTTATGGATAGTTTGTTCATTTCCCGTTTGAAAAGGGCGCGGATACGTTGCCTAATGGTTATAAATTTAATTAATTAGCTAACGATTATGGAAAAAACGGGAATTAAGGCGATTGGATAGGCTACAGTCCATGTTGGCATAACATGATTGGTGTTTGAAGCAGTGGTTTAATATGGCAATTAAGTAGGATTTCGAAGGGGTGGAAAGGTGGTAAATGGTTTTGTGGAGAGGGGGGGTGAAATAACCTGCTCATGACACTGAGTAGTGGGATCGGTCTTTAATACCACTCTTTTCGGAACACCCCCCCTCCCCCGACGTTAAGTCTAAAACGATGAGGGGGGACGAAGTCTCGTACGGGTCATCGGATGTGACAAAGGTGTGATGGATGATCGAAGAGGTGGGGGAGAATTAACGTGCAATGGAGTTAAATTGAATGTGGGGTAGGGGTGTGATGAAGGTGATGTGACATGAAATGAATGACGAATAAAGGAATGTAACATGTCACAATGATAATGGAGAGTAACGGTATTGGAAAATAACACATAGGATTTATAACCTATGGTTTTGAAGATTTATTTTCGAAATATTTAAGATAGAAATTTAATAAAATGTGATTTTGAAAATATCTTTTTTCAGAAAAGCTCTATATTTATTATTAGATACATCAATAGAATATAGAATTATTATGACACAGATTTTATTTTAGACTATGAAAACACGCTTGTTGCTTCAACAAGACCTCATGAATTAAATGGAAGTTTAACTGTGCTTTTCAATAATAAAAAACAAAATATTTTTCATAGCAATTTAGACCCTAGATTTGACCTATATGTGATGCAATGACATGAATTTAGACCTTTGAATGGGGATTAAATAGTGTGAAGGAGAAACATATCATGATAGGGCTCATTCAGTGACCAAAATTATTGCTGAATATTGACTGAAAAAGAAAAAAATTGACTAATTACCTGATGGAAAACTCTCAAAAGAGCTATTTTGATCACTAGAAAACGTACTCTAACATTGGCCCCAGTTGGGGATGGAAGCTCCTTTAGGACGTAGCAATAACACCGTAGATAATATAGCCTTACCATTGGGCTATGGAGTCAACTAGACTTTGGAAAATTGAAACAAACTAAATTTTTTTTACTAAAGCAACTGACTTGACTCTGACTTGACAAAAGACTAAAACTTGAGAACTTTTTTTTAAAAGAAAATATGAATTGTTTGAAGAAATATCATGGCCTTCTCTTCGGGCTTCGAACTTTTTCAGCAACTCTCTTTGTTGGGAAAAATACTGAGAGGGGGGGTGAATCAGTATTTAGGGCATACTCAAAACTTTTCATTTTTTCTTACTTCTAAAACCCATACGCTACTTTCCTGATACATACTCACGTATATACGCGGATACCCTTTATGAAACTTGTGTATACACAGAGATCTAATTATGCCATTAGTTCTACACTTATATCATTCCATCATTCATTCATCATATGTTCAATAAATAGTAAACATGTGCAGTAAGAACAGAATAAACCATCACACATAAACATCACACATGAACACCAGGATTTTCAGGTGGAAACCCAAGTCAGGAGAAAACCACCACTGCAGTTGCTCAGCCTTCAATATTTTATTATAAAGAAAACATCTTACAACATATGTGCTGGCGCAGCCTCCTACCAGCACGCAGGCACCCACCTGCGCTCGTTTACCAGCCTCTCCTGAAAGGGAGCTACGACCCCCTGCTCTCATTTACCAGCCTCTCCTGGAAGGGAGCTACAACCCCCTGACTGAAGGCTACAACCCTCAGCTCCACCATGGACCACGTTTCATCAATTTTCACACTGGATCCAAACAACTTCAATAGAGCACAACTTGCAGGCCTTTTTTCATCATATTTTCAGACTGAACCCACTCCACACATTTAAGCTCAAACATAACAATTCAGACAACCCAGATCAGAAGAATTTATCATCATCAGATAGTAGTAACACATCAGAACAGATTATACATTTTATACTTCAGACTTCAGCAACCCTAGCTTTTCATACGCGCTTTTCTTTCACTGATCCCGCGTATATACGCGTCTTTTACCATACCAACCCACGTATACTTCTGTACATATTACAGAGCTAATTTCACTGTGCATACGCGCTTTATCTTCAGTTAAGCCGCGTATATACGCGCTTCCTCTGCAGCGAACTAGCGTATGGTTCTTTAGACATTTAGGTCATTGCAATTCTTCAGAACAGATACATCACACAGATTTAACCCTTTACTTCAGACAAATGTTCGCCTCATTTCAGATCTAATCATTCCACAAATAGATCTAGAAGATACGAATACATTTCAGATCTAGATTCCCTTCTTCATCATTTTCTTCATTGGTGCATCATACATTCAGATCTATCATTCAACTATAACCCTTTCCATTCAGATATACTTCAGAGAGAAGTATTCATTCAAGCTCAGACATCTTGCACCCTCACTCATGATTTGTATAATGAATTTCTTCTCTTTATATAGGTTTATCCTTTTTCAATACCATGAGCCAAAACCACATTACCTCCAATGGTATTCCTGGACAGGGTCATTTAGACAAAACATTACCCAATACAATGGGTCAATACCATGGTGGTTACCCCTAGTTTTGCACTTTTTGAGCGCTTTTGCCCATACGCGACTAGGAACGTTATTTCCCGCATGCATACGCGACTTCTCCTAGACAAATCCACGTATGCATTGAGACATACTCTTTTCATCATAGATCTAGCACATACTGAATTCCTTTCTTCATTAACTTCTGTACTCACTGTAGATACATCATATTTACATCATTTAACATCAATATGTATTCCATCAAGCACAAATTCATCAAGTACGTTGCCATCATCTTCATCAAGTGGGTTGCCATCAAGGACAACACTCTGCATCATATTGCCAACAATTTCCCCCTTTGGACTTGATGGCAACCACGATGGTGTTTGATCACTACAATAGATAGATACATTAAAAATATAATGACACCATGTCACTCTCCCCATTCTTTGACACCATTTGATTCCTTTAATCAAACACCATGTCACTCTCCCCCTTTGACATCAAGGGCAAAAGGCGGATCAAAACCAACACAAGGTTTTTCTCCTCATGTAGAAGGAAGGTTTTTCTGATGGATACTGAAGTGACCAAGCTCCCCCTGAGCTCATGCGGAATCTTCAAACATATTTTTCAATGAAGTACATGACTCTATGACATTCCTATCACCAAAGACTCATACATACATCAAATATCCAACCAAGTGGATTTACATAAGAGACTCAAGTACCCAACCAAGTGGGTTTACACATTGTGACTCAGCTACCCAACCAAGTGGGTTTACAGATTTTGACTCAACTACCCAACAAAGTGGGTTTACAAAATGAACAAGTCCTTACATGAATGAATATTACAATTTTACACCATAGGTCTCAACATGATCTTTTCATCAAATTACAAATATGACTTTTCATGACCAAAACCAGAAAGACCTCAAGAGAGATCATCTATCAGAACCATCATAATGCCAACAATGCATTATACTCAGCAAGGCTAGGGCTCCCCCTGAAAATGTGCATCCAAACATCCTTTCCATATGACCAAGGCTCCTCCTTAGCTTGTGCAACCTGAACACCTTCAATAGCAAGTCATCAGCAACAATTTCTGCATGATCTGTCCTTATCTCTGAATTATAAGACTTTCATCTCAGCAATGAATACTCTTCATCAACAAGCAAACATGACTCATCCATAATCTTCAACATAAGAAGCCATGTATCATTTCATTAGCATGAGTATAACCAGAATAATGCTAACAGTACACTCATTAGCAGTCAGAATGATGCTCCCCCCGAACCTCTGCTCCTGATCTTCAGCTGTCATCCCAATTTTCTTATCATTAATGCATACGCGACTGTGTCTGCTGGAACTCGCGTGTATACACGACTTTTGTTCATCTAACTCGCGTATGGAAAGTGAAGCATAGAAATTTTCACATTCCTTCATCTCCCCCTGAACTTGTCCTTCCTGTACCTGTCTTCTTCATATCAGATGTTCTGTCATATAACCAAAATAATCAAAACAGAACTGAAAAATGCTGACCCTAACCAAAATTGTCAGCAACTGTCCATACGCGGATTTCTGTGAAAATACTCGCGTATATACGCGACTGTGTTTCAAGAAACTCGCGTATCCAATTTAATCTTCTGAAATTAAGCATATTTGTTCTTCTGACCGGCAGAGACTACTCCCAGCTTTTTTCTTAGATACTCGAATGCTTCCCTGGGCATAGGTTTGGTAAAGATATCAGCAACTTGTTCTTTGGAGGGAACATACTCCAACTTCACCTTTTGTTCAAGAACTTGTTCACGTAAGAAGTGGTACTTGATGGGAATATGTTTGGTCTTTGAATGCATAATAGGATTCTTTGAGATACTGATGGCACTTGTATTATCACACCTAATGGAGATAGGAGGTGTACATTTGATTTGAAAATCTTGCAAGGTTTTCATCATCCAAAGGAGTTGAGTGCAACAAGATGCAGCAGCCACATATTCTGCTTCTGCTGTAGATAATGCAATAGAATTTTTCTTCTTGCTGAGCCAAGATACTAATCGGGGTCCCATATAGAATGCACCACCAATAGTGCTTTTCCGATCATCAACATTTCCAACCCAGTCTGCATCAGTGTAAGCATGAAGAGTAAGATCAGCATTCTTTGGATACCATAATCCAAAGTCTTGAGTTCCTTGTAGATATTTGAATATTCTTTTGACAGCCTGAAGGTGAGACTCTTTTGGATTAGCTTGGAATCGTCCAACAATCCAAACTGCATGCATAATGTCTGGTCTAGTCCCAGTGAGATAAAGTAGACTTCCTATCATTGATCTGTATTCTGGTTGATTCACCGTGGGAGACTCATCATGACAACTGAGATTGCATCCGTTTATCATTGGTGTACTTACAGGTTTGCATTCTTCCATGCCATACTTCTTCAGAATTTGCTTAAGATATTTTGCTTGTGATATGAATATACCATCTGCAGTTTGATGCACTTGCAAGCCAAGAAAGAATGTTAGTTCCCCAAGTAAAGACATTTCAAATTCTTGCTGCATGACAGAAGAAAATTTTTGACTCATAGATTCTTCGTTACTCCCAAAAATGATATCATCAACATATACAACTACAATCAATAGTTTATCATTTTCAACTTTTGTGTATAAGTTGCTATCAGCAGACCCTTTTGAAAATCCTTGTTGATGAAGATATTTGTCAAGATGATAATACCAAGCCCTTGGAGCTTCTTTGAGACCATATAGAGCCTTTTCAAGTCTACAAACAAGATTTGCATCATTTCCCAAAATGAATCCTTCCGGTTGTTCTATATATACTTCTTCTTCTAGATCACCATTAAGAAAAGCAGATTTAACATCCATTTGATAGACTTTGATTTTTTGATAACTTGAAAAAGCAAGAAACATTCTTATGGCTTCAAGTCTAGCTACAGGAGCAAAAGTTTCTTCAAAGTCTATACCTTCTTGTTGAGTATACCCTTTGCAAAACAGTCTAGCTTTGTTTCTTACAACATCCCCATTCTCATTTAACTTGTTCTTGAAAATCCATTTAGTTCCAATGACATTTTTATCATGTGGTCTTGGTACCAATTCCCAAGTGTCATTCTTTTCAATTTGATCAAGCTCTTCATTCATGGCTTGCTTTCAACATTCATCTTTGCTAGCTTGATTGACATTGTGTGGTTCCATTGTGGATAGAAGTGCCAGATGACTAGAAGATCCCACAAGAGTTCTCCTTGTTCGTACACCTGATTCCTTGTCTCCCAAAATTTGAGATTCAGGATGATTCTTTTGAACATATCTGGATGGAGCTTTTTCAGATAGATCATTTTCATGTTCTTCATTGGATCCACTGTCTATATCATTTCTATTTGATGTAGAAGGACAAATGTCACCATCATCTTCTTTTGTTGTTTGTTTTTCTTCTTTAGGAGCTGCAGGAGACTCATCAATAACAACATCAATACATTCAACAATCTTTCGAAGCCTTTTATTGAAACATTTGTATGCTTTGCTTGTAGATGAGTAACCAAGAAATATCCCTTCATCTGATCTAGGTTCAAACTTGCCAAGCTTTTCATCATTATTTTTGATAAAGCATTTACTTCCAAAAACTCTAAAATGCTTCACAGAGGGAGAATTACCATACCAAAGTTCATATGGAGTTTTGTCACTATTTACCCGAACATGTGCCTTGTTGAGAATGTTTGCTGCTGTATGTGCTGCTTCTCCCCAGAACATGTCAGGAGTTCCAGAATCATCAAGCATAGCTCTAGCCATTTGTTGAATTGTTCTATTCATTCTTTCTACTACGCCATTTTGTTGTGGAGTGCCTGCTACAGAGAACTGTCTCTTTATGCCATGTTGTTCACAAAATTCAAAGAATTCATTTGATGTATATTCTCCTCCTCGATCAGATCTAAGACACTTGATTTTTAGATCTAATTCATTTTCTACCAATGCTTTGAAGATCTGAAATTTTTCAAATGCTTCATCTTTGTGTTTAATCAACCCGATCCAACACATTCTAGAGTAATAATCAATAAATAAGATATAGTATTCTTCCCCACGTGGTGACTTTTTCCTCATAGGTCCACATATGTCAGTATGAATGAGTTCAAGAGGCTTACTTGATGATCCTTCTTTGTCATTAAATCGTACTCTGGTCTGCTTACCGAATTGACAAGATTTGCATATGATACTTTCTGGTAGATTAATATTGGGAAGACCACGAACAGCTTGAAGTCTGCTTGCTTTGTTGATTTGAGAGAAGCTCAGATGCCCCAGCCTTCTATGCCATAGCCAATTTTCTGAAGACTTGCTCAAGTAACATTGATCTTGGCAGTTCTTCATTACATACAGGTTGCTTGGATTCCTTTTCCTTTTTATAATAATTTTACCTGTATCAAGATCATGAACCACACATTCTTTTGAACTAAAGACAACTTCTGTTCCTTGATCACACATTTGACTTACACTTAACAGGTTATGCCTTAATCCATCCACATACATGACATCATTAGCCTTCACCTTTTCTTTTAGAAACACTGATCCTTTTCCTTTAATTACAGTAGGAGTATCATTTCCAAATGTAACTTTCTTTTCCTTTTCTAGAGCATTATATGCAAGAAGTTTGCTTTTGTCACCTGTCATGTGTCTTGAGCACCCACTATCAATGTACCATTGATTTTCTTCACCTTATGCAAATAACGCTATCCCACAATTTTCAACCTGTATTTCTTTCTTTTTCCACACTTTAGAGCTTGAGGGAACATGTTCTTTTGGCTGGACCTTGCTCCTGCATTCAGATTCTTCATGACCAAAGTTAATGCAATAAGTACATTCAACTTCGTTTTGAAGAGGATAAAAGTTGTTATAGGTGCTCTTCTTTGGTTCCATATTCATCCTTTTCTTTCTTTCTTCTCTTGTCATGATGGTTTTATATGCAACACATTGAATAGCTTTATGACCAAAATTGTGACATGAGAAACATTGTCCATTGAAGTAGAAATTTCTGCGATCATGAAATCTTCTATTTGAATTTACCTGTTGGTTGTAGCTTCTTTGAAAGATCTCCCTGTTAGTGTTCCTTGAATTGAGATGATCATGCTTTACCTATAAAGATCCTTTGTTCCCTTGCTGAGTGGCTAAATGTACTGAACCAGCTGTGGCTGCTTTCAGATAATTTGGTGCTGAAGTCTGGGAAGATTCCCCAGTATATCCAAGACCTGTTTTTATAAGAGGAGACCGTTATACCTTGATAATCTCATCTAAGGTTTCTAAACCTTTAGCAAATCTCATATTGAGAGATTTCACTTTCTCATTATCTTTCCTTAGACTTACTACTTCACACTCCAATTCCTCAATGCGTTTTTCTTTTGCTTCAAGCTTATTTTCAAGAGTCTCTATGATTATGTTCTTTTCTTCTAGGCTTACTTTGAGTTGATTGTTTTCTTCAAGAAAATCATTGTCTTCTAGAGCATCCTCAACAGTACCCTTTTCTTCTCTAGATTCTTTTTCCATGAGCAGTCTAATATCTTGTTCACATTCTTCCTCACTATCAGATACCCCATCACTGTCTTCATTAATATAGTAACTTTTTCTTGCGCTAGATCGATTTTTATTCCGTCTTGCTACTTCTTTCCCTTTAGCAGATTTTTCTTTATAAGGACATTTTGCAGCATAATGACCAACTCTTCCACAATCAAAACATTTGAACGGAAGCTTACCTTTGAATCTTCTGGTTCCTAGTTGGAGTCTTCTCACAAAATTTGCTTCCTCTTCTTCTTCAGATATATAGCTGGATTCCTTGACAACTTCCTTTTCTTTTCCTTTTGCAGACACCTTAAAAGCAGCTTCTTTGATTTGAGAAGGACCTCCTTGTCTCATTTAAAAAGCAGTCAGGATACCATGTAATTTAACAACAGTAAGAGTTTGCAGATCTTGCCTTTCTTCAATAGCTGAAACTTTAGAGTCAAATTTTGAAGTCAAAGATCTTAAGAATTTTTCCACCAGAGTAGTATCGGCCATGGTTTCACCCAAATTTCTCATTCGATTTACAATATCATCAAGACGTAAAAAGAAACTGGCAATACTTTCATCACTATGCATCCTTAAATTTTCATATTCAATTCTGAGAGTTTTGAGTTTTGCACTTTTTACCTTTGTATCTCCTTCATAGCTCAGAATGACTTTGTCCCATATTTCTTTTGCTGAATTTAGCTGCATCACCTTAGAAAATTCTGGTTCAGACATGATTCCTAATAAGACATTCACTGCTTTGGCATTGATTTCATACTTTTTCCTTTCAGCCGCATCAGTAGGAATACTTGTCGGATATTGATAGCCTTCTTCCACGATTGCCCATACTTCTGCACCAAGACTTTGCAGATATGCTTTTGTTCGAACCTTCGAGAATATCAGATTGCTTCCATTAAATAGTGGTGGCTTTAGAGACATTACTCCTTCATGACTTCCCATTGCGATGGATCTCCTTCAAGCGATTAGGCTTCTACAGAAGAACCTGCTCCGATACCAATTGTTGGGAAAAATACTGAGAGGGGGGGTGAATCAGTATTTAGGGCATACTCAAAAATTTTCATTTTTTCTTACTTCTAAAACCCATACGCTACTTTCCTAATACATACTCGCGTATATACGCGGATACCCTTTATGAAACTCGCGTATACACAGAGATCTAATTATGCCATTAGTTCTACACTTATATCATTCCATCATTCATTCATCATATGTTCAATAAATAGTAAACATGTGCAGTAAGAACAGAATAAACCATCACACATAAGCATCACACATGAACACCAGGATTTTTAGGTGGAAACCCAAGTCGGGAGAAAACCACCGCTGCAGTTGCTCAGCCTTCAATATTTTATTATAAAGAAAACATCTTACAACATATGTGCTGGCGCAGCCTCCTACCAGCATGTAGGCACCCACCTGCGCTCATTTACCAACCTCTCCTGGAAGGGACCTACGACCCCCTACTCTCGTTTACCAGCCTCTCCTGGAAGGGAGCTACAACCCCCTGACTGAAGGCTACAACCCTTAGCTCCACCATGGACCACGTTTCATCAATTTTCACACTGGATCCAAACAACTTCAATAGAGCACAACTTGCAGGCCTTGTTTCAACATATTTTCAAACTGAACCCACTCCACACATTTAAGCTCAAACATAACAATTCAGACAACCCAGATCAGAAGAATTTATCATCACCAGATAGTAGTAACACATCAGAACAGATCAGACATTTTATACTTCAGACTTTAGCAAACCTAGCTTTTCATACGCGCTTTTCTTTCACTAATACCGCATATATACACGTATTTTACCATACCAACCCACGTATACTTCTGTACATATTATAGAGCTAATTTCACTGTGCATACGTGCTTTATCTTCAATTAAGCCGCGTATATATGCGCTTCCTCTGCGGCGAACTAGCGTATGGTTCTTCAGACATTTAGGTCATTGCAATTCTTCAGAACAGATACATCACACAGATTTAACCCTTTACTTCAGACATATGTTCTCCTCATTTCAGATCTAATCATTCCACAAACAGATCTAGAAGATACGAATACATTTCAGATCTAGATTCCCTTCTTCATCATTTTCTTCATTGGTGCATCATACATTCAGATCTATCATTCAACTATAACCCTTTCCATTCAGATATACTTCAGAGAGAAGTATTCATTCAAGCTCATACATCTTGCACCCTCACTCATGATTTGCATAATGAATTTCTTCTCTTTATATAGGTTTACCCTTTTTCAATACCATGAGCCAAAACCACATTACTTCCGATGGTATTCCTGGACGGGGTCATTTAGAAGAAACATTACCCAATACAATGGGTCAATACCATGGTGGTTACCCCTGGTTTTGCACTTTTTGAGCGCTTTTTCCCATACGCGACTAGGAACGTTATTTCCCGCGTGCATACGTGACTTCTCCTAGACAAATCCGCGTATGCATTGAGACATACTCTTTTCATCATAGATCTAGCACATACTGAATTCCTTTCTTCATTACCTTCTGTACTCACTATAGATACATCAGATTTACATCATTTAACATCAAGACGTATTCCATCAAGCACAACTTCATCAAGTAGGTTGCCATCATCTTCATCAAGTGGGTTGCCATCAAGGACAACACTCTGCATCATATTGCCAACTTGATAGGTCCTCCCAGCACTTCTTCTACTTCAAGATCTTCTAGAAAAAAATATTTTTTTCCTATGAATGCTACAATCTTGTAAAGTCTTTTCCATATATTCTAAAATTTCCCATGCTTGCCCTTATATTCATTTCTGGCATCCCATCTTACAAAAATGTCTCCAATCTTGAAGTCATCAGCCATTTTTTTTCTATCAAAAATATTTTTAATTTTGTCATGCAGCTTTGAAGTATTGTTGGAAACTTCATCTCTTGATTGTTGAAAATTTATCATCTGATTGATCCTTCTTTGAATTTCATTAGGCTCACTGTCAACCTCTTGCAAAATCTTCATTACTGGAACAACCAAGGAAGTAGGGAAAAAAATATCAATTCCATAAACAAGTTGAAATGGAGACATGTTAATTGATCTTTTTGTGCTCACTCTATCAACCCACAGAGCATTTGTAAGTTTATTGGGCCAATTCCTTTTGTTTTCATGTAACATCTTCTTGATATTATTCACCAAAGATTTATTAGATGATTCTGCAAGCCCATTCCCTTGATGATAATATGAAGTAGAATGACCAATTCTAATGTGATATTTATCACAGAAATCAATCATCTTATTTTATTTGAAAGCATATGCATTATCAATGATAATCTTGTATGGACAACCAAATCTTGACAAAATGTTATTTTCAAGAAACTGAATGATAACATAATCAGTTGCTTGCCTAGTGGGAATAACCTCAATCCATTTGGTAAAATAATCTGTAGCAATGAGAATCCATTTCTGTTGAGCTGGATATGGAGGATGAATTTCATCAATAAAATCAAGTCCCCATTGCTGGAATGGTGCTTGGACTTCAATTGGTTTAAGAGGAAAAGGAAAAATTTCCCTTTTCCTTGAAATATCTAACACTCATGATAGCTATTAATTGTTTTATAAACATCAGAAAACAAGGTGGGTCAATAGAAACCTGCTCTCAAGATCTTATTTGATGTGGTTTTCCAATAAATATCGCCTCCACAGTCACCCTTATGTAAATTTTTCATGAGTTTCTCAACTTCACCTTCAACTAAACAATTCAACAATATCCCACCAGGGTCTTTCCAATATAAGACACCATTCAGAATGCAATATTTTAGTGCTTTTAATTTTAGTGATATTGTTTTACTACTTGGCATGCCAGGAGGAGGATTCAGATGTTGTAGAATACATACAATATCAACATACCAAGGAGATAAAGAAAAAATTTCAAATATCTCAGGAAATGTTTCATCAGTTTGTTCATTAGATAATGCAACAATGAAGTTTATATCTAGGGCATGAAGATTAGAATCTACCATCAAATTTTCTAGGCCTTGTCCTTTGATCAATTTTGTGGGCTTAATCTCTAGATCATATGCTAGCAAAGCTGCAATCCATTTTCCTATACGACCTTCTGGATCGATCTGGGTAAGTACTTCTTTAACAATAGCATTTGGAAAATAAGCAATTACATGAGAATGTAAAATATACACTCTGAAATATTTCAATGCTTTGACTAATGCTAAAGCTTGTTTCTCAATGATATTGTACTTTAAATCAACATCTCTTATTGTTCTGCTAAAGAAAGAAATAGGTTGTTTTGTATTTTTATTTTTCTTCTATGTTAAAACAACAACAAGTGTATGCTCTGAAGCAAATGAAAAAATAATAAAATCAAGTATATAGTCTGGGATAATGAGAATAGGAGCATGAGATAGAGCTAACTTGACTTCATTAAATTACTTCTTTGCTTCTTCAAACCATTTTACTTTAGTATTTTTCTTCAACATATCAGTAATTTGCCTCAAATGTTCAGTAAGATTGGGAACAAATCTTCTCATAAAATTAATTTTACCTTTGAAATATTGTATCTCCTTTTTTCTCCTTGGATAATATAAATTCTGAATTGCTTCAATCCTTGAAGGATATACTCTTATGCCATCTTTGGATATAATATCCCCAGAAATTTACCTTCTTCCATAGCAAAGAGGCTCTTCTTTGGATTTAATGAAATACCAAACTTTCTGCACTTTTCAAAGACTATATTTAAATGTTGCAAATGGTGTTCATCTCTCTTTGAGAAAATAGTGATATCATCAAGGTAAATAACCAAAAATGGATATTTTTCATTGAAAAAAGTAATTTCTATTCCTCTTTGAAAATTTTCTCCTGCATTCTTCAAACCAAAAGACATTTTTTCATACATGAAAGTATCCCAAGGTGTGGTGAAAGTTGTATTTTCTTGATCATCTAAGTGGACAAGAACCTAATTGTATCCTGAATATCCATCTAAAACGTATAGTCTAGATGATCCAACTACCCTTTGCAGAATGTGATCCATTTTGGGTTGTCGATAATTATATTTTAAGGATACTTTCTTTAGATTTCTAAAATCAATGCACTATCTTATTTCTCCTGTCTTATTTCTCACATGTACTTGATTAGACATTCAATCAGAGAAACGAATAGGAACTATTATTTCAGCAGTGAATACTTTATTTACTTCCTTCTGAATAGAAGGTATCAATTTAGGATTCATCATTCTAAGCTTCTGGCGAAATGGTTTTTGATCTGGCTTCAAAGGAATATTATGTTGAATAATTATTTATCATAGAACTTCAAATATGAATATTCCCAAGAAAAGACATCTGAAAATTGAAACATAAGTATTGCATACTTAGCTTTCATTTATGGACTCAAGGATTTTGAAATCTGCACCATCTTTGGCTTTTCTGAAGTGCCAATATTTAGATCTTGCACTCCCACCTCTGTTGGTGATATAGTAGGCTTCCTTGCAACATCATCCTCATCAAAAAGTTCTTCCAAAGGTACTAAACCTCTTGGAATAGAATTATCCTTAAGTTGTAGTACTTGCATCTCTGTGGCATGAATTTATTGGTCATCTATTTCAGCATTAATGAATTCTTCTTTTGTCTGCAAGAAGATATTGATTTGCTCATAATTTTGAAACAATTTACAATATTGAAAATTTTCAAGGACATAAGGGTGATGTTTGACATTTATTTCATATTTTTTGTTTGGATACAGAGGAATTTTGAACATAGTAGTAGAAGTAGCCAGAGAATCAACAATAACATTGCTGCTTCTAGGAATTAATGACAGAGTATATTCAGGAAATGTTTCAAGGATATCTAGGACTGAATTTTTGTAATCTATCATTCTGGGATGTTTGGCTTGGTACTATCCTTTGATTTTATTGATAACTAACTCAGAGTATCCATATACAAATTGTTCCTTTACACCAAGTTTTTTTTTTTTTTAATTTAGACCAGCAATTAAGGCTTCATATTCATCTTCATTATTTGTGCAGTCAAATGCTAGTTTGTAGGAAGACATTATAACATTTGGAGGGATATCAAATGATTGATTAATCGGGTGTGAATCCATATTCCAATACCAGCACCTTATTTTCCCATGGCTCCATCAAAATCCATAGTCCAAAGACTATTTTCTTTATCTAGAAGGTGTAAATGAAATGGATGATTTTTATTTTCTGTTTGAGATACCTCTGTTGTATCCAAAATTTCTATTTTTTCTACTATTTTATTATTTTATTCTTGAGGAAATGTCTTCAATTCCAAACTATTTGGCACTAATTTACAAAATTATGTCTTTGCCAATTCTAAAACAGAAGCTAAATTTTTTGTATTTTCTAATTTTTCTTTAATCAATAATTATGAAGATGCTGAGCATTCTTCATTGAATGAAATAAAATAATATAAGTCTGTATGTACAACATGAATGGGGTGATTTTTAGGCCTTTCTCTTGTAATGATCATATACTTCATCTTACTTTCTCTGTAAATTTCCCTGAATTTTCCAAAGATAGGAATTGTTGCATATGAAAAGTCAAGCTGCAAAGTTCCTCTTATATTTTCTCCCCATGATCTAAAAGTATAATTTCATACATAGGTGGAATAATAGCCACAAAAACCTCCATAAGGATATATTTGGCTGGAATTTGTTCTAATGAAACCACTAAATCCTTGATAAGACCAACACATTTGACCCTCCCTAAATCAAATGAGTAGAGGTCATGGTAAGGTCTTGTGATGTCTAGTCCTAACTTGTCCATAATGGCTTTAGGCATGAAGTTGTGGGATTCTCTAGAGTCAAGCATTTCATTGTGAATAATGAAATCATGGATCTTAAGACTTAAGTAAAAGGGAGGAACTTCACTATGTTCTGATTTTCCATCAACAGTGGGTCCAAAAATAAACTCAGGATGATCATCACTCAAGTTATCCATATCGGATGTTTGATCAACTCTAAGCAACTTAGTAACTTGAAAATTGTATTGAATGTTTTTCATTTTCACAGTCAGAGGAATAGAAACCTTCAGTTTGGAAATTTCATTTTCAAGGGAAAAATGAGCAAGATGTTTATCTACCTCTTTTAGTGACGTGTCCTTCTTTTTAGCTAGTTCTTTGGATGAAGAATATTTCTTCTACCTTCCTTCTTGAACTTATTGATATTTTATTTGATTGCTGGTGGATGATTCATTAGCTTTAGGAGAAGAAGCAACAGATGCTTTTTCTTTGCCTCTGTGTGGTGCAGCTGCTTCTTTTTTTTTAGTATTAGTTTCAAAGCTTTGCTTCTTTTGATTGGAAACTATGGGAAAATTTCTGCTCCTCAAACCATATTGTCTTTGAACTTGGGTGAGGGAATTTTGATATCCTCTCTGATAGTATTTAGTACACATCAAATATTTATTTGACATGGCTTATTGTTGGTCTTTTGATGCATAAATTTCTACATAATATTGATCTTCTATAGTGAGGAAGAAAGGTTGTTGATTTTCCTCAAATAAATGATTTTCTCCATAAATTTTTTCTTCATAATCTTCATCAAGGCCTTTAGTATAATTTTTTTAGAAAGGTGACCTAATTTTTTGTTGACTTTGTGGATCCTGACCCCTCTGTTCCTTTTTTTTAATCATGTACTGGAGTTTTTGATTTTGACCCCTGAAATTGGGATTTCTTATAGAAGGTTCAACTTGTATATCAACACTAGACATCTTATCCATCATTTTCTTCATGGCTTTAATCAAAGTATCAATTTTTCCTTCTGATGAAGTGGATGTTTCTTCTTTAATCGTGAATCTTTTCTCTATTTTGACTTTATACTTTTTAATAATCATATTTTCCTCTACACTCACTTCATTTCTTTGCATTTCTTCCAAGGTTGATGAGTTTCTCTCCCTCAATTGATAGGCCATGTCAAGGTCAAAACCATCAAGATAATGGAGTAAATAAAGACCAGGGGGAGGATTGATATTACCAGGTATTGAATCATATATCTTATTAAATCTAGTTATGAATTCTTGGAAAGGTTCATTTGTATTCCTTTTTAGTGCATTATATTCAGCTAGGATTTGTAGTGGATTTTTCTTCTCTTCCCATTTTTCCATGAATAAATTAATTAGTTGTTTTGATGTACCAATTTTACCAGCTCCAACAGAGTGAAACCATTTCTTTACTTCTCCATAAAAAATTTGAGAAATAATACACATCTTAGCATCATCATTGTCTACTTCTTAAAGATCCATAAAATCAATTACTTTAGCCACATGTTGATAGGATGTGATTTTTGATGTTCCATCAAATAGGGGTAGCCTCTGACCATAATTTTGAGGTAAAGTAGTAAGTTAGCTAGGTAGAATCAATGGAGAAAATATAGCCATGGTTAATGGAGGAGGTGGTGGACGTGTAAATTGTGATGTGGATTGAATAAAAGTTTGCAAAGGTAAAGATGGAATGAGAGGAGGAACAAATGATGTAGTAGTATTGGCATGGTGAGGGAAAAAAGGTACCAAAAGCTTATTGTTGATATTGAAAGTAGGCCTTTTCATAGGTTTCTTGAAATTTATCTACTAAGCCTTTAAGTTTGTGGAAATTGGACCAAACTTCAGTA
Organism: Pinus albicaulis; assembly: GCA_034641835.2. Lineage (NCBI taxonomy): Eukaryota > Viridiplantae > Streptophyta > Pinopsida > Pinales > Pinaceae > Pinus > Pinus albicaulis. The sequence goes on from CM076576.1 coordinate 485,113,548, forward strand.
CCAATTTCAGACTCAAAGGTTTCAGAAAATGGTGTAAAAGACTCAAAATAAAAAAGGGTCAAAAGTATCTTCCAAGAGAAAAGTTTCAGACTTGGTTCTAATTAAATATTTTTCAGATTGTGGAGAGAAAGACAAATCTTTTGAGACAAACCTCGTAGGAAGGGAATTTGATTTAATTAGTGGAGTAAAAACTCTTCATGACTGTCAAGACTTAGTCTTTTGTTTTCTCAAAATACTTTCAGGATTTTATACCAGGGGTGATGGATTAGGGTCATGGTTTGACCTTGTATATCTTTTAGGAGCCAGCTTAAGATCTGAATTATATGTTGTAGCTTAGGTTTTGACTTCAGCCTTTGCAGAAAAAATTTCCCAGGGAATATTTAACAATCGTTCAGCAACGGCGCAAAAAATGTTATCACTCTCCCCAACTTCCTAGGTTGAAATTAGGAGTGAAGAAAGGTAACCACATAAAAAAAAAAATTTAGAAAGTGATCCCTACCTAACTAGAGAGGGCTCTCTCTATGTCACTTTTTAAATATTCAATTTTAGGATGAGTACCAGATTTTACGCTAGATATGAATTAATTTTTCTTGAATTTGTTTAATAATTTTTTTGCTAGATAAAAATTATAGACAATGAAGCTAAAAATAATTTCAAAGACTAAATTGTAGAAAATTGAGAAAGGAAAGATCGGAAAAATATTTGAGCACAATTAAGTTTTCATTTGTGTATAGTGGTAGAAAAGAGAGGGATCTAGATGAGAATTTTACTAAATTCATTCATTAGAAGAAAAGACACATTGTAAAAATCTTATTAAACAGAACATTTGACTGATCTCTGCTTATAAACTGATAATATTTTACACAGAAAGTGGAATGGAAATGAAATAACAGAGAAAGCATAGTTCTCAAAATAAATACCACATGAATCTCACAAAATTGTTGCAACTCCTTTGATTTTCATTAATAGTAGGTCCACAGTAATACACAGAGTCTTAAAACTAGATTATACAACATTAATACTTCGTATAGCAAAGTTTGTATAGAAAAACAAAATTACAACAGTTACATTAAATGTTATCATAACTGATAGCGATTTAATGGCTAACTAAATTCTAACTGAATCATGGAAATAAATTTAATCTTATGTGGTGGTGTTGGCTGTAACTGAAAATTGTTGCTGAAGGAGATAATTACGAGCTATGCTAGCTTTCAGTTGACTGCTAATCTGGCAGAGTTTTAATTTCCTATTTTTATTAATTAATCCCAAAATTCACATATATTTTCCCAACGCTCTTCATCATGAATGACCAGTTTCATTACCTTACGGTAAACTTCATCAACTTTAGTATATTTAGCAAAGGTGGGCCTCACCACAAAGACATGTTTGATCACATACTGAATATAAATTTCATTACTCAAGGTTCCCAACAATGCCCTTCCTTTTAATGTGCCTTTAATATTTGAAAATTTGGCAGTATCTTGAGAAATTTCCTTCAATATTCTCCAATAATATTCCTTGGTCATCAACTTATCATTAATCACAAGCATAGAAGGAAACCCTTTTTGTGTCAAAGGTTTTGTTCTGCTGAAAAATCTCTAAATTGTGGTCTCCAAAGTGTGACACATTTCCTCAAGATGAAGAATCATATCCTTCTATGTTAGGACCTTCTTCACTTCCAGGATGGTTTTTTTCTATCATCAATACACAAATCATCCAACTAATACATGTTCTTTGCATTCAGAAACTTAATGATATTATTTGCTATTGCAGGCTTGTCTCCCAGTTGTGCTTTTATTGTTGTGATAGCCTCATTTGCCTTTTGTATCTGCTCTTTTTTCTCAAATATGATCTCGATAATTAGCCAAATCTCATAAATAGATTCCATAATGTCTGCCAAAATTATCTCTTTCACTTGGCCCAAATTTTTTCCAATAGTTGACACCTTTTGCGCTTTTTGTAACCTTTCAATCAAGTTTTTGGCTCTCTATGCTTCAACTGCATGTGAACTATCAACATTAGATTTTTGAAATTGCAATAATTTTACCTAATCCTGTAATTTATTGATCTCTTATTCTTGAATGGACATGTTCTGAACTACTTTGGTGAGCTGCTTAGCTCCATCTGCCATACTTGTTGTAGAATTTTAAGCTATAGGGATGGGTGCTAAAGGCACTGCTTCTAAAGGAACCTTTTATGTTTTCAATGTTGCTTCCTTTTCCTTTATTATTTTTTCTAATCTAATTCCATATGCTTTATTTGAGAATTCTACTCCATAATCAGTTTCATGATATCTATCTTCTAAGATTCAGTCTCTTTAATATCCTTGGCGAAAGGATCTTCTGTAGCTGGAATCTTCAATTGTCCTCAATGCTGCTATGTCATCATTTTTCTTCCTGATGATTTCTTCAATTGCTTTGGCATTGGATGGATCATACCCAACTTTTATCACTAGATATTATAGAGTTTTAATTCTTGTATCCTTTGCAAATGAAGACACCTTCTCCATTTTCAACTTTGATTGTACATTTGCTGATGAAACCTGCAGTTTTGATAGACTTAAAGTTGTTTTAGTAAGAGTTGATGAAATCATCTCACCAGTTTTCTTATGTAGCTCCATTTGGTCTATTGGATGAATTTATTTTGTATCAAACTAAAATTTAGCCCTTTTATAATCTTCTTTTGACTTTGGTTGTGGAATTTGTGCTTGAAGAAATGCAAAGTACATTTTTCCCTTTTTGAATCGAAGGCTGAAAGAAACCTACTTTATGAGCTGAGAGTTTGTTTCCAAAACTGGCTATATGTACTAGTATTTAACATTTAATTCTTCATATTTATCTCTTTAAAAGTGTCAAAGAAAGTCTTCTCCATTTCCCATATAGCAGTTTTACTAGTCTGAATGGATTTTTGTTGATCTTGAGAATTTGTTGTTTGCTAATCTTTAGAAACTGTGGAAGTAGTAGGAGTAGTAGAAGTGCTTTTATCACCTGCCAATGTGGAAGGAGGTTTCTCTATTTGATAACTAATTCTTTATTTGAATCCTTGTTGGGATTGACCTTAGTATTAATCTTTGTCGTCTTCCTGTAATGAATTTTGAACTCTTTCCTAGATGAATCAGTCATTAGAGATGACTGATCTTCTCTAACTCTTTTTCCTACTCTTTCTTGTGCAACAGGAGTCTGCAATGCTGACGTAGATAGTGTATGGTCTTCATCCTCCAATAGTTTACCTTCAATCCATTCAATTTGATTCATGTACTTTTCAATATCCGGTCTAGGTGTATGAAAATATGGTGTAGATTTATTTTCCACCCTCAATTCAAAAATGACACCAACTTGATCATAAGACCATGTAAAACTTGGGCTAAACTGAATTTCTTTCAACAAACTATCTACTTCCTCCCCTATTGTCCTGCTATTATAGATAAGAGGCCCTCTATGTGTTTTAATTTTAAATTGAGATTTCTTTTTAGCAGAGACAAAATTCACTTCATCTGCATTAATAATGTCTAATATACTCCAATGAAAAAATCCTCGTAGGGAGGAATTTTGGTAGCTTATAAGGGAGAAGCTCACAGCCATAAACATGAGCTATGTATAATTTTGGTAGAGATACCAATATCCTGTTCTAGCTTGATCTGAAATTTTCAATACCTTTCTAATCTCTTCACAAATCCTAGGCTCTCGAGTGTTATTGAGTAAACTGAGTGTTGGATGAAGAAAAAATTCCAAAAACTACTTATATGAATACTCTTTCTATTCCTTCATGACTAATGAAGTCTATAAAGTGATTGACTTTTGATTTCCTTCTTCATCCAATTTATGTAAGTAAAACTTAAATTTGTCTCCCTGAGAGCACAAGAACAAGTAAACTAACACAAAGGAATAATTGAAAACCTCTTCAGTTGTGAATTTAACAAACTAATCATGGACAGAATCTTTAATAAATTGACTGAAGTTGAAAATGATGGAGGGTTTGGAATCTGTGGAGAATATGGACATGAATCCTATGTTGGATTCATCTACCTATCTATCTGAATAATAACCAAAAAGGTAGGAAATGGGTGTGATGATTGGTTGGGACCTTTCAGGGAAAAATGGATGATGGAAATGGAGGGTTTTTCTTAGGTAATGGATCATTTTTAGTCATGAATAGCTCAAGATTTTGAGCTCTCTTTTCAAAATATACCTTTTGGTATATTTCATTCAAGGCTTCTTGGGAAAATGGTGTAGCATTCTCTGTGGTTGTTACTTGCATCATTTTTTCAATGGTTTGGGCATTGATAGTTACTAAGATATCTCTTGTAGGAGTGATAATAGCCCTCTAGTTTGGCATATACCAAGCTTGGCATCTTCTAAAAAATTCTGGAGCACTATGGGTGTGAGGAAAGATGAAATATGGAAGATTATAATCCCATAATCCTATATCATCAGACTAATCTAAGTATTTATCTTCCAACCAGTAGTATAATTCAAAAAGCTCAAGGTCAGACAGAGTTTCATGGATTTTGTGGTCTTTTTCTGCTAAAGGTATGTGATGAAAATCAAATGGAGGGTGTAATAACAAACTCACTAGTTCTTCTAGTCATTTATTCTTCAGAGGCATGGTTGGCTATGTCAAAATGAAGGAAACATGAATTTCTGATGGAAAACACAGTCAAGACTGAAGAAAAAATCTGCAGACTAGAATAAAATCAATAGCTGCAAAAGAAGGCTTTAAACTGGCAAGGTTGATCTCTGGAGTTCTATTAATATTTGTAAACTCGTAATCCTTTATAGAGAAGATTGAAAAGGGAGAGTAAAAATTCAAAACATGTGTTCAATGGTGAATTTATGGAAAATTTGTTTATTTCTCGTTTGAAAAGGTCGCGGGTATGTTGCCTAACGGTTAGCGATTTAATTAATTAGTGAAAATTTATGGAAATGACATGAATTAATTTGATTGGACAGGCTGCAGGCCACGTTTGCATGACATGATTGGAGGATGAAGCAATGGTTTAATATGGTGGTTATGTGGGATTTCGAAGGGGTAGCAAGGTGGTAAATGGTTTCGTGGGGGGTTGTGAAATCACCTGGTCATGACACGTAGCAATGGGGTTTTACTTTAACACCACTCTTTTCGGAGCCCCCCCCCCCTCCGAATGTTAAGTCTCAGACGATGAGGGGGGGCCGAAGTCTCGTATGGGCCGTCGAATGTGACGACGGTGTGATGGATGATCAACGAGGTGGGGGAGAATTAATGTGTGGCGTAGTTAAATGGAATTTGGGGTAGGGGTGTGATGAAGGTGATGTGACATTGAATGACTGATGAATAAAGGAATGTAACGTGTCACAACAGTAATGGAGAGTAACGATAGTGGAAAATAACACATAGGATTTATAACATATGGTTTTAAAATTTTATTTTTGAAATATTAAAGATAGAACTTTAATCAAATGTGATTTAGAAGATATATTTTTTCAGTGAAGCTCTGTATTTCTTCTCAGATACAACGAGAGAATATGGAATTCTTATGACACATAGTTTATTTCGGACTATGAAAAGAACCTTTCTCCTTCAACAAGACCTCTATGAATGAAATGGAAGTTTAACTGGAATTTTAAACCCTATATTTGACCTATATGTGATGGAATGACATGACTTTAGACCTTTGAATGGGGAAGAAATAGTGTGAAGGAGCAGCATACCATGATAGGACTCATTCAGTGACCAAAACTATTACTGAATATTAACTGAAAAAGAAAATTATTTTGACTAATGTCCTGATGGAAAACTCTCGAAAGAGCTATCTTTGATCACTATAAAACTGACTCTAACACCTAGGAAAACTTGTTATGCACATCACTGGGAAGGATTGCGTAGTTCCAGGGAACTGGAAGCTCTCGGATTAGTGCATTGCACAGTCTTTGAGCCCAGTGAAGGATTGTGCCATTTCTGGGATCAGTGTCAGCCTGTCAGTCATGACTCTACAGGTTCCCAAGCTCAAGGATAGGCTTCCACTCATGACTGCGCAATTCAAATCATGTAGGTCAAGACTAGCTCCATGAATTGTGTAGTTTCTGGAGGCAAGCCCAGAACTATTGTGCAGGACTTGGACATAAGGTCATGTTGTGAATTAGAAGAATTTACTAAGTGAAGAGAAAATTAACACAAGAAAAAATAAAATATAAACATTAATCAAAGCATAGATACCTAATAGTAGTGCAAGGTAAGCTATTTTGAAGGGAATTTAGGCTCCAAAATCTACACAATGGAAAAATTTTGGAGGGTGGTTGTAGCTGTTACAACAAAAGGATTATCAGGTTATGATTTCCCAACTGTTGGGACTTTATGGGAGAGCTAATTTAGTGGGAAAATATAGCCAGATACTGGCAGAATCCAAGAGTAAAGTGGACGCCTCTCATTATAATATTGATATTATAAAGGGGAAAACAGTGGTACACTATGTGAAAAGGGAATTCTAGCTACTGGGGTTGGTGAAAAAATTATTTCATTCCAGACTAGATTTTTTGGGCCTGACCAACCTCAAGATTTCATATCAGCTTTTCTTTCGGGGCCCTTAACCAACTCCAGCGTTGTGGAATATATGTGAGAAGTTTGTTAATCTTCCCATGCTCAAAATCTATTGAGTCCTTGATGCAACATCCACCATCAGCCTATCATGATTGATTATATTTCTAATCATTCAACTGTGACACTTTATTTTTCATCTTTTATGTAAATAAATTTCTTTTAGTCATAATTTTAGTATTCCGTTAGTACATTTTTTCCATGTAGCACACTGAAATTTTTACATGATTATTCATTGTAATGAAATCAAGAAAGAATATTTTTGTAACGAGCTCTCCCTCTGAGGCCCTATAAAAATAGTTCTATGATGTTGAACAAGGGTTCATAAATTTTGGGAGTCTTTTGTTTATAAAAAATAAGTATTGTGTATTGTTTATTAATGTATGCTTCGTGGAAGATTAATACAAAGTTTTGGAGATTTCAGATCATTTGAGTTTGTAGTATCTTTTCTATTCTATGTGTTTCCATATGTGTTCAATATTCTTCTCAGATCGCATGTAATATTAGCTATTGGATATGTTTTTATGAATTTATGGATTTGTTGAAGTCAAGTGCTTATGAAGGACGCATGTATTGATATGAAAACTAGATCCTTAAATGTGTTCCATGTATTTTTTCATCTTATCAATATCTCTGTCTATTTCATTTCACTTTAAATTTTGATGCATTGGATTCTTATTATTTAAGTCCCATGTATCGAACTTCTCTCCTACTTAGTTCTTTTGTCATATATACTATAATGACTAATAAGCTACAATTTGAAGGGATGTTGGTCATTGTAGACCTAATATTGATGCATTTGTGAGTAGTTATTTACATTAGATGGTTGCATTTCTCCTCTTAAGGAAGGATTTGAATCAAATTTCTTCTAAAAAATATTGAATACTGAGTGTGATACGAATTTATAGCTAACCTTGAAAACACTCAACAAGATGTCCTAGGCATTGGTCTCTCTTCAACCCAAGGGTTTTTTATAGGAGTTACAACACCTTCTGACATTGTTTTTGGGGATGAATCATAATATTATATGGGTACGACATTTGTACGCCCTTTGGTAAGGTGAGAAGGAAGGGGTGTGGGTTTCATATCTCTCACCTTGGTGACTCCACAATCTAAATTTTAGTTTGATCACCCTGGATTTCAAAATGCCACACACTTGCTTAGATACCTCACAAAAAATAACTTCTCTTGTGTCTTACCCTAAAAAGGATAATATCTAGGAGGATCTAGAAGGAAATAGCCCCAGCCACTCATATTCATGTGACTTGTTTTATAGAAGAATTCTCTTCCAGCTCTCAGAAAGTTGTAAAAAATTCTCTCGATTTTCCCTTGAGAGTGTTGGAATATCCTCAAGAAAGTGTTCTATTGTTTGATACATTCCTCTTAATATTCAAATATTAAAAAAATTTTATCAGTGCACCTTATTTCATTTCATTCCTCCCTTGAAACAGAATAGGTCAAATACATCCTTGTAAATAGTCCCACACAAAGTGTGAACAACCTCCCAGCTCAAATCCAATAATTGTTTACTCAGATAACCCCTTCATGAGGACTTGTAATAAACCTCCTACCACCTCCCTTGCTCAATATGGTTTTCCCAAGATTCCTCTTAAACAAATATGCTCCATTGGACTTACCACAACGCTTAAATGGTATGCCACAAGGTTATCTCAATCTATTTCCAAGATTCATAGGAGAAGATGACATTTAAGCATAAAGGCATATAGAAACTTTGTGTGCATTTGCGAAAAGTGAAATTTTGAACACCTAGACATAGTGTTGAGACTCTTTGTCCCATCTCTAGATGGAGAAGCCAAGAAATGGTTCAAATCCCTAACAAATTCCTCAATCACCACCTAGGAAGAGATGGATAATTACTTCATCCAAAAATGGGGGGAGAAGATGTAGCATGGGTACATCCTCACTAAATTCAACATTGTGAAGAAAAAGCACAATGAGGATGTGTCAGTGTTCAGAAAAAGGATCAACAATTTGTATAACAACCTTCACGCTGAAATCAAGTCTCCACAAGCAGTTTCCAAAGTATTCTTTACTGGGTATTTTTAGCCAAAGTTTTTTTCACACTTAGGGAGAGGAATTCTCATATCTTAGACCATATTCAAATAGATGCTTTAGAGGTTGAAGCAAACTTTACCTCTAGTGGAAATTCGAGAGGGAGAACTGATCATGGAGAAAATAGGAGGGGAAAAGAAGGATTTGATTCCTCGAGTTAAGGAAAGGACACCCAAGAGAATAAACTTGAGGAAATGAACAAATTGATAAGAAACATGTCTAACAAGCTCGTGAAGCTAGAGCTAGAAAATAAGAATCCTCCTCGACAAAAATAACCATCCCCTAATCGAGTTTTCAACCCTCAGTATAGGATTCCTCCTTTTCAACTCTTGTAGAGGGAGATAAAAGTGCAACAGGATCACATTCAACCCCCATTGTACTTAGAGGATGATCCAAAAGAGCAGGCAGTAGAAACCATGGAGGTTGAAGAAAATCAATTCTCTTCTTTTTTTGATGAGGAATATGAAGCTGAAGCACATCAGGAAGGAGGGAAGGATTTAGATGCACAATCGAATGATGGTGAGATTGAAAATTATTGCAGGAACTTTGTTTACTCCATGCAAGCACAAATGCATCGGAAATATGATCTCATATCTTCTAGGAAGATATCTAAGATGAAAGACCAAAATGAGAAGTCCTCTCCCCAAAATTCTCCTAAATTAGTAGAAAAGGGAAAGAATCCTTTTGATCCAGGTGTATATTGGTGACCACCCACTTATTCCACTTGGACCCCCACCATTGTTTCTTTTAGATTTTTTAGTTTCCTTAATTGTAGCACAATTTACTATTTTTGGCATTTTTTTGGAATCCTAAACTTTCAGAGTCTTTTCGAGGGACTAAAAGATGTTTTTAGGGAAAACGGAGAGGCTGGAATGGTACAAAACTAGCTTGTCAATTTTTTTCGGCCTCCTCTTCAGGATCTTAAAAATGATTTATTATGATAGCCAGACGAAGATCGCATGCCAAAGTTATGACATTGGGAAGTTAACGATCCAACTTACCCCAACAGGGCCCACAATATTTTGGCGCTTCATCTCCTAGGGTTAGGTTTTTGGACGTTTAAGGTTTCTCATTGTTTCTCAATTATAAAAATGCCACCGAGTATCATTGTAACACAGTTCAAAGGCATGTAATTTCCACATATCTTCTTAGAGAAAAGCTACCATCGCCCGAGCTAGTTTATTTCCATTCTGTTTGTAAGCATATTTCAGTTCTTTGATATTAATGAAATGGAGTGTTATTTCTATTGCATGTATGTTTTTATGGTTATATATGTATTATTTTGCATTCCTGTCTAAGTTCAGATCACCTTTAGACTCAATCTCACCTAAAAAGAAGAGATCCCCAAATCTCATTCTTCATAGGTTTTAAGCTTTTAAAATAGAAAAGTCACCCTTACCACCCAAGCTAGTCTGTGATAAGGCAAAAGAGCTCGTTGAGGTTGTCGTAGCTGAAAGGAGTCTCATTTTTTTAATCTCCAAAAATAATTAGAGAAAGTGAAAAAAAAATTATCGCTGACTGAATTTTAAATAAACCCAATTATAAAGCTTAGGTGTCTCAGTTCATGTGTCCATCCACCATAGTTCCCCTACATGATAGTTTAAACCTCCAAGAAGAAAGGCCCATGGTTGTATTTGGACCCCACATTGAATAACAAGGCTCCTCCACTACCCCATTTTTATATTACCTTTGTATTTCATGAGCTCTTGCTACATAATTGTATGTTAGACATAGGTGTTTCTCAATCCTGATGCCTTTATCTGTCATGGAGAAATTGGGATTGCAAATAACCAGACCATATAAAGATATGTATTCCTTTGACTCCAAGAGATTAAAGTGTCTAGGGATGATTAAATATTTGGTTGTAAATTTGGCCTATATGCCTGTCAGAAGTGTAGTGATGGATATTGTAGTGGCTGACATCCCTACAAGGTTTGGTATGATATTTTCCAAGTCATGGGGGTCCAATATTGGAGGCTGCATTAAATTGGAATTGACTTATGCTACCATCCATGTTGGGTGCAAGAATTGCACTTAAGCAAACTCCTTCAACACTTAATTTTCAACTCGGGGGTTTCATAAACTTAGAGACGAAGCACATGTAATGCTAGAAGTGGTATGAACTTTTCCTATTTCTATTTCTACCTCTCAATTGAAATATTGCAGAATCAAAAATAAAATGATCTCAAAGGAAATTAACACCAAAGAAATTCTGGCACTGGAATGTAAGAGAATGCATTTGTGAAGAAACAAAATAAAGGAACTTTCACACTACTGTGAATAATCTTAATTGCTGAAGTAGAATTCTATGTTTATCCTCAGTATAGGTAATGATAGTTTATCAAGTGGGCCCTTGAAATAATACGCCTTCTAAATGATTTTCCTACTCACAATAAGTGATTGTTCCTGTACACCTGCAATCTTCTTGCACTAGTACAGGTACAAAAATTTATGTGAGAAGTATATTCTACACTTATACTGAAGACTTATGTCTTCATGTAGGGGCTCTAAGCCTCAAGGCTTGGAGCACTCTGTTCCTGTAACAATACACTGGTTCTTGTAGTAGAATAGAGCTTCCTCACCAAGTTTTCCAATTTACTTTCGAAAAACAAAAGGGAACATTAACTATAAAAAGAATTGCAAATGTGGGTAGAATTATGAAATGGCTTACACATGAAATTGAATGCTTCAATCAGTTGAAACTTGTAATAGAAATAAACTTTAAGAGGAAAAAAATCTTCAAAAGTTAAATCAGACCTTCTTTAGTCAAAGGGGTTTTGCATGCGACTAGACCTAACTCAAAAAGGTTTACATGTAATATTCCAGATTACTTTTATTCCTTCTCCTTAAATCACGATATGCGGATATGAATTAAGATATCAAAAGATCATTATTTTCCATTTCATGAAGTCATTCTTAATCTTCAAGAGTTCAAATTTTAATATTATAAATGCTTCCTTCTGATAGTAAACTCTTACTTGTAGGAATGGATTAAATCATATGAAGGAAAAATAATAAAACACATGATGTAAATAAAATAGCAAACCAGAGTACATGATCCTACATGTATTGGTGCAGTAATGATCTCTCTGCACAATCCAAGCGAAAGAAAACCAGGAAAGAAATTGCAGGAAATAAATAAATTCAATTTGACTTCCACACAACGGACATGTTCACACTTTGACTATTCAACAAATTGAATCATAATTATTAAGAAAGAATGAAATTAAGATTTAAACCACGCACTACAAATAAACAAAGTTAACTCACTCTTTTACGATAACGAAAGAACAAGGTTAAACAAGCTGGGTTGTTTGGGACCTAGCCAACCAACTCGTTTCCCATTTTAGGAAATGAAACTCTTCAACACTTTAGCAACGCATCAATGAAAAATTAAACACAGAGTGATAAAATCATGGCACGACTCCTTGTATTAACTTCAATCATCAAATATACATTTTAAGTTCAAGTCCAACCCGAAACGAGGGCGACAACCAGATTAAAAATAACCAAAATTATGGTTGCACTTGCTGTCACTAAACTAGTTCTATATAAGAGTTATGATTTATACATCCCTTCGGCCTATGGCCATAATAAAAAATTACACAGTCTCTCCAAATAGAGCCTTTCGGGTGAACAGAATAACAATTAAGCCAGCAGCTATAATAGGATGTGAATTAATCATTGGTCATAGACCTTATCCTTGACCACATCCTGGCTATCCTTCACTTGATTTCAACTTCATATGACCGCAACTGAACTGGACGTCGTGGACCAATATGCCCGGGTGAAGTGATTGAGCTATTGCGGAGATCACGGAATGAGTAGTTTCCGGTAGTGCAGGAATCTACCTGAACCAGATCAAGCTAATATAATGATTAATAATTTAGCTTATCAAGTAATTTAGGAAAGTAAACATAACTTCCAAGAAATATTAAAAGCACGAAATCTATTTAAAATTATTAATTAAGCACCAAGTAAACCTTAAACGTGAAATATGAAGTTTGTGTGGGAATAGACAGTAATCTTGGACTACTGCAGGAATGAGGAGGTTTATGGAGATAAAATATAGGTTAATGATTATGATTTTTTAATAGGAAGTGGGTATAAATAGATCACTTCGGCATACCAAAATCCTCCCATACCTAAGCTATTTTGTGTCCTCACAGAGCCTTTACCTACTGCAAAAAAATATTCAAAATAGGGAGCCATTTTTCAATCCTACACTTGGATACTGATTCCTACTTTCACTACCTTCATCTTCTTACCTCGGGCCTCTTTAAGTTGTTTGGTCACCTTATTGAGGCACTTGTAGCATTTAGAAGCTTGGAACTTCCATGCCTTCACTTAATGTTACTATTGTTTAACCTCATCTGCCAACTCTATCTTGCCTTGCTTCTGTCAGTTCTTCTCCTTCATGACCTTGTTCAATGCCTCCAAGTAGTGAAATTTTTGTTCCAATTCTACTATCTGGTTATTGAGATAAAGGTTAGAGGTCTCTATGTCATGCTCATCTGGTGCAAGCACCTTTTCTACAACAAATTCAAAGCATGTACCATCATTTCCAAGATCGAAGTTATCTTGGCCATATAGCATCTGCATCATAATATCACCGAGGGTTTCTGTGTCAGGAGCTTCCATGTCACCATGGGTTTCGATATCCTCCACGTCCAGTGTGGAAAGGGCTTTAGTACCCTACGCAAATAATTCATCAAGGGCTTCAGTACCCTATACATCCAACTCATCAGGGGTTTCAGTACCCTGTTCATCCAACTCATCAGGGGCTTTAGTACCCTATTCATCAAAATTTTCAAGGGTTTCTATGTGTTGCACCTCATCATCTATCTGTCCCTCTGTTGGGTCTCTGCTTGTACTCGGCGTCATTATTTTCTTCTTCAACTTATGAAAGAAGGCTGAAAAGGATATGTCGTCCTCCCTCTCTACATTTTCTCCATTCACCACGGTATGAGCTGCTGAATCCATGAGAACCAAGAGGTTGTGATCTCCAGGTGAAGCCTGGGATGACTCATCAATCAAAATTGGGGAGCTCTACCAAGCGTGAATTGTCCCCTAAGAGACAGTTCTTTTATTGTTCGAGGTCCTGGTCACTTTTCTTTTTACCGAGGATGGGGTTTCTTCAAGATACTTCTCCTCTACTTGCACCCATTTTTTCTTGCTCTTCATCTTAGCAGGGCTTGGGGTCTTTGCTTTCCTTTTCTTGCTTGCACTCTTCCCAGCCAACTTCCCTACACTTCTTCCCTGAAATTCTTTCAAGAACGCTTCCCAACTCATTTCCTTACCCTCTAATTCTTTCTTAACCAGGATTGAAATGAGCCCATGATGGTATGGTTTGTATGAAACCTAGCTCGCATCCCCTTTCTGCACTCCTTTCACCATTTTCTCTAAACTTTGGAGCAGGTAACAAGGGAAATTGATGTGTTTCCCTGATTCAAAATGCAACAATAACCGGATATGGTACACAAACATTAATGAATAATTTCCTTCACAAGTCAGGAACTTCTATAATATATATAGGAGGTCTTTCCATTTTCCAATCATGGCGCTGCACGGAAGCTATTTTTTCCAATTGACTTTGAGCTTTCAGTTGACCACGAATCGACACCATCTCTTATTTTCAATCCTCTCCTTTTTAAACCATTGTTCCCCTATGGTTGAAAAGCCTATAACTCGCACTATAGATTCTTCCGTGACCTCTAACTCTAATGAGCCTACCTTAGCTCGACCTTCCTCAAATTTCTTTGCAAATTACATAGCCAAGGCCACATTGAACCCATCAAATTTCTGCAAAAATGAGAGAAATGCCAATTCTTGCAATAGTGCGAGATTGTTTCGATATTCCGCAGCTTTTTATATCTCTTTCATGGATGATGGTTTGTTTCTAATAGGTGCCATATTTTTTTGAATCTGCTTCAATCCTCTGTCACAGTTGTAGGATAATTTCACACTGAGGAATGCCAAAGGACTATAGAGAATTTTATGACAGAGATTTGTTCATCCACCGTCTTTTTAGTCCCATCCATTCAATCAAGTTCAATCATTAAAATCATCCCTTCGAGCAGATGCACACACGTATCAATCCAATACAGGCCAGTAATCGAGTTATAAGGTAAGGCTATTATGATCAAATGATGTATGATATTTTTAAAAGGAGGTAAGTATGGCGTTTCAGGTAGATTTGTACAATCCCATGCTTTGCCTCATAATTCACATAAGATGTACTTTAGTACTCATTAAAAATATTAGACCTCAGAACCTAAAATATCTTGCACATTAATAATTTCTCCCTAAGTCAGTAAATGATAAAGAAAAGTGTTAACCAAAATTTAAATAATGTAATTCTATGATCTATCACTATCGTAGTCATTCATCTGCAGAAATGAAAATTAAATTTTGAATAAGACATTTGCATCAAACTCTCCTATACTGTGTTAAGCATTTTTGCGTTGTGTTTTCACAGTCAGGTGTGTGCTTGCACTGAACTTGCTTGCACTGCAACGTGCTCGCACTGAACCTGCCTTCACCAATCATGCACGTTCCTGCAGCAGGAATTTTTGTAGCATCGAAGAAATAGGGGATAAAAAAAAATCTGATATAACATGGTTCTTTGGATGGAATAAAAGTTTTTTCCTGGTTACACAAGAAAATTTTTATTCGCCATTCTTTGGTGTTTCATGAGCATGCCTTCTAATCTAACTGCATCAGATCCTGCAATAGATCCATGAGGGAACAAAGAAGTAGGAAAAGGGGGAATTTCAAGAATGGGAAGGAATACTATAGTAGGTATTCCAATAATAATACTACCAAGGGGGAGAAACAAAAGCGTGATGTGGAAAACAATTCAAGGGGAAAAAAGGGATTTTACAAAATCAGGTAGGGATAGTTTCTTAGAAGAAAGAGGAGGGTAAGTCATTATGGGATTAAGAAAAGAAAAATAGTGGGAATTACAAAATGAGAAATAGAAGAAAGGCATAATTTTACCTTCAAGATCTTCCTGCACTAGTGCTGGAAAAGTAAATGCAACAGGAATTGAGCGTTGTTTGGATAAAAAATTCCATGCTAGCTATCCCAAACTTTGGTAAGGGCTTGGTTACCATATAAACCTGCTTCTTCTTGGTGACAATCAACATATCTAAAAATAAAAAAACATTTTCTTTTTATTGAAAGTTTGATCTCCTTTCCAGCATGTTGGTTTTCAGGTCAATCCTTCTACAATTATGCCAGTCAACTGATATTCGTAATTACAGGAAAAAAAAATTATTTTATATTTTTTTTTTTGTGATTTTCTTCTTTTTTTTCATTTTATTGTATGAGGAAAAGAAAGATTCAGATCTTCAACAGGTTGGTTTTTCCACCTACCATCTCCTTTTTAGATTTCTATTGGACTTGCTGCATAAAATTTCCTTTAGTAAGGGGTTCAAAATACACATTTAATCTATGCCCATTTACCAGGAACACGGAATTTTGTCCATCAATAGTTTTAATTTCCACCACTCCATTATCAAACACTTTAAATACCTCATAAGGTCCCATCCAGCTTGTATGGAATTTCCCTTTAAAATATTTAAATCTAGAATCGTAAAGGAGTACCCAATCACATGTTGGAACTGCTTATTTCAGATGGAATTATCATGCCACTTTTTGCGTTGTTTTTTAACCAACATGTTCTGCTAAACAACATCCCTTTGAAATTCATCTAACTCATTCAATTGTAGAAGACACTATTGTTGTGCTTCAGAGAGATCTAATCCTAATTGTACCGCATTCTTGAAAGTTTTGATTTGTAACTCTATCGGTAGAAGCACTTGTTTCCCGTATACCAGCTCATATGGTGTGTGTCCCATGATGTTCCTCCAAGTGGTTCGATATGCCCACAAGGCTTTTGATAATTAATTTTTTAGCACAATCCTTTCTATGGATATTTACTATCTTTGTGAGGATGGACTCAATCACCTTGTTTGTGGACTCTACCTGACCATTTTCTTACGATTGATACGGTGTAGATTTCCTGTACTAGATTTTATACTACTCAATCAATCCTTGTACCAAATTAGAAATGAACTGTGGACCATTGTCAGAAACAATCTCTCTAGGCACACAAAATCTAGTAAATATTTCAGTAAAGAGAAAATCAACAACAAATTTTTTAGTAGCAAAAGAAATAGCCTTGGCATCTTTAAACAAGGAGGGCTAAAAATAGCCAGCTCGTAAAACTTTATATGCAATCCGCTTATCATCGAAGTGACCTCCACAAGATTTTTCATTCAAATATTTTAAGATATCAAACACTTATTCCTCTCTTACACATCTACAGATGATAAGATTTGGTCTAGGGTAAAAGAGGTCTCCTTGAGCCCAAAGAATATGTAGCAATTTTCTGTATAATTCTTTGCTTTTCACGAGTGGATAAGTGAGGTGGTGTTTTTCCAGTGATTAAATAGTTAGATATGTCAGTGAACTACGGGGATTCTGTCGACACAGAAAAAATACGTTCATCAGTAAAATCATCATCAATAGTAATTTCTTCACCAAGATTATTTGATATTGAAGGAAAATCTTCTACCACATTATATTTTCCTGGTCTATCGACAATAGTAATGTTAAATTCCAGCAAAAATAATAACCACCTTGTCACTCTATTGCTAGTTAGTGGTTTATTTATCAAATATTTTATTGTGGAACGATCAGTATGCATAAAGACTTCATACCCTATAATGTAGTGTCTGAATTTCTTAATAGCAAAAATTACATCTAAAAACTCTTTCTCAGTAACAGTGTAGTTTAATTCGGCAGGTGACAAGTTTTACTGATGAATTAAATAACATAGGATTTTTTGTCTTCTTCATGTCTTAAAGTTGTGCCAATAGCAGTATTTGAGGCACCAAAGTAAATATGAAATGGTAGGGACCAGTTTGGTCCTCTCAGAACTTGTGCTTGAACTAGTTTTTCCTTCAATTTCTCAAAGGACTATTGCCAAGCTGTGGACCAAGAAAACTCACTATCCTTAGCCAAAAGTTGAAAAAGGGGGGTAGCTATCCTAGATAAATTATAAATTATTCTCCTATAGTAGCCCGCATGTCCTAGAAAAACTCTCACTTCCCTTTGAGTTTTGGGTACAATAATTTCTATCTTTGCAGGGTCAACCTAGATACCTTTCTAAAAAATAAGATGGCTAAGAACTACTCCTGCCTTGCACATTAATCTACACTTTTTGTCACTCAATGCAAGATGAGCTTCTTGGCAATGAAGAAGCACATTTTCTAGATTTTTGAGGGCTTCCTAGAATGAATCACCAAACACAAAAAAGTCATCCATATAGATTTCCACATACTCAAGGTCAGCAAAAATGGCCAAGAATGCACTTTGAAAGGTAGCTAGGGCATTGCATAGCCCAAAGGGAATCACTCGGTAAGCAAATGTACCCCATGGTAATGTGAAGGTGGTTTTGTCTTGATCCTTGGGTGTAATATGTATCTGGTTATAACCACTAAAGCCATATAGAAAAGAAAATTATGTCTTACCGTCAAGGGTATAAAGTACCTGATCGATGAAAGGAAGGAGGAAGTAGTCCTTATGAGTGGCTTTGTTCAATTCTCTATAGTAAATGAAAATGTGCCATCTACCATATTTTTTCGGGACTAATACCAAAGGAGAGACCCACTGGCTGTCAAAAATAGGATAGATAAAATCAACATCCAAGAGTTTTTTCAATTCTTCCTTTACAACATCTCTTAGAGCTAGGTTTATATGCCTTTGGGGTTGTCAGACAGGTCAGGCTCCATCTTGAATATAGATATGGTGGGTATAATTTTCAGGAGGGATTCCTTTCATATCTTCATAGCCCCATGCAAAGGCATTAATATGGTTTCGCGACAAATTCACAAGCTGCTCTTGTTGGGATGAATCCAATTCTGAACTGATATGCAAAGATTTTCCTGGAATAATCTCAACAAGAGTGGTATCAAGCTCAAGAGTACACATAGGTGTTGCTAGAGATGATGGTGAGGGAGGTAGAGAGTTGTCACTTTATTGAAAATATAGACTACAAATATGGCTCAATGATTTGAAATTGAGCATGGTGTCTAGATTGTTCAGGAAGTCTCGAATCTCACCCTGTTGTGAGGACTTAGCATATTGGTGTATGATGGAAATAGATTGAGTCTCCTCATGACTACTTTATTCTAACCACAAGGTGTCTCAGAGCTCCTGAATGGATCTATAGGGTGGATACAAGGTGAACTTATTCCTAGAATCTCCATGGGAAATATACATGTCAGCAGAACGACATCCAATATAAGCATTAGTCGTAGCAAGCCATGGTCGTCCCAAGATCAAGGGATGTCCTCCCACAGGATTATTTGGCTAAAGCATAATAAAGTGTGTGGGATATTCCCAAGAATCTAATGAAACAAACACATCATCCAACACACCTTCCGAATTGATTTTAGATCTATCTGCCAATTCAAGCACAATGGGAGTAGGAGGAATATGGACTAGTCCAAGTTGATCCATGGTTTTCTTGGTCATAACATTAATGGCTTCCCCCAAGTCTATAAGTACATTACATACAAGTACATCACCTATCTGAACAGAGACAAAAATATTTTTGGGGTCATTATATTTCTCCATGTGCATACACCCTGTCATTAACTCTGCTGCTCTATCGAAAAATTGAATGTTTTGAGGTTCCAATATTTTCCTTCCTCGATTATTGAGGTACAATTTCCAAATTATTTTTTTACAGATGGGGATATCTTTGATATCTTGGAGCAAAGGTACCTTTATGAAAAGGTTCCTAAGCTTAGAAGCCAAGCTAGACTTGGGAATGGGGTCATTCCTCTCCACAACTAGCCTCTCTGGGTAGGGAGGTCAGTTGGAAGAGAATGGAAAATGTTTTGAAGGTACGGGGATAGGTTGAATGGTCACACCTTTCGTAGAATGGTCAGGAGTTTCCTCTTCCCCTTTCTCTTAAATAATCACCATGTACCGATTTTGATTTTCTGAGGTTACTATCTTCCCCCATCTCAATTGGATATCATTGAATCCAACTGGCATAGATTAGTATTTGAAACGAAAAATCGAGTTCATAGAATGGATGATTTGTACTACTTGATTATTGGGATTTGGTATGGGTTGGGCAGGAAGTTGAGGAGGTTGAAATGGTGGAGGTAAAGGCAATGGTGGCATCGATTGAATTAATTGAGGTAATGATGGTTGTGGCATTGGGTAAGGTGCATATGTAGGTGGATATGACTGCATAGGTGCACGATAGAAATGGTGTGACTGGTTTTTCCCTCTCCATCCTTTTTGCCAAGATTGGGAGGGTTGTCCTTAATGATATTGGTTCACATGCTACCAATGTTGAGAGTGACTAGTGTTAGGATAGGAATATGGATGTGCATTATAACCAAAAAAATGTGGTGGAAGTTTAGGAGCCATACCTTCACTTACCTAAGGCCAATTCCTTCGTGCTCCCATAGCATCCAATGATTTGGCTTCAGGTTTCCCTCCTTCAAATACAGCTTTCAGCCCAGGTATGGAGGGACATTTTTCCGTGGCATGGTTCTCTGCACAAATTGCACATTTATTAGTTCCTTTAATATCAAAAGGACATTCTCTTAAAACATAATTTTTCCTACATTTTGGACAAAAAGTAGACAATTACTCTTGTTCTTCTACAAGTTTTTGCTAAAATTTAAAAGAGTCTATTTGTTTGCTAATAGTATTAATTATTTCAATTTTCGTATTGTCCACTTTTTTCTCCAATTAGAAAAACATAAAATCAGTAGATTCAGTGTTCTTATTTCTATTTCGAATTCCTTTACCGGATCTAAATTGGTTCCTGGAGAATTTCCTGCACAAGTCACAGATTTTGTTAAAATATTTCTGGGCAATATCCCCTTGTCCTAACAAATTCAAATTATTTCTAGCATCATTAGTAAGCCCTCGTAAGAACAAGGTTCTATTGGTACTTAGATCAAATTTGTGTTTTGAACTTTGAAGAATATACATGAATCTCTCTAAGTAATCCTCTAGAGTCTCATCATAATTTTGCACAATAGTAAAGATTTTGTCTTGAATATCTATATTTTTACAATATTTTGTAATAATATTATTTTCGGATCCATCACATTGGGTAGGTTTTTTCCTTCATCGAAGTTTCGAACCAGCTACCGAGGTTCATCATCAAGATAAGATTGAATGAGAGAAGTTGATCTCAAGTATGGTGAATAAATAGTTTAAAAGGTTTGGTGAAAATATTATAGAGCTGACATAAATTAGATTTTAATTATAATGATTTATTTTAAGAATTAATTGTTTATAAATATATATGAAGTTCTAATGTTTGTTTGAATTATGACGCTATTTTTTATTATGTCTTTATTAAACTTAATTATTACTTATATATTTGATTTAAGTTATGATGGTGCTTTAAATTTTTATAACTTTTTAATTTATTAAATATCTTATTGATTATTTAGATGATTAATGTTATGATATTACATAAATTTTACAATATTCCTGATATTTCGACAAGAACACTCTCTTCATCTGTTCCCACGAATCTATAATGTTCCTCCCTAGTCCCATGAACCAACGTAACGATGCATCCTTGAGAGTTGCAGGAAACAACTTTAATTTCTGAGCATCAGATGAATAATCATAGCTTCTACACAAAATATCAAACTCGAATAGGAAAGATTCCTGGTCTTCATGTACCTTACCATAGAAATGAGGAAGATTTGATAGTGGTATATTCTTCATTTGCACAGTTACATCCGGATCCACATTTGGGAATCCAAAAGTTGATTGTTCCTCATTTACCTAATTTTCGCTAGATCCCTCAGCATGGTCCTCATTATTTGCCATTGTTATTCCTCTAATAGAACTACTCTCAACAGGATGGGAAGGCTGACTATGGGTTCTTATAGCCTCCTTCTTCCCCTTCATGGGTTGTGTCACTCCTGGACTACTGTTGCCAGAATCTAAGTGGACAGTTCCTACATGATGAGTCTGGGTTTTTTTGGACTTCTTGGCTGTGAAAGAAGGCCAAATATGAGAATTTTTTTCAGATTTACCAGTATTTCGTCGGCCCTTAGTGGGCTTCAGATCCCTACCTCTTTTAGGCATTCATTTCAAAAAAAGACAAAACAAAAATTCAATAAAATGCTACAAAAAAAGTAACTCAACACCTAAAAATTCCTTCAATAAATAGAAGTACACTGCAGAAAAAATAATAGTAGACTTACCCCTATTGAAAAAAACATATCATTCTTACCAATTCAAATCACCTCCCTAGCAATGGCGCCAAAATGTTGGGTGCAGGAATTTCACTTAAGAAAAATCCTTCAACACTTAATTTTCAACTTGGGGGTTTCATAAAATTAGAGATGAAGCAGAGGTAATGCCATAAGTGGTATGAACTTCTCCTATTTCTATTTCTACTTCTCAATTGAAATATTGTAGAATAAAAAAGAAAATTATCTCAAAGGAAATTAACACCAAATAAATTCTAGTGTTGGAATGTAAAAGAATGCATTTGTGAAGAAATCAAATAAAGGAACTTTCACACTGCTATGAATAATCTTAATTGCTGAAATAAAATTCTATGTTTATCCTTAGTATAGGTAATGGCAGCTTATCAAGTGGGCCCTTGAAAGATTCTACCATCTAAATGATTTTCGTTCTCACAATAAGTGATCGTTCCTGTACTCCTGCAATCTGCTTGCACTAGTACAGGTACAGAAATTTATGTGAGAAGTATATTTTACACTTATACTGAAGACTAATGTCTTCATGTACGGGCTCTAAAACTCAAGGCTTGGAGTGCTCTGTTCCTATAACAAGACACTAGTTCTTGTACTAGAACAAAGCTTCCTACACCTATTTTTCAATTTACATTCGAAAAACAAAAGGGTGTGTTAACTATAAAAATAATTGCAAATGTAGGCAGAATTCCAAAATGACTTACACACGAAAGTGAATGCTTCAATCAACTGAACCTTTTAATAGAGATCAACTTTAAGAGGAAAACAATATTCAAAAGTTAAAGCAAACCTTCTTTAGTCAAAGGGGTTTTGCATGCAACTAGACCTAACTCAAAAAGGTTTACTTGTAATATTCCAGATTACTTTTAATACTTTTCCTTAAATCACGATATGCAGATATGAATTAGATATTGTAACAAGTTTCTTTTCCATTTCACAAAGTCATTCTTAATCTTCAACAGTTCGGATTTTAATATTATAAATTCTTCCTTCTTATAGTAAACGCTTACTTGCAGGAATAGATTAAATCATATGAAGGAAAAAGAATAAAACACTTGCTGTAAATAAACTAGCAAAAAAAATTACAGAATCCTACAAGCACTGGTGCAGGAATGATCTCTCTGCAGGATCCAAGCAAAATCAAACTAGGAAATAAATTGCAAGAAATAAATAAATTCAATTTGACTTCCACAAAATGGATCTGTTCACACTTTGACTATTCAACAAAGTAAATCAAAATTCTTAAGCAAGAAAAAAATTAAGATTTAAACTATCCACTGCAAATAAACAAAGTTAACTCACACTTTTAAAATAATGAAAGCACGAGGTTAAACAAGCTGGGTTGGCTGGGCCCTAGCTAACCATCTCGTTTCCCATTTTAGGAAACAAAACTATTCAGCACTTTAGCAATGCATCAATGCGAAATTAAACATGGAGTTAGAAAATCATGGTACGACTCCTCGTATTAACCTCAATAAGCAAATATACAATTTAAGTTCAATGTAATATTCCCAATTAGCCATGAGCTAGTTGGAATATTAATTTTTTCTTTCGCCTCTTAATTTGTTGAATAAGAGGGTATGGAGACCCATAAATCTCCTTAGTAGGAGTAAAATCACTGCTAATGTGAAAGATGATCACTTTAGTGGCTTGATAAAGCACCCTTATGTGTGAAAAGGGGTTGAAGCACATAAAATGGGTCAACTTTGACCAAATCAACAACTTTGTCATGGAGGAGCGGCATTCATTATGGGACAGCACAGTTTTGGAGGGAGAATCCATGCATGGAAGTACTGGATTTAATGAGTGGGGCAAAGGGTGAGGAAGCTCACTAATTATATAAGGAAGGGGATGGCAGCCATAGAGGATATGTTTTAGATTATTATTTTGATATGATCTGTTAATACTTGTTTGCTCTCCTCAGTTGTTTAGCTAAGACTATAGTGTTGTGTAGCACAGGGTGTTCCCGAATGGGAATCCTACCTTCATCCTCAGGGGATTTCAAGTGTCTACTCAAGAGAAGTGATTTCACTACATCTCCACATTCTGGCATCAGGCCAAGCTCCATCTTTCATCTATAGCGCAGTTTCTGTAGAGGGTTGTGTTGTGTTGCATGTTGCAGCAGTGGAGAATACATTTGGGTGATTTCTGAGCTAGATTTCAGTGGAGGAAGATTTATTTCCATTGGGAGGCTATTAAGGAAGGCCCTTGAGCCTTATTGAAACATTTGGCATCAGTACACACTATCATTTTCCCCTACAACGCATTTTCTATCTTGGACTGCGTTATTTTAGGGAGGAGTTGCAGGGGTGGTTTCAGTACACCATCTTGGGAGGAGTACACCATCTTGGGAGGAGGTTTTCTAGAGAAGGGATCAGCCTTTCATCCAGAGAGTCTATTGGAGGAGGTTGTATTCCTTTCCATATCAAATCAGCCACATATTTCTAGCTGTATTGTTGCAATGAATCTTCAACCCTAGGGCTTTGGTTCATTTATTGTATATTGGTGTATTTTTGAAAACCCCCTTGGGTTTCTTGTTGGAGGTTGTATAGAGCCTAGATATCTATTTTGTGTACCTATTGAGGCATATATCAGCCATATCATATTTTTTATGTTCATATGTTGTATTAGTGCTCCTATGACTGCACAGTAGTAGTCTTTCAGCATTTTGATATAGTAGCAGCACCTCATTCTTGAGGGGATTTATCCATTGGAGGCTTATTGATTCATGTTGTATGGTTTGTACCTCGTTATTTTTTACATGTTTGTTGTTGTTATGATAAATGGAAAGACTCCATATTGGTATCATATCTTGATGTGATTTTTTACACTGATATTTCCATATTTATGCACTATATTCCTGCTTTTCCCATTTGGGAATATTACATTCATGTCCAGCCCAGAACAAGGGCGACAACTAGATTACAAATAAACAAAAATTACGGTTTCACTTTCTATCACTAAAATAGTTCTATCTAAGAGCTATGATTTATACATCCCTTCGGCCTATGTCCATAGTCGAAAATTACACAGTCGCTCCAAATCGAGTCTTTCGGCTGAACAGAATAACAAACAAAATTACAAAATTAAGCTAGCGGATATAATAGGATGTGAACTAATCGTTGGACATAGAACTTATCCTCAACCACATCCTATCTATCCTTCATTTGATTTCAACTTCGGATAACCACAACTGAAGTGGACGTCGTGGACCAAGATGCCCACGTGAAGTGATCGAGCTGTTGCGGAGATCAAGGAACAAGTAGTTGCCGACGGTGCAGGAATCTACCTGCACTAGATCAAGCTAATATAATGATTAATACTTTAGCTTATCAATTACTTTAGGAAATTAAACATAAGTTACAAGAAATATTAAAGGCACAAAATCTATTTAAAATGATTATTTAAGCACCAATTAAACCTTAAACGTGAAATCTGAAGTTTGTGTGGGAATAGACAGTAATATTGGACTAGTGAAGGAATGAGGAGGTTTATGGAGATAAAACATAGGTTAATGATTATGATTTTGTAATAGGAAGGGGGTAAAAATATATCATTTTAGAATACCGACAATCCTGGTGTTTCTTGGAGAAGAAGGATGAATATATAGAGAATCGAGGTTTGTAAATATAGTTACAAGATTTTATTATTCGAATAATGCCTTATGTATGGTAAAGAGAGAGATTTCTCCTACTTGATGTTAAAGGAAGATGATATAATCCTAGAAGAGACAGAATTTCAACCTTCTTTCCAACTAGACCAACAATTACTGGAATTTTATCAAGTGTGGAAGTTATACTTTGATGCAGTGAAAATTTTAAAGATGGAAGTTTATCTTGAAGTTTCAAAAACTTGGCGAATCTTATAAGTATCCAATATGTAAATTGTAAAAAAAAATTATGATATTGTTGTAAAAATATTTAGGTTTCTAATTATTTTATATTATTATATATAAAATTTTGGCTATTTTAGGGTAAAATGATTTTATACTATAAAATTTGGGCAAATCAATTTTCAAAAAAATCGAAATTGGATTTTTATTTTTTTTTAAACATGGAAAATTAGCCCACCTGCGAATATTAGCCCCTAAAATTTTCCCTGCTTTGATGGTGCCTATTCCAAGGAACAAAATGGGGCCGGTGTGTTGTTGATATCCCCAGAAGGAAATTTTATACCCCTCTCCTTTAATTTGGATTTTGAAGCCACTAATAACAATGCTAAGTATGAAGCTTTTCTCTTGGCGTTGCAAGCTACAAAAAATATTAACATTTAGTGCTTGGTTGTGTTTGGAGATTCGGAGCTGGTAGTAAAACAAATCAGGAATTAATGCCAAACCAAGCATCCAAGACTGAAGGCTTACCATAATGAGGTATGGGATCTTATTTATAAATTTTTCCTAGCCTTCAACATTCAAATCTTACCCAGAGAAATAAATCAGATGGTTGATTCCTTGGCTAAAGTTGCTAGCAATTTTAAACCACCTCAAAATCCACTTCTCAGGTATGAGGTTGAATTCAGATATAGACCATCAATACCATATAATGTCAAACATTGGTAGATGTTTTAATATGAGGATCAGATTAAACGCTTCATGGAAGTTATTGGGGAACTCTCAAATTCAGTAACTGACCAAGGGGAGGAAAAGATGATAGATGAATAGCAGGCCAGTTGGAAAGAAACCATTGCGGGGGGGAATATTTTACAGTTTAAGGGTAACACTATTCCCAGGGGTTTGGTTCCCTTGGAAATATTTTTCAACTCAAACAATTTAGCGACCAAACCAACTGAACAAGAAATTGAAGAACAGGTGGAGGATTGTTGGCCGGATAAATCGTTCTTGCGGACAAGACTGATCTCCCTAGTACTAAAAGTATCTAGCAACAAATAGCCAAATAGACTAATATTTCTCTAATCATATACGATTTATGAAAAGCTCTATAGAGGTGTTAAGGACTTACCGTATGTCCAACACTTGTTTGAAGTCGTTGTTGTCCCTCGTGCACTTGAAGGAGTTTTCCTCGTAAACCTGCAGTCACAAACAAGAAAAATATTACATAACACCTGTATAGAAATAATCATAAACCATTCTTATCATAGTGATCAAGGAATCTATGAAATAAACCATTGATTGAAAGCTTATTGAGAAAAATGAGTATATTTGTATTAATTTCAAAAGAAGAAAAACCTTACAACCTGAGCCTTGATGTTCGAAAGGCATTCCCGGGGTCCGAAGCAGGAGTCTCCTTTACTTTGATAAGCTCTACACTCCTCCAACCAAGAAAAATAAAGGTATGTAATCTCTCCTCACAAAAGTCTTAGTTAACTGAGTCTAAATCTCAACAGCACTTAACCTCAAATCTTCTTAATTTTGACCTCAATTCTCAATCTCCAAAAACTTAACCCTTTGAGGCTACCCAATGCCTCTTTTTATAGTGGAAAAGAGGAGGTTTTCTATTCCAAATATAAAGGGATAGAATCCTCCTTCAAAGGGATAAGCTCCTCACATCAAGGGGTTAGCTCCATAATGTAAGGGATTCATGCACCTCACAAGAGCGGTTTTGCCACCGCAAGATCCATTCTAGAAGCTTCCAGAATTTACTTTAATTGAGCTTTTTGGAATTTACTTGTGCCTTTTTTATCTTACAGGGTTCTGCACCTTTAACAAAGATAAATTGCGTTCAGGTACGCAAGAGAGCTGAACATTAGGTGCGGGACCGCAGGAAAGATAGAGAGAAAGTGCGACACCAAAGTTTAGGAGACTTTTAGGAACTTTTCTCTGGTTTTCAAGGCTTGAAATGAGAAACTGATATGTTATACTTGCAAAGGGATAAGTATGAGTTATAATGAGCTCATACAGTTAGCATAATGTCAAGGTGACAATTTTTTGTGTAACAAGGATTGCAACATCAGTTCAAAAAAGGAGCCCCATATAATCAAGTTGGCGAAAGGAATTACCAATAAGTACAAGAAGAGGTATTTCAACCTTTTTAGAGATTATAAGGATTTTTTTACTTGGTCTTATGATGATTTAAAATCATTTGATACTAATATTATTCAACATAATATTCCTTTGAAAGGTGGGGTGAAACCATACAAGAAGAAACTTAGGCAAATAAATCCTCTTCTCCTCACATCTATTGAGAAGGAGGTAAAGAATTTACTCCAAGAAAAAATCATTTTACCACTCAGATATTCAAATTAGGTGGAAAATATGGTTCTTATAGGAAAAAAGGATTGAGAGAAAAGGTTGTGTGTGGACTTCAAGAACCTTAACAAAACCTCATTAAAAGAAAATTATATGTTGCCTAAAATGGATTGCATTTTATAGAACGTGGTAGGATTAGCATGGATATCTATGATGGATGCATTTTTTGGATTCAATTAGGTAGTATTACATCTTGAAGATCAAATTAAAACTGTGTTCACCAGGCCCTAAGGAACCTTCATGTATGGCAGAATTCCATTTTTCCTCATAAATGCAGGAGCCTCTTTCTAAAGAGAAATTGATATATAATTTGTGGGAGAATAGTATAAGTTCATATTAGTTTACATGGATTACATTACTATATTTAAAAAAAAAAAATGAGACACACATTGAACACCTACGACTCGCTTCTGAGAAACGCGGGAAATATGGCTTGTCCCTGAATCCTAAAAAATGTCAATTTTCTCTAATCGAAGGAAAGTTGTTAGGGAACATAGTGGAAAAAAAATGGGGTGAATATTGATCCCAAGAGGTTGGAAGCCATAAAAAATGTCCCATTACCAACGAATAAGAAATAGGTTCAAGTCTTCTTAGGCAGAATTAACTTCTTGAGGAGATTCATACCAAACTATGTCGAGATAGTTAAAGAGAATATTACATAAATGTTTAAGAAAGGCAATGAAGTAAAATGGACTCCAGAGCCTTGTGAATATTTCTCCAAAATTAAAAGGGCTTTCACAAAATCTCCTTTGTTGGTTAGCCCAAATTATTTGAAACCATTTTTTGTATTTTATGTTGCTTCTCCTTATACAGTGGATGTTGTCTTATTGCAGATAAATAGTGAAGGGCATGAGAAACCAATAGAATTCATTAGTCAAGTGTTGCAAGAAGCTAAGATAAAGTATAACATCCTAGTGATGAAATCCTATGGCTTGGTCAAAGCCCTAAATAATTCTATAATCTATGTTCTGCAATCCAAAATAATTTCTTATGTTCCCAAAATGACCATGAAAGACATTCCGGTACAAGGAGACAATGAGGGAAAAAGAGGCAAATGGATTGCTAAAATCCAAGAGTATGATATGGACATCAAGCCCACTAAGCTCATCAAAGGGCAAGGGCTAGTTAAAATTCTATCAAAAGAAAATTTCCAAGCATTGGGCATAAAATTGTTGGCTAAAAGATATGGAGAAAGTAGAAATATGGAGCACCAATAAGAGATTGAAACAACAACCCAGAAAATTCAGATGAAGTATATTGTGTCCTACTGGTATAAAGACATCATTCATTATCTTCTTTTTTTGAGGTACCCAGTGAACTTTGATAAGGTGAATTATAGGGCTTTGAGACTACAAGCCAAAAACATTGATGTCTTAAATGGCCAATTATACTAGGGAGACCATGTTGTATTTTTCTTTTATTTTTGGTCGAGGAGGAAATTCACAGGGTGATGGATGAATTCCATAGTTTTGTTTGTGGAGGAAATTACAATTGGAGGGATACAACACAAAAAATCCTCAAAGAAGTTTTTTACTACCCAAAAATATTTGGAGAGGTTCATAATTATGTTCGAGCCTGTGAGAATTGTCAAATGGTTTCCGAGAAAAAAAAAATAGCATCCTCCCCTCTAATCCTTGTTTTTGTTGAAGAACCCTTTAGTCAATGGTTGGTAGATTTCATTGGAGAAATACACCCACCCTCGAGCAGTTAACATAGATGGATACTCACATCTAATGACTAATTCAATAAGTGGGTGGGAGAAACCCCAGCCATAAATGCAACATGTGTTTTAGTCATTAAATTAATTGAAGAAAACATCATTTTCAAGTTTGGCTGCCCAAAAAATATTGTGACTGACAATTCTCAAGTGTTTAATTCAGCAAAATTCATCAATTTTTTCATAAATACAACATCTTAGTAGGTCACTCCACCGCCTACTACCCACAGGGAAATGGATTGGTTGAATTCTCAAATAAAACTTTAGTAAGGATTATAAAGACAACAATATCAAAAAATAAGATAATTTGGGACTCACGGCTCAAATTTTCCTTATGGTCCAATAGGGTTACCATTAAGAGGTCCATCGATAAATCCCCTTTTGAGTTGGTTTCTGTACAGGGTGCAATTTTCACCATACAACTAGTTATGCATGTTTCCATGATATCAAGGAAGAGCATAACGCTTTAACCAAAAGGATAAATCAACTGGTATAACTTCAAGAGACTAGAGAATAGGTGAATCATAAGTTGATTAGTTATCAAGAAAAAATGTCATCCTTGTTTAATAAGAAGAAAAAAGATAGACATATCTGTTGGGAAAAATACTGAGAGGAGGGGGGGGGTGAATCAGTATTT